>OU342743.1:515767055-516367055 GCA_910589775.1 Avena eriantha | reverse complement strand
CATATTAAGATGTTATTAGATGTTATAATCATATTTTGCATTGATTTATGGGGGATTTTCCATCGATCCCCTTATTTTGGTTATAAAACTACAGGATAGGAAAACCCTGTTTTGCGTATTTTGATGTTTTAGGGACCTTCCGGAACTCAAATTGACCTGGGATTTTTTGGGCGGTAATATTCTATCACGAGAAGCATCTGGAGGTCAAGAAGTCAACAAGGAGGCCCACGAGGCCCAAACGAGCATTGGTGGCACGGGCCCTAGGCCACGCCATGCCACCTAGTCTCGTTTGGTCCTCGAACCTCCGATGCTGCCCATCTTCATCTCAAATTGATCAAATTCACCTAAAACGCCTCCATAAAGCCCCCCGAGGCGTTCCCTAGGGTAGATCGAAAACACATAAACATATAGTTTGCAGGCTGCCACCAGTGGAGATCGGAGGGGGAAATGCTATCGGAATCGCCTCTGGTGGACTCCACCCCCTCCGGCGTGTTCATCATCAACATATACAGCAAGATCCTCTCCATACCCCTACTGTAATATCTTGGAAAACATGATGTGTGGTACAATCTATAGTTTTCCCATGATCTATTGTATCTATATCTAAGTTTGAGTAGTGATTGTTCTTGGCAATTGTGAAATACTTTGTTGATTGGCTGCGTACAAGTTTGTTATCTTCTATGATGGTCTTATGTACTGATATATGAGTGCACACATATGTTAGGGTATGCATAAGGTTGTCACCATTGCATGTTGTTAGGAGGAGGGATGGACGGAACTAAACAGAAATCGTGTTCCAAGTCTTATATGCATGCTATATTAATTCATGGTTAATTAACGGGGAATATATTAGGGACCTTAGAACTTAAATCAGTGGTTGGACATATTTGTCTTAATGTATCCCTTGTTAGCACATTCACTTGGACTAGGGACCAATCACTAGGGTGTGTTGTAGTTCATTTACTTGACTACTCTGATTTATGGCTCCACCTAGAAGAAACAATAGACTTTATGTATACTAGTTAGATGTGATGGTTAGGAGTGTCACCTGCTAGACACATGTCCTTAATTAATCCTATTGTTGCTCAAGATTCTAGTGCCTTGTGTTTTTAATTATCGAGTCTTTTATGTTATATTGTGTTTAGTACATATGCATCTAGCTATAAAATGTGCTTCACTAATTGTGCCAACCAAAACAAATGAAATAGCAATTTTGCAGAACACTTGCTCCCGAGAGTTACCCTCTCTTCACTTTACTGCTTCTACTCTACTTGCTTTACTTTACTTGCATTAGATAGTTTTACTTTCCGTATTTACTTTCAGCACTAGATAGTTATACTCTATAGTACCTTGCATCTTATAGTTCATTGCATTGCATAATAGGACATATAAGTGGGTTATAGGGCTTTAGAGAATATATAGTTTACCTTCAGCTCCTCGTGGGTTGGACAGTCAATACTTATCGAATTGTGCTATAGTGATTCCCTGTTGTTGGGGATTATCAATGACCTTCCATGGCATCAAGCCCGGGAAGCCCATATACCCCTTGGGCCAAATCTACCTCGACGTAATCTTTGGCAACCCGACAACTTCAAGTGGGGGAGGCTCGACTTCGAGGTGGTCGACTAGCCATCTCAATACCATGTCATACTGGGATAGGTCGCATTCGCCAGATTCATGGCGGTGCCACACTATGCCTACCTCCACCTGAAGACGCCCAAACCTCGCGGTGTCATCACCATTCGGAAGCTTCACACGGTACGACAATGCGACAGGGATTTCAACAGGATCTCCAATCCTTTAGAATCCAAGAAGAACTAGTGAAGCTTGATACGTCCATAACGTATCTTTAATTTTTGATGATTTTATGCTAATAATATGCTTTTGATACTCCTTTTTGTATAAAGTTTATGATTTATTTGAACTAACCTACTAATAGTTGCAAAAGTACACAATGTTCTTGTTTTACACTTTAATGTGTAGGAATTACCAAGAATACAAGTGGAAACCTTGTTGGAGTCAAATTGGGATTTTTTCAGAAATCTGTCTCAGAACTCTTTTTTGAAGATGGTCACGTTTCTTGTCTAATAAGGCGCCAAATGGACAACTCGTGAACTACAAAGTTGTTGGAAATTTCGCGATGAACGTTCTGGACATAAAATTTAGCTGATTCCGCATCCGAATGAGCCTTTTAGTCCCGATTTACTGCAGCCCAAGATGGGGTAACGGGAATCCGAGAAGCTATATAAAGGAGGAAATCTAATTCGCCCAGGGCATCTCCACCCACGAATTTGCAGCCATCAAAGCCGCGTTTTTGCCTCCCCCATGGATCCCATATCCATGGGGGAGGTCTCCCAAGAAGCCATGAAGGAAGGGGGCTAAGGGGCGGTGCTTCCCCATGATACCGGCGGTGGGGAAGGAGTCCCCCTCGCCGCCGCCAGCGCCGCCTCCGTCTTCTTCACCATCTTCACCGCCATATTCACCACCATCTCCATCACCTAATCCTCCTAGTATGTAGTGGTTCATCCTCCCACACACCTCTGTACCGTCCTATGTAAACATGGTGTTTGATGCTACAAGTTATAATCCTATGACCTATGTCATGTTTGTGTAGTTTTTTTGTTCTTAGATGGAATGGTTGAACGTCTTTGGTTCATTAGAGTTGTATGTTGATATGGTACTGTCCTTTGGTGTCCATTATATTTGTGTGCGCATGGATTAAACATCATAGGGTTTGTAGTATGTGTAAGAGCAAAGGGGGAAGTTCTGCCGGAGTGACAGAAACCTGAGGACGCGAACCGGAACGTTGCACGTATGGGAGTAAGAGGACCATTAAACTTAAGGCTATGGTTGGGGAAACCTTAATGCATTCATTAGTACTTACGGATGTTTGCTAACAATCCAATCATATAGCACATGTAATTCCAAGTAGTGAAGCGCATGTATATTTAGCCTCTCCCACATATAAAACTGCATCGAAGATAATGAACCCGATCTATTCGCTATTAAAACTTGGAAAAAGCCACCACAATTACCACCACTATTCCACACTCATGGTTCTGTTAGTTTAGTGTATTTTATTGCTATAGAAAGTAGCTTTACTTTCTTGTTATTTATTATCATGCAAAGCTATCTCTATTACTCATATTGTTGCTCTAGTTTTATTTTCTAGATAATGCAAACGTTAAGTGTGCGTAGAGTTGTATCAGTGGTTGATAGAACTTGAGAGAACATTTATCCTACCTTTAACTCCTCGTTGGGTTCGACACTATTACTTATCGAAAAGGCTACACACGATCCCCTATACTTGTGGGTTATCAAAGCTGAAGGACTTGACAAACCACAACCTTCCTCCAGTGAGCCAACGAAACTCACCAGAGCAGTCATTCGACTCCACCATCGACACGTCCAGGTCCACCCTACGGACCCAACCAAGACCACCCCCATAGCAAGCAACCTGAGTTTCGCATAGGAACTCACACTCATTGAATTCCTCTGTGAGGATTGGAAAATCTTCGCCTGGTATCCCGGGACATGCCAGGAGTACCCAGGGAATTCTCCGAGCACACCCTTGACGTGTATCCGGATGCCCAACCAGTCAAGCAATCCATGCGTCGCCTCTCCGAAGAAAAAGCCAAGGCCGTCGGAGTAGAAGTCAATAGACTCATCGATGCCAACTTCCACCGCGAGATCAAGGAAAGCACTTGGGTAGCCAACCCCGTGTTGGTCCCCAAGAAGGACACTGACATACTCTACATATGTGTGGACTACATGTCCCTAAGCAAGCACTGCCTGAAAGATCACTTCTCCTGCCAAGGATCGACCAAATTGGCGACTCCACCGCAGGTTGCGACCGACCCTCGTTCCTTGATGCCTACTCAGGCTATAATTAGATTCCGCTAGGCTGAAGAACGCAGGCACCACCTATCAACGATGCATGCAGGCCTACCTCAAGAGACAAATTGGTAAAAATGTCCAAGTTTATGTGGACGACATGGTGGTTAAGACCAAGGAAAGCACCTCACTCATCGACCATCTCCACGAGACCTTCGACAACCTCTACCACTACAAGTTCAAGTTGAATCCGCTCCAATACACGTTTGGCGTCCCATCTAGACAATTACTCGGGTACCTCATCTCCGAAAGGGGAATTGAGGCGAACCCGAAGAAGATAAAGGCCATACTGGCAATGGAGAAACCGAAGAAGATCAAGGGCGTCTAGCAGCTAGCTAGACGCATAGCTGCGCTTAGCAGATTCATCAGTCGAATTATCGAAAAAGCATTACCCTTCTATCAGCTCCTATGCAAGACAAATAAATTCGAGTGGACCCCTAAAGCTCAAGTGGCATTCGAACACCTCTAGCGCCTACTACCAACCTCGCTAGACTGGTGACCCCAAGGAGAAGGAGACCATGTTGCTATACATCGTAGCCACCAATCAAGTGGTCAGTACGGTACTCGTCGTCGAACGTGCAGAATACGGCAAGATCCATGGTGTCCAACGACCCGTGTATTATCTCAGTGAGGTGCTCACGCCAACCAAACAGCGGTGCCTGCACTACCACAAGCTGGCGTACGGAGTCTTCATGACATCTCATCGACTGTGCCACTACTTCATGGAGCACTTAATTGTGGTGGTTAAGGATGCACCATTATCATACATCCTCAACAACCCCAAAGCCACAGGAAGTGTCGCCCTCTGGGGCATCGAGCTATCCCCACGGGACATCACCTATGAGAGGCGAACAACGATAAAGTCTCAGGTCCTCCCGGACTTCCTAGTCCACTGGATGGAGATCCAAATACCTGAGGTACCAGACATGTCGAATGTATGGTCCATGCACTTAGACGGATCAAAGCACTAATAAGGAGCGGGTGCTGGTGTCATACTAACATGCCTGCAAGGCGACAAGATGCGCTACATCCTACAGATGAAATTCTGCGCATCAAATAACAAGGTAGAGTATGAAACCCTCATCCACGACATGCAGATGGCAAAGTCTTGTGGCACCACGCGACTGATGATCTACGGTGGCTCGAACCTCATTGTGTAGCAAATGATGAATCACTATGACTCCATCAGCGACAACATGATCGCCTACCACGACCTCTACAACTCCCTAGAAGGAAACTTCGATGGATGCGAGCTATGGCACATCGGTCGCAAGAGCAACGAAGAGGTCGACAATATGGACAACATCAGATCCACCTACACACCCATACTGCCTGGTGTCTTCCTAGAGAAGATATGCGAACGGTCAATCAAGACCAAGTGACTCGCCAGCACATAGGAACCCACAACTCACTCGGGGGCTACACCACCCGACAATAACAAGGCAACAACCAAAGAAGAAGCAAAGCCCTCACTCGAAGGGCCCGTGGAAGTCATGCCCATCGAGCCCTCATGGACTCAACCATACATCGTGTTCCTGCTACGCAAGGAGCTACCGGATGACCCGACTGACGCACAACATATCGCCTGTCGCTTGGAGGCCTTCACCATCATCAACGGCAAGCTTTACAAGTGAAGCATCACTGCTGTCCTCCAACGATGCATCACCAACAACAATGGCAAGGGCATCCTCCTTGACATTCACGAAGGAACCTACGGGCATCACACCGGTAGCCGCTCACTCATCACAAAGGAGTTACGTGCAGGCTTCTACTGGCCAATAGCAATGCAAGATGCCAAGGACCTCCTCAAAAATTGTAACACCTGCCAGAAATTTGGGGACAAACTGCATGCACAAGGCACTGAGCTACGACCAATACCGTTGGCCTGGCCCTTCATGCAATGGGGACTCGACATGGTGGGCAAGCTACAGAAATCTTCCCCTGGAGGACATGTCTTCCTCCTTGTCGCAGTCGACAAGCTCACCAAGTGGATCGAGGATATGCCCCTCACCAACCAAACCAGCGCTAGTGCCATCAAATTCTTCAACTCCATCATCTACAGATTCTGGGTGCCACATAGCATCATCACCGACAATGGCTCAGACTTCACCTCGAAGGAATTCCAGGGCTTCTGTGAGAAGATGGGGATTAAAATCAGCTACGCCTCCATGGCGCACCCACAAACCAACAACCAAGTTGAAAAGGCCAACGGCCTCATCAGCAATGGCATCAAGAAAAGGCTCCTTCGACCTCTCAAAAGAGCGGTAGGAGCATGACCTGATGAGCTACCCTCAGTCCTATGGAGCCTCCGGACGACACCAAACAACGGTATGGGCTACACACCTTTCTTCCTGGTGCATGGTGCTAAAGCAGTAGTGCTCGCCGAGGTGTGCTATAGTACCCCTCGGGTCATGGCCTGTAATGAAGCCAAATCAACAACTGCACTTGAGGACAACGTTGACCTCCTTGACGAGGCCCACGATATTGTTGCCACACGAGTGGTTGTATATTAGCAAGGCCTCCACAACTACCACAGTCGTCGACTGTGGCCCAGGTACTTCTACGAAGGATACCTTGTGTTGTGGCCCAAGCAGAAAGGACACCTCAAGCTAGAATCCCCTAGGAGGGACCCTACATTATCACCAAAGTGATACCAGGTGGCGCCTACCGCCTCAAGGATGTGGAAACTTGAATCGCATACTCCAACCCCTGGAACATCGCACAAATGCGCCGCTTCTACATCTAGACGCATTTACTCTTCAGTAAGGCTACGTAGCCAAAAACCTATACCCACTACCTGCAATCAATAAAGATAGTTTCTCTACTTAGAGATGATCTCCTACTTATCCTTCTATGCATTATAGCACTTAGGGGCTATGCCCCCCACAACATATTTTGACATACTATCAACTAACTTTTCTCCAACGCCATCCGTGAAGGTCATAGTAGTCGAACCTACTCAGCTACGGAATCCTCGATTCCCGAGTACCTCGGCACAACACAAAAACTTCGAGTGAATAACATATAATAGGCCAACACACTTTACATAGGCCAACTAGCCAATAGACCCTTACAAGATCACAGTTAAACATGCTCCACACAAAAGTTACAACACCTAGCGCACCCGCTACGCATGCGGATGATCCTGTTGCTACTGAAGAAATAACCGCTGGCTCCTATCAATATGATGAGCTATGCATATAGTTGGACCATGAACAACTTCGAAGTGTGGCGCTAGCTCCCTAGTGGATCCATCCAACGTTGGAGGAAGATCTTCCGTGATGGCCCGCATGTCTATCTGCATGCGGATGATGGATCTGAACAAACATGAACACCATCTATGCACCGTTAACTAGCTATGCACGCACAAAGGAAACAATTTGGTTGCGATCATAAAATCGCCACATCAAGCTCAGCAATCTCGTAGCCTAGGATCTAGTAGGAACATAATATTTTGCACCACATCCAATATTTTTCGGGCGCCCTTCATGCAGTTCACAGCCAGTCGAACCCTTTCATGAATCTTGGCGAGCACATACGCCTTGTTCTTGGGTGTCCAAAAGGATCCGCCAACTTATAAGTCCTCCCCCCTCATGGAATTCAGTCGAGAGTTGATAACATCCTCCTCCTCCTGAGGATCGTGGCTGACAACTACAACAACAAAGAAGAACGGCGTGTCAAAACAAGAAAAAAACATAGGAATAGAAAAGTCTTTGAGTACTTACACTTTAGATACTTGTTGATATACTATAATTTCCCAAACCAATACTCTTCGTGATTCGTGGCCCTCTCCACCCTGGACTTCCAAATGTCTAGTAGGCCTTTAAGGGCCAAATTTCTCTTCTCCAAACTCTTCACCTGATCGTGAAGTTGCACATTCATCGATATCTTGGCAATTCTGCTATCTGACCTTTGTTGAGTTAAGGAATCCCCGGGCTCTAAAGAACTCGAGGACACATCAACTACCCCTGCATAGTAGGGGAGCAAGGACAACATTCAAACAATGAAGCAACAAAGTGCTTACTCATAAAAATGACACATCGGTAATGATTGACATTGTTCACTATCGAGAGGCATGATGGTCACAACCGAAAGTTCAGATTACAAAAGCAGTCCAGTGAATGGAACTAAACTATCTAAACATCGGTATCCAACGGCTTCGCGGGGTCCATGGCAGCTTTCACTGCAGCCAACCGCTTTTGCTCTTCAAAATACTTGGCAAGCTATTCAATCAGCCGGAGGTTGTATCTCTTGCGGCGTTTGGCAAAGGAGCCAAAGTCTACCTCCTTGTCATCGATCGTCACGGGCATCGAGGAGGTCACTTTGTTGACATCCAAGTTATATCCACACGCCCGCGTGATGGCGAGCACCAAGGAGGCACTCGCGGCCTTCTGCACCTGCTTGTACTCCTTTGCCGCATTCCCTGAGAAGACATCCGCGAGACGAGCAACATCATCGATGGCAGTGGATATCAAGTACTTCCTCTCTTCCACGAGGCCAGCTCCTAATGAAAGCGTCTAAGCACAACCTTGGCCTTGTAGAGTACCTCCTTGGTATACGTGTTGTGGTCCTCAATTGCTACCACTGCGACATCCAAAGGATCATCATGCTCAAGAGCCTGACGGTCAAAACCAACACAAATAGCATATGAAGATGCACATAAAATCACGGAGATCAAAATGCAAGACCAAACAACGGGATCTGGCAAAAAATCTACGATGTGCACTTACTAGCTGTCGGGGGGATGACCTCCGGATACCGCAACCGGACAAGAACTACGGCAGTCAGTATGCGTCCGGCTGGCTGAGCACAGCCGGACACGAGCGAGTCATACCGGCTACTTCAGGGTAGCCGGAACCAAGAGGAGCAACAAGACAGAGGACTGGCTACATCAGCGTAGCCAAACGCAATGAGGAGGACAGTGCGACGTGCTGCACAGTGCGCCGTACGACGACAAGACCCACAACTACACGGACATACCGAAGACTTTGCTGGGTGACGTGGGCACAGTGGCCAGATGCTGACGACAGGCTCGCATGGCGTTCACTATACCCATGATGACCCTAATGGGATGTAAATGGTACCGGATACTATAGATGACCAGCCGGCTGGGACCCGCCAGCTGGACTGGCCAGTGAGACCGTTTCCCCTCTACCTATATAAGGAGAGGCAAGGTTCTCGTAGCAAGGGTTGGTCTCAGTTCATTTAAGGAGGTAGATAGAAGATACAACTCAAGGAGCGATTGTAGGTCGTATACCACTCATAGTCAGATCGGCAGGAGTAGGAGCTTTACCTCACCACGAGGGCTCCGAACCTGGGTACTTCTTGTGTCTCGCTACACTTGCTCGTATCTAATCCCGCCTGCGGACGCCATCGAGAGCTTCCCTGCTAGTCCCCACACCTCTATCTAACCTGTTTAGGTACTGCCGTTCCCAATACAACGACAGTTGGCTCCCACCGTGGGGCTAGATGGCTTCGACCGGAGTCACGTTCCGCGCGGGACCCTGCACCTTAGCCGGTGAGAGCGTGGCCTCCAGCCTATTCCTTACGCTCGGCAAGTTTGACCGTGTCATATACGACGCTTCGTGTTTCGCCGGATCCATGTTTTCGGCAAACAACTCTATTCTGCTCTTCGGTGACCTTCCCGTCTACATTTCCATCGTGTAGGAACATTTCCCTAGGGAGATCGTCTCCGTCACAGAGCCGATGTACCTCGGGAGCGGTGCCTCCGTCGCTCCCGGTGGTGTCGAGGTCATGATGGACGGTTCCAGCTCGCAGCCCCGCAGCCTTCGGAGCGGGGCGCGGATGAGGTCAGAACTTCCGCTCTGCCGCGACCTAGGAACCTGATGGAAGAGGCCATCGACCAGCTCCTCATGCCGGTTAACCTCGGGGATAGCTCGGAGGAGGCGGCAGCCAACTTAGCCATGGAGAGGCAGCTTCTCCTGCAGGAGGCCATGGAGCTGGCCGCGACTAGGAAACAAATCGAGATCACCCGACGCGAGTACGACGGCGCGCACGGCCACACTCTGGCTACTGCGGAGCCGAGCCTATGTGGACAGGTACGTCGCCTGGGTGGCGAGCTAGGTGGAAGGATAGAAAGGGATGGCAAGCTGGATCCACCACCTGCTCTCATTCGGCCCACCTACAGCACACCCATCAAGAACCTACGGGCGGTGGCAGCCGCGGCAGACAAGCTTCCCAACTTGGAGGGCGAGGAGCGAGACCGGCAGCACGCCCGGGTGCAGGAGCTCCTCCGGATTGCGGATGAGCAGGCTGATGCCATCCGGTAGATGCACGAGGACCCCAGCTGCTCCAGGGAAAGCAAGCTGTCAGCAACAGCAAGGGCGCACCCCACGAGACCCAGCAGGCATCCTCCCCTCCGGCTAAGGGCCATAGCAAGCACCGCAGCTCTGGTAACAAGGGCCAGCCGCGTCAGGAGTAAACGGTGAACAACAACCCACCGCCTCCCCCTCTGCCAACCAGAGCGCCATGACCTGCCGGTTCCCGTCTCTTAGGCTGGGTAGGAGCGCCCAACCCGGACCGTCCGAATGCCCATGACCGCATTCGAGCTCCTCACTCAAGCATGTGTCACGGAAGAGGGAGATTCCACCAGACCGGTTTGTTTTGGACCCCGCATCTGGAACGAGCCGTTTCCGGATAAGTTTACCCTACCCCGGGATACCCCCAAGTATGAAAGCAACATGAAGCCGGAAGATTGGCTGACCGACTACGCCATGGCAGTCAGCATCGCCCATGGGAACAAGCGCATAGATGTGCGCTACGTCCCCCTCATGCTAACCGGATCAGCGCTCAATAGCCTCGCGCCTCGCCAGCTTTTGAGAAGGTGTTCGTCTGCAACTTCAACGGCACGTACAAGCGTCTGGGCTGCCTGCACGACCTGGCCTTGGGCGTCCAGGGCGACCGCGAGTCAGACCGTGAGTACCTCGCCAGGTGGACGGTGCTGCACAACACCTGCAAGGGCATCCTAGAGAGCCAGGCGATCGGGTTCTTCGTCGAGGGGTATCGAGAAGGCACCATGCTTCGCCACCGGCTACTGTGTGACGAGCCGAAAACCATGGCGGAGCTCATGAAGGTTGTGGACCAGTATGCCACGGCTGATGCCGCAATGAAGAAACCTCTCCGGGTGAGTGCTGACGGGAGTCCGACTCCTTCGGAGCCGGCTCGCGACCGGCCAAGCACTCCAGCAGGAGAAGCCGGATCCTCCAGGCGCCACGGCAACGACAACCAATTCCACAGGGACCGCCAAGCCGGATAGCAAAAGCCTCGCTACCACGTGCGACAGGTCAACGTTGTGGAGGGCGCGCCTGATTTACCGGCTAATGACGCAAGAAGGCAGAAGCCATGGCTCACCTTTGACCAAATGTTTGACGGCCCGTGAAAGTGGCATAGCGGTCCCTTCAAGCCGTCTACGCACACCACCTGGAACTGCAGCTAGACCCGCCAGCTAAAGGACCAAGGCAACCAGCAACGGCTACCCCCGCCCCCTCCCGGTGGACCCCCACCGCTGGCTAGGGGAGCCAGCAATGATGGTAACAACGGCAATGGCGGAAACAACAACAACGGCTACCCCCAGCCGCATGCCGCCTACCACATCTTCGAGACCGAGCTGGACGACAAGCACAGCCGCGGACGACGCTCCAAGGAGGTCAACACCATCGTCTCCCCAGTCCCCCAGTACCTGAACTGGTTGGAGACCCCCATCACCTAGAGCCGGGAGGATCAGCCGGATCAGCTTCCGAATCCCGGGTGTTACGCCATGGTACATGACCCCCTCATCGTCTCCAACGAGTGCACCTGCCCTTTCTCACGTGTCCTCATCAACGGGGGCAGTAGCCTCAACCTACTTTACCGTTCATCGCGAGTGCGACCTGTGCTGGACTACCACAACGTTCCATGGCATACTGCCAGGGCCGGCTTGCACTCTGCTGGGTAAAATCCAGTTGGACGTCATCTTCGGGACCGAGGAGAACTTCCGGTGCGAGCCGGTATGGTTCGAGGTGGTGAACTTGTTGAGCTCCTACCACGCTCTCCTTGGGCGCCCCGCCCTTGCCAAGTTCATGGCCGTACCCCACTACGCGTATCTCAAGACGAAGATGCCGGGGCCAAACGGCATGATCACCATCGTCGGCTGCTTCAGGCGGTCGATGGAGTGCACCTCAGCAGGCTCCAAGCTGGCTGAGGCCCTCATCATAGCCAAAGAGAAGCGCGAGATGATACGCAATGTGGCCATGGCCCAGCAAGAAATGCTGGCTTGCAGGAAGCCGGCTGGGGATGCAGCTTTCAAGCCGGCCAGGGAGACGAAGAAGATTCTGCTCGACCCCTCCGACCCGACCAAGTTCGTCACCATTGGTGCCAACTTGGATAGCAAATAGGAAGGCGCGCTCGTCGACTTCCTCCGTGAGAATCGGGACATCTTCGCATGGTCACCCAAGGACATGCCAGGTGTGTCGAGGGAGTTCGCCAAGCACTCGCTTCATGTGTGGCCGGATGCCAAGCCGGTCAAGCAGCCTCTACGCCGGTTCACAGAAGAGAAGAGAAAGATCATTGGTGATGAGATCACCCGGCTCCTTGCAGCCAGGTTCATTATGGAAGTGTACCACCTGGACTGGCTAGCCAACCCAGTCGTAGTGTTGAAGAAAAACAAGACCTAGCGCATGTGTATCGATTACACCAGCCTGAACAAGGCGTGCCCGAAAGACCCCTTCGCTTTGCCCCGTATTGATCAGGTTATCGAGTCCACGGCCGGCTACGATTTGTTGTCCTTTTTTGATTGTTACTCCGGCTACAATCAAATCCGGCTAAACCCGGCTGACCAGATAAATACATTGTTTATCACCCCATATGGGGCTTTCTACTATGTAACCATGCCTTTCGGTCTAAAAAATGCAGTCGCTACCTATCAACGCTGTATGTAGAAATGCTTGCACTCGCAGATCGGCCAAAACGTGCATGCCTATGTAGATGACATCATCATCAAGACAATGGAGAAGCGCACCCTCCTCGAGGACTTGGGGGAAACGTTCGGCAACCTCCGTTGGTACCATATGAAGCTGAACCCAGAGAAGTGTGTCTTCGGCGTCCCATTCAGCTAGCTACTTGGTTTCCTCATTTCACAATGAGGGATCGAGGCAAACCAGGAGAAGATTGCGGCTATCGAGAGGATCCAGCCGCCCAAAAGCTTGCTTGGAGTCTAGAAATTCACCGGATGTCTGGCTTCCCTCAGCCGTCTCGTCAGCCGGTTGGGGGAGTAAGCACTTCCGCTATACCAGCTGATGAGGAAGACGGACTAGTTCTCCTGGACCTCGCAAGACGATGCCACCTTTCATGACCTCAAGCACATGCTATCCACAACACCGGTTCTAGCCACGCCGGCTAGCAAGGAGCCGATGTTGCTCTATATAGCAGCCATCAGCCAGGTTGTCAGCGTCGTCCTAGTGGTGGAGCGCCCCGAGGAAGGCAAGGCTCAACCGGTTCAGCGACCCGTCTACTACCTTAGCGAGGTTCTCTCCCTCTCCAAGAAGAACCACCCCCACTACCAGAAGATGTGCTATGGCGTGTACCTGGCGTACAAGAAGCTCAAGCACTACTTCTAGGAGCATCCGATTAAGGTCGTGTGCGCCACACCACTTTCGGAAATCATCGGCAAGAAGCACGCCACCGGCCGAGTCGCCAAGTGGGTAATCGAGCTCGCCGCCTACTCCATCTAGTACGAGCCAAGGCTCACGATCAAGTTACCGGCCCTGGTGGATTTCCTCGTCGACTAGGCTGAAACCCAATACCTCCCCCTGGTTCCTGACTCAGAACACTAGAGGATGACCTTCGACGGCTCGAAGATGCTCGGGGGCTTGGGAGCCAGAATCGTTCTCACCTCGCCCAAAGGAGACCGGCTGGAGTACGTTCTCCAGATACACTTCAAGGCATCCAACAACGTTGCCGAGTACGAGGCGCTGGTGCATGGCCTCCGGCTGGCCAGGGAGATTGGCGTCAACCGGATCCTTTGCTTCGATGACTCGGATCTGGTGGTGCAACAGGTATCTGGAGAATGGGATGCCCACGATGCAAACATGGCCCTCTACCGGTTCCACGTACAGAAGCTCATTGCCTGCTTCGACGGATGTGAGTTCCATCATGTCCCTCGTGTCAACAATGAGGCAGCCGATTCGCTCGCCTGATTCGGATCCACCAGGCAGGCGATCCCACCACGGGTCTCCTTGGAGCATCTGCGCAAACCCTCCATCAATCCGTCGCCCGACTCAGATTCCATTATCTGGGCGGGAAGCATTCCGGTTGACGACACGGCAGACGTGGAACCGGCAGAACCCGTGAAGAAGAAGGCTCGCACCGACTCCGGCACGTCCGCACCCTCTAGCTCGCAAGACCCGGGGGTTGTCGGCTCATCAAGCGAATCGGGGGCTGCCGTTCCGGGTACCTCACCCGGGTGACCCCCAGACATCACTCAGCCGGAGAATGGAAGCGTCCTCACAATCCGGGAGATACCATCCCGGGTGCAGCCCTTCATGAACTACATCACCAATGGAGAACTTCTGGATGATGAGGTGGACGTCAGGCAAGTCTGGCAACGCGCGCACATGTTCACCATCATCAACAAGGAGCTGTACAAGCGCAGCATATCCGGCATCTTCCAATGATCTGTCGATGTGGACACAGGCTACCGGCTACTCAAGGAAATCCACCAGGGAGAGTGCGGACATCGTTCCTCATCTAGTGAAATAGTCACCAAGGCGTTCTGCCACGGCTTCTATTGGCCCACCGCCCTCGAGGATGCCGAGCAACTAGTCTGCGCGTGCAACGGGTGCCAACGCTTCGGGTAGCTCAGGCACATGCCGGCTACGGTACTCAAGACCATACCGATCACCTGGCCTTTCGCCGTATGGGGCCTCAACATGGTCGGTCCCTTCAAGAGGGCATGCGCGGGCATGACACACCTGCTGGTGGCGATAGACAAGTTCACGAAGTGGATAGAGGCCAAGCCTATCCGAAAGTTGGACGGGGCGATAGTCATCACCTTCTTCACGGACATCATCAACCGTTTTGGCTACCCCAACAATATCATCACGGATAACGGCACAAACTTCACCAAGGGGGCCTTCGCCCAGTTCTGCAGCAACAAGGGCATCCGGCTGGACCTTGCTTCCGTCGCGCACCTGCAGTCCAACGGGCAAATCAAAAGGGTAAACGGCCTAGTGCTAGCCGGCATCAAGCCACGCCTCATCGAGCCCCTGGAGCAATCGCCCGGATGATAGATCGAGGAAGTTCTGGCTGTGTCGTGGAGCCTCCGCACCATGCCGAATAGGTCAACCAGCTTCACCCCGTTCTTCCTCGTCTATGGCTCAGAAGCCGTCCTCTCCGCGGACATCGAGTTCGACTCCCGCGCAAGCTCCTCTACGACGAAAAGGCTAATAAGGAGGCACGGGAGGATGGTGTGGACCTCCTCGAGGAAGCCCGCGAGCTAGCACTGTCCAGGACGGCCATGTACGAGCAGCGCCTACGGCACTACCATTCGAGCCGGATCCGGACCGTCGCATTCCGCGAGGGCGATCTGGTTCTCTGGCTGGTGCAAGATACAAAGGTCATGCACAAGCTGTCACCACCTTGGGAGGGCCACTTCATCATCAACCGGGCGGTGCACAACAACTCATACTACCTCATCGACGTGCAACAGCCACACGAAAACAAGATGGACAAGTCGGATGAAGAGACATAACGCCCCTGAAATGCGTCCCTGCTCCGCTCGTTTTACTCCTAGTCATTGGATAGTGTATGTATCCCGCGAACTATATGAATGAAAATGCGGACCTCCGCGAGATACTCGGGGGCTCCTTGCTAGAAATTTGTGTGTATTTGTTTCCGGTTCAATTTTTCCGGCTCCGGCAACCCCTACCCGGGGGCTCGTCGGCTGGCCTGACCTGCTAAATCAACAAACCGACTGAGTAGTGTGCGACGATGTCAAAGTCCCACTCTTCGTCTCAGCTACAGACCGCAACCCGGCTGTCCGGCTAGCACGAGCAAAATCCCGAGGCAAGCCACATGAAAAACGGGGAGGAGATGCGACGGATCGAGCGTTCCGGCCTTGCTCCTAGTTTGAGATGATCCGGCTACTAAGCCCTTAGTACTGTGCGCAATGTATTGTTAGCTCCCTTCGATTCCAGCTGCAGACCGCAACCCGGCTACCCGGCAAGGACGTAGCGTAAATAGCAGAGTGCACGGGAAAGTGACTAAGTATCTAGAGAAGCACAAGCTAGTTTTCGAAAACTAAAGTTGTCCTCCGGTTAATAAGCAATACCTTAACTGACTAACCTATTAACAAATGGGCCTACATGTGTATTTGTTTTATACGACTACATAGAGTCGGACTTCAAGGAGAGGGAAGATTCGAAGTCCTATCCTTCATCAAGAGCTCCGAATCTCGAGGGCTACACCCACTAGGTGCGCTTGCGCTCCCCCTGTGGAACCATGTAGTTTTGACCGGCTAAAGGGAGTTTAGCCAGATATTTGGAGCCCAGGTGAGGGCAAGGGCAGGAAAAGAAAGAAGAAGATTTGAAGCACCTGGCTACGCAAGCTACTCCGAATCTCGGGGGCTACACCTAGTGGGTGCGCTGGCGCGCCCCCACTGGAGCTAAAGATCCCTCGGCTAAAGGCGTTCAGCCGGGCAAGGTAACTGGGTATCTCCGGATTGTGTTAGCCAGCTAGAGGCCTCTAGCCGGTCAAAACTAAGGGTTTGAAGAAAATAAAGAAGAAGCTTCGAAGCACCTGGCTACGCCAGCTACTCCGAATCTCGGGGGCTACACCTAGTTGGTGCGCTGGCGCGCCCCCACTGGAGTTGGGGTTCCCCGACTAAAGGCGTTCAACCGGGCGAAGGTAGCCGGACAAGTGTAGCCGGCAAAAGATAAAAACTTCGAAGCATACAGAAAATCACAAGGAAGATGGAAGCAAGCAAATAGTATGATTGGATAAAAAAGGGGAGTTGAAGCTCCCATAAGTTCACCGACGTCATAGAGAGCCGGCACAGACAGCAAAATTCAACAAAATGAAATAAATACAAGTTCACCCGGCATTCCAGGGATCATATCTAAGCGACGGGACCCTTGCCGTGAGGGTGATCCTGGTCGGAGGTGGTCTCGGGAGGAGGAGGAGGCGCGCTGGCAGTTCTGGCTCCGACGTCCCCGCCAGTCAGCTACGACGAGGCTTCGGCTCCCGCATCCGGCATCCCAGCAGACTCCAAGTCGGTGAGGACCTCGTCGACGTCCGCGTAGTCGACAATCTTGATGGCAGAGGCATGGAGCTCCGGATGGGCTTGGCGGATGGTGGCAAGGTCGGCGCCGACGTGGAAGCCCCCATCGATCTTCTCTACGCGGGCGTCCTTGTACCAGGAGAGCATCAAGGCCAAGGCGATCTCTGCTCTGGCTCGCGCTGCCAGGTCCCGCAGACGGTCGACGGCAACCGACACCTCCCTCACCTTGGCCGCCAGCTCTGCCATCGTCTCCAGAGCCGCCACGTCCGGCCACAGGAACACGAAGACCGCCTGAGCCGCTTGGCGGAGCTTAGCGGCCTCCTCGCCAAGAAGGACAACCAGCTCCTGGGCAGTCGGTTGCTCCCCTGGCCAGTTCTCCTGCAGCTGGTTGTACGCCAGCAGGTCTACACTGGGATAAAACGCTGTCAGAAAAAAGAAAGTCAGATCCAGCTACCGGATCTAGAAAGATGAAGCTAGGTGGAAATAACTTACCCTTGGTGATGTGCCCAACCTGCATCAACTCCTCGACCAGAGCCTTCTCCCAAACCATCAACCATTTGATCTCCTTCTCTTGGTCCTTGCTCTGGGTGTCGAGAAGATCAAAGGCCTGGGCCCGGCTGGCGAGGACGGAGTCGCGCTCCTTGAGGGTGGCCTCTATCGAATCTGTCTTGGCATGCCAGTCCTTGTTCTGCAGCCGGAGCATGGAGTTGGAATTTCCATAGCCGGTCGTTCGCCTTCTTTAGGCGATCGATTTCCCGCTAGGCGCACACCATGATGGCTGCAAAAACTGACTATCAGCAAAAAAAAGTGGGAAGTGGAGAAAGACGAAAGTATCCGGCAACGGAATCTGGATAAAAGGACTTACTCTGGGAGGTCCCGTTGGCAGCTGCCAGCTTCTGCTCCACGGTCCGGTTGCTGCCAGCCATGGCCTCGAGCAGCCGGATCTCCTTCACCGCCAGCTCGAGGGTAGCAGCGACATCCAACAGCGAGGCGGCGGAGGAAGCGTCATCGTCAACAGCATTGTCGACCAGCGACTCCTTTGCCTCCAGCACCGCCATTCGCCACTCTTACCCGGGCTCATCTTCGGATTTGTCGTCGGCGACGACCATGACCTCCTTGCCGGTGGAGGCCCTTCGTGCCGCCACGGGGAACTACCTCCACTTTGTGGGGTTGCCGCAACCATTTCCGGCTGCACCACCGTGGCCGGCGGGGCGCCCCTGCTCCGGCTGTGGTAGCCGGATCAGCCTGAGGTGGGGGCGGATCCTCCATGGCAGGCCGACTAGCCCCACCTCTTCCTCCACCTGACCGGCTGGAGCCGCTCCCACTAGCGCCAGACCTGCTAGAGCTGCCCCCTCCAGCGCCCAACCGGCCGGAGTCGCTGTCCGCCGTGCGGCGCACGGCCGGCTCGGGAGGTAGCGCGGCCTCCTCCTCCTCGTCTACCTCCGCGTGGGGGTCATGTGCTGGCTCGTCGTTCTGGCTGGGGAAGACGTCACCATACCTATCTAACTCCTCGCTAGACTGGCGAGCGCGTGGCTCTGGAAGGTTAGGCGTGAAGTTCTGGAGGGGGGTCTCGCCCTCCTCCCGGATGATGTAGGGGAAGGTCTACGAAAAAAGAGGACAAAAGTCAGCCGAATAGAAAAGAAGCGCCAGGAAACAAAGAACACCGGCTGGCGAAACTTACTCGGGGGGAGCAGTTGTCGCAGCTGTAGGGGGCTAGCCCGAACTTCCAGTGCTCCGGCAGCCGCTCCTCATAATTGTCCACACCCACTTCTTAATGTTGTGGTAGCGTGGATCATGGTGGGACAGCCGGGTGGGTCCAGCCGATCGGAGTAGAAGAACATCTTGTGTGCATGCTGCCGCAGCGACATCATCAGCCGGGACATCCAGCTAAACGTGATGTCCAAGCCGGTCAACCCAGCGGTGACGAGGGAGCGCATCCTCTCCAGCATCGCGTCCGACTCCGCCTTCTCTCCATGGATCTTTAGATCCCAATTCTACTAGCTAGATTCCATGTCCTGGAAAGCCGGTAGATTGATCCGGTCAACGACGGTGACGTTGCTGACATAGAAGTACGACTACTGCCACAGTCGCACTGTGTCTTCGGGTAGCCGGTCTGGGAGCAGGAGTAGATGGAGGCGCCACCGCACGGCACCAGCAGCCCCTGCGTTAACTGCACCTATGGCCACATGCGAAATAGCCGGCAGAAGAGCCCGAGATTCGGCTGGATCCCGAGATAGCTCTCGCAAAAGGCCGCGAAGTGCACGAGCGTGCCTATCGCGTGGCGCCGAGGTGGTGGAGGCAGAGATCGAAGAAGGCGAGGAAGGTGAGGAAGAAGGGATGCACCGGCAGAGTGAATCCGCGAGCGAGGTGAGAAAGGAAGATAACCCGCTCCCCCTCCGCCTGGTGCGGCAACTCCTCTCCCGCCGACGCCAACCGCACCTTCTCCTACGTCGCCGGCAGCAGGACGCGGGTGGCACGATACTTCTCTATGTGCTCCTCCGTCACGGAGGAACCACACCAGGCGCCATGCTCAGAGGCCATCACCGGTTCGTCAGCCGTCGTACCGGCTATGGAGTGGAGGTGGCCCGTGTCTTCGGTGGCGCTAAACGGGCGGCGCGGAGAAATACGGCGACAAGGGCAAGCGAGGAAAGGCGAGAAGGAAATAGCGCATGGAGGCAACTAGGAAGGCAATGAGCGGAGGGAGGAATCACCCTCCCCCGGGCGACCCTTTAAAGGCCTAGAATGGCAACCGTCCACGGTGCCACACGACGCCCATCGAGCCATGCCCTGCTCCCTCCAACGCGCCAAATCCTTTGTGCAGGCACCGGATGCGCAGAAGATCCTGGAACGGGAACCGAAGAGCCAAACGGCAGTTTCCCGATGCGACGCACGACAAGACGTTACACTACGTGCCGCAATGCAATGATGGCGCGTGCGCGCGTGGTCGACGTTAGCAATGACATCATGGGTAGCACAATCACCAGGCGTAGCTAGTCACAAATTTCATATAGTGTAGCCAGACACCAGCCGAACACGAGTGAGTCATACCAGCTACTTCATGATAGCCGGAACCAAGAGGAGCAACAAGACATAGGACCGGCTACATCAGCGTAGCCGGACGCAATCAGGAGGACAGGGCGACGTGTTGCACAGTGCGCGGTAGGATGACAAGACCCGCAACTATATAGCCATATCGAAGACTTTGCTGGGTGACGTGGGCACAGTGGCCAGATGCTGACGACAGGCTCACATGGCGTTCACTGTACCCACAACGACCCTACCGCATGTACCTCGATGGGATGTAAACCGTACCAGATACTGTAGATGACCAGATGGCTGGGACCCGCCTATGGGGCCTGCTAGCCGGACTGGCCAGTGAGACCATTGCCCCTCTACCTATATAAGGAGAGGCAAGGTTCTCGTAGCAAGGGTTGGTCTTAGTGCATTTAAGGAGGTAGATAGAAGATACAGCTCAAGGAGCGATTGTAGCCCGTATACCACTCATAGTCAGATCGACAGGAGTAAGAGCTGTACCTCACCAGGAGGGCTCTGAACCTGGGTACTTCTTGTGTCTCGCTACACTTGCTCATATCCAATCCCGCCTGTGGACGCCGTCGAGAGCTTCTCTGCTAGTCCCCACACCTCTATCTAACCTGTTTAGGTACTGCCGTTCCCAATACAACGACACCAGCTGCTATGAGCTAATCGCTCAAATACTACTCCTGCTCTACGACAGCCACTACACCTCCTTCCTCATGCTGTTTCGACTCCAACTTAAGGCGTTCGAAGAGCTCGACAACATTCTTTTATTTTGTCTCGGCACTGCTGATACTCTTCTCGAGTGCCCCGAGGCAATGCAGGGCCTAATTGTTCTCCTCTAGCAAACAATAGCAAAATGTCCATCAGATGGCACACGAAACGTTCAATAAACAATGCAAGCATAGATTAACTTACCCCGAAGCTGCTTGAAATCAGCCTCCAACTACACGTACTACTGACCCATCTGCACCATGCTATAAAGATACAGCTGCACAAACATTCGAGTTACAACATAGGACTCGGGGGCTCCACGGCTAAATCAAGGAGGGCAACAAAACAAGGAAAACTTACGTGACCCCTAGAACATTCCGCCGGATCTTGAGCTGCAGTCTAGGTGATAACCATTGCTCTCCTATCTTCGAAGAACTCGACAAATTTCCATCATCAGTAGTGGTCGCCTTGGGAGAGGGAGCTACTGCTTCGGCACTCGTGGCTCTGTAATCGACGAGTCACTCATCAACCCTCTCTCGAGTGACTTCTCCCAGAGTGGACTCTCTAACAATTTAGCAAAAAAAAAATTCTTCAATTCCTAGTGATAACATTCAACAACACAGCAGATGCAAAGAATACTTATGAGCTGAAGGAGTCGAGATCAAACACCTCCTTCTTCTGTTTCTTAGCCAGCGGTGCAGGCGGCGTGGCTCATATGGGCACAACAAGAATAGGCTCAGCTGCGTCCGAAGTAGGAGCAAGCTCTTTGGGTCTATCGTGGGAGGATCCATCCAAATCCTCACTTCTGTCCCTCTTTCGAGTATGATCATCACTAGACTTGGCCACCTCCTCGGATTGAGCAGCTGGAAAACTGGAGTCTAACTCGTCTAGCTCCGTGCCCTCTTCCACCTCAAAAACTTCCGGAAGAGGAGGCATCATACCTTTCACATTTAGATCCTGTCAAGATAGAAATATCACTACAAAAGTTCATGCTACACACTTGAAAAGAAGCAATCTAACTCGAAAATTACATTCAACACTTCTCTTGTAGCATCAAATGGAACAGTCAATGTCTCCTTGGGCAGCACATCGTCGATAGTAAGGCTGGTCAAAGACTTAACCCTTTTCTCTAGTTCTGTAGACGATAAGTTCTGTTCCAAGATGCGGGTCAGGTCTGACTGACCAGCATAAAGGAACATCAGGTGCGCCCTGGCCTGCAATGGATGCACCCGATGTTGCAACAAGGTCCACAAGATGTAAATAGGGATTTCTATTTTCGTGCCCCCAGTTCGTTAGTTCTACTCAGTTTTCCCTAGCCACTTAGTTTTCCTCACTTTTGCCCTCCCTCCACTCCGAAACCCTCACATGCGCTCGGATGGGGGGATGCTGTCAAGTCAAAGGCTTGACCGTTACATGCTGACCGGTGGAACCGCATTGGGGCGGGTCGTGCATTGAGCGTTACATCACGTCGCCTCGACCATTACATACTGACAGGTGGGGCCAGGATACACAGCGGACTAGCCATCCATCTCTCGCTGATTATGGGGGACGTGGTGTGGGACCATGTGGGGCGTGTTTGGTGGTTACGTGCGCCCTGTCGCCTAAATTGGAAGTTTGTTTTGTTAGTTTTATGATTGACCTTTTTAAGAGCGCCTTTTCCCCTCTCTCTCGCTAACAGTTGTGTTTTTTTTTGCCCAAAAAGGTAGCGAATCTAGAGCAGCTTCTCTCTTCATTCATTATTCCTTTTGCCCTCGTTTTTCCCCAATCTAGTAGCAAATCTAGAGCAGCAAAACTAACCAGCACTATAAATAAATTCAGTAAATAGAGTAGGTGTAGATAAAGCAGCTAATATAGGTTATATAGTACTGTACTTAACGAGGTTCGACAATTAGGCTGCTCAACAGCAGCAGCGGACAAGTTCAACATAGACAAGACAAAAGAAGCTGCTTTACAGCAGAAGCAGCAACAACAGATCAGTGGCCCCTCATGGCCTCTTCCAGGAGGGCCTCCGCCTCCTCCCTCTGGTGCCTCCTCCACTTCTGCTGCCCAGTCCCTTGACCTTGGGCGCCTTCGGCTTGATCGGGGGCATGCGACCCTACTCGATAGCGACCTTCTAGATGTTGCGGAGGTGAAGACCGAGCACCTGGTGCTTGGATATGAAGCCGTGGACATTCACGGACTCGCTGGAAGTCCTCACGTCCTCGGCATGCTTCACGAGGGAGTTGAAGTCCGTGGCACGGAACCTCCGGGTGGGGCAGAAGGGCACCTGTACACGTTGCCGGCGAAGAAGTTGTTGTACTGGCCGGACTTCAGCCTCCTCACCACATGACGAGTCTTGGTGTCCTTGGACTCGTCCTCGCTGCGGACGTCGCTGATATCCTCCTGTTGAAAAAAACAGTAGAGTGCAATAAGGACATGATTGAGATACTTTGATTATCGGGATTGATTATTTGCATAGATTAACCGATTGAGATCTCCTGATTATTCCCCAAATCTCAAACCAAATCGAATACTGATCCCAACTACGAATAGGGGGTTCAAATACAAACAGGAGGATTCATCGAAATACAAGATCTAACACAAGAGGATTAGGTACTGTAAAAATACAAACAATCGAGCCCTAATAACATACGATCTAGCATCCAACAATGGGAACAGGGGAAGAAAAAGGGAAGGGGAAAAACCCTGGTTACCTCCGACCATGGGTCAGTGATGCTGGTGTCGTAGGGGTTCTCCGGCTTTATGTAGACAACCTCCTCGTAGGGGTCCCAACCGAGCGGGATCTGCCACAGACCAGCGGGGGCCTCCTTGCCGGCGGCTACGATGGATGCAGGGATAGGGATGGGGGCCTGTCAAGGGACGAGGGCCTCCTCGCCGACGGCCTGGGAGGCGCTGATGGCCACCGCGCTGTTCTTCTCCATCGCCAGCGTAGTTGCGGTTTTCTTGGGGGTTTGTAGAAGGTGATGGGACAGTGGAGACGGTTGAGTGAGCGAGTGAGTGATGAGTGAGAGTGGGGAGGCCTCTATTAAAGGAGAAGGGAAGCGTCATTTTGTTGCACTACCATGCACCGCGTACGCTACTGCACCGTGCACGGCCACACGTGTCCGCTACCCCCCCGTGCACCGCACACGCATACCGTGAGTCATATTTTCCCCTCGTGGCTAACCCTGGCGATTCAGTTGTACTGAGTTTTTCCCTCGAGTGTAACACTGGCAGTTTGGTTATTCTCGGTTTTGCCCTCTAGTGCTAACACTGCAGTGTTCAATATACTTAGTTTTACCCTCCGGTGGCTGGTCAACAGAGAGTCAACGAATAGGTTTTAGCTAGCTAATTGAGTCATTTTGTGCACAACAAATTCAAAAAGAGCAAAACACAGTGGCATCTACCTAGGGAGTCTTATTATGTGACCTGCTACCATAAGAAATGTATATAAACCAAGTTTGAAACTAAATCACCACTTCTCAAATCACCTACTATCTATGAAGCTTCATGGCTTTCTACTCAAGCATCTTCCCAAAACATCCCTCCTAAAAAAATAGTTTGTCTGAATGAGGCAATAATTGTCAAACTGGTGTATATTTGAATTGCAAATAGTTTGATGTATGCCAAGATGTATTTTATTGTATAAAAGACGCATTTTCCATTTTTTAAATCCTTTTCTATTTTCTATTTGAATCCCTTTGTCAGTCTTGCCCTTGGTTTTTAAGTTCTACTCAGTTTTTCCCTTGGTTCTTAAGTGCTACTTAGTTTTCCCTCTCTTTGTATCCATCTCTCGCACATGTGCTCATCTTCGCTGCTACGCTCTGATTGGTCGAGACAATGGTCACATGGATCATGCCCACCAACCGTTGATCCTCTGTGATCGAGCGGACAGGATAACCCCTATATCTGTCGGGGGCACCCCTTTATCCATGCAAAATAACAAGTATGCCACCGGTACTTTAACTCTATAAACAAATGAACTTGAATATAATTTGAAGGGAATGTGTTCGAAGGTGTATAATTTATGCATTACATTCCACTCTATGAAAATGATAATCTCTCAAGATTTTCTTAGCACAATATTATCACTTATTAAGTGCGATTTCAAAGAGTTCAAATATGTATAATTTTCATATACGCGAGTTTATGCATTACATTCCACTCCATGGAAATTATAAATGATTAGGATTTTATTAGCACAACATTATCATGACCTAAGTGAGTGCAATTTCAAAGAGTTCAAAGGTGTATAATTTTTGTATACGCAAGTTTATGCATTATATTTCACTCCATGGAAATGGTAATCTCTCAAGATTTTCTTAGCACAACATTATCACGTATTAAGTGCGATTTCAAAGAGTTCAAAGGTTTATAATTTTTATATACGCAAGTTTATGCATTATATTTCACTCCATGGAAATGGTAACCTCTCAAGATTTTCTTAGCACAACATTATCACGTATTAAGTGCAATTTCAAAGAATTCAAAGGTGTATCATTTTTGTATATGCAAGTTTATGCATTATATTTCACTCCATGGAAATGGTAATCTCTCAAGATTTTCTTAGAACAACATTAGCACGTATTAAGTGCGATTTCAAAGAGTTCAAAGGTGTATAATTTGTGTATACGCAAGTTTATGCATTATATTTCACTCCATGCAAATGGTAATCTCTCAAGATTTTCTTAGCACAACATTATCACGTATTAAGTGCAATTTCAAAGAGTTCAAAGGTGTATAAACTTCGTATATGCAAGTTTATCCATTACATTCCACTCTACAAAAATGGGGGAGAAAACAATAATCTCTCAAAATTTTGTTAGCACATCGTTATCATGTATTAAGTGCGATTTAAAAGTGTTCAAAGGTTTACAATTTTCGCATATGCAAGTTTGTGCATTACATTCCACTCTATGAAAATGATAATCTCTCAAGATTTTCTTAGCACGACATTATCGCGTATTAAGTGCGATTTGAAAGAGTTCAAAGGTGTATAATTTTTGTATACGAAAGTTTATGCATTATATGTCACTCCATGGAAATGATAAATGATCATGATTTCATTAGCACAACATTATCATGTCCTAAGTGCGATTTAATAGAATTCAAAGGTGTATAATTTTCATATATGCATTACATTTCACTATATGAAAGTAAAGCAACGGCACGGGCGCGGGCACGGGGCTGGCTCGGGGTCCCATCATGCAACACCAACCTAGGTAAGCTGTGGGTCCGGAGCTCACATGGATAAGATGTGAGTCCGGCGCTCACGTGGATAAGCTGTGGGTCAGATGCTGATCTAGATAAGTTTAGAGAGGTGACCACTACTGGAATTGAATGAACATGGCCCCCACTTGTTAGCATGTAATGGCAAGGATACACTACGGGACCCGACAGAACATGGCCCTATTTGTCAGCATGTAGCAGCGAGGGTCCACTACGGGACCCGACTGAACGCGGCCCCACTTGTCAGCACGTAACGACAAGGCTGATAGACGGCGAGTTTCAGACCATGTGAGTGTTTCGGACAAGGAGATGGGCAAAAGTGAGGAAAAACTAAGCGGCTGGGGAAAAATGAGTACAACTAACGAACCGAGGGTACGAAAATAGAAATCCCATGTAAATACTGTTGGAAATATGCCCTAGAGACAAATAATAATATAGATTATTATCATATTTCTTAAATTTTATGATTAAGTTTTATATCATGTTATAATTGTATTCAAAGGAAACATCAATACACGTGTGATATACAAACAACCAGGAGTTCTTTGTGAATCTCTAGTCATTGGTTCATTGGTCAACAGATCATCAAGGTTTCCTGATTATATGGCATTTATGCCAGTTGACAATGGCGTCACCTCATTACGGGAATGAGATGATGAGCTATACCCAACCTAAGCATCATGACCTGATCATGTCACGAAGTTCAAGTTATGATGATTAGAAAAGACCTAGTGTCCTAATTCTTAGACAGTGAGGCCATATCAATCATTGTCACCCGAGGATACTTCGATAGCATCAAAGATCACTCGATAACATGGTGATCATGAAGGTGTGTTGAGGTATTCAGAGGAACAAGTATATGCATTATGCATCAAGAGCGGGATTTATCCATCCGTGTGACGGAAAAGATACTCGAGGGCCCACTCAGAGAAGTTATATCTAATAGCTACATAGACTGTGATTTGATCATGGGGATATCACTTGTCGGAATGATTTAAACAACATTTGTTGGCAACAAGATTGAACACATGACATGGTGATGTCATCGATCAGATCTAGGACAATGCAAGTATCGAGAGACAAAAGGAATATGACACGATGTTCATGGTTCAGTGACGAAAGATTCGTGGAATGCATAGGGGTCATCATGGGCATCCAGGTCCTATTGCTGATCATTGGTATGGGAAGGTATCGACCATGTCTAGAGTGTTCCCAAACTGTGGGGTATCACGCTTAAGGGTTTGATGATTCTTAGAGAGCGTTTTGGTATCAGCAGAATCACCGAAGGAAAGAAAGAGAGAGAACCAGAAGAGCTTCGATAAGTCTGGAGGATGTCTAGAGTGGAGGTGGAAGGAGTTCCATAACCACGGGGATTAAATAATATGTAAGTAAATGTTAAATATTAATTTAATAATTTATTTATAATTATTTAATAAAAGAAAAATGAATTAAAAGGTTAAATACCTAATTGGGCCAAAATCCGGAGAGAAAAAGGACCATGAGGGAAATACCAAAGGGGAAGAGAGAGGGCGGTGGCCGACTGGGCCAAGGGAGCCTATGTGGGGCCCACTTGGGCCCTGGCCAGCGGCGGCCAGCCCCCCTCCCCTCTCCTTTGTTTAGTCCCACATGACTAAGGCAATTCATTATGTGGGGTTTTTTCCCCTATATATTGTGAGGTATTTTGACAAATTAAATACACAATAATTAATAAAAGGTTTCCTCTCTTTTGGGGAGACCTCCAGTTGATACTCTCGCTCTCTTCTCCTATGACCATGGTCCCAAGTTTGGATCACGCGAGCAGGAGACTTCTTCACCACGGAGCACCGTCACGCTGCAGGATTCAAATCTAGAAGCTCTTCTTCCGCATATGTTGCTGGATTAGAGGAGCGCGAGTCCTGGTCAGGCACCGGACGTGTGTAACTCCCTCGTAGGTGCAACACTTGGGGCACTAGGAGTGGTTGGAGCCACAGGAGCCGAAGGACTTCAACATGACCCTGAGGCCGGCTTCAGAACGACTACATCAGCCACGCTCTCCCGAGCGTTGACAACAATTTAGATCTTCAAGGGTAAATTCGTGAAGAGCCCCTCCCGTTACCACATTGCTTATAGATAGATCCTGGCATTAGGGTTCTTGGCATAGGGAATTGTTTTGTTTTCATGCGCAAACCCCTTCAGTGGTATCAGAGCTAGAAATATGCGTAGTATTGCTAGTACGGGTAGAACACACGAGTTGTAGCGTGTGGGCGTTGCTCTTTTAGTTCTCACCCTCTCAGTGTACTTGTGTATACTACAATAATGCTTGATGAAGCGGCCCCCAACAGACTTTACGCATTCATTCACAAGACTGGTCCACACTTGACATACGGCTTGTACCGTATAAAGTGGCTTTGGGGGGTGTTTGTCTCTCTCGCATTAGTTGGTAAGCCATTTGCAAAGGAGGGCCCCAAAAGGGGTGTATTATAGACAACTACTTGATCAGCGTTTTGGTGAAAGTTTGTAGGTAAGAATCTGTTCTTATGCGAAAGCCCTAGCAGCCACGTAAAAAATGCAAAGATAAAGTAGAGGCGTCTAACTTTGTTTTGTAGGGGCGTTGTGATGTTATATGGTAGTAGTCAAGGTAAAGTAAGTTTACTTTCTATTGCTAAGTAATAGTAGCAGTTATGGTGATGATGCACTACCATGCCGGAGGCACCGGTACCCTGGTGCCTACAGCCCCGGAACCCTGATGCCGGTATATGGAGAAGCGGGATGGAGATCACAGCGTGAAGACCATATCACATCGCACTTACATTCAATGTTTATTGTTTACGCATTTTGTTGTGTGGTAGTGTTAGATACTCGATGGTAGCCTAATAAGATGATCCCTAAACAAAATACCAATGAAAGTGTTCTCCCTTAGTGTGCACCACCAAGAAAGTTCTCTGTTATGAGGCAGGCCATGACGATCGGGTGTCAGACATATCTACATTCACATATGGTGGGTGTAAGCCATGTTGCACAACGGATACACTAAAGTTGAGTTGGCGAGCCTAGCATGTGTGGACCTGGCCTCAGAACACGGATAGTCGAAAGATTGAGCACAAGTCACATGAATGATGTGATCGATGTTTCGCTATCCACCTTTGCAACTATATCGCCGGTCGTGATGATCGGGGGCGGTGTAGTGAATAGGGATCATGTAATCACTGAAACCCTTTTGGGGATAGGAGTTTTGAGTGGAGTTCTTTTTTTAACTCATATAATTATGAACTTAGTCTAAATTCCTTTTGTAATTATAAATGTAGAAATGTCTCACCGTGAAGATTACTTTGACGTTTATGAGTGGGTAGTTGCTAAAAAACTTAGACTTGATGGATCAAACTTCCTTGAGTGGCTTGTGCATCTGAATGATCTCCTTACTAAGAATAATGTGGTCGATTACATACGCCACACGAGGATTTGGCTGAGCCTGATGACTATGAGACCCCACGAGAGCGGGAAGAACGCCATTATCATCAAGAGATGTCCACTTACATTCAAGTGATAATGCGCTATGGTATGGTGAACGAACTACGTCCACTCATGGGTGTTCTTGACCCATATACAATGGTGGATCATCTGACAGAAGAGTTCATGAGCCATGTGCGCATGTGGAAGCACGAGCTGCTTGGATATTTCCGTTCCATAAAGATGGAGGAACACACTTGTCTGAAGAGTCACTTAGGGCGCATGCATGATGCACACATGAGACTGGTTTAGTTCGTGGACTACTGGATGACTGAGTCTTTTGTGATAGGCGTACTACTTCGGTCGTTGCCGCCTAGCTACGAAGGACATGTCCGAAATAGCATCATGGGTGCTGATACGGAAACACTGGATTTCCAGGAGTTCATATTATGTTTCAGGAACATAAAGGTTGAACCTATCGCCGGAGAGGTCGTCAATGACAAAGGTATATATTTGATATACAATTTTATAAATGTTATAATCTTGCAAACACTTGTTGCAGTATTAATGTATTTGATACTTGTTCTTTTTTGGTGAAAATAGGTCCTTCTGCATGAGAGCTGTTTGCTGGAGAGGAGGTGACATTGCATGTTGATGTCGAGCATGATGATGATAGCTGCCGACACTCTCCCACGACATTTATCATTTAGTTTATCATTTTGGATTATTATTGTAATCGATAGATTGTGAACTTCTTTAGTGTGTCTCACACTTCGTGAGACAGTTATTCATATGAGTGTGTAACAAACAGTTGTTATGCTTCTATGAATGATTTCTATTTGCGTTAATAAGTTGTTCGATTATGTGCGAATTATATTGTTTGTAAAACTAATTGATAATGCATGAACATTTGTAAAATATTAAAAATGACTTGAAAATACCCAACTTAATGATATATTCATTTTGAATGAAACCATTGTTTAAAGTTATGTTGATAATATGTGAAATTCATTTGATTTCTTATCACATATGAATCATGCCCAAGTTCGGTAGGATAACCGAAACACCGTGTATTGCATGAATACAAAGTGTTTGATGAATTGTTGAAGTAAAATACATATTCTATGTATCATATTTCAACATAGTGGTGATTATCATTTTGTAATTGTTGAACTTTGTAAAAGAGTTTATCATAGAAAACATAAGTGTGAAACTATTTGATATGATCAAAGAATTTTAGCATCAAGGGGTACAAAATAAAAGACAATCTAAGTACTACGGTTTGATCAATAGTAATGAAATTCGACGTTATAAGATTGGCATAAGGAATTGTGAAATGCAATGCATTCATGACACATCAAAGTAAAAAAGCATCACAATGCGATATTTGATATCAAGTGGGTGAATAGGTGGCACCGAATAAATTGTTGTAGTGTGAATGTAAAGACCATTAGTTAAAAATTGCAAACAATCATCAAGTATAAAGTGAACCATTTAAAAATTCGTGAGATCGGCACCATATCTTGTATGGATAGTCTTGGAAGTTTTTGGAGTTATTCGATATCACCAAAACAACAGTGAACAAGTCCTTGTAGAGTATTCATCGGAAATTTCGAATATGAAATCCATGGCTAGAACCAAAAGATAAGAAAAAACTAGTATTGCTTAAATTTTTGGTACATTCTCGAAGAAATTTGTGTTCTCGACAATACAGCTCATAGAAGATAGTGAAAACACAATAAGGGTTCATAACCCTGCATTAGTGTTGAGAAGCGCAATGGAACGTGTTTCTAAATGATTCTCTTCATAAAGCAAAGGATCAATGCTAATGATCATTGTGCTTCCCCACTAGTAGTTTTACTAATAAAGTAGGATTCAAAAATGTATCCCACATCTTGTATGGAGACATTTATGAATCACTTGTCATGTTAGCGGAATATGGCATACCTACGAACTACAAAGGAAATGATGGTAAACTAAAATTATGAGAAATCCTAGAGGCAAAATTCACTTAAGATTAGAATGCAAGATGTTGCTAAATCTTACCAAGTAAAAGGTTGCTTGATATTTCCAAAAGACTACAAGGTCATGATGGAGAAGGTGAATGACAAAAGCACGATTTGTCATGAATATTGTATTGGATAAATTCAAAAGAACTTGATTCAAATGTGCTAAAAATCTAGTGGATTTGTTACTAGTAATACTAGCGTCTCGTAATAAAACCTCTCAGTTTGATAAATAATCAAGGGTTTTTGAAGCTTTTCAAAGTATTGTGAAGGTATGCAATATGCATGAAATTGAGTGGGACCTATAAAAGTCTTCCTAAAGTTATATGTGTGAAACACATTTTTAATGGGAGCAATGTAAGTTTCAGACTTCAATGTGTTGGGTACATATTTTGAGTGGGAGCTATATGTTGATTCTTATGTGTGTGAGACACGTTAAGAATAAAAGCGCAAATACTGATAAAGAATGATTTATAAGGGTTAAAAGTTGAAAGTAAGTTATAGTATTGTGTTGTAATGCATTCCTAAAAGAGATTCTGAAATAGTTTTGGAATATGAATTGATTAAGGAGTGGTCCTTGGTCATTCCAATTAGGAATAACACTAAGTTCATCATGAACGGTTGAAAGAAAGAAAAGGATGATTGTCATCCATTATGTTGAGATATAGGTTCTGTCTTAGAAACCACAATGACAACTCAATACCATACATGATCCAAGAAGAAACATTTAGAAGTGATTAAGTATGAACCACTGAACATTGAACTAAGTTTGTCCATAGTGTCTGAATGAGAACTATAGACATGTTTTCAAGTATATGAAGGATGACATAGCTTATAGCATGAAGGGTTATGTTATATGGGCATACATTAACCTTTAAAAGATTGAAAATCCTTGCATTGATAATACCGACTGAAGTCAAGTAGGAAGCAAGGCGACAAACATCGAAAAATGCACAGAGTGCACTAGTGTTTCGATGACTACATTTATGATAAAATATAAGGGTACCATGTAACGTGATGTAAATTGTTGTGGTGGGACTAGTTCGTCTTTTTGTAGAGAGTGTGTCCCAGGGAACAGTGCCCATGAGAAAGCTCGTTTTAGCTGATCTAATGTCACTGCTGGCTCCTAGAATCCGACCTTACTCTGTTGCCATAACTAAGATACATACACAAGACGTTATCATGAGATGATAAAGTATTAATTTCAATTAAGGTGACATTGGTAAGTTGTAAAGGATATGGGGCTATAAAATCTAGAACCAAGACTCAACCTCTTCCATGAGAAAGCATGATCAGAGGTGTTAGGTTATATGGTACTGATGATTAGTAACAAATGCAACCAGTTTATTTGTACTCTAGTGCAAGGGGGAGACTGTTGGAAATATGTCCTAGAGATAAATAATAATATGGATTATTATCATATTTCATGAAGTTTATGATTAATTTTTATATCATGCTATAACTGTATTGAAAGGAAACGTCAATGCACGTGTGATATACAAACAACCAGGAGTTCCTGGTAAACCTCTAGTCACTAGTTCATTGGTCAGCAAATGATCATGGTTTCCTGATCATGTGGCATTTATGCCATTTGACAATGGAGTCACCTCATTACGGGAATGAGATGATGAGATATAACCAACCTAAGCATCGTGACCCTATAATGACATGAAGTTCAAGTTATGATGATTAGAAAAGACCTAGTGTCCTATTTCTTAGAATGTGAAGACCATATCAATCACTGTCACCCACGGATCCTTAGATAACATCAAATGTCACTCGCTAACATGGTGATCATAAAGGTGCGTTTAGGTATTTGGAGGAACATTTAGAGGAATTATGCGTCAAGAGCGGTATTTGTCCATCCACTTGACGGAAAAGATACTTGAGGGCCCATTTGGAGAAGTTTATCCAAAGCTGCGCAGCATGTGATTTTATCACAAGGATATCACTTGTCAGAATGAGTTAAATAGCATTTTTTGGTAACGATATTGAACACGACATGGTGATGACATCGATCATATCTCAGACAATGCAAGCATCGAGAGACAAAAGGAATATGACACGATGTTCATGATTCAACGACGAAAGATTCGTGGAATGCATAGGGGTCATCATGGGCATCCAGGTCTCGCTGATGATCATTGGTACGGGAAGGTCTCGACCATGTATGGATGAAGGGAATATGCCCTAAGAGGCAATAATAAAGTTGTTATTATCGTATTCCAAGTATATGATAGATGTTTATTTTGGATGCTGTAATTGTTTTGATTGGAAATGTTAATACATGTGTGTTTAATAAACAAATAAAGGGTTCCTAGTTATGCCTCTCTTATAAACTATCTCGTTGATTAACAATGTGATTAAGGTTTCCTGATCATGGACATTGGATGTTGTTAAGAATAAGGTCACATCATTTGTGGAATGATGTGATGAACATTCACCCGAAGTATAGCAATACGATCAAAGTCATTGTGTTTAAATTGCTATAACATGATACGAAGTAATTCTAGTCCTTAGACCATGAGATTATGTCGATCACTAACACTATAAGAGTAACTTGATAACATCAAATGTCACACCGTAACAGGGTGACTATAAAGGTGGTTTCAGATACTCCGAAGGTGTTATATAGAGGCTCATGGATCAAGACTGGGATTTCTCCATCCCGATGATGGATAAATATACTCTAGGCCCTCTTGGTGATATCACATTGAGATAGCTTGCAAGCAAGTGATGTGATCATATATCACGGGAACGAGAAAAGAGTGCATGTTGGTAACGAATCAAACTAGGTATTGAGATACCGATGATCGAATATTGGACAAGTAATATATTGCGAGACAAAGGGATTTAGTTACTAGCGTTAAACATTCTCACGATCATAAAAGTCATCTTTGAATGTGTGGGGGTTAGTATGGATCTCCAGGTCCCACTACTGATTATTGATCGGAGAAGGGTCTTGATCATGTCTGTATTATTCGCGAAACATAGGGTGACACACTTAAGGGATACTAACACCATTTGGAGAAAATGTGTTCCAGAGAAAAGGATTGCAAAGCACTAGAATTATTACAATGGACATTGGAATTGTTTCACGTGAAATTGCTGAAATTGGTTCTGCATGTGATATTGAAATATTGCAGGGGGTTTTATGTGAATGTTTGTTAATTAAAGTAATTAACAAAAATATGAATAAAATAAATAAAAGAGTTTTATTAAATGAGAGTTGCATTAAATTTGGTGGAAATTTCATGCATGTGAGTGGACTTTTGAGTGGAGGCATGTTTATGTGAGTGGGAGCTCCACCCACATGAATGAAGGAAGAGGTGGGGGCACCTCTATGGCCACTGGCCATTGGAGGGGGCTGCCCCCTCTCCTTCTCACAAATCAGCGATTGCTAATATATGTAACTCGAATCAGCGGTTGTAGAACAAGCGACACCTAGCAAGGGATGAGGTCACGATGTGTGTTGGCAACGGATCAAGAGTTGATATGATCGCTGTTGGAACGCTACCTCACCATATGCCGTCGGGATTAGTTATAAATCTGAATAATTTTTATTTGGTGCTTGCACTAAGCATGAACATTGTATCCGGATCATGTTTATTGCGAAGTGGTTATTTATTTAAATCTAAAAACATTGGTTGTTCCATTTATATGGATACTATCTTTTATGGTCATGCACCTATGATGAATGGTTTATTTCTGTTAAATCTCGATAGTAGTGATATACATATTCATAATTTTCATGCTAAAAGAATTAAACTTGATAATGATATATCTACATATATGTGGCACTATCTTTAGGTCATATTAGCATAAAATGCATGAAGAAACTCCATTGAGATGGACTTTTGGAATCACTTTATTTTGAATCATTTGATACATGTGAGCCATGCCTTATGGGAAAGATGACTAAAACCCCGTTTTCTGGTACAATGGAGAGGGCGACAGATTTGTTGGAAATCATACATACTGATGTATGTGGTCCAATGCGTGTGTCAGCGCGAGGTTGATATCATTATTTTGTTACTTTCACAGATAATTTAAGTAGATACGGGTATATCTATTTTTTATGAAACACAAGTCTAAAACCTTTGAAAAGTTTAAGGAATTTTAGAGTGAAGTGGAAAATCATCGTAATAGAAAGATCAAATTTCTGCAGTCCGATCATGGAGGTGAGTATCTAAGTTATGAGTATAGAACACATATGGGAGAGTTTGGAATAGTGTCACAACTCATGCCTACCAGAACACCACATCGTAATGGTGTGTCGGAGCGGCGTAATCGTACTTTATTGGATATGGTTCGATCTATGATGTCTCTGACTGACTTGCCCTATCATTTTGGGGTTATGCACTGGAAACCGCTGCATTCATTTTAAATCGGGCACCATGTAAATCTGTTGAAAAGACACCGTATGAATTGTGGTTTGGAAGCAAACCTAAGCTGTCAGTTCTTAAAGTTTGGGGATGCGATGTTTTTGTGAAGAAACTTCAGCCTGATAAACTCGAACCCAAAGAGGAAAAATGCGTCTTCATAGGATACCCTAAAGAAACAACTGGGTATTCCTTCTATCATAGATCCAAGGGCAAGGTTTTCATTGTTAAGAATGGATCCTTTCTAGAGAAAGAGTTTCTCGTGAAAGGTATGAGTAGTCGGAAGGTAGAATTCAAAGAGGTTATTGAACCTTCTCTTCATGAAACAGCGAGTGGCGCAATGCCATAAATTGTTCCGGAGTTGACTTCACCGAATGAAGACGGAACTAATGATAAAGATCATGAAACTTCGAAAGAGGACACTACCGAACCTCACAGGTCAAGCAGGACACGTGCAGCTCCTGGCTGTATGGAGATCCTATCGTGAATTTCATGGTAGATGGAATTGATGACCCTGCGACATATGAAGAATCGATGATGAGCCCAAATTCCAACAAATGGCTAGAAGCCATGAATTCCGAGATGGGATCCATGTACGAAAACACGGTTTGGACCTTGGTGGACTTACCTCACGATCGAAAGGCCGTTGAGAATAAATGGATTTTCAAGAAGAAATGGATGATGATGGTAATGTGACCATCTATAAAGCTCGACTTCTCGCAAAGGGGTTTCAACAAATTCAAGGAGTTGACTATGATGAGACTTTCTCTCCCATAGCGATGCTAAACTCGGTTAGGATTATGTTAGCAATTACTGCATATTTTGATTATGGAATATGGCAGATGGATGTGAAAACTGCGTTCCTCAATGGTAATATTGAAGAAGAGTTGTATATGATACAACCAAAGGGTTTTGTCGATCCTAAGGATGCTGAGAAGGTCTGCAAGCTTCCGTGATCCATCTATGGACCAAACCAAGCATCCTGGAGTTGAAATCTTCGCTTTGATGAGGTGATCAAAGAGTTTGGATTTGTCCAAATTTATGGAGAGGCTTGTATTTACAAGAAAGTGAGTGGGAGCAATGTGGCATTTCTAATATTATATGTGGATGGCATATTATTGATTGGAAATGATATAGATATTTTAAACAGTTTTAAAAGTTATCTAAACAACAAATTTTTGCTGAAGGACCTTGGTGAAGCATCATACATATTAGGCATTAAGATCTATAGAGATAGATCAAGACGACTAATTGGGCTATCACAAAGTACATACCTTGATGAGATTTTAAAGAAGTTTTTAATGGAAAGAAGTAAGAAGGGTTTCTTACCTATGTTGCAAGGCAAGACATTGAGTAAGACTCAAAGTCCGGCTACGGCGGAAGAAAGAGATATAATGTATAAGATCCCCTATGCTTCAGCCATAGGCTCAATAATGTACGCCATGCCATGTACAAGACCGGATGTGGCACATGCTATTAGTTTGACTAGTAGGTACCAATCTGATCGAGGTTCGGAACACTGGATAGCTATCAAGAATATCCTTAAGTACTTACGAAGAACTAAGGAAATGTTTCTTGTATACGGAGGTGAAGAAGAGCTGGTCGCTAAGTGTTATGTTGATGCTAGCTTCGACACCGATCCGAATGACTCTAAGTCTCAATCCGGATATGTATTTCTCATGAACGGAGCAGCAGTTAGTTAGAGGAGCTCCAAACAACCTGTGGTGGGGGGATCAACAATAGAGGTGGAATATGTTGCTGCTTCAGAAGCGGCGCGGGAAGCGGTTTGGATGAAAGAGGTCATAAGTGAACTAGGTGTGGTTCCTAGTGCATTGGACCCAATGGTGATCTATTGTGACAACAATGGAGCCATAGCCAATGTCAAGGAACCAATGTCTCACAAGAATTGTAGCATATTAAGTGCCGGATTCACTCCATCCTCGAGCATGTCAAGGATGGTGATATAAAGATTTGTAAAGTACGAATGGATCTGAATGTAGCAGATCTGTTGACTTAAGTTGGCCGTGGGGAAAAACATGATCAACACCAGAACTCAATGGGTGTTAGACTTGTCACTATGTAAACTAGATTATTGTCTCTAGTGCAAGTGGGAGACTGAAGGGAATATGCCCTGAGAGGCAATAATAAAGATGTTATTATCATATTCCAAGTATGTGATAGGTGTTTATTTTGCATGCTATAATTGTATTGATTGGAAACGGTAACACATGTGTGTTTAATAAACAAATAAAGGGTTCCTAGTTATGCCTCTCTTATAAACTAGCTCGTTGATTGACAAGATGATCAAGGTTTCCTGATCATGGACATTGGATGTTGTTAATAACAAGGTCACAACATTGGTGGAATGATGTGATGAACATTCATCTGAAGTATAACAATACGATCAAAGCCATTGCGTTTAAATGCTATAACATGATACGAAGTAATTCTAGTCCTTAGACCATGAGATCATGTCAATCACTAACACTAGAAGAGTAACTTGATAACATCAAACATCACACTGTAATAGGGTGACTATAAAGGTGGGTTCAAATACTCCAAAGGTGTTATGTAGAGGCTCATGGATCAAAAGTGGGATTTGTCCATCCCGATGATGGATAGATATGCTCTAGGCCCTCTCTGTGATATCACATTGAGATAGCTTGTGAGCAAGTGATGTGATCAGCAGAATGTGATATCACGGGAAGAAGAAAAGTGTGCATGTCGATAACGAGATCAAACTAGGTATTGAGATACCGGTGATCGAATATCGGACATGTAATATATCGCGAGACAATGGGATTTAGTTACTAGCATTAAAGGTTCTCATGATCATAGAAGTCATCGTTGAATGTGTGGGAATCAGTATGGATCTCCATGTCCTGCTACTGATTATTGATTGGAGAAGGGTCTCGATCATGTCTGCATAATTTGCAAACCGTAGGGTGACACACTAAGGGATACTGACACCACTTAGGGCAAATGTCTTGAAGAGAATAATTTCAAAGTGCTGGAATTATTTCAATGGACACCAAAATTGTTTCGGGTGAAATTGTTGAAATTGATTCTGCATGTGATATTGAAATATTCCAGGGTTTTTTATGTGAATGTTTGTTAATTAAAGTAATTAACAAAATTCCGAATAAAATAAATAAAAGAGTTTTATTAAATGAGAGTTGCATTAAATTTGGTGGAAATTTAATGCATGTGAGTAGACATTTGAGTAGAGGCATGTTTATGTGAGTGGGAGAACCATCCACATGAATGAAGGAAGAGGTGGGGCACCTCCATGGCCATCGGCCAAGGGAGGGGGCTGCCCCTCTCCCTATAAAAGGCCTCCTCCTCCTCACAAAGGACACCTCCTCGTGGAGGATCTCTCTTCCCCTCTAGAATTATTCCCCATGGTCTCGGATTAGAGAGATACATGTTCCCGGTGGATTTTCATCACGAAGGAGTTGTTGCTTCTACTACATCGCTGGAGCGAGGAGGCGGAGTTTGTTCGGTGGACCAGACGTGTGTGCGATCATGGATGCGCTACTGATTTGCAGTGCTGGGACTTCCTCTTGCTCTTGAGTTCAATGGTATGTTCTCTATGGATGTATATCCACTCGTTGCTTGTATCTAGGTAGATAGATCTTGGTGCTTAGTAGTTCCCATCGTAGGATTTTTTTTGTTTTCTATGCTGCGAACCCAACACTAGAGTGTTCCCGAACCGTGGCGTATCACGCCTAAGGGCTTGACGATTCTTAGAAAGCGTTTTGGTATCGGCAGAATCATCGAAGGAACGGAAGAGAGAAAACCGGAAGAGTTTCGGTAAGTCTAGAGGATGTCCGGAGTGGAGGTGGAAGGAGTTCCATTACCATGGGGATTACATAATATGTAAGTAAATATTAAACATTGATTTATTCATTTATTTATAATTAATTAATTAAAGAAAAATGAATTAAAAGGTCAAATACCTAATTGGGCTAAAATCCGGAGGGAATAGGGCCCATGAGGGAAAGACCAAAGGGGAAGAGAGAGAGAGGGGTGGCCGGTTGGGCCAAGGGACCCCATGTGGGGCCCACTTGGGCCCTGGCCGGCGGCGGCCAGCCCCCTCGTCCCCTCTCCTTTGTTTAGTCCCACATGGCTAAGGCAATTAACTATGTGTGTGTGGGGGGATTCCCCTATATATTGTGAGGTATTTTAACAAATTAAATACACAATAATCAATAAAAGGTTTCCTCTCTTTTGGGGAGACCTCCAGTTGATACTCTCTCTCTCCCGTGACCATGATCCCAAGTCTGAATTGCGCGAGCAGGAGACTTCTTCACAACAGAGCACCATCGTGCTGCGAGATTCGGATCCAGAAGCTTTACTTCCACAACTGCTGCTGGACCGGTGGAGCGGGAGTCATTGTTAGGCACCGGACGAGTGTAACTCCCTCGGAGGTGTAACACTTGGGGCACTAGGAGTCGTTGGAGCCGCAGGAGTCGAAGGACTTCAACACGACGCCGAGGTCGGCTTCAGAATGACTACATCAGCCATGCTCTCCCGAGCGTTGACAACGCTTTTCGGTCTTCAAGGGTAAATTCGTGAAAATCCCCTCCGGTTACTGCATTACTTATAGATAGATCCTGGCATTAGGATTCTTGGCGTAGGGAATTTTTTAGTTTCATGCGTGAACCCCTTCAAATACCAGTGACCTCCTGACCACGGATAAGCTACAACTTCTTCACCCGATCATACGACGCCTCGACCTCATCCGCCTCACCCATGGGCACCTCATTCATCCAAGACTGCTTCCTCTTTGTTCAGCACTCACATAAAAAGGGGCAAGACCGTACTTCTGATTCGTCGTATTTTGATCGTGAATATAGAATCACTTGGCCCTCTACCCTTGCACAGAATACACGATCTTGAAGGAGAAGTATTGCTGATTGGGACGAATGGAAATGTCGCACCCGACAAACTCATAAACTACCCCACTAGAGCCCGACTACCTCTTCACTCCATACAATTTTTTGAAGATCCCAAAGTGTGGCTCAATTCTGAGACAACACTCATAGAGGGTAATGAAGAAAGAAAGGTGAAGAATATAATTGGGAGTCAGCTAGTGCAATTGTACCCCGTAGAGAAAAAGCAATCCATGCACAAAGTCATGGAGGGGAAGAGAGAGTCCCCACAGCACAAAGGCAACAAATATCACCTGGTACCCAATTGAGCGGTCAGTGATTACCTCCACACTAAGGATCTTGCATTCCTTTTCCTCTACAGGAATAAGGCCGGTCTAGCGAAGGGGCTGCAAATCGATGCCTTCACATTGAGCGCTGCCAGCTGCCATTGGTGACCCTCGTCCCGACAGTTTTCTTCTTGGGAGTGGCGGCGGCGCTCGATCAAGTACCCGTGGCTTTCTTGCTTTTCCCCATCACCGTGGCCTGTCTCTTCCGCTAGGATCGCATGAATGAACTAGGGAACTGCACAAAACGTCCAACGCAACGGGAAATAAAAACAATGATGAGGAGGACTACAAGAAAGGATAACACGAGGAAGAAGAAGATGAAAACAACAAGGAAAAGGGAGATTTACTTGAAGAACCTAGATACTTATCATAGATGCCAATCAATCCCAGCAGTCCATCTGCTGTTCGCAAACGCGTGCAGTCCATAGGAGCAAACACGTGGTGGCTCAAAAACTGAACCGTCGTTGCACTTCCTCTACTACGCGCGGAGATCAAGGAGGCACGGTTAAATGCCCATTTTTATGCATTGAATGGCCAAATGTGGTCAACCTTATTCTAGGGCCCATACAGTCACGTCCCATCAACTGGTTAGTTTGACAGTTGAGCTCACTGGATGTCATCCATGTGTACGCTCCCATGAGCATCGAGCTTAAAGGCAGCCACTTTCTTTGGCTAGACAACCTTCAAAAAAGAAGTAGCTACTCAATTTCTGCCTAAGTCTGTGACTTGGAGAGAGACCCAAGGGCTACTCCTATCAGGAGCGCTGATCGTGCACCCGATGATTTTTCTAGGTCCATGGTGAAATTCCTACAAGATTGTCTATTGCGTCCCCAAGATACAAAACTCGAGTTTCTGTTTGAGCCCATGACTCAAATGGACACTCGGGGGATACTCCTAACAGGAGCGCTTGTCGCGCACCCGATGTACTTTTGGGCCTAGTGTAAAGCTATCAAGCACACACACTTGATTTTCTGCTCGAGTACACGACTCGAATAGACACTCGGGGGCTACATCTAATAGGAGCGCTACTCGCACACCCGACATACTTCCGGGTCCATTGTACAGCCCATCAGCCGCAAACCATCGAACAACATGCCCCAAATCCTCACTCGCATCAACGATCTGACTGAGGACTCAAGGGCTACTCCAATAGGGAGATCTAATCACGCATTCGAAAAATGTGGATGCCAACGGTGTTCATTTGAAGCAATCGACGACTATAAGTCTCTGCTCGAGTCTGCAACTCGAACAGACACTCAGGGGCTACTCCCATAGGGGATGCTGGTTGCACATCCTATAGAAAACACAAAATCACAGAACTATTCGTCACGTTGTCTATGTCTGCAACAGCAATTCGCCTAAAGCAGTTAATACTATTAGCGACTTCGTCTACGCGTATTCCATTAGCAAGTTTAGAGACAACGTCTTCTTGGACACCTAAAACACTCCATGGTGACAAACTTGAAATATTGTGTCCACGACGCAAGATAAGACCTATAGACGCAGTCTGATGGCCTGGAAATCGCACCTGTTGCGCTCTACTAGTTATATACCGTACCAACAAGCGCGAAGAAAAGTCTCGACTTACGCGTTGGGTACATAAACAGTGAAACTGGAATTTGGCTCAGTAAGGCCTCTACGGCATAAGTCAAATTACACCACTAATTTTTGAATTCGAGTCTAGGGACTCGAGTTTGAGTATATCATGTTTATTTTTGCCCGAGAGCAATTAACTGGTCCCGATCCGTCGAACGAACTAGGCACGTGCGCCACAATCCCTATGAATTACACGAACATCTCAGATAAACCTGATGAACCTTCAAGTTAATGGCTTCCAAAGTCTCCAACCGAATCTTCGATTCGACTAGACACTCAGAGGCTACTTACATAGGTATACCCTATAGGAACCTACCATTGGCATATCTGGTTTGGCCCAACAGGAGGACCACGTGACGATCCGCTAGGGACAATGAAGCCCATGAATATTCAAGCGAGCCTGAGCCCATGAAGGGTACGACTCCTTGACAGACACTCCACGATTAGATAGGCATGCTTACGGTTTCACCCTCATTCTGTTACTGACTTGAACACAACTTGAGACCTGACTCCCACCATATAAGGGTCAGGCTGGAGCAATGAGACGGATAATCAATACTCTCGCCATACACCTGCCAGATCTAATCTACGCATCATCACCATCTCAACACCCTTGTAATCCTTTGGATCTCCATTAATCAAGAGAAGACAAGTAAGAGTAGGGTTTTTCCTCCGAAAGCCTAAACCTGGGTAAAAACTATGTCTCCGTGTAGCTTGTTTGTTAACCGACGAAGTTTTTCAGCGTGTGTTTTTTCTTAAAATCAAAGTCCATTAACCATGGGCATTAACGTGATCACCCCATGTCAACTAGTAAATGAGAAGATGAAAATGATAATCTATGTTACTCCAGTTTGTAGCTTGGTCAGTTTGTGATTCTTGCACAGGTTGCATAAGGTTATGTTTATGTTTCAAAATTACACGAGCGCACATGATTTTTTCATATTTGGTTACTTCTATCCTTTACCACACTTTACTTATCTAGTTCTCGCTTAGTGTAAGTGCTAGATTGACATATAGGTAAATTCACCATAGTTGCATAATCTAGAGAATTTACCTTTTGTGTCAAACCTTAACTTGAAAATGAGTAAAATTTGAAGTAGCACCTATTCACCCCCCTCTAGGTGCCCATACGATTCTTTCAATTTGTATGAGAGCCTTGGCTCTTTATTCGGGCTTAACCGCCTAAGAGATTATGGGCAACTCAGAAATGAGGGAGGGAGTGAGGCTAGCAACTTGGTGACCATGGTAGATCTCAAGAATTTGGAAACAAGCTTGAGATCTACCTTGGGCAACGAAATCCAACAGTTGTGTCAACTTGTTGAGCGACTTGTTATGGAAAAGTTAGCCTCACCTCCTCCCTCTCAAGAGGAAACACCACCTAACCCTAAGGAAAATGCTCCGACTAAGCCAATAGGTGAAGTGGTGGGGGATGAACATAATTCCACTTACTCCACCACCAAAAAGGGTGATGGGAAGGAAGAGCACCATGTGGTTCCCAGATGGTACTCTCTTGACCCTCCAATCCCTCATCCCCATATAAATAATAGAGGTGACCCACCTAAGTTAGCTGCACATACCTTTGCTCAATGGCAAGTTTTAATGAAATCTCATGTGCACGGATCTTGCATTGACTTGTGGAACATTATTGAAGAAGGACACAAAATTGAGGATCCAACCAACTTGACTAGAAGAGAAGTGGTCAATAGCCAACTCAATGCGACTGCCTTGCACATGATCCAACTTGGAGTGGGGCCAAAGGATTTTCCCCACATTGTGCACTACAATACCACCAAGGAAGCTTGGGATGCTCTCATTGACTTGTTTGTTGGCAATGAGAGCATGGGAAGAAATAGGTATGGTTCCTTAAGCAATGAGGCTGAAGGTTTCTTTATGAAGGATGGCGAGGATCATGAAGACATGTATCGAAGACTCAAATCCGCAGCCACCGCCTTCAGGAATGTTGGTGCCCCTCACATTGATGATGCCTAGATCGAGAGGAAGTATGTGAGTGCACTCATGCCCTTCGAGCCCACTGACTTGAAGAGTCTCCAAGGAAGACACAACTACCATCTCATGACCTCCAATGAAGTTATGCAAGAGATGGTCGCTTTCAAGGTTGCTGCCAAGAATGCCAAAGACGCCCATGCTCGTGCTATTGGAATGAGTAGTGGTGTGAATCTTTCCTTGAAGGCCAAGGTTATGGAGTATGATGAAGAATAAGGGAGTGATGATGCACTCTCAATGAGCCACCCCGAAGATGTCAAGGTTTATCATGGTGAATACATGGCCTTCTATTCAAGAATTTTTTGGAAAGACCCCGCCAAGGCCAAGATGGAGATGCAACGAAGAAGCAATCCCAATGGGAGAAGAGACAATGGGTCTAAGTTGAGAACTTGCTTCAATTATGGTGACCGGTATCACTTTGTTGCTAGTTGTCCCTATGAAAAAAGAGAAGATCATGGGGGTAAACTTGTGTTTAAGAAAACCTCCAAAGCTCCTTTCAAGAAACCTTTCATCAAGAGGAATCCCACCAACAAGAAGTAGGGTGAAATTGTCTTGATAACACATGAAGAATTCTCCTCCGAAAATGATGATGATGAAGATGAAGAAGAGGAAACATGAAGTGGTGTGGCTGCTCTTGCCACTACTTCTACACCTACCTTCTCACTCTTCGACTCTCCAAATGAGAATATCTCCAACAAGAACGTCACTTGCCTTATGGCAAGAGGAACAGAGGTATTATCATCGTCACACCCCATTTCTTTAGTTGATGATGAATTTGATGATGAGATATCTTTTGAGGTAAAAGGAAATTAGTTGCTTTTGATGTGTTTATGACTAACTTGCAAGGGGAACACAAGAAACATTTTTTGGACCTCTTAAATCAACTTTCACACACACAAGAGCTTCTTGATGATAGATGTAAATTAGGAAGAGAGCACATGATTGAGGTAGAAGCTCTAAATAATGCTCTAGAAGAAGAACAAGAGACTAGGATGTCTCTTGAAACTAAACTTGAAGGGCTTGATGAACAAAATGATCTCATTATTAATAAACTCAGCAAGGAACATGACCATGCTATTGATAAATATAAAAAGGCTAAAAAGGACAAGTTTTGTTCATGAAAAACTTGCTGAGGACTTTAGGTTGTTTGACAAGGCTCACAAGGCCTTGGAGAGTGAACTCTTGTTACTCACAAAGTCTCGTGAAAAGCTTCAAACTCAATTGACCAATATTTCTTCACCTAGTACTTTCATACCTTCTAGTTGTACAAATATACTTAAAATGCTAGGTTGAAGGGAGGGCTAGCTAAGGCCATCTTTCCCAAAGGAAACAAGTCAATTGATGACCTCTTGAGTAAGCAGAGGCCAAATGGTGGGAAAGGGGGCATTGGCTTCGTCTCCAAAGCCAAGAAGAAGAACAAGAAGAAGAAGAAGGCCAAGCCCGCACAAGAAAAAGACAGGGCCATTGTGGGAAGTAAGACCACAAGTGGCAAAACTATGTCTCATGATGACTTTGTAGGTAGTGCTAACCCTCACTATGTTTTACTGCGTGATTATTATGGTGATGTGTATGCACAATATGTTGGACAATTTGATGGTTATATTTATTGTTCTATTTGGGTTCCCAAGACCCTTGTTGCTAACAAAAGGGACCCATTGAAAAATGGGTACCTAAAAACTAGTTTGATCTTTTGTAGACCTATGCTTCCGGTGGAACAAAATGGGTGCTTGATAGTGGATGCACAAGTCATATGACCGGAAGCACATCTAGTGTCAAGGAGTTGAGACCAAATGTTGATCAAATATCCGTGACATATGCTGACAAGTCAAAGTCTAAGGTAATGGGTTTCGACAAGGTTGTGGTTACCCACGACATTACTCTCTTGGACATCATGCTTGTTGAGACCCTTGGCTATAATTTATTTTCAGTCCATGCTCTTGGAAAGATGGGTTTTGCCGTCTTTATTGATAATGATATTGTGATCCTCATGTGGAGCAAGTCTCTAAAGGCGGCTTTCGTTGGGTACATCAAAAATGACTTGTACATGGTGGACTTTTCGGGGGAAACCACTACAAGTGCGATGTGCTTATACGGAAAGGCCGATGTGGGTTGGTTATGGTATCGCCGTCTAGCTCATGTCAACATGAGAAGTTTGCAATGTCTCCACAAGGATGGTCATATTGTTGGACTAAAATAAAATGTTTGCTTTGCGAAAGATCGTGTTTGCAGGGCGTGTGTGGAAGGAAAGATGCATGATTCTCCCCACAAGCCAAAGAACTACATCAAGTCCAAGAGGATCTTGGAGCTCCTTCATGTGGATCTCTTTGGTCCTCCATCTCATGCAAGTCTTAGTGGGAAGAAATATTGTTTGGTGATTTTTGATGACTACTGAAGATACACATGGGTATATTTCTTCAAGCTGAAGAGTGGGACCCAAGAAAACTTCATTGACTTCATTAACATGGCTCAACGTCAACATGATGTCCCTGTGTTAACAATAAGGAGTTAGAATGGCACCAAGTTCAAGAACTACACCTTGAATGGATTTCTTAGTGATGAAGGGATAAAACACCAATATTCCGCTGCATATACCCCTCAACAAAATGGAAGAACCGGACTCTTATTGATATGGCAAGAACCATGTTGGCGGAGTTTAAATCTCCATACAATTTTTGGGCTGAAGCAATCTCCACTGCATGCCATGCATCAAACCGTCTCTACCTCCGCAAAGAATTGATCAAGACTCCATATGAAATTCTTACCGGTAACAAGCCCAATGTGTCATACTTCCGGATGTACGGTTGTAAGTGTTTCTGTCGCATCAAGGGTATTCGTTTGTCCAAATTTGATTCCAAAGAATTAGAGGGTATTTTTGTTGGTTATGGTATCAAATCCCACACTTATAGAATCTATGACAAGCTCTCTGGAATTGTCATAGAATGTTGTAGTGTGGTGTTTGAAGAATAGGATGGTCCCCAAGGGGGGCGTGTTGATGTTTGTGATGTAGATGATGAAATGCCTCGGGATGCCATAGGAAGAATGGGTGCGGGTTTCATCCGTCCCGTTGAGGAACCCTTTATGGCGGATCAAGAAGAACTATGCTCTATTCAAGTGGAGCCCTCATCTTCACAACATCAATAAGCTCCTATCGAGGATGATAATGACCCAAGCCAAAGACAATACGTGGACCCTCAACAAGTTGATCAGGGAGAAACCTCGAGCCAGGAGGAGCTTGAGTCTCCATTTGCCAGAATGTCCAGCACTGCTAAGTCTATGACACAAGGAAGATATGTAGAAACTGCCATAAGGGCAACCCAACGCCTGTCTAGAAGTGTGGCTAATCAAGACCAAGGTCAACCTTTGCCTCTTGAAGAAGAGAATGATTCCAATGATGATCAAGGTCAAGTTAATGGTCAAGACAAGGACAAAAATGATGAAGAGATCCCCACAAGAAACAACAAGGAGATCGAAACTCGTCGCCAAGCTAGAATGGATAGAATCTTGGAATTAAGAGACCACACTCTAGAGAATGTGGTAGGAGATCTAAGAAGAGGGATATGGACTAGAGCACAATTGAAGAGTTTTGGTGAACACCAAGCACATATTTCCATGGTGGAACCAAAGAAAGTATGGGAAGCCCTTGAAGATTTGGATTGGTTGGAAGCAATACACAAAGAGCTCCACAACTTTGAGAGAAACAAAGTATGGAAGTTAACCAAAAGATTGCCGCAATGTTATAGGCCCCAAGTGGATATTCAAGAATAAGCAAGATGAGCATGGGATTATTGTGATGAACAAGGCAAGATTGGTTGCACAAGGGTTCTCTCAAATTGAAGGCATTGACTATGGAGAGACATATGCACCTATGGCTCGCCTTGAGTCCATATGTATCCTTCTTGCTTATGCGGCACATCATAACTTTAAATTACAAGAAAGGGATGTAGAAAGTGCATTTCTTAATGGTTAATTGCATTGGTATATGTAAAGCAACCCCCAGGGTTTAAGGATCCCAAGTTCCCAAACCACGTCTACAAACTTGATAAGGCGCTCTATGAGCTCAAACAAGCCCCACGCACGTGGTATGAGCACCTTAGAGAGTTGTTGTTAGACCGTGGGTTTGAGGTTGGGAAAATCGATCCCACTCTTTTTACTAAGAAGGTCAATGGGGAGCTTATTGTATGTCAAATATATGTTGATGATATTATCTTTGGCTCATCTAACAAATCTTTTAATGATGAATTCTCAAAGCTTATGACTAATAGGTTCCGGATGTCTATGATGGGGGAATTGAGAGTATTTCTTGGTTTTGAGATCAAGCAAGTAAGAGGAGGAACATTCTTCAACCAAGCCAAGTATACTCAAGATATGCTCAAGAGATTTAACATCAAAGATCTAAATGGAGCTCCTACTCCCATGGCAGCAAAGACTCATCTTGAACAAAACCCAAATGGTAAAGATGTGGATCAAAAGGTATACCGGTCCATGATTGGTTCTTTGCTTTACCTTTGTGCATCTAGACCCGATATTGTGTTGAGTGTAGGAGTGTGTGCAAGATATCAAGCGGCTCCTAAAGAAAGCCATTTGATGTCGGTCAAGAGAATCTTTCAATATTTGGTTCATACCCCAAACTATGGTATTTGGTATCCTAGGGGCTCAACTTTCTCTATTTGTGGATACACGGATTCGGATTAGGCTAGTGACAAGGATGATAGAAAATTAACCTCCAGGGCTTACCAATTCCTTGGGAGGTCACTGGTGTGTTGGTCTTCTAAGAAGCAAAATTGTATATCTCTCTCCACCGCTGAAGCCAAGTATGTGCCAGCTACTAGTGCTTGTACTCAATTGTTATGGATGAGACAAACTTTAAAGGAATATGGTGTCCATTATGAAAAAGTGCCTCTTCTATGTGACAATGAAAGTGCTATCAAGATTGCCTACAACCCAGTGGATCATACAAGGACAAAGCATATTGAGATTCGTCATCACTTCATTAGAGACCATGTTGATCGAGGTGATATTGAGCTATCCTATGTGTCAACCAAAGACCAACTTTCCGACATTTTCATGAAGCCACTTGATGAAGCAAGGTTTTGTTATTTGAGGAATGAACTAAATATCATAGCTTCAAGGAGCTTGACTTGATCACCTTGCATACTCACCTATTTCTTGACTCTTATTTGGCTTAGGTATAGGCATGGAGATAGGGGGGTGCAGTCCTAATACATTGGACTATCCCTCCCCCCATAATTCCAACATTAAGAAAATCAATTCTCTTAATATCATTTAGTGATATGTGAGATTCATTGATGAGTAGTGGCTATGAACCCAAGGATAATTCATTGCGGTGTCATGCCACAAACTCTTATATGGTGGCCTCGGCCTCCGCCCTCTTCATATTTGAAGAGTAGGTTCTTGATTTGTTTGGTTTGGAACTTAATTTGTCATCTTCTTAACTATCTTTGGTTTCTTGGTTCTCCACAGTACATCTTCTGAATCCCAGACCTATTCTCATCTCTAAACATGATCCTCTTGCCACACATTTGTCCACTACTTGAAATTGGGTTTTTTCTTGTCATGGGGGGCCGGACTGTTCGCACTGAACCGACCGGAGTGTCTGGCCAAGCCGGACTCTCCGCTTCATTCACTTCGGACACTCCGGTGATTTTCACCCGGACACTCCGGCCCCAGTGGTTTCGAACTTGTAAAAGGGGTCGGGGAGAAAGTGGATGGTTCAGTCCTCCTTATCCTCCCCGACTTCCTCTTCCACATACCCAACTAACCTGACCAGGAGCACCACTGGGAGGGATCCTCCACCCCGGATCCGGCCGTTGTCGCTGGCTGTTCTCTCCCTTTGCCGTTGGGACCCGTTCCCCTCCGATGAAGGTCTCCATGGATGCTGGCATTGTGCCTCTCCCCTTCTCCATCTCTAGGGTTTGCTCTAGATGAACTTTTGGAGGCAATGACTTACCTAGATCCATGGATAGATCATACTTCATGCAATACTCGTTCTTGTAGTGGTTCTAGAAATCTTGATCTGCTCCGGTTGAACACTCTTGCACTGCCCGAAAAATCATCAAGACTCCAGCCAGAATGTCCGGCGTGTATAGGTCAGACACTCTGATCCAGCTGGAATGTCCGGCGTGTATAGGTCGGACACTCTGGTCTAGCCAGAATGTCCGGCACATACGCACCGGAATGTCCAGTCATGGCGGAGTCTCCGTGCTGATTTTTCCAGACAGTCCAGGTGTTTTTTAGCCAGTACAGCTCCTGCATTACTCTTACTACTACTATGTGTTTGTATCTTCGGGACAAATGTTCTTACCCATATGGTATCCTTCTACTCTGAACTCACAGGTAGCTCCCGTCCTCGTTGCTCTAGGGCTGCTCAGAAAGCTCGTCCTCGCAGGTTCCGTGATGAAGAGAGTGACGTCCATGTTGATCCTTCCATGGTCAGACAGGCTGTTCGTGATCGTGCTGCAGCAAAACAAGAAAATATTATAAAACTGAAAAGGGATGAAGCCAAGCGCATGAAGTTCACGGCATTGACCACTCTGGCAGACTTGGGTACCTAGGAGTTTGTGGAGATGTGAGTCCAGCAGTTCTATTCTATGGCTCACACCTCGGATGATGATCGCTTCTGGAGAAATGAACAAGCTTTGCTCTTTTCGGAGGTGTTCTGTGGGTTCAAGACTCATGTGTGCCCCATGCAGTGGCTGGATATTGAGAAGCTTCGTGTCACCGCTACTTTGAGGACGATTTATGGGTGACTGAGAAGATGGGGATGCACACCATCTTTCAAGCAAAAGAAGACTACAATGTTGAGTTGGTCCAGCAGTTCTATGCCAATGTGGTATTTGGGTACACTACAGATATTCCCCTTGAGTGGATCTCTAGCACTACTAGGTGTCGTTCCAATATGGTTCAGTTTGCACACCTTCTTGGATTGTTGTTCAATCCCAATGCTCCTAGTGGTCTGAGAATGTATGTACATGGTCAAGCATATGACAAGAAGAGGTTGGCCCCAATCTACTCTCAGAATGATGTGGTTGGTCAAACCACCAACATCAAGCTCATCTACAACATTCTGCTTCGCATGTTTCGCCACACGCTCACACCCAAGGCGAGCAACAAGGATAAGATGAGAGGTGCAGAAATCAATCTTATGGCCCATGCTCACTTAGTGTATACTCATGGTCCAGACCATCCAGATGGTGCTATAGATGTCATGGATTTCATCTATCAGGACATGTACAAGTGCATCACTGACAAGAAGTGTCCTATGTTTGCGCCCTATGTGATGAAGCTCATTACTGCTCAGGCTTCAGCAACTCCGTTGCTCTACATTGATCTTGTTCCACACCTTTCTGCCAAGCTACATAGGAAGGGTGGCCCTACCACAAAGGCTCCCCGTGGCTATCCCCCTTCTTAGGACATATTTGAGGATGATGAGATGGATGCAGATGCTTCTGATAGTGATGATGGGTATGAGGAGGTACCGAAGGCTGTGGCCCATGGCCCTCGCATGAAGTATGCTAGCAATGCATTTTGCTTCAACACCTCTAAGGAGGAAGTGCACAAGAAGGTGAAGAATGCCTCCCGGTGGAAGAAGCTTCTCCTATGCCAGAACATTGATATTCGCCATGGACAGTATGATGCATACAAGGCTAACTAGAATGTCATGAAGGAACTCAAGCAGATCAACCAACCCATGGATGTTCATTCTTCTCAGTAGCAGGCATCTGATGGCACTCTTTCCTATGGTCACTAGAGTCAGGGACGTGTGGACTAGTCCATGTTTGAGGACGTGCCTTCTTCTTCTCGCCCTCACGGCCAGAGCTCTACTCGGGATGATCATGATGATGAGGACGGCGATGAGGATGAGGAGGAGGATGACGACGACTACAGTGGCTAGAGTTGGCTTGGGGACATTTTAGTTGTGCTCTTTTCCCTTTTTGGCGTCTCGATGCCAAAGGGGGAGAAGTAGCCCTTTTATTAGGTTGCTACCGGGGATTAGCATGGGTACACGAGCTCCACATTATTTCGATTTGCCTCTTTGAAGATTCATGTCTTTTTCTTATATGTTTGAGTACTATGTTGTGTTGAACTCCGTTGTGTGTTGTGACATGCTTAGTCGGTTATGCTAAAGACTATGTTATGCCTAGCTTATTCATCTAGTCATTATTATATCATGTCATAACATGTTATCTACAAAATCTAGTGAGGATGTGATCCTAGGGTGTGTGGTCTTGTATTCAAATGCAAAGATAAAATTGATCACACATCTAGGGGGAGCCTTACTATATTTTGTAAATCTCCTATTGTGTACCTATCCTATATGCAAATCCTTGGGTTATCATCAAACACCAAAAAGGGGGAGATTCAAAGGGAATTTATGCCCTTCCTATTGTTTTGATGTTTTTTGACAACACTTGGATATGTTTAATTTGTTGTTAGATGTTTTAGGAGATATCAGCTACACTAGTGTATTTTGCACCGAAGAAAAAGGGCTTCCCAGGATCAATTCTGTGTGGGAACAATGTCCCAGCCGGATTGTCCGGCTGATATGCGCCTGAGTGTTCGGCCCAGCCGGACTATCCGGTTGGCTTCTGCCAGATTGTCCGGCCCTGGGGATTCATCGACCTGCTCGGACATCCTGTGTGGCATATTGGACACCACCCGGACACTGTCCAGACTCTGGCCGGAAACTTTGCCAGGATAGAGTGTCCGGTGGTTGTCACCCGGAGTGTCCGGCTTGGCCGGACTGTCCGGTTAGTATTTGCCAGACTATCCAGGGTAAGTGGCTCCCAGTGGCTCTAATTCCAGGGGCCCTATATAAAGGCCCCTTCTTCTACCTTGGGAGCTGCTCGTACACCTCAAGAACAACAACACCATTTGAGTCACCAAATCCTAAAGATCTCTTCACTCAACCATCCAAAGTCATTGATATTTGGAGAATCGAAGGAGGAGGCCTTGACCTATAGCTTCACCAAGAGGGATCTTCATTTCCCCCTCATTCACTTGAGGGCCCCTTGCTCGAGTGTTTCATTGGAAACCCTAGCTTGTGATTTGGTTCTTACAACTTGTCTTTGATTGTTTGACAGCTTGCTTGTATTTGGGAGCCTCCAATTAGGTTGTGGATGTGTGCCTCAAACTTTTTATAAAGGTGCGACTTCCACCTTGAAGGTTGCCTCTATAGTGGAAGAGGTTAATCGAACCTGTTGGGGGTGAGGTTCATCGGAGAACAAGGGAGGCTTCTCGTGGCGCTGGTGGTTTGAAACCACCCCCTCTCCAAACATAGACGTACTTCCCCTGAAAAGGAAGGAACTATGGGAAACAGATCCTTGTGTCTCCGCATGCTCCACTTTGGTTACTTCTATCCTTTACTGCACTTTACTTACCTAGTTCTCGCTTAGTGTATGTACTAGATTGACATATAGGTAAATTCACCATAGTTGCATAATCTAGAGAATTTACCTTTTTTTGTCAAACCTTAACTTGAAAATGAGTAAAATTTGAAGTAACAGCTATTCACCCCCCTCTAGGTTCCCATACGATCCTTTCATTCACGTAGTCCCGCATAGGAGCATATCTACTCACGTCGTCCCCCTCTCTCTCACCCCCATCGTCCCACGCGCTAACCTCCTCCTGGTCTTCCTCACCACTGGCAAAGCGTGGTGGCGTATAGGTGCGTGAGGTCAGGGGCGATGGTGAATCGGTACTGGAAGGTTCGAGGCAGGAAAGCAGAGGCGACCGACACTAGATGCGGGAGCTAGATGGGAGGTGGTGGCCTCGTGAGTGGAGGGGCGGAGGTGCAAGGGAGAGCTCGGGAGTAGAGGGGGTGGCGTACATTGTTGGGGGCGGAGGAGGGGCTAGGATGGGCGGGAGCTCGGGACTCTGGATCTCGGTTGGAGGGAAACATGATTGAGATGGGGGTGGAGGAAAGGGACGTGAGGGCTAGCTCGTAAGATTTCGGTCAACACATGAAACTGCACGGTTGAGATGACTCAGAGTGAAGATTATACGACCACAAAAGTGCTCGAGGGTAGATGGTCTCAGATGGCTTGCTTTTGCTTTGACTTAAGCTATGGTATAATTAGGATATTATAACTGGGTAGCCCTCTCAGGCCATTAGCGACTTAGCTGTCTGATTATTTGTGCAAATGTCAAGATCCAAATCATCAAAATTAGGGTTAACAAAAAACTTTTCCAAATTAAAAATGAAAGCATTCATGTGTATGTGCATTTAATTTAGGAATTCATTTGAATTGCCATGGTTCTGTGATTCATTGCTTGTAAAATGTTTCTTTGGTAAATTAAACATCATCTAACTCTTTCCCAAGCAAATCCCAAAGAAAATCAAATCAAAAACAATTAAAAAGGAGGAATGGTCATTTTGATCATTTTAATCCAGTACACAACTTTGAGTGTTCCTAGCACTCATATCTCAACAGAAATAATTCTGGATCTTTACACCCCTTGATAGTACACATAATGAGGTACCAAGGCCCACTTTTTGATTTGCTAAAAACATTCAAATACTTATTTTAAATGGCATGTGAAAATTGAATTCAATGCATATGTCTAGATCACCCCTATTTCAAAAACCATCAATTTGAGCTCCACTTTCAAAACGCTTGCAACCAGAGACTACCTAGCATCAGTGGAGAACACTCAAAAACTTTGAAACCAAAATTCAAACTTTGGTCTCTTGCGGCCATTTCATCAAACAGGTGGCAGACACAAATCTTGCAAATTCCAAAACACTATAGTGAGGAGTGGAATTGGTCACCATTTTGGCCTAACTCGGTCCCCTTGTCCCCCCAGCTAAAACCCCGGCCCTAGCTCTCTCTCCCTCTCCCCTATCTTCTCCAGTGCCAAGCCGCCCGACGCCATGCGCCAGGTCGACCATGGATAGCTCGTGCCAGCCCGTCCCGCACTCTCCTTCTCTCGCTAGTAGACAGGCGCCATCACACAGCACCGCCTCGACCAGCCCCCGACAAAAATCGAGCGGAGGACCAGCCCCAGTTGCTGGCGCCCATACGTCTGTCCGCCATGCCGATCACCCCGGAGCGCCGCGCCCGCCAGAGTAGCACCGGCCTCGCCAAGCCCTAGCCTTGCGTGGAAGCACCCGTAGCAGGCCCAGCTACCGCCCAGACATCCTCGTTCGCCGCCTCGCGACCAGCAGCCCGGAGGGACCGCGTCGAACACCGCCGCCCCCCGCTCAGTGCACCGCACGCTCCCGACCAGCTTAGACCTCGCCTTGCCGTGCCTTTAAGCCCAGAGGATCGCCGAGGGACAGAGAATCCATCACCGCCCTCGCCCATGCTAAGAGAGCCCCGCACCGTCGTCACCGATGACCTCACTGGAGCTTGCTCTGCCCTCTTGTCGACCCTATATAAAGTGGTCACCCCAGCCTCTTTTCTCCACACTCACTCACTCCCCACCTCTCTCTGAACCTTACCCACCTCTCGCCGAAGCCGCTCGAGCTCTGTCTCGCCAGAATTGGAGCCGAAGCCGCCGCAGCAGGAGGAGAAGGGCGTCTGTGATTTAGGGCACCCCAAGCTCCACCGCAACCACGCCTCACCTCGCCGTCGTCTACCAGTTCGTTTGCCCGCCTCGCTGTCGTCGCTGGAGCCCTGGTATGCCCCCAATCGACTGTAACTACCTCGGTGAATTACGCTCTTAGTTACATGCCTAGATGAACGAAAGTGGTTAAAATAGTATGGTGGGGCCCAGGGCCACTCACGGTAGACCTTTCGGCTGTCCTAACCACTTTCAGAACATCGGGACAAGAACGAGCGGCGTAATCGGCAGGCGAAGGGATCAACTACATACACAAATGAGTATGTATGCAAGCCACATACAACAGTCCTCAGAGCCACTCCATCTAAAAGAGATAGAAATATTGCAACGCCATACGGCAAGATTCAAATATCCTAGATAGAGATAATAATTTAGGATAGCTCCTCATACAACAAACATCAGAGTATTAGGCGGAAGCGGAAAACAAGATCCGAGTACGAATCAGAAGCAAATCGGCATAAGATGCCACATAAATAAACACACCCCGCCCATAGATCTCACGGATCCCCGTTCCCGGAATCTCTACACCGAATGATCGTTGCCAACATCATCTGTATACTCCACCCAGTATCCATCTTGCGAGTACACCTGTTCATCTGAATCAAACAATTTATCGTGTGAGACCCTAGGGGTACTCAGCAAGTCTTTATGCCACTAAAGGGGACACAACCTGGGGTGACGCAATTGCAGCAAAAGATAATATCTAACAATCCTATAGATACTCGCTAACCATCCGCCTAACCAATGATAGACGGATGTCCGTGAATTAAGAACAACAGTTATAACAGTATAATTAACAGATCCATCCTCCTCCTCGCTTACCAACGAGGAAGCAGACGAACAACCCCCATCTGTTGGCAGTTTTATTAACCATTCCATGAGTATTGCACTATTTACTAGTCAAGTACTTAGTCAAATTAAAAGCGGTACTTTAGTTATACTTGTCTATGATCGAGAAATTGTGCTCCAAGTCGTCCATAACCGCGGACACGGCTTTCAGAAAGATTTACCCTGCAGGGGTGCACGAATAGCAACACAACTCGATCAACCTCGGAAAAACCAACTCAAAACCCAACGAGGCATTCACGACAAAGCAATCACAGGATTCAGAAATATTTCAGGGGGCCACCCCATTAGGCTACCCGCAACGAAGTTGGCCGGCTCTGAGACGGACCCAAGGTTTGCGCCAATGGCTGTAAACGACTGGGAACCCGAAAATGTGACTGGGCTTGTCGATACCGTGAAAACACTCCGCAATTCTTAAACAGTACAGGTGCTCCTCGAACGATCTTAATAAAACAGTAACATGGCATAAGTACAGGATAGTAATAAAGCCCCAAACTACTTTGTGGCCCCAAGAAATAAGAATGAATCAAGCTCTGGCTCAGGGGGGTCCATAAGGCCTCCCGGATGTGGATAGTGCGAATAAACAAGGAACAGGAATCAAGTACTCGGGGTTCTACGGGACACAAGTGAGCATGAAAAACCAAATAGCAGATATTGCTCACCGGTGCCTCTTTCATTAGTTATCCCATTACTACTCAGGTTAAGTTGTTTAGGTACCTCGTTATTCATCAGACACTCACATACCCTACACATGCTTTTCTACGACTCGCATGGCTCAAACAACTCCTGTAGTAACGGCTCATGGGATGGAGGAACAAGCTTCGGTGGGGTTTAAAAATAAAGGCTATGCAGTACTTGGGATTCAGTTTAATGCAATCATGACTCGATGATGCAAGAATAAGATAGAGGCAATTGGTATTATATGTATGCAAGCATGTGGCAGTGCTTGCCTGGCAGCTCAGTTGAAGCGAGAGATGGATCTGGGTAGTACTCCTATGATTCCTGGTAATTCTCCTGCTGGGCGTCTATTCGAAGGAGATCCAAACAAACAAGGGCCAACATAAATAAAGTGCACAAGCATATGAATTAAAATGCGACAAGCAAACAAGCATGCTGTGATGAATGATGCACAATTTACATGGCCTTAAAGTAGCATGGCATGGTGAGGTGTGAGGTACAAGAATAAAGCATTTTATTATTTATTTAGTCAAATTTTATTGCCATAAACAGTTCAGATTTTTAATAATGACATGATGCATGCTTCAATTCAGAACAAGGAATGCATAGATAGAACGGGCTCGTCGCGCTGATCAATTTAGACATATTATTTGTCAAATTTGGAGTTATAGAATTAAAGTTATTAATTTATTAAGAAAAGGGCATTTATTTGTAATTTTAATCATCTCGAAAATTTAAAATGTTCAAACAACATTTTGAATGTCATATTTGAATTCCTCACATTTTTCTGATTCAAAAACATATATTATTTGTATTATTTGGATTTGTATTTGAAAAGTTATTTAAAAATCTGATTGAATTTGAATTTAAACAATTTGGAATTTGTTTTGTTAAAACAGCTAAACAGGGAAAACTTTTATTACTCAGACAGAACCAGCCACAGTCGCTGACGGTGGGACCGGCCTGACTGGCAACGCAGCGCGCAGAGGACTTTTTCCACCGGGGCCCTGCATAGCCAATGCGGCGGACAGGTGGGACCAGTGGCTAAAGGCCCACGTGACAGCGGCCGAACATGTAGAGGCTGCCAGGTGGGGTCGTGCTGGGGCGCGGGTTAAGGGCCTAAGAGCTGGGGGGCTTCTCTGCAAGATTGCCAGGGAGGCTGACAGGTAGGCTCGGCGTACCGCGGGTTGAGCGACAAGGAAAAGGGGGGGGGGTTTGTAAAGTGGCCAACGACCCCTGTAGATCTTCTCTGACGAACTGTCGAGCTGCCCATGCTCGACAGCGACAGGGCGCGGCGTGGGGGCTCGAACTGGGGACCTGGGCGTGCGCGCTAAGGGTGGAACCAGTAGGGTAGTCTGAGAACGTTGTTAGGAGGGGGAGGGATAACTAGATGAGGCGGGGCGTGGCGCAGGGGTGGTCAGACGACAACGTCCAACGGCGCAGCAGATCGACGACGAGGCTGGTGGCCAGAGATCTAGGGTTTCGTCGGGGCGGCGCTGGTCCTGGCGATCCTGGTGCTCCTCCTACTCGTTGGCGCGTCCAGGGCGAAGCAGGGGATGCTCCTCGATCTCCTCGACCACTTCCACGTCAACCACGCCCGCAGGAACGAGGGGGCGGCGGCGCTACTGGCAGGAACGGCGAGAGGAGTTGGCGTCGGTGGAGAGGCAGGAGGGGAGAGGCAGGGACCCTGGGGTGGATCTGGCGAAGCCAGGAGACGTGAGGAGAGGGACAAGGCGAGGGAGAGGGACAGGGGAGAGGCTTGTGGGGCTCGGGGTAGATAAAGTGGCTTCAGCCACCTTTTCACCCTCCTCGCTCACATGCTCGACCTGAGCAGCCAGGCAGGGCAGGCTCGGCTGGGACTGCAGGAGGGGCCAGGCAGGGAGGAGAGAGGACCAGGCTCAGGCTGGGACCGGCATGGCAGTGAGAGAAGAGAGAAGGCTCGGGGGTAGCTTCGGCTAGGCTTAGATATGGTGGCTCGGGTTAGGTTTTGTTAGGTTGGAGAGGTTAGTTGGGGTACGGCATGCATGGCAGGGAGAGGGGACCTTGACATGGTGAGAGGAGAGAGGTGAGGTGAGGGTTTAGATTAGAACTAGGGTTAGAGAGAAATAGAGGAAAAACAAGGCTAGGGTTTAATTAGGTGTTTAGGTTTTAAAACTTGTTTATAAGATCAAACCAAGAGGAAAAATGAGGGCTTTGATTTAGCATAAGATGATGTCGTGGTGGTGTCACGGCAGATGCCATGTATAGGCTAAAGGTGGGGACTAATACTCGCTAGGGGAATCCAGGGAGGGATAGTGAAGTTATTCTCCACACAAGAGCTTGTATTGATTTACTTCCAAGGTTACAAGTGCTCCTAGAGCTGTATTGGCGAGAGGAGGAAGAAGGAGCTCTCTTACTCTCACCCACAGATCTCACCTGAAACCCTAGACCAAAACAGAATCGTAGAGAGACCAACCCCTTCTACAGAAGCCCTAGCCCCCCTTTTATAGGGGAGGCTTGGTTTCTGCCTAGGGCATACGTGGAGGCATATTCCTAAGAATATGCCTCCTCCCAAAGTGGTAAGCCGACCGGGGTGCTTTTTCCCCCGCGTCACACATGCTTTAGCTACGTGAGCCTCTGACGGCGCCCTCGTCAACCGACACGGGCGTCGTCACGCTTGTCGGCAACGCCCCGGTGGTCCTGTCCTTGCTCGCTTCGCTCAGGCAGTGCGTACCGGGGCTCCTTTTGTCCAGCGATATTCCTTCCTTCTCCTAGAAGCTTGCTATGACCCGGATGATGGTTCATCCGGCCACACCCGTTCCTGCATACAGGTAAAACATTCACTCCCGACTTACTGCTTATGTCGGATGAGACCTAGTTAGGCGAACGCCCCCAGGTCCGGATTACCCCGTGATTCGGCCTGCCTTGAGGTGACCCGGCCAGCATCTGCTTTGGCCTTGCCGAACCTCGGCTAACTCGGCCTTTATACCCCGGCGTGACCCTACCCGGCGGTATCCCCCCAACATATGAGGTGAAGGAGAACCCAAGAAAAAGAGAAAGAAAAAGGTTTATGGGAAAAGGCCTCATTTGAATCATGCATGAAGGGGAGAATGGTGTTGATGAGTACATGGGAATGGTGGAGAGAGATGGAGATGATCCCACAAAGAAAGAACCACTAAAAGTAAGAGAAAAACAAATGGGCTAAAGGTGGTGGTACTCTTGCATGGCCCATGCAAAATAATTAATGCCATGTTTTATTCTTGTGAAAACAATAATATTATAACATGGCATGATCCCATGCATTACCAACATGTGGAAATAAAGGCAAAGAAAAAAAATGGATTGGATCCACACTACACCACATGAGCTAAATTAAGTGGCAAGAATAAACTAAAAGCCCATGGGTACTTAGGGTGGTGGAATTATAAGGTGGTGAAAAGAAAGGTGATGGAGTTGAATAAAGATATGCCCCCAACTCAATTTGGGCATTAAACAATATATCAATAGCCAAAAACAATATCAAGAGGCAAATACAATTAATAATGCATATGAGAGAAGAACCAAATAAAAAGGGTTTTATATGGTGCTCAAATACAAGGTGGCATGATGACATGAGCATGATATAATTATGATGCAACAATTATATATAGGAAGTAGCCATTATATTACTAGACCAAGTAGCATTACAATTGTTAGACAATTGGGATGCTACATCGACCCCCACCGCCGTGTCTAGGTCAGACTCCCGCCGGAGTAATCCGTCGTCGACGATGACTCTCCACCGTTAGATCCTCTTTAGATCGTGTGGCCTAGGATGCTAGATACCGTTTTGGTGTTTTGTGCCGCTGACTGGTGGAGCCTACATGTCAGGCAGCCTGCTGCGCTCACTGTGCGTAGCTGGGCCAGCCCAGTTAGTTCCCGCGCGAGTTAGAGATTCAAATTTAGCTTTTTCCAATTAGAGTTAATCTAGTTTCTGTCCACTAGTTTAAAAATCAATTCTGGGAGTTTGACAAATCCAAATTGCATGAATCCAATTGTGCCTGAAAGGTATTGAAGTTATCTATCCAAGCCCATTGGATTTAATTCAATTTGAGTTATAGGTATCTCCTAGTAAAAATAACAAAACAAAAGCATTTGCACCTTGCAACATATTTATAAAATCAACTAAGATAGGTTTTGGGTTGATTCCAACTCTCAAAAATCACATTTCATCATATCTACCTAAATATGTAATAATATTAAGGTTTACATGCAGTGACTTTGGACTAGTACCAAAATAATGCTATATAGGCATTTCTAGTCACTTTAAATCATTAAATATTGAACTTAAACCAAAGTAATTATGATCCAACCCTTAAATCACATTCTCACATGTTAGAATATGTGATGATGACATGTATCCACATGATCCCCTATTTTACATGGTGAATATTAAATCTTAGTTAATTTTTCAATGAGTAGACATTACTTTTCTAAATTAAAAAGAGTGAAACTATTTAAATTAAACTTGTGGTGCTTGAGATGATAATAGATCATCAAATGTGTATCTTAGAATGATAATTAGACTAGTTAAGTATTGTTTGGTGATTGTGTACTCCGTATGTATTTATAGATGATAGTACCGACCAAGCTTTCGAGGAGGAGGAGTTCTACCAAGAAGAAGAAGAAGAAAACTTCAACCACTGCACTTCACAAGGCAAGCCAGCATGAACAATGCAAGCTAACACTTGCAAGTATAATGCTTAGCAAGCTAGGATCAAACTATATGGTTTAGCAAAGATGCTTGGGCATGCTTTGGCCACACTCCTTTAACTATTAGCTACCCCAAGTCTTATTTACTTGTTTTACTCCCTTTACTTTACCCAAAGTTCTTTACTTGTTTTGAAGGTAGCATAAAGAGTATAAAACTTGACCTATTTAGAAACCCTTTAGATGTCATTCTATGTCATGAGATTGAACCCATCTTTTCCACCTTAGTGAACACTCTTAACTTAGTAGTTTAGAGTAGATCAAAAACTTGAGTCACTTTAGATGGGAACACTTGGTGAAAATGAATTATGAAAACCTTAGAATGATGAGTCATTCTATTGAGATGTTTTGACATGTGTTGAGAAACACAAATGGTTTATGATGGTGAAAATGTTGAGGCATGAGCCTTAACCATTTTTATAAAACTGATGGTTGGATTCGGATGCGATACCATTCCAAATTTACCGTACAACCACACTACCTGAATTGGGTAAGGCTTAGCTGGAAATTTATATGCATTAGTATTAGTTCCCTCGCGGGAGAGATTTGAGCTGAGGCTACCTCTCAATGTTTTCCACCTATGCAGTGCCCAAGATGACAGATGGTCATGGTTGGGAGGCCATGCTCATAGGAGAGGTGCTTATACTAGGGTGTGTAAAGGGAAGGTTATGTTTGATTATCTGCATACTAAGTATGATGATTCAGGGTTATCCGTGATAGATGTATCGAATCTTTGGTGAAAGTGTACCACCTCTGCAGAGTGTCAAACTATTCGAATAGCTATGTCCGCGGTTATGGACAGTTGGAATGGCCATACTGTTTCGTTGTCAGGTGTTTTCCAAATAACTTATGAACTGAATGATGAATCTTGACTTGACCACAACAGGGTTGTGTTTATGACAATAGCTTCCCAACTTAAGTGATTCTAGAACTTTACCTTATATTTCTTTGCTTCTGAACTCAGCTTAGGTTTCAAATTTAACCTTATAGTTAAACATAGAGTTAGCACTTTAACCTAGAACTATATTACTTATTAGAGGTAGTTTGCGAGTACTTAAAGAGTTCTCATGGATTTTGTCCCTGGCTATTCTCATGGCCAGACTATGAAGGAGACTATCAAGATGATGGCCAATAGGACGGCTATGATAACTAGGACTATCTGCATTCGTCAGCATTGCCTGTGCCCCTGAAGATGGACCCCACCGCTACGCTTATCTTTTATTTTCGCTGCTTGTTGTATTAAGACTAGATCATGAGATCCTTATTTGTGTAAGACCTTATGTATGGTTTGTAATGGATGATGTACTGTGATATCCAATCCGTTATGTCTCGCAAAAATGGTAATCCTGGGATTGCGAGGTATGGCATAACGGGCATCTGGGATTAAAATTCCGGGTGTTGACAAGTTGGTATTAGAGCCATCCTGACAATAGGAGATCCTAGTTAGAATGGACGTCCAAACAAAAACTTAGTTTCAAAACCAAAGTGAGTATTTATGAAAAACTATCTCCTCTCTTATCCTTGTGAATTAATTCTTTCTCAAAAATTCAGGTTCCTCAAAATTCTTACATTACTACTTAAAATTTGACACACTTGATCACTTCACTAACTTCCTCATCCTAAATTCTTTTAGATGGAGTCTCGGTTCAGCAAGTTCTACCAGTTGGGAAACGGAGGTCAGCTGATCTTCGAGAGGGATCTGGATTCACTGCCGGAGTTATTGGGACGCCCACATCCGGAGTTTCTTGGAGCTCAACTTCCAGGACCCCCAGGAGGAGACCTACGGTGGCTAGTCACCGCGGATCTTAGAGGAAGCATCGAAGCACCCACTTCTAGAAGAATCCAGTTCTCCGTGAGAGAGAACAACTGGCTAGATGGGTTAGCCAAGGCAATGCATGAAGCTCTCACACGTCTATGTGCCCTCAGTGTCAACAAGATCCAAGGAACCCGCTTTGCTCACTATGCAAGACGTGACTTCATGGGAATGCCGATGGAGATGCCAAGTCACCCAGAGTTGAGGCGTCAAGTGGAGAATCTTGACTTCTTGCTTCATGACAGACAGCAGGAACTGGACAATGCTAGAGAGTTAGCCAACCAGAACCGTGCCATTACCGACCAGAAGGCCCAGACTTTGACACTGCTTGTCCAGGATCGTCAGTCTCTTCGCCGCCACCGTGCAAAGAAGGATCGCACCATCGCCCCACTTCGTAAGAAGGTGGCCGACCTCGAGAAGACCGTCAAGGAACAGGAAGCTCAGCTTGTAGCAAAAGAAGCAGAAGAGGAGGGTGAAGACATCCAGGGAGACATGGATTCTTACTGTTTGGGATATACTTTCCGGGTATCCTCATAGGTCCTCACTGACCAGGGTGGCCCACTTCGGGTTAGAGCTTTGCTTCATGGGCAGCCCAGTCAGGGAGAAAGACGGAGTCCAATCCGGCTACGGGAAGGCCCAGAAGACTTACCGACTTAGGCCCATAATGTTACTTGTAGTTCAAGATGTACTATGTAACCGACTCTTAGTCGTAGCCGGATAGATCTCTCCTGTAAACCCTAGGCCGGATATCTGTATAAGCCATCCTAGGGAGAGCCTTTAGGGCACCCAATACTTTAGACCCTCAACTTGCACAGGCGAAACCATTGTAACCCATATTCCGGCTCTACCGTATTACTGGATTGCTAGCAGGAGTAGGATCCGTCCAAAGCCGGCGGATTCGAACCTGGGTAAACTTGTGTGCTCACCGTCTCGGAACATCGTACGTCTCACACCCCTCTCTTCCACACGCCTCGAGGACCCCCTCATGGCGTACTTGTCCTCAATCCGATGACAGTTGGCACCCACCGTGGGGCAAGTGAGCTTCGGATCTGTGTTCCGAGCGAAATCTGCAAGAATCGGAATCGGTGAGACTATCGCCGTCGGTCGCATCCTCTACGCCAGCGACGTCCCTCTCATCGTTCTCGACGAGACCTGAATTCCGGCTAGGGAGGCCGTGACTGCCTACACAATCATGTCTTTTGGCGAGATCGATGTTTACATCGGTTTCGCTGAACCTGCCCAACCCACCCCAGCGGTGATGATAGAGGCAGAAGAATCTTTTGGGTCCCCTTTGTCCACGGAGGCGGCAGAGTTCCGGATCTCAGAAAACCCTAATCCCACCCAGCCCACACCAGTTGCAGAGATAGTGGAGAAATCCGAACCTGAAGAAGACCTAGTGGCCCAAGTCGAATCTGGAGTGGACCTTCCTGGAGAAGCCGGATCCCAGATCGACCCACCCGTGGAAGTTGAAATTCAGGAGGAGCATAACAACAACACTAATTCCATCTCTGACGACGCCGGGACAGACAGGCCTTTCCTGAGGTACACACTAAGACGTATGATACTGCAAGGCGAAAGCGCAGATGCAATCCTCGAGACAATCAAAAGTTTCGACATGGCTGATCGCGAAAGCCGCAGGTACCTCAGGAAGCACGCGTCGCACTTTGTCGGATACGTGGGATCTAGATCCGGCTCTGCCGATGCTGGACAAAACACCGACTCTATGCTGGAGGCAATTGGAACAAACGTCGACGTTCCTGCATCCTTGGATGAATCTATGACGTCGGCAGATTTCCGAAAGTTCTCCACGGAATATGAAGAGGAGTACAACTCCAAAGCTACAGAATAAGGAGAAGCCATGGATGAAGGATCTGGCGAACACTCTCCCAAAGCCCAGGATGACATGGACGTTAGAGATAATCCCGAAGTCCAGATGTGCGAAAGTACCGATCAGAGCTTGACTCCGGGAAATGGACCTAAAGCCGTCCTTGCTACCGGCGCTGCCAAGAAGGCAAAGAAGAAGAACAAGACCCCAGCAAAAGACCCTCTGACAGAGGAGGTGATTGCCGAGGAATACGAAGAAGACTCAGATGGAGCACTTATCCCAAAAGAGCCGAAAAAAGAAGAATCGGTGGATGGACACGTGATCACCGAAGGTGCGCATAAACTCATCGATGCTGCATTAACCACACCTATCCCTACAGCCGCAGAAATTACTGCAGAAGAGCTGGACGAAAGGGCCCAAGCCCTAGAAGCGTGTCGACAACAACTCCTCGATGAAGCCAAAAACATCGAGGTAGAGAAGAAACACATGGCAACTAAGAACTACATGTCTCGGTTGCATCAGAAGACACAAAAGCGTCACACCGATGACAACCAATTCCCACATGTCCGTGCCGTCCTTTTCGGAGATGAGATGGGGAAGCCACGGAAAGATAGCAAAGGAGATTGGGTATACCCAACCCCAGTACAGAATACCGTGGCGGCCCAAGAAATTCTATCGGCTAATCCAGGACCAGAGGAGATCCGTTTGGGTATCAAACTACTCAACAAGGGACTGGAGCAGCAAAAGGTCACCCTGTCCGGAAGTCAAAAACTGGTCTCGGATTCAGACCAATGTCGCACAGATCCGGCATGGGCTGGCGTAAGATCCCATTACATCCGGGCGCAGTATCATCACCCCGAACGCCGGAAAGACAATTATTCAAGAACCAGATCATCAGGACAGCATCACAGAACTACGCGTAACTAGAGCAACGTCGCTCCAACGGCCGAGAAAGATGCCATCGCTGCACTAAATCCGAGGAACCCTCCCCGACGAGAATCTAACGATCGAAGGGGAGAAGATAAAGAGAAACGTAGGGAGGAGGATCGTCAAAAAATGCCACCTCCTAAGCGTGCAAGTCGTCCAGCCGAGCCTCACCATGGTGGGAACGACGAACGAAGGAACGACGGAAACCATGCTGGGACAAGCCGGCAGGGGGCTCGTCGTAGTCAAGATCCTCCTCGGAATCGGAATAATGATGCTCCGGAAGGAGGCCGGCGATCAGCCGGAAACAATTCAGCTGCCCCACCCTCTCCACCAAGCAGTCACCACAATGGCTCCCAAGGGGGACAAGGAGGATGACGTGGCGGAGGAGGTGGTGGCAGAAGCCGAAGTCCGGCTCCAAGGCACCGCAGCCACAGCCGACATTCGGGACGATCTCTATCCCCGAGTGACGCAAGGCACATGATCAATTCCAACATAGAGGCGCGACGCTATGAAAACGATGACATGTACGTGGGCCCAAAGTGCTTAGGACCACGCATCAGAGCTACAAGATTCCCGGAAGGATTTGCTATCTCAAGGCACATCCAAGCCTACGACGGCATTGCTCGGCCAGATACCTGGCTACAGGATTTTTTCCAAGCTTGCTGCATCGCCAAAGGCGGAAACAGCCTGGTCGCAACCCGATATCTCCCACTTATGTTGTGGAAGACAGCGCGATCATGGCTCAATGAACTTCTGGAGAACACCATCCATAACTGGTATGACATGCAAAGTGCGTTCTTTCGGAATTTCGAAGGAACATATCGGAGGCCCTGTTTGGTCGGAGACCTACAGCGTTGGTGTGGGACGAGCACCCAGAAAGCACACACGGGTTATTGGCAATGTCGGCCCAAGAGTAGGTTTTGGTTGGTTGCTATTCTCCTCTACCTTGGACCCTTGAAGTCCCACAGCCACGCCCCCGGCCTCCGCCACGTCCTCATTGAGCCATTGGGTTATTGGCAATCTGGACCAAACAGGGTTATTCAGCGTTGGCGTTGCACCTAGACACCAATGGGGGCTTGTCCCACACCAACGCTGAATGTCGTTTCAATGACGACATCAAAAGAGATGATACCGTGGGCTACAAAGCTAAGCAGAAGAAGGGAAATAAAAATCCCGAAAAAGACAAAGAGACCAAGGAAGATTCCGACATGGAGGACGCTGATGCTTCAAATCCCAAGCCGGAAGGGAAGAAAACTTTTCCCACCAAGAAGGACACTTACGTCACCTTCCTTGGATCTCAACCAGCGAAGGTCAAGAAAGAAGTTCTCCACGAGCTCAATGCAACAGTTCCGGCTGTCCCTCAATATCTGGACTGGTCGGAAGTGGCAATCACATTCAACCGCGCTGATCATCCGCCTAAGTTACACAGGCGAGGAAAATACGCCTTAATCGTCAACCCACTTATTGACGGTTATGGTTTATCCAAGACTCTCATGGACGGTGGTAGCAGCATCAACATTCTCTATGTCGAAACGCTACGCCGGATGAAGATCTCGGAAACCCAGCTGAACCATAGCTCTATGATCTTTCACGGAGTTGTCCCAGGAAGACAAGCTAATTCCCTGGGAGAGATTACTTTGGATGTTACCTTTGGAACTCCAAAGAATTATCGGACGGAGGCACTTTCCTTCGAAGTGGTCCCGTTCAAGAGCGCATACCACGCTATATTCGGATGTTCGGCTTACTGGGCTTTTATGGCTCGTCCGTGTTACATTTACATGAAAATTCCAGGTCCCAACGGCGTGATCACCATCAGGGGAGACCCAAAGAAAGCGCAAGAGTGCGAGGATGGAAATGCCGCCTTTGCCAAAGCCTTGCTGCACGCCCAGGAGTACCAGGAGATCAAGAAGAGCATAGATCTGTCCGAGATGCCCGCAACAAAGAAGGAGGTGACAAAGCTGAATCCGGAGTTCAAGGCATCAGAAGAGAGGAAGAAAGCGCTGTTGAAGGATGATGACCCCTCCAAGGTGACCCAGATAGGCGTAGGCCTAGGTAGCGCATAGGAAAGTGCGCTCGTCAAGTTCCTCGAAGCAAATCAAGATATCTTCGCATGGCAGCCATCTGACATGACCGGAGTACCTAAGGAACTTGCCGAGCACTCTCTAAATGTAAACCCAAACGCTAAACCCGTCAAACAGTCCCTACGACGGTTTGGCGATGAAAAGCATAAGGCAATAGCTAAGGAACTAGCACGGCTCGAGTAACCGGATTTATAGAAGAGGTCATCCACACTGAGTGGTCGGCCAATGCTGTAATGGTCCCTAAAAGGACACCATTGATTTAAGGATGTGTGTTGATTATACTGACTTGAACAAGGCTTGTCCAAAAGATCCGTTCGCTCTGCCTAGAATTGATCAAGTCATCGATTCTACGGCAGGCTCGAAACTCCTCTGTTTTCTCGACGCATATTCGGGCTATCACCAAATCCGGATGAAGGAATCTGACAAAGTCAAAACTTCATTCATAACCCCTTTCGGAACCTTCTGTTTTTTTACGATGCCCTTTGGGCTGAAGAATGCAGGAGCTACGTACCAGCGCACGATGCAGCGTTGCCTCCACGATCAGCTCGGACGCAATGCACATGCATATGTGGATGATATCGCGGTAATGTCCAAAAAGAAGGAAACACTGATTTCCGACTTGGAGGAAACATTTTCCAATCTACGAAAATACAACATCATGCTTAACCCGAAGAAATGCTTCTTTGGAATACCAGCCGAAAAATTGTTAGGTTTCATCGTGTCTCAAAGAGGCATAGAGGTGAATTGGGACAAAATCAAGGCTATACTCTTCCAGGCCAACTCGCCTGAAGGACGTACAAAGATTAACTGGTTGCAACGCTGCGGTAAGTCGATTTGTAAGCCGGCTTGGTGAAAGAGCCGCACCATTATACAAACTCCTGAAAAAGACCAAGGATTTTGTTTGGACCGGCGAAGCTGAAGCTGCTCTACAAGATCTGAAGAGAGTACTCTCATCTGCTCCTATCCTTGCAGAGCCGGAACCTAAGGAACCGATGTTTCTCTATCTTGCTGCGACAAATAAGGTCGTTAGTATCATCATGGTGGTGGAGAGACCAGAGGAAAATCAGGAACATCTGGAGGAGTGTCCAACTTACTTTGTCGGCGAGGTCCTGACAGAATCAAAACAGCGGTATCCGCACTATCAAAAGTTGGCTTACAGTGTTTTTCTAGCATCTTGTAAGCTACGACACTACTTTCAGGAGCATCCAATTACCGTGGTGAGCATAGCTCCCATGAGAGATATAATCAACAACAGTGACGCCATAGGACGCGTCGCCAAATGGGGCATAGAGCTTTCAGCTTTCGATATTGAGTATAAACCTCGGACAGCAATCAAATCCCAGATCCTTGCTATCTTTGTCGCTGATTGGACAGAGACGAAGGAGAACTTGATCCTTCCTGAGTCGGAATATTGGACCCTCTTATTCGATGGGTCTAAGGCTCGAGGGGGCTCGGGGGCTGGCGTGGTGTTCAAATCACCCCAAGGAGATAAATTATATACGTGTTGCAGATCCACTTCACAGCGACAAACAATATTGCCGAGTATGAAGCACTGCTGCATGGAATCCGGATTGCTAAGGATATTGGCATCCGACGTTTGATGTGTTACGGAGATTCAGAACTTCTTGCTCAGCAAGTGTCGGATATTTGTAATGCAAATAAACACATGGCAGGGTATAAAGCTATCGTGGATGATCTATCTAAATCGTTCGAAGGGTTTGAAGTTCAACACATCCCTCGAGCAGAAAATGAGGAAGTAGACGCACTATCTCGAATAGGTTCTGCGCGGAAAGAAGTCCCGGAAGGCGCTTTTTTAGAGCACCTCAAAGTTCCCTCAATAAAGGGAGTAGATGAGGAATATCCGACCAAATCCGACTCACCTTTGATAACAGTTCTGGCTGTAATTCCCAGTTGGACTACCCTACCTCTATTATTTGGTAGATGGAAAATTACCCGAAGACGAGGTGTTGAGCCGGCAGATTATCCGACTAGCAAAATCCTATACTATTGTTAAAGGTGAGCTCCATAAACGGAGTGTTTCTAGGGTTTTTCAGCGTTGTGTATCTCCAGAAGAAGGAGTGGAAATCTTAATAGAAATCCACCAAGGCGAGTGTGTTCACCACGCTGCAGCCAAATCTTTAGTGGCAAAAGCTTTTAGACACGGATTTTTCTCGCTTACAGCTCAGGCAGATGCCGAACTATTAGTTAAGACGTGCAAAGGCTGCCAAAAGTACGCCAAGAAATCTCATATTCCGGCTGATCAGCTGCGAACAATACCTATAACATGGCCCTTGCGGTCTGGGGGCTTGATATGGTAGAACCATTTAAAACAAGCTCCAAGTGGATTTACTCACCTCTTAGTGATGGTGGATAAATTCACCAAATGGATTGAGGCTAAACCTGTCACTAGTTGTGATGGAGCAACAACCAAAAGATTTGTCGAGGATGTTATAATCCGGTATGGTTATCCGCATAGCATTATCACGGACAACGGGAGTAACTTTTCTATGGGAGAATTGGCTGAATTCTGCAACGAGCAAAATATCCGGCTTGACATTGTGTCAGTCGCACATCCACAGGCTAACGGACAAGTCGAAAGAGCAAATGGTTTAATTCTATAAGGCCTAAAACCGAGACTCGAAGCACCACTACGACGTGCTGCGGGGGCTTGGGCAGAGGAATTACCCTCTATAATTTGGAGTTTACGAACAACTCCAAATAGGTCAACGGGATACACACCTTTCTTCTTGGTCTATGGCGCAGAAGCAGTTCTTCCTAGTGATTTGATTCATACTTCTCCTAGAGTGGCCGCATGTATCGAAGAGGATGCCGAGATTTCTCGACAAAATGATCTCGACTTAGTCGAAGAAGTTTGTGTCGTTGCTGAAATGAGATCTACAGCCTATCAGCAGAAGTTACACAAGTATCATAACCAGAGAGTCCGAAATAGATCTTTCAATAAAGGTGATTTGGTTCTCCGTCTTGTGCAACAAAGAAAGCTCAAACTTTCCCCAGTATGAGAAGGGCCCTTTTTAGTTAGGCGAGTATTACACAATGGATCATACTACTTAACTGACATGAGGCCAGTCAAAGAAAGACCTGCTACTAAGAAGAGAAAGAGAGCTGGAGGCAGTACAAATCCAGATGAGTTAGACAGACCGTGGAATATTGCTCAGCTACGTCCCTTTTATTCTTAGTTTATCCTTCTTTATAATCATATATATGTACATGTTCTGTGAGAAATAAAAGTTTTGGTTGCCTCAAGTTTTTCTGAGAAGTTTTTAGCATCTTATTTCCGAATGATCATGTCATAGTCAAACATCCCAGAATGCTTGAAATTACTTTATGCTCATGTCCATTCTGGTCTAGATTTTCGATTCTAAAATTGCTACCTTCGGGTATAACTCTAAAATTTCTAGTCTTTGCTTCGTATTTGTCTGATTGCTGGATGCGGGCATTTTCCGAGTAGTGAATTGTTGGTACTGGAAGCCGGCTTTGTTTCCGAGTTTAAACTGGTTTAGCAATTGAGCTCCGTTGCTAGGCAAAGTTTCCGGCGGAAGGTTTAGCCGGCTCACGAAAGGGACAAGGCGGAAAGCCAGATAAATGATAAGTAGAGACGAAAAAATACAAGTGCTTATGTAAACATTTCAGGCACACAAAAAAAACTCAAAGACATAAAAGTGTTGAATAGATCAAAAGCTTAGCACTAGCAAAATTATAGTACTTCATATTTACAGACGCATCATGTTTTTCTAGAATAATACAAAAATTTCTGATCTATGATGCAGGAGGAGATGCATGAGCTGCCGGCTCGCTGGAAACCTCGCCTTGATATCATTTCGAGATGTCCACATCCGAGGTGGTGCGTTCATCGTCAGAAACTTCTGCTGTTTCTTCTGGAGGCGGAGGCGGAGTGTCCACACGGTTGAAGAATGGAGTATCGTAGATGGTCAAGTCAGCTACATGACACCCATATCCGTCATAGGAGTCCATAATGGCCTTGATGTCCTGCTCCTGGCCATCTTCGTCCACTATAGAGTACCCTCTGGTCACTTGCCATATCTCCATTTTTCCATGGTGGCTCATGACCATGGTGAGAGCATTTTGCGTTGCTGATCGCGCATAGGACATGTTCCAATCCTGAACAAGCTGTGGCATTTCCTTTTCCTTGTCCCGCACCTGAAAATCCGACATGCTGTGCATGTCCAGAATCTTGAGGGCTTCGCCAATATCCTCAAGGGATTGGCAGAAGTCATGAAGTAGGTCACCGACTTGAGTAAGCCGGTGGGTGCGAGGCTCAGTAGAGGTGGAGTCCGTCAAGTTCAGAGGACCTGTATACAAAACAAGTTAAGAAATATCCAACATTGTAGAAAGTCGAAGAAAAGATAAGTCAGACAGATGGAACGTACCGAAAATGACGTCGTCAATTTTGGTCATCTCCTCCCGGAGACTCTGGAGTTCATCTCGGAGCGCCTGGGAAAGGTCCCTCTCTCTGCTAAGCTCATTCTTGAGGTCCAAGATTGTTTTATCTTGAGCAGCGATCTTGCGATCACGCTCTTCAGTAGCCATGGAGGCGGATTCAAGGACTTGAGCAATGCTCTTTTCATGATCCACCTTGAGCTTATCCAGCTCTTGGCGAAGCTCCTTGTTCTCCACCACCAAGGTCTTGAGGTTCTCGGCCTCTTCAATCATGGCGCCGGATTGTTTTACCAGCGCTGTAAGTCAAAAAGAACAACAGTTCAGAAAAATTCGACATTGAAAATACAAAGACAAGGTTTGAGTCTCGGAATGTTTACCTTCGACCTCATTCTTGGCAACTTTTAGCTCAGCATTTTTAAGATGGAGAGCTTTGATCTCTCTCCGCTTATCGCAAATATTCTTCAACAAATCCTGGTTATAGGAACAAACTTTTTGTAAGTCAGAATACCCAAAGTCAGAAAGCTACTTAAGACTCGGGCTAATATTTTTGCTAATATCAGCACGAGCCTTGGGGCTACACTAGTTCGTTCTTTGGCATCCTAATAAAGCATAAACCTGGATTATATATCCTACTTCATGCTTGGGGGCTAGAGGATATGATATAAAATAAAGGAAAAAATAGGAGTTGGAATTCCGACTTACATATTGTTCGCGGGTGAGTTTATCCAAACCTGTGTTCACTTCAGCGGCCACCTTTTCGGCGAGAGTCGGAGGAATCACTAGGGCTGTTGGAAGCTCACCAGTCCTAATCCTCTCGTCGCGAAGACACACTTGGGCGAGAAGGTCAGAGAACTTGACGTCCTCTGCTTCTTGCGCTTCTTCTTCGGCAGAAAAATTTCTTTTCTCTAGGCATTGTCTGGCTAGCCGCTGGATCTCTTCTGCAGATTTCTGGGATAGGCCAAACTTGGCAAGTCCCGGATTGCTGAGAAGGTTCTCGGCGAAGGTTTCTGTCGAGGGATCATTACCCAAAGAGGATTCACCCTTATCTAAATCTGACTCACCCATGGTGACGTCAGTTTGCGATTCAAGGATCGCAGGCTCCGTGGAAGGAGCCGGATCTTCTGCAACGACCGGAGAAGGAGTGATCACCGGCGTTGCGGAAGGTTGAGGGGTAGGAGTCGGAGGAGCCACGGCAGGAGAAGCTATGGTAAGCTTCATCTGTCGCAGGGGCTTCGAAGAAATCCCCTTCCCCTTGCCCTTGATGAGCGGCTTTGCTCTAAGAATGTAGTAAAGTCGGAAACGTTACATATCGGAAATACATTTGAGTAAAGTACAAAGGCGGAAGTTGTGACTGAAAGTTACCTGTTCTTGACAGGCACCTCCTTTGTGCCAACAGCCACTGTCGGAGCTTTGCGCTTCTTGAACGCAAGGTCCGGCAATGGGACCACCTCTGTCTCCTGAGAAAACTCAGGAGGATATCCTTCTAGCGGAGCAAATTTCGACTCGGGGAGGTCAGCAAGCTGAAAAGAAGAAAACATATCAGTATTGCAGAATAACTCGAAGATTGAAACACATAAAAAGGCGTACTGATAGAAACTTACTGGCACCACGGGGTTTTCCGCCGTGTGCATATCCAGAGAAACCTCCGGGATTCTCCCCTCGGTCCGCTCCCTGATCAGCCACTTGATCTGGCTTATATAGCCCTGTGTGGTGTAGGCTTTGGGGCTAATGTGGAGGGAATCTTTCTTGGATGACGTGATGGAGTGCATCAGTCAATCTCCGTGGTACTGAAGGGGCTGGATCCGGCGTGAGACCCAGCATTGGACCATGTCGGATCCCCTCAGTCCCTTGTGTTTGATCAAGTATTCGATCCGCCTCTTAGTGAGGATCAGATCGTTGGAGAGAGCCGGAGCAGCCTCGTCCCAAGAAGGTTGGGCCGTGTCAGCTCCGTCAACAAAAGCCGGCAAAGCAGTGGCTTTGCCCGGATCTGGAATATCCCTATGATAGAAAAACGTGGCTGGCCATTGTTTGACCGAGTCACTAGCTAGAATTTTGGGATACGCGCGCACGCGTCTAAGCGAAAAACTAATAGTGTCGGTGATGTAAGGAACACCGGCGGTAATGGAGTTTCTCCGGACATGAAAGTAGTACCGGAAAAGAGTCAAACTCCGCCTAATGCCGAGAAAGCCCTCACACAATGAAGCGTACGCGCTCATCTCTAAGAGAGAGTTGGGAGGAAGATGATGGAGTTGAACTCCGTAATGATCAATCACCTCGGAGAAGAACTCCGAGGGAGGAAATGACAAACCTCTGTCGAGGTGGGTGTCGAAGTGGAACCGCTCGCCGTCGCATGGGTTGGGGACGGTTTCCTCGAAGCCGCTCCGCCAATCGCCGGCGGCAAGAAGTCCCTCCTTCTCCACGTTCTTTAGACCTTCGTCGTTGAGCGCACAGGGGATCCAGATCCCGTGAAAGCTCTCTTTCTCTGCCACCGCTTCCGCCGTCGCCGCCGCTGCCTCCAAGCCGGAGGAAGAAGATGAAGCCATTTCTCCGGCGAGCAGGTGACCTAAAAGGGGCGGCGCTGGAAGTTCTGTGGGGGAGGAACGGGGGAGCTCTGTGCACGTAGGGAGATTGGGAGGAGAGGAAAAGGCAAAGGACTGGTGGAAGGAGAAGGAGAAAATCCTAACCCCTTATATCCACCTAACTGTGCCAAGATTCGTGCAAATGCTACAGTGTAACCGCCACGCATCGTGGAAGGAACTGGGAAGACCCATGCGATGATTGCGTCGCCTCGATCTCCACGCACGCATTGAAACGGCGCCTTGGTTCTGCGAACCACGGACCCACCAACGGTTGTGCTGACGGCATGCCTGTCAGATGACGTGACTTGACCATGACTTGTGTCAGGTGGCGTTAGAAACCAAGTTCCGGCTTAGTTTGAAATCAAGCTGGAAAATCCGAGTAACCTGTTGATAGGTCCGACTTATTTTTAAAGACCCAAATCGTATTTTTTGTTGTGAAGTTTCAGGAACCCTTCAAGATTCTGCAAGCCGAAGATCAAGCTAGATGATGATGAATCCGACTTTGGATCTTGGAGGCCTCCGGGGGCTACTGTTGGGGATATACTTTCCGGGTATCCTCACAGTTCCTCACTGACCAGGGTGGCCCACTTCGGGTTAGATCTTTGCTTCACGGGCGGCCCAGTCAGGGAGAAAGACGGAGTCCAATCTGGCTACGGGAAGGCCCAGAAGACTTACCGACTTAGGCCCATAATGTTACTTGTAGTTCAAGATGTACTATGTAACCGACTCTTAGTCGTTGCCGGATAGATCTCTCCTATAAACCCTAGGCCGGATATCTATATAAGCCGTCCTATAGAGAGCCTTTAGGGCACCCAATACTTTAGACCCTCAACTTGCACAGGCGAAACCATTGTAACCCATATTCCGGCTCTGCCGTATTACTGGATTGCTAGCAGGAGTAGGATCCGTCCAAAGCCGGCGGATTCGAACCTGGGTAAACTTGTGTGCTCACTGTCCTGGAACATCGTACGTCTCACACCCCTCTCTTCCGCACGCCTCGAGGACCCCCTCATGGTGTACTTGTGCTCAATCCGACGACAATTACCTTAGCAATGATGATGACTTTCTGGAGGAGGATGCCATGGACTTCTACACTGATGATGATGACTCTGACTTCATCGACGATGAGTAGATGCACTAGAGCACTGTCGTAGCATGAGATGTATCGGTCTCACTGTATCGTAGCTTGGAGAATGGTTCTTCAAACCATCTGTTTTCCCTTTGATTGTTGTGGTGTGTGTTGTATCGTGTGTTGCTTGCATGAATGAAATGAAGTTAGTTGAAAAACCTGAGTCTAACTCAAAGTTTTAACTTTGAAAACCAAAACCATGAACCTTAGAATTTCCCTCTTACCCCTATATCCATCTCAATCTTCAGATGACTCGTGGGAACCAAGGAGGGAGCAGCTCGTCGCAAGACCCAATGCTGTAGATCTTGTAGAATCTCATCGCTGACCGTGAAGCAAGCAGGGCAGAACGCCAAGCTAACTTAGCAACACTCCAACAGATCACCCAGATGGCTCTCAACAACCAAGGGCATGGAAATCAGGATCACCAGGGATCCAAACTCAAAAAAATTCAGAATACCAATCCCCCAATCTTCAGCCAATCTGAAAACCCCCTAGATGCTGTGACTGGTTACAGACCATGGAAAACAACTTAGAAGTTGCAAGAGTTGATGAAAATGAGAAAGTTCTCTTCACCACCCACTATCTGGCAGGAGATGCAAGAGCTTCGTGGAACAGTATCCGCCTGATGAACCATGGTCAAGTTAGGACATGGGAAGCACTCAAAGTCAAGTTCAGCCGCACCCACGTGTCGCAAGGTCTAGTCAACAGAATGAGAGATGAATTCCACGAATTGAAGCAAGGGAGAATGACTATGGAGGAGTACCGTGACAGATTCCTATCACTTGCCAGATATGCACCTGATGAGATCAACACGGAGGCCAAGAAGAAGGAGAGATTCCTGAACGGACTGCATGATGAGATGCAGACAGTCCTCGTCAACATCTGTTTCGAGGATCTCGAAGAGCTAGTCGACTCTGCCATTCAGATGGAAGGGAAGATTAACAAGGCAAACGACAACCGCAAGCGTCATATGATGCAGCAGTCTAGATCCAGCAGTCACCAGAAGTACCATCCCAACCCTTCATCGGGATATGCACCAAGGAACAACCGACCCCCAATGTCTCGCCCAAGCTACCCCAACCCTAGCGGAGGCAATGGGAAGCCCGGAGGAAACAATCACAACTCTGGTAATGCCAATAATTTCCATCGTGCACCTCCCAAGACCAACAACAACACTGCACCCAGAACTGGTGGCAATGCTGTGCCTGTCGCAGTCAAGGACAAGTCCCAGATCACTTGTTTCGAGTGTGGAGTGAAGGGTCACTACTCCAATGAGTGTCCCAAGAAAACTGCAGCCAATGCCAATGTGAATGCCCCAGCTCAACAGGAAGAAGATTTGCCCCAGGGAACCCTCACAACCGCAACGGCCGTCTCTTCCACATGAACGCAGAAGAAGCCCAGGAAGCGCCAGATGTAGTGCTGGGTATGTTTTCTATCAACTTAGTTTTAGCAAGAGTATTGTTTGATTCGGGAGCCTCGCATTCATTTGTCACCGAAGAATTTGCATGCACTAGTAAGATTCACCCAACCACCCTGAAGCATGTCATGATAGTTCAAATCCCCGGTTCAACAACCAAAGCTAGAAAAATTTGCAAAGTTGTGCCTATCAGAATACATGGGATAGATTTTTATGCCAACCTAATTGTACTTGGAACCAAAGGATTGGAAGTAGTACTAGGTATGGACTGGATGTCAAGGCATAAAGGGTTGATAGACTGTGCTAATAAAGCCATCACCATGACCGGTAGTTCTGGAGTAACAGTAGAGCATATCTCTAAAACCTTACCCCGTCAATTCAAGTGCAACAAGAGTGTAGCCCTGCCCACCATTGACCAAGTCAGAGTAGTCTGTGAATACCCCAACATATTCCCAGATGAATTGCCAGGTATGCCCCCGGATAGGGATATTGAGTTCATTATCGAACTAATCCCCGGAACCGGACCTATAGCCCAGAGACCCTATAGCATGAACCCCTCAGAGTTAGTGGAACTGAAGAAGCAGTTGGATGCCATGTTAGAGAAAGGCTTGATTCAACCAAGCGCATCGCCATGGAGATCACCAGTGTTATTCGTTGACAATAAATATGGAGGCAACCGTCAGTGCACAGATTACAGAAAGTTGAATGACGTCACCATCAAGAACAAGTAGCCCTTGCCAAAGATAGAGGATCTATTTGATCAGTTGACTGGAGCCCAAGTATTCTCAAAGATTGATCTTAGGACTGGTTATCACCAACTTAAGATTCATGCAATGGATATTCCTAAGACCGTCTTTACTACTCGCTATGGTTTATACGAGTATACGGTTATGTTTGTTTCATGAATCTCATGAATAAGGTCTTTATGAATTTCCTAGATAAGTTTGTAGTTGTGTTTATCGACGACATCCTTATCTACTCCAAGTCAGAAGAAGAGCATGAGCAACATCTGAGAGTTATCCTAGAAACCCTGAGAGAGCATCGGCTATATGCCAAGTTCAGCAAGTGTGAGTTTTGGCTGAAGGAAGTAGGATTCCTAGGACATATCGTGTCTGCCGGAAGAGTCTTTGTTGATCCTGCCAAGATCAAAGATGTCGAAGAATGGGAAGCCCCAACCACTCAAACCCAAGTCCGTGCATTTCTACGATTAGCAGGATATTACCGCAAGTTCATAGAAGGATTCTCGAGCATAGCCCGACCAATGACCCAATTGTTGAAGAAGGACAAGAAGTTTGAATGGACAGACAAATGTGAAGCCAGTTTCCAGGAGCTGAAGAAGAGATTGATATCAGCCCCAATATTAATCATGCCAGACATCAAGAAGCCGTTTGATGTGTATTGTGATGCATCCAAGATTGGTCTAGGATGTGTATTGATGCAAGAAGGCAAAGTCACCGCGTATCTGTCTCGACAACTGAAGCAGCATGAGCAGAACTATCCGACCCATGATCTTGAGCTAGCAGCTGTGGTTCTAGCATTGAAGACATGGCATCATTATTTGATGGGTAATCGCTGTGAGATTTACTCAGATCACAAGAGCTTAAAATATATCTTCACTCAGAAAAAGCTGAATATGAGGCAAAGGAGATGGATAGAGTTAATCAAGGATTATGACCTTGACATTCACTATCACCCCGGCAAAGCCAATATGGTAGCGGATGCTCTTAGAAGATTGCCATGTAGGCTAAACACCATGATCAAGGAGAAGCAACCAAGTTTGTACGAAGAGTTGGAGCAGTTTAGGACCGAATTAGTTAGCAAAGGATTCTTAGCTAGTATTGAACTTCAACCCACTTTGATTAGCCAAATCAAGGAAGCCCAGAAGGGGAATGAAAGTATCGACAGAATCAAACGTCGTATTGGTACAGGAAAGGTACCTGGATTCACCGAAGACGAGGAAGGTGTACTGTGGTACAAAGGCGTATCTGTGTGCCAGAAGATTCGGAGCTGAAGCAGGTTATCATGAAGGAAGCTCATGATACTCTTTATTCTATCCACCCCGGAGGAACAAAGATCTATCAGGATTTGAAAGATCAATTTTGGTGGCACAAGATGAAGAGAGAAATTGGAAGCTACATCGCCAAATGTGATATTTGTCAAAGAGTCAAAGCAGAGCATCAGAGACCTGCAGGACTGTTACAACCATTGCAGATTCCGGAATGGAAATGGGATTCCGTCGGAATGGACTTTATCACCGGTTTGCCTACTTCTAGTAGGGGAAATGACTCAATCTGGGTCATAGTTGATAGATTGTCCAAGGTAGCCCACTTTATACCTGTCAAGACTACCTACCAGAGTGCGAAGCTAGCAGAACTGTATATTGCTAGGATTGTTAGCCTGCATGGGACCCCCAAGACCATAGTATCAGCTCGAGGAACTCAGTTTACCTCGAGATTTTGGTAGAAAGTCCAAGAAGGATTAGGAACCAAGTTGAACTTCAGTACAACTTATCACCCGCAAACTGATGGACAGACTAAGAGAGTCAACCATACCCTAGAGGATATGCTTAGAGCTTGTGTGCTGGAATACGGATCAAAATGGGAAGACTTCCTGCCTTTCGCAGAATTCTCATATAACAACAGTTATCAAGCTAGTTTGCAGATGGCACCCTTTGAATTCCTATATGGTAGAAAGTGTCGTACCCCTTTAAATTGGTCTCAAGTAGGAGAGAGTCAGATATTTGGACCCGACATTCTCAAAGAAGAAGAAGAGAAAGTTCACAAAGTCCGTGAGCACCTCAAGACCAACCAATCCAGACAAAAGAGTTATGCTGACAAAAGAAGGAGATACCTTACTTTCAATGTCGGAGATTTTGTATATCTCAAAGTTTCGCCATTGAAAGGAACTCAACGCTTTAGTTTGAAAGGAATTTTAGCCCCCAGATATATCAGGCCCTTTAAGATTGTGAACCGTCGAGGAGAAGTATCGTATCAACTGGAACTGCCTGAAGAGATGTCAGACATCCACAATGTGTTCCATATCTCGTTACTTTGCAAATGCTTGGAAGTGCCTGAGAAGACTGATGTTTTCAAGAACATCGATCACAGAGCTGTAGAAATCAACAATGACCTGACCTATCGAGAAGTGCCCATCCGTATCTTAGAAGAAGCCTACAGAACCACCAGGACTAGGAGCATCAAGTTTCTCAAGATTCAGTGGAGCAACCATACCGAGGAGAAAGCCAGTTGGGAGCACGAAGATTACATTAGGACAGAGTTCCCAGATCTCTTTAGTTCCTAGTTTTCTTTGTAAATCTCGAGACGAGATTTTGTTTAAGGGGGGAAGGTTTGTAACATCCCAAAACAATAATCCAAGATTATCAAGGTCCAAATCATCAAAATTAGGGTTAACAAAAAACTTTTCCAAATTAAAAATGAAAGCATTCATGTGTATGTGCATTTAATTTAGGAATTGATTTGAATTTCCATGGTTCTGTGTTTCATTCCTTGTAAAATGTTTCTTTGGTAAATTAAACATCATCTAACTATTTCCCAAGCAAATCCCAAAGAAAATCAAATCAAAAACAATTAAAAAGGAGGAATGGTCATTTTGATCATTTTAATCCACTACACTACTTTGAGTGTTCCTAGCACTCATATCTCAACAGAAATAATTCTAGGTCTTTACACCCCTTGATAGTACACATAATGAGGTACCCAGGCCAACTTTTTGATTTGCTAAAAACATTCAAATACTTATTTTAAATGGCATGTGAAAATTGAATTCAATGCATATGTCTAGATCACCCCTATTTCAAAAACCATCAATTTGAGCTCCACTTTCGAAAACCTTGCAACCAGAGACTACCTAGCATCAGTGGAGAACACTCAAAAAATTTGAAACCAAAATTCAAACTTTGGTCTCTTGCGGCCATTTCATCAAACAGGTGGCAGACACAAATCTTGCAAATTCCAAAACACTATAGTGAGGAGTGGAATTGGTCACCATTTTGGCCTAACTCGGTCCCCTTGTCCCCCTAGCTAAAACTCCGGCCCTAGCTCTCTCTCCCTCTCCCCTATCTGCTCAAGTGCCAAGCCGCCCGACGCCATGCGCCAGGTCGACCATGGACAGCTCGTGCCAGCCCGTCCCGCGCTCTCCTTCGCTCGCTGGCAGAAAGGGACCATCACACCGCACCGCCTCGACCAGCCCCCAACCAAAATCGAGCGGACTACCAGCCCTAGTTGCTCGCGCACATGCCTCTGTCCGACATGCCGATCACCCCGGAGCGCCGCGCCCGCCAGAGCAGCACCGGCCTAGCCAAGCCCTAGCCTTGCGTGGTAGCACCCACAACAGGCCTAGCAACTTCCCAGACATCCTCGTTCGCCGCCTCGTGACCAGTAGCCCAGAGGAACCGCGTCGAACACCGCCGCCCCCGCTCAGTGCACCGCCGCCCTCGCCCATGCCGAGAGAGCCCCGCGCCGCCATCACCGATGACCTCAACGGAGCTCGCTCTGCCCTCTCATCGACCCTATATAAAGCGGTCACCCCAGTGTCACACCCTCGAATCGGCCCTATGCAAGTTTTAGCGCTTCCCGCCAAACCCGCATAGAAACGATTCAAGGACGCCCACCAGGCACTTTCGTGCGGGTGGAAAACGAAGTAATACCATTACACATCAGTCCTCGATGGGACCCACAGACAGATTTATATACATCAATGACTCCATGAGTCAATAATACATATATACAATACAAAGATCCAAATCACCTTGAAATCGATAGGGCATCCGACTACGGACAAAAAGCAAATGGGGCTAAGAGCCCTGAAGAATACTCAATGGCGTCCATAACCCTGCCCAGGCCAAGCCGGAAGGGTAACCCTGCTAACGACGTCGATCTCAAACCAGCTAAAACAAAAGGGGTGCCGACAAAGGGCAAAGGAAAAAGAGGAGCGTCAGTACTGAGGCCAGTACACGGCGAGGCTAGAATTCGGCGGCTCTCGCCTACATAGGTACGGTGGGCTGAGGCGGCAGTGCAGCCGCACTAAACAACCTATAGAGACTCAATACAACTGGCGATTATCAGAGAGGGATAAGAAAGACCTATTCGGATCCAACCTGAAGCTACCACCAAATAAACCCATCCTAGTATTTCCCCCTTGAGACCAAACGAGGAAGACAAACCAAGGAACTCACACAGTTGGCAATTTTACTCATTCCATTATAGTTGCAGCAATTACTAATCAGATATAGATAGCATGAGTCATCCTGATAGCATAAGTAGTGGGCAGTTTAATTACCATTATGTTGCAGTTGGGACATTTACTAGTCAGATATAATTGTCCTGAGGAATCCCAAAACCCAGCAGTTGTTGGCACTTTTATCACATTCCATTGGAGTTGCAATACTTACTAGGTAGGTATATCAGCACACGATACGACCAAGATCCACCAGTTGTTGGCATTTTTAATATCCATTCCGTTATAATTGAGCTGATTAGTAGTCACATATTAAGTCAAATTTATAGCACTACTTTAGTTATGCTTGTCTATGATCGAGATACTGTGCTCCAAGTCGTCCATAACCACGGACACGGCTTTCAGAAAGTTTTACCCTACAGGGGTGCACAAATAGCAACACACACTCGATCAACCTCGGAAAAACCAACTCAAAACCCAACGAGGCATTCACGACAAAGCGATCACAGGATTCATAAAATATTTCAGGGGGCACCCCACTAAGCTACCCGCAACGAAGTTGGCCGGCTCCAGAACGGACCCAGGGTTTGTGTCAACGGCTGTAAACAACTGGGAACCCGAAAGTGTGACTGGGCTTGTCGATACCGTGAAAACATTCCATGTTCCAAAACAGTACAGGTGCTCCACGCACAATCTTAAAAAAAGCGGTAAAGCATGGCATAGGTACAGGATAGTAATAAAGCCCCAAACTACTTTGTGGCCCCAAGAAATAGAAATGAATCAAGCTCTGGCTCAGGGGGGTCCATAAGGCCTCCCGGATGTGGATAGTGCGAAAAATCAAGGAACAAGTATCAAGTACTCGGGGTCCTACGGAACACAAGTGAGCGCGAAAGAACCAAATAACATCTATTGCCCACCGATGCCTCTGCATTAGTTATATCTAGCAATTTAATAGTTGTGTTTAAAGTCATGATCATCTCCACCAATAAGCATCTCCACCAATAAACATCTGCCATCAATACAACATTTGTGTTACTCGACAACACAAGATCACACCTGAGCAAGCAACTACGACTTGCAAGGCCAGCTATCTATCAAACACAGGTAATAGGAGGTGTCCATGGCAATATAGGGGCTGCATGGGATACAACTGGTGCATGGAAACTAAAGCATCATGACACGGATAGCAATAGATCAACAAGAGGAAATAAAGACTATAAATGCAAAATAGGTAGAAGGGGGAGAGATGCTCGCCTGGGAAACACTGCCGACGGATCATAACCGGAGAATTTGTCGATACTCGCATCAACTCATTGGCCTAATCCACGAAGAAGCAACACTAGAAGAAACATCGGATGCAATATTTAATACTATGGCAGAAGATCCAGCATGATTATGATATGCATGCGAGATGAACAATTCATATGCAACAAGTGATAATGTCATATTATAAAATAATGGGGGTCTCGGATAGAGAATCACATTAGGGTTCGGCGAACTTGGGCTCCGAGGGGTTCGGAGTTCGACAGGGTTCGACGGGGGAACGGTTCAACGGGATCGGTCTCGGGCAACGGAAGTAGATCTTGTCGCATTTGGCGTAGGGGCTCATCGGATTCGCCCGGGTCAGTGTCGATCTTGCCGTCGCGAAGGTCTTGTCGGGTCCGCATCTCGGGTCGGTCTTGGCGTCCAGGGTGAAGTACTTGTCGCATCTATGGGTCGGTCATCGGGGTCGAAGATCTTGGCGCGCCAGGGTTCGGTCTTCGGGTTCGGGCCTTGGCGTCCGAGAGGCAATCTTGGCGGTCATCGGGTCCGGACTTCGCCTCCGGGAACGGGTCTTCAGGGTCTCGACGATCTTGGTGTCGCGGGTATCATTGATGTACTTGTCCGACTTGTAGCCCTTGACCGCCAGGTATTGCAGCATCACGCTATGGCCTTGTCGAGCAACAGATAGCTAAAACACCACCAACGTCTAGTACCAAAACAACATGTCTACCTGTGACTAGGCTACGTGGTAACTCCCACAATACTCAGCAGCGGCAACAAAACAAGAGGCATGCGGCGGCGTGCTTGCCGGAGATGGGAGATGGCGCGGCGAAGGCTCGCATGGGCATGGCCGGGGTTGACGGGAGGCGGCGGCACTCGGGGCAGAGCCCGCTGGTGGAGGATCGGGGGCTGCAGAACGAGGTCGCACAACGACCTGACGGTGCGGGGCCGGTCAGGGCGGTGGAGGGGTGGAGCCCGACGGGGTCGTCGGCGCGGAAGGAGACGGGGGAGCGGGGCGGAGACCACGGCGGCCGGAGCAGAGGGGAGGAACGGTGGTAGGAGGACAGGGTGGAGCAGCGGCCAGCGAGGAGGAGAGCGCGGCGGCAGAAGGAGGAGCTCGCTGGCGGCGGGGGTCGGTGAAGAAGGTCGGCGCGGGGGAAGAGGACGGCGAGAGGAGGGGAGGTCAGCCCCGGCGGCGAGCGGAGCGCGGGCCGGCGGCGGCCTGAGGAGAGCAGCGGGCGGCGGCGACCGTCGATGACGCGGGAGGAGGCGCCGGCGAGGAGGAGAGAAGAGGGGGCACCGGGGCTCGACGGGATCCACCGGGACGGTCGGAGGAAGACGCGGGACAGGGGAGGAGGCCGGCGAGGTAGGGGATGGCGTCGGGCCGCGAGGTGTCGGCGGGGCGCAGCAGAGGCGGGCGGCGCTGGTTGGGGACAAAGGGAACGAGGAAGGAGAGAGGAAGCAGGGTCACGGGGTGGGGAGAGAGCGACTTCGGTCAGGTGGGAGGTGGGACCGCGGGGGAGGGAATCGAGGAAGGGAGTGGTTCGCGTCACGCGGCGTTGGTGGGGTGGGCCAGGGGAACGTGCCACGTGGGGTGGGATCGCAGGGCTGGGGCGCTCACGCGGTTGGCAGGCGCGCGCGCGGTTGGAGCGTGACGGTGGGGTGTGGTGGGGCCGGCTAGGTGTGGTGCAGCGCTTGCGCGAGCGGGCCCGGCTACATGCAGAGGGGAGCGGCGCGCGGGGGCTGCCTCGCGGCTGTTTTGGCGGTGGGGGAGGGAGCTGTGGGAGTTGGTGGCTGGGTGAGGCTAGGGTATGGCAGTGGGGTGGTAGGATTAGGTTTTTCTTGTGGGGTGGTAGGTGGCTGCTGGCTGGGCTTTTGGGCCTGGCCGGCGGCTGCCTCCCCCACTAAAACTTTTTTATTTTTATTGGTTTTATTTTTAGAGAGGCTTTGGTAAATAGATTTTAGACAAATAAAGGATTCGAAAAAGACTAGGGTTTTAATTTAAATAAAGACGGGGAGTATTTTAGAAAACAAAACTAGGCTTTTAGAAAATAGTTTTTAGACAAACAAATGCATGAGGACATGACGATGCTCAAATGCAATGTGGCATGATGAGATGAGCATGCGGTCATGATGATGCAATGCACAAAAACAACGCGGTTTTCTAGTAGTGGTTTTTGCGGGATGCCACAATTCGACACCACTAACAATGGATCTCGCCCTCGAGATCCGCCTCATGGTACCGGGGAGAAGGCTGACGATCTGAATCTTCTCGCTTCGTGTCGATCCTCGCGACACCACTAACAAAGGTTCCTTCTTCGTCTTGAATCGGCAACACCACCAACAAGGGGTCGTTGCTCGCGTTCGTTGAGAGAACACTCCGGAGAAACAAAGACGAAGATAAAGGTCTCAAAGGATAAGGCCATCTTTAACTTCCGTGGAAGGAGTGAAAATTGCATTGATCCTCCAATTCAATGTACAAAGCGAATGATAAGAGTAGTGGTATGGTCATGACTCCATCCCGCACTCAAAACATTACTCTGTACACGAATAGTTGAATTGTGCAATCAACTCTCGAAAACAGATTGAAGATCTCGACAAACGAGGTTCAGAAACAAGGAGGGATGCAGACTCTGCATCGTATCTGGCATAGATTATGTCGTCGCGTTGGAAAACACCGGAAGGCACAACAAGGAACAGAGAGAAATTCGACAGATGAAGGATTACTCAGATAGCACGAAGACCGGATGTAGAAGCACCGTTACCAAAGAAGGAAGCGAAAACCCAGAAGGTACGACGGAAACCCAACCGCGAGAATTCCTGGACTCGAAGAAAAGATAAGAGCGCAGATTCAAAACACGCTGAGGTAAGAGGAGAACAACATAGGGGTAAGGAGTAAAAGAAGACCTAATCCAATCTATCCAACCGATTTTTGCAAAATAGTTTTGACACTCTACTTCGACCGTTAGCTACGTTATCCTACAGGCTGGACTTGTGGGGTATCGTAACTGCTGAGCTCTGATACCACTCTGTAACACCCTCGAATCGGCCCTATGCAAGTTTTAGCGCTTCCCGCCAAACCCGCATAGAAACGATTCAAGGAGGCCCACCAGGCACTTTCGTGCGGGTGGAAAACGAAGTAATACCATTACACATCAGTCCTCGATGGGACCCATAGACAGATTTATATACATCAACGACTCCATGAGTCAATAATACATATATACAATACAAAGATCGAAATCACCTTGAAATCGATAGGGCATCCGACTATAGACAAAATGCAAATGGGGATAAGAGCCCTGAAGAATACTCAATGGCATCCATAACCCTGCCCAGGCCAAGCCAGAAGGGTAACCCTGCTAACGACGTCGATCTCAAACCTGCTAAAACAAAAGGGGTGCCGACAAAGGGCAAAGGAAAAAGAGGAGCGTCAGTACTGAGGCCAATACACGGCGAGGCTAGAATTCGGCGGCTCTCGCCTACATAGGTATGGTGGGCTGAGGCGGCAGCGCAGCCGCACTAAACAACCTATAGAGACTCAATACAACTGGCGATTATCAGAGAGGGATAAGAAAGACCTATTCGGATCCAACCTGAAGCTAACACCAAATAAACCCATCCTGGTATTTCCCCCTCGAGACCAAACGAGGAAGACAGACCAAGGAACTCACACAGTTGGCAATTTTACTCATTCCATTATAGTTGCAGCAATTACTAATCAGATATAGATAGCATGAGTCATCCTGATAGTATAAGTAGTGGGCAGTTTAATTACCATTCTGTTGTAGTTGGGACATTTACTAGTCTGATATAATTGTCCTGAGGAATCCAAAAACCCAGCAGTTGTTGGCACTTTTATCACAATCCATTGGAGTTGCAATACTTACTAGGTAGGTATATCAGCACACGATACGACCAAGATCCACCAGTTGTTGGCATTTTTAATATCCATTCCGTTATAATTGAGCTGATTAGTAGTCACATATTAAGTCATATTTATAGCACTACTTTAGTTATGCTTGTCTATGATCGAGATACTGTGCTCCAAGTCGTCCATAACCGCGGACACGGCTTTCAGAAAGTTTTACCCTACAGGGGTGCACAAATAGCAACACACACTCGATCAACCTCGGAAAAACCAACTCAAAACCCAACAAGGCATTCACGACAAAGCAATCACAGGATTCATAAAATATTTCAGGGGGCCACCCCACTAAGCTACCCGCAACAAAGTTGGCCGGCTCCGGAACGGACCCAGGGTTTGTGTCAATGGCTGTAAACAACTGGGAACCCGAAAGTGTGACTGGGCTTGTCGATACCGCGAAAACATTCCATGTTCCAAAACAGTACAGGTGCTCCACGCACAATCTTAAATAAAGCGGTAAAGCATGGCATAGGTACAGGATAGTAATAAAGCCCCAAACTACTTTGTGGCCCCAAGAAATATAAATGAATCAAGCTCTGGCTCAGGGGGGTCCATAAGGCCTCCCGGATGTGGATAGTGCGAAAAATCAAGGAACAAGTATCAAGTACTCGCGGTCCTACGGGACACATGTGAGCGTGGAAGAACTAAATAACATCTATTGCCCACCGATGCCTCTGCATTAGTTATATCTAGCAATTTAATAGTTGTATTTAAAGTCATGATCATCTCAACCAATAAACATCTGCCATCAATACAACATCTGTGGTACTCGACAACACAAGATCACACCTGAGCAAGCAACTACGACTCGCAAGGCCGGCTATCTATCAAACACAGGTAATAGGAGGTGTCCATGGCAATATAGGGGTTGCACGGGATACAACTGGTGCACGGAAACTAAAGCATCGTGACACGGATAGCAATAGATCAATAGGAGGAAATAAAGACTATAAATGCAAAATAGGTAGAAGGGGGAGAGATGCTCGCCTGGGAAACACAGCCGACGGATCATAACCGGAGAATTTGTCGATACTCGCATCAACTCATCGGCCTAATCCGCGAAGAAGCAACACTAGAAGAAACACCGTATGCAATATTTAATACTACGGCAGAAGATCCGGCATGATTATGATATGCATGCGAGATGAACAATTCATATGCAACAAGTGATAATGTCATATTATAAAATAATGGGGGTCTCGGATAGAAAATCACATTAGGGTTCGGCGAACTTGGGCTCCGAGGGGTTCGGGGTTCGATAGGGTTCGACGGGGGAACGGTTCGACGGGATCGGTCTCGGGCAACGGAAGTAGATCTTGTCAAATCTGGGAAGAAGGACTTGGTTTGGCATCGGGGCGCATCGGATTCGCCCGGGTCGGTGTCGATCTTGCCGTCGCGAAGGTCTTGTCGGGTCCGCATCTCAGGTCGGTCTTGGCATCCGGGGTGAAGTACTTGTTGCATCTGTGGGTCGGTCATCGGGGTCGAAGATCTTGGCGCGCCAGGGTTCGGTCTTCGGGTTCGGGCCTTGGCGTCCGAGAGGCGATCTTGGTGGTCATCGGGTCCGGACTTCGCCTCCGGGAACGGGTCTTCAGGGTTTCGACGATGTTGGTGTCCCGGGTATCATCGATGTACTTGTCCGACTTGTAGCCCTTGTCCGCCAGGTATTGCAGCATCACGCTATGGCCTTGTCGAGCAACAGATAGCTAAAACACCACCAACGTCTAGTACCAAAACAACATGTCTACTTGTGACTAGGCTACGTGGTAACTCCCACAATACTCAGCAGCGGCAACAAAACAAGAGGCATGCGGCGGCGTGCTTGCTGGAGATGGGAGATGGCATGGCGAAGGCTCGCACGGGCATGGCCGGGGTTGACGGGAGGCGGCGGCGCTCGGGGCAGAGCCCGCTGGCGGAGGATCGGGGGGCGCAGTCCGAGGTCGCACAACGACCTGGCGGTGCGGGGCCAGTCAGGGCGGTGGAGGGGTGGAGCCCGACGGGGTCATCGGCGCGGAAGGAGACTGGGAGCGGGACGGAGACCACGGCGGCCGGAGCAGAGGGGAGGAGCGGTGGTAGGAGGACAGGGTGGAGCGGCAGCCGGCGAGGAGGAGAGCGCGGCGGTGGAAGGAGGAGCTCGCTGGCGGCGGGGGGCGGGGGTAGGAGGACAGGTTATGGCAGTTGGGTGGTAGGTGGCTGCTGGCTGGGCTTTTGGGCCTGGCCGGCGGCTGCCTCCCCCACTAATTTTTTTTACTTTTATTGGTTTTATTTTTAGAGAGGCTTTGGTAAATAGATTTTAGACAAATAAAGGATTCGAAAAAGACTAGGGTTTTAATTTAAATAAAGACGGGGAGTATTTTAGAAAACAAAACTAGGCTTTTAGAAAATAGTTTTTAGACAAACAAATGCATGATCACATGACGATGCTCAAATGCAATGTGGCATGGTGACATGAGCATGCGGTCATGATGATGCAACACACAAAAACAACGCGATTTTCTAGTAGTGGTTTTTGCGGGATGCCACAATTCGACACCACTAACAATGGATCTCGCCCTCGAGATCCGCCTCATGGTACCGGGGAGAAGGCTGACGATCTGAATCTTCTCGCTTCGTGTCGATCCTCGCGACACCACTAACAAAGGTTCCTTGTTTGTCTTGAATCGGCGACACCACCAACAAGGGGTCGTTGCTCGCGTTCGTTGAGAGAACACTCCGGAGAAACAAAGACGAAGATAAAGGTCTCAAAGGATAAGGCCATCTTTAACTTCCGTGGAAGGAGTGAAAATTGCATTGATCCTCCAATTCAATGTACAAAGCGAATGATAAGAGTAGTGGTATGGTCATGACTCCATCCCGCACTCAAAACATTACTCTGTACACGAATAGTTGAATTGTGCAATCAACTCTCGAAAACAGACTGAAGATCTCAACAAACGAGGTTCGGAAACAAGGAGGGATGTAGACTCTGCATCGTGTCTGGCATAGATTATGTCGTCGCGTCAGAAAACACCGGAAGGCATCTGGGATTAAAAATCCGGGTGTTGACTGTGTTTCAGGGTCATTTGATGCACCTTTACTTCCATGGGTTTCACGACTGTTTGATGCGCCTTTGCTCTTGGTGAGCTGCTCCTGAGCTAGATATCCCCTAGGCCTCTAAACTTGCCGTCAAATGCGAGGCCTCTTGTTTGATTAGGGATGGAGGGCTGCGATAGAGCTATGTGTGCACCGGAATAGCAACGTCCACTCTGCCTCATGCCCACTGTTCGCCCCTTCTGTCCACCATCCTCCCTGGATCCCGCACCCATCCCTCTCAAATGGGGGAGAGACCTAGATGCACCGCCACTTCTTATGGCGTCGCTCGCATATCCCTGCTTGTCCAATTATCCTCTCGCTACCTAGTGTTGAAGTATGATCCAAATTCTATTGAGGAGGCTATGGATCGTTGATGACCTAGGTTACCACCGCTATATATACCTCTTATAAGCCACCGGCTGGAAAAGTTGCATCTATGAAATCCCCAGCATTGTATATACACTCCCTGTTATAGTGAAGTTTCGCTGGCTGGTGCCCGTGGTTTTTTCCTCTCTTTGTTGGAGAGGTTTTCCCATGTTAAATCCGTGTCCCCTTTGTTGTGATTTCTTTATCGTTCTTCATTATTTGATTGTCACAAAGATAACAAGTGGTATCAGAGCCCCAGGCTCTAATCTAGGGTTTGCGACATGTCGTCATTGAAGTTCGATCTACCGTAGCTGGACTACACCACAAGATTCTGCTTGTGGCAGGTGAAGATGCAGGCGATTCTCACCCAAACTTCAGCTCTAGAAGAAGCGCTAGAAGGATTTGGGAAACCGGATGCGAAGAGCTGGTCCGACGATGAGAAGTGGAAGGACCGTAAGGCTTTGTCTTTGATTCAACTTCATCTATCAAATAATATTTTGCAGGAAGTGTTGGTAGAGAAATCTGTCGCTGCCCTTTGGCTGAAACTAGAATCGATCTGCATGTCAAAAGATCTAACTAGTAAGATGCATGTGAAGATGAAGTTGTTCTCGCATAGGCTGCAAGAAGGTGGATCTGTATTGAATCACTTATCTATTTTTAGAGAGATCATTTCGGATTTGCAGTCTATGGAAGTAAAATATGATGATGAGGATCTAGCTCTATTACTCTTATGCTCGCTCCCTTGTTCTTATGCACACTTCCGTGATACAATATTGTTTAGCCATGATGGACTAACCCTTGATGAAGTACAAGAGGCCCTCAAATAGAGGGAAAATATGAAAAGTACGGTACACGTAGATGGGTCGTCATCCAAGGCTAAAGATCTGCAGGTTCGTGGCAGCACTCAGCAGAGATTTAACAACAACGGCAACCGAGACAAGGATGGCATAGGTCGTTCAAAGTCCAAGGGAAAGGACAAGTTCTGTGGGTATTGTAAGAAATCTAATCATGTTATTGATTATTGTTGGAAGCTACAGAATAAGGAGAAAAGGAACGAACATACCAACCGAAAGATAAGGATCAAGGTAATGGTAAGGCTGTTATTGTTTCTGGTGATAGTTCTAAAAGTGAATGTTTAGCCATTTTTGCTTCTTGTGCTTCTCGTGATGATGAATGGATACTTGATACTGCATGTTCATTTCATATTTGTTGTAACAAAGATTGGTTCAGTTCATATGAGTCTGTGCAGACTGGAGATTTTGTACGTGTGGGGAATGACAACCCATGCCATATTATCGGAGTTGGATCTATTAAGATCAGAACACATGATGGCGTGACGCGTACGTTGACTGAGGTGAAGCACATACCAAGCATGGACGGAAATCTGATCTCCCTAAGTACCATGGACATTGATGGATACAAGTATGCCAGTGAGCGTAGATTGTTAAAGGTATCAAAAGGTTCTCTTATTTACATGATAGGTGATATGAATTCTGCTAAGTTATATGTTCTTAGAGGTAGCACTTTGTCTGGTATTGCTGCTACTGTTACTTCTAATTATTCTGATGATTGTGGTAAAACAAATCGGTGGCATATGCGTCTTGGGCATATGAGCGAACATGGCATGGCAGAGTTGGTTAAGTGAGAGTTGATTGATGGTTGCAAATTGGGTAAGTTTAAGTTCTGTGAGCATTGTGTTTTTGGTAAGTATAAAAGAGTTAAATTCGATGTTTCCGTTCATACCACCAAAGGCATATTAGATTATGTTCATGCTGATGTATGGGGACCATCCCGTAAGACTTCTATTGGTGGTGCTAATTACATGCTTACTATCATTGATGACTACTCAAGAAAAGTGTGGCCATTTTTCCTGAAACATAAATCTGATGTTTTTGGTGCTTTTAAGAAGTGGAAAGTTATGGTAGAAAAGCAAACTGAAATGAAGGTAAAGGTACTACGTACTGACAATGGTATGGAATTTTGTTCTAATGAGTTTGAGGAGTTTTTCAGTAACGATGGTGTGTTAAGGCACCACACCATCCCTTACACTCCTCAGTAGATGGCGTGGATGACCACATGAACAGGATCATCATCTTGAGGGCTCGTTGTATGTTGTCCAATGCAGGTATGCATAGATGTTTCTAGGCTGAAGCAGCAAACACAGCATGTTATCTCATCAATAGGTCACCTTCTATTCCACTTGATAATAAAACTCCCATTGAGGTATGGCCAAGTTCACCTGATGATTATTCATAGTTGAGAATTTTTGGTTACACTGCATATGCTCACGTTGATAATGGAAAGTTAGAGCCTAGAGCTGTTAAGTGCATATTCCTTGGTTATGGTTCAGAAGTTAAAGCATATAAACTATGGAATCCTGAAACTAAAAATATTTTGTTAAGTAGGAACATTGTTTTCAATGAATCTGTTATGTATCATGACAGCTTGTCATCAGATCCCTCTCCTGTTGCTATTGGAGAGGAGGAAGTTAGTGTGCAGGTGGAGCACCTACAGAAAACTGTTGATAATAATGATGTGGCTAATGATACTCATGAGGAAAATGTTGATGTTCACGTTATTCAACACTCACCTACTTTTTTGCAGCAATCACAGGAGTCTATTGCTGTTGATACACCGAGGGGTAACATAGTTCCACCTCATCGTTTAATTAAAGAATGTAATCTTGCTCATTATGCTTTGAGTTGTGTTGAACAGGTGGACCATGATACTGAACCTGCTACATACAATGAAATTGTTGCATCCATTGACCGCAAGAAGTGGGTTTCTACTATGTAAGAAGAGATGCAATCGCTTGAAAAGAATGGCACATGGGATGTTGTGTGCTTTCCCAAACAAAAGAAGGTCGTCAGTTGTAAGTGGATATATAAGATAAAGGAAGGTTTGTCTCATAATGAGCCTCCAAGGTTTAAGGCAAGGTTAGCAGCAAAAGTTTTCAGTCAGATTCTAGGTATTGACTATAATGATGCTTTCTCCCTGGTTGTGAAGCATAGTTCTATTCGTGCTTTCTTTGGCATTGTTGCTATGCATGATCTTGAGCTTGAGTAGCTAGATGTAAATACTGCTTTTCTGCATGGTGAACTAGAGGAGGAGATTTACATGGACCAACTTGAAGGGTTCATAGTTCCTAGAAAAGAGGATTTTTTATGCAAATTGAAAAGATCGCTTTATGGTTTGAAGCAATCTCCAAGACAGTGGTACAAAAGGTTTGATTCATTTATGATCTCACAGGTTTTAAGAGGTCTCAGTTTGATAGTTGTGTTTACATAAAGTTTGTTAATGGATCACCTATTTACTTGCTGTTATATGTTGATGATATGTTAATTGCTGCCAAGAGCATGAAAGAAATCACTACTTTGAAGGCACACCTAAGTAGTGAATTTGAGATGAAAGATCTTGGTGCTGCTAAGAAAATCCTAGGTATGGAAATTAAATGAGATAGAAAATCTAGGTTGTTATTTCTTAGTCAGCAAAGTTACGTTGAGAAAGTTATTCGATGTTTTAATATGCATGACAAAGTCTATTAGTACTCCTGTTGCTCCTTGTTTTAAATGGCCAGCATTGCAATGCCCTAGTTCTGATGAAGATATTGAGTACATGTCTCGAGTTCCTTATTCTAGTGATGTTGGTTCCTTGATGTATGCCATGGTCTCTTCTCGCCCTGTTATCATATGTTATGAGTTTGGTGAGTCGTTACCTGGCTAATCCTAGTAAAGAACATTAGAAAGTTGTTCAGTGGATTCTCAGGTACCTCCATTGCACATCGAATGCTTGCTTGAAGTTTGGCAAGACTGGTCAGGGACTCGCAGGCTATGTGGATTCAGATTTTGCTGCCAACTTGGATAAGAGGAGGTCCCTCATAGGTTATGTGTTCATGGTAGGTGGATGTCCCATGAGTTGGAAGGCAACGCTGCAACCAGTTGTTTCTCTATCTACAACCGAAGCAGAATATATGGTTATTGATGAAGCTTGCAAAGAGTCTGTTTGGTTGAAAGGTTTGTATGCTGAGCTTTGTCAGGATGATTCTTGCATTAATATGTTATGTGATAGTCAAAGTGCTACTTACCTTACTAAGGATCATATGTTCCATGAGAGAACAAAGCACATTGATATCAAGTACCATTATGTTCGTGATATTGTTGCACAAGGTACACTAAAGGTATGCAAGATAAGCACTCATGATAATCCTGCTGATATGATGACAAAGCATGTTCCTGTTGCTAAGTATGAGCTATTCTCAAGCTTAGTTGGTATAACTGCTTAACCCAAGTGGTTGTTCGCGTCGAAAGTGTTTTCTTTGTTTGTTTAGGGAGATGATTGTTGTTTATGCTACAAGAAGGAATTTGTCTCAAGGTGTAGTTTGTTTAAGTATGATCCAAATTCTATTAAGGAGGCTAACTTCTGTTGGAGCGAAGCGTGGCCCGTCACCGGAAGGCTTGGGCCGAAGCGGTACGGATCGTTGATGATCTAGGTTACCACCGCTATATATACCTCTTGTAAGCCGCCGGCTGGAAAAAGTTGCATCTATGAAATCCTCGGCGTTGTGTAAACACTCCCCGTTATAGTAAAGTTTCGCTAGCTGGCGCCTGTGATTTTTTCCTCTTTTTGTTGGAGAGGTTTCTTCCACGTTAAATCCGTGTTCCTTTTGCTTTGATTTCTTTATCGTTCTTCATTATTTGATTGTCGCAAAGCTAACACCTAGGACAAAACCTAGGTGTCGGGCCGCTGCCGCCGTCGAGAGGGATAGATTCCTATCGCGACCTAGCCCCACGAGGCGATGATGCAAGCTTCGTTGGTGAAAGTGGGGTCGAGCGGAGCTCGGATCAATAATCTAAGACCGTTGTGATTTAGATGTGGAGGTTGATGCGTCTTCTACATCACAACCTCAGTTCGATGTTGCTGACATGCAATTATTTATTAATTTAGATAATATTGTGGCTTTGGGTCTAAATATTCCTTACTATGGCAGCCTATCTAGGGGAGACTGATTGAAACCCTTCAAGGTTTGCACAAATTGTTAGCTGCCAACCAGAGGCGGACTGATCCGGTAGCCGTGCTTAGGGCTCAGGTCATGATGAATCAGATCAATCGTCTCCTGCTCTTACAACTTAGATGATGTCAAATTATGGGGCTTAATTCCAGTATTGATGGAAGGAAGCACTTCTTAAGCTGATTCTTTGCAAGAAAACTTTAGGTCGAAGGCACCATGTTTTGAAGCACATTCCACTCTGGAGGTAATCATCGGTTAGTTCATTGGCCATCTTGTTATATGCAGACGTGTTTTTATTTTGATGAGAAATCGTGGAGCTTGCTTCTATAATTTCCTTGTGCTTCGATGACCCCCATGGAATTGTTTCACTATTATCCAATTCTACATACAAGGTAGCAGATAGAGATGGATGTGGAGGGATGAGAAGACGAAGTGAGACAATTCTCCTTGACGTGGCAGGTTTCTCTCCCACGGGACTGAGAGCGTAGGCAGGATGAGAGCGCCATACCCTCCCCCTCCCGCCGGTGGCTAGATCGTCCCTGGTCCCCACCTCCTCTCCCCCTCTTCGGCGAGCTCCCCGGTGACGGCGCCATCCTCCCCTGCGGGCTCCGCCTCTCTCTCCCCAACGGCAACAGCTCGCATGGCCGCGAAGACAGGTGGCGTGGCGGCCATGATTCCGACTCCGAGGGTTCACCATCTTCGTACATGGAGGCGCTAAAGGGGAAGCAGACGGTGGAGCTGCAGGTGGAGGCCCCGCGCGTGCCCCGCTCGGAGATCCATCAAAACCCCCAATCGACGGCGGTGGATGAGCTGGACTGCTCTAATGATTTGATGCATGCCTGCGAGGATGCGCTGGCTGGTGAAGGCGCGGCGCTTCACGGCGACGCGCTGCCTAACGGCGGCGAAGGCGCGCCTTGGGAGAAGCCGAAGGACAAGTGGGCGCACGGGCGGCATGCAGGCAAGAAGGTGGTGGCGGTGAGGGCTGCATGCGGGGGACGGGAGCCCGACGCTTACGACGCCTTCCGCGGGCTATGCCTCCTCTGCAACAAACCGGGCGCGTGCATGCACCGTCGGGCCGGTGTGCCTGCGCTGTAGCAAGGCCGGCAACATGGCCCGGGAATGCTCACTCCCGCGGCCGCGCACCCCGGTCGAGGACGGCGATGAACCACCCAGCAAGCAGGTGGCCAACGGCGATGAACGTAGGGGGCAGCCGCGCCGTTGGCTCGGCCGCGGATGAATGCGCCTTGGGTGGCCATGCCCTGGGTGGCGCTGTTGGAGGTGACCGCGCTCCTAGAGTAGCGATGGTTGGCCGTGCCCCTGGCACTGGCTCACGACCCCTTGGCGGTCGTGCTCAGCCTGTGGCTAACCGCTCGTACCCGCGTGGTAGCGCGCTGGCGCTGGGATCGATGCGCACTGTGACGCCGCCAGCGACGCTCGCCCTGGGCGGGCATTCTCGCATGGCTGTCCCCATCGTGGGCTCCTCTGGGCGGAGGAGATGAGCGCGCGGTGGTCGCGCCGCTGCCTTCGGTTGGGGTGCGGGAACCACGGTTGTCGTCGGCTTCTACTCCGACGGTCGCCCACGGCGGTGAGCTGGCCCGGCGCCCGACACGCACTGCTTGCGTGTTCCCACGCTCTCCTGAGGTCGAGGACACTGAGCGAGCGCTGCTGAATGCGCTGGTGGGCGTTTTCGTTGGCAAGCGCACGACTTCGCCGGCGGACGTGGCGGAGGCAATCAAGGCCATCCATGGGCTGCCGGCGGAGGTGTTCTCCGTCCACTGCCATGGCGGCGGCACGGCCTTGGTTTACTTCGCCGCCCGTGAGGACCAAGAAAGGGTGCTCGCCGACGAGTTTCTCCAGTCTCCGTTCTTCCGATTGCTGATGCGGCCGTGGTCGCGCCAGACGGGGACTACGGCTGGCAGGCTCGGGGTACACGTCAGCCTCGAGATCAAGGGCATGACGGCCAACGTGTGGAGTTTGGCGGCTGAGACGCTGCTTGCCCCGAACTCATGGGTGGAGCGGCTTGATCCCCTCACTTGCTCCCACGCTGACATGGAAATGATGAGGTTGACGGCGTGGTGCCTCGACCCCGCTCTAATCCCTAAGGAGGTGGACTTCCACATCCCCGAGCCTGGAGCGGTGCCATCGCCGGAGGTGCGGGCCGCTCCTTCCACCGCGGTGACCCTACGTGCTGATGCCACCCGCATCCACCCGCTCATTATGCACGTGACGGGGTTCACGGATTACCGGCGGCGTCCCTTAGGTCCAGGAGGTGCGGGAGCTGGCGGCCCCTCCCTAGGCTACCCGGTGTCGCGCCGTTACTCGTACGTCCGAAGTGCACCGGACTCGCTTCCCTAGGCTGGCGCGGCTGGCAGCGGCGGTGGATCAGGTGGTAGTAACAGCGGCAGTGCGCGACACCACGTTGGCGACGCTGGTGGGTCCCGCCACCAACTCTCCTCGGCTGAGCTAGCGCGCATGCCTGGTCGGGTTGACTAGTCGTCGGTCCACCTAGTCATCGTTGACGTCAAGGGAGGAGCTCCTGTCGGGCAGGGTGCGTCACGCGAGGAGGTTCCTGGACTAGTCCAGGAGGCGCCTCTATCCAGGGCTCAGAAAAAGAAGGCGAGGAAGCTGGAGCGGAGACACGCAAAGCGGAAAGAAAGGGCAAAAGCTGCAGCGCTGGCCAGGGCGGCGACAGCTGGCAAGCGCTCCAAGCAACAGCCAGTCGTGGAGCTACTGCTGACAAGTGCAGAGGATGGTAGGGGTGGGGATGCTTTATCTCCACCTGTTCGGTCTGTTGGGGAGGGTGTTGACGCGACGACCGTGGTTGTTGGTGGGACACCGAGTTGTGGGCCGTTGGTCCTTGCCCCGCCCTTGGTCCACTTGACCCCGGTGCTGATGGACCGACCCATCCGCCGGCTCAGGGGCCTGAGTCTGCTGTTGAGCCAGACGCCACGGCCCTGGACCCTGCTGATCTGGACCAAGCTATGGGGAGGGATGCACAGGCGCAGATTTCGGCCCTGCCACTGTCCCCTACCCTTGCTGGCCTAGGCCCACTGATGTCGGCGCCAGGGCCACCTTGCTCGACCCTGACGGTTTTCACGGGCGCCATCTGCCCCCATAACGATGATATTGCTGCCTTCTAGGCGCAAGGCTCTTCAGTTGCTCCGCTCCCCATGGATGTGTTGGGGATGGCGAGATGGTTGTTTGACGTAGATCATCAAAACCTCGAGAGTGACGTCATGGATGTCAGCTCTGGGCCAGCGCCCCCACACCCCCGCCCCCTGCTCACCAGCCCTGCACCGAGTCTGTTGTCCAGCTTACCCCACCCTCCTCTGCAGTAGTATGGTGGCTTCAGGGAACGCTGGCGCGAGCCCTGCATCATTGCCGCGACCATGTACCCTAAACCCTAAACCCTAAACCCTAAGCCCGATGCTGTGTTGCTCGCCCTGCCGGTGCAGCGTAGACTGTTGGCCCTCAACTTCTAGCCATGACGGAGCTCTAGGATCGCCCGACAGCCAAGGGGGATGAACTCGGAGCAGAAGGCAGTCCGAAACCTCATGCAGAAGCTAGGGCTCATCCCTTAGGATGAGGCACCATACGATGGGTCCCTTGAGGCCTTTCACTAGATGTTTGAGACCCCCCTCACGGACGAGATGATCGAGGCGATTGGCGAGCTCTACGGTTGGTCCCTCTCTGCGATCAGGGGATGCGCTACTCCCGCTCCTGGGGTGGTGTCGGGTGGCCACTTGGTGGCAGTTTGACTGGTCAGTCAATCTCTAGTGGATTTAGGTTGCGATGTCGTATGATCCTATCATTTTTGTTTCTAATGTGCATGGCCTGAACGACCGTGCACGGCGATCGGGTGTACGGAACATAGTCGCTATGACGAACATGTCCATTGTATGTTTGCAATGGACTAAACTTGACGTTGTATCACCTTCTATTGTTATGGAAACCCTAGGTGCAGACTTTGATGCTTACTTCTGCTTGCCGGCGACCGATACGAGGGGAGGTATTATTATGGCCTAGAAGAGCAGGGTAGTGCAGCTTGATAGCGCGCACGTGGATGTGAACAGCGTTACCGCTAGGGTTGCTCCTAGGGAGGGGTTGCCTTGGTGGCTCACATGTGTCTATGGTCCATAGGCTGAGGATCATAAGCTCGCCTTCCTTGCGGAGCTCTGGGAGGTCAGGAGACTTTGCCTTGACCCATGGGTGCTATGTGGTAATTTCAACATGATCTACAGGGATGAGGATAAGAATAACACCAACCTCAACCGCCGCATGATGGGTCACTTTAGGAGGTTCCGGAACGACTGCGCTCTTAAGGAGATCTATCTCCACGGCCAGAGGTTCATCTGGTCCAATGAGCGGGAGTCCCCCACCCTGGTCAGGATGGACATGGTATTCTGTTCATCCGACTGGGACGAGTTGTTCTACAGCTGCTCCTTCGCTGCCTCTTGGCGGTCATTTCGGACCATTGCCCCTTGCTCCTAGACTGCACCCCGGTGGCAGCGGGACGGGGGCGATTCCAGTTCGAACATTTCTTGATGAAGATGGAGGGCTATGAGGAAACTGTGGAATCGGCCTGGACGACCATTGAGGGCGACCCTGACCCTTTCCGGAGGCTGGTCACCAAGCTGAAATGCACTGCTTGCCATCTGATGAGCTGGGCTGACTGTAAGGTTGGATCCATCAAACTACAGCTAATGACAACACGGGTGATCATGTAACGTCTTGATGTCGCTATGGAATCCAGACAGCTAACTCCGCTGGAGCGAGCCCTGTGCGCCATGCTGAGGCGCACTTATCTGGGGCTTTCTTCCCTGGAGCGCACGATGGCGCGGCAGCGGGCAAAGATTAGGTGGCTGAAGGAGGGAGATGCCATACGGCCTTCTTTCATCAGCACGCCTCCTACCGCCGGCAGAAGAACGTCATTCATAGCCTGCAGGTGGATAGTGAGGTGGTGGTTGACCATGCGGACATGGCCGAGGCATCCTTTAACCATTTCCAGAGGCTTCTGGGCACTAGCTTGCCGCGCCAATTCTCGCTAGACATGGACTTCTTGGGCTCGGCCTCGGAGGACCTGTTAGAACAGGACGCCCCTTCTCGGATTAGGAGATTTGGGAGGTGATCAAGCGGGTGCCCCGTGGGAAGGCGCCAGGACCGGACGGTTTTACAGCGGAATTCCTGCTGAGTTGTTGGGGTGTGGTCAAGGCAGACTTCATGGCTACCTTCACCAAGCTGTTCTCGATGAATGGGCGAGGGTTCCAGGGACTGAACCAGGCCCTGGTCATCTTGCTGCCCAAGCGCAGTGATGCTGCTGGCCTCAGAGACTATAGGCCCATTAGCCTCATACACATCTTTGCCAAGCTAGCGGCAAAAGTGTTGGCTTCGAGATTGGCCCCAAGGATAGACGGGCTGGTTGACCAGAACCAATGCGCCTTCATCAAGAAGCGTTACATTCAGGATAACTTCATGCGGATCCAACAAACAACACGCCTGCTCCATAGGCTGAAGGAGCCACGGGTGATGCTGAAACTCGACATAGCTAAATCATTCGATTCCGTGTCCTGGGCATTGCTTTTCTAGGTGCTTCGGAAGGTGGGGCTGGGACCTCAGTTCCGTGAGTTGGTTTTCATCCTCCTTTTGACAGCTAGCTCACAGGTGATGCTCAATGGTGAGCCAGGTCCTCTGTTCTGGCACAGACGGGGCCTAAGACAGGGGGACCCCCTGTCGCCGTTGTTGTTCATGTTGTTCATCAACACGTTAAACAAGCTGGTGGCTAGAGCCACGAAGTGTGGGATCCTGAGACATGTTGCTTCTCGCGAGTTGGTAACGACTGTCTCCCTCTACACGGACAACGTCGTGATCTTCTGCCACCTAGATGAACAGGAGCTCCGTTCGATGCGCGCACTTCTGGCACTTTTTGATGAAGCTTCTGCGCTTCACACCAACTTCGCCAAGTGCTCGGTGTCTCTGATTGCCTGCACTGATGATGTTGCCACCCTTGCGACGACTGAGATTGGCTTCTAGTTGGCGCCATTCCCGGTGAGTTACATGGGTATCCCTCTGTCGTTGCGTCAGATCTCCGCGTTTGCCCTTCAGCCCTTGGTGGACAGTATTGCCTGCAGATTGCCGACCTGGAAAGATACCATGATGGCGAAGGTGGGATGCCGGGCGCTAATCAAGTCGGTGCTCATGGCGATCCCCCTTCACCAGATCATCATGCTCGGCCTCAACAAACAGATGCTCAAACAGATACAAAAGATAGTGAGGAGCTTTCTCTGGGCTGGTAGAGCGGAACCCAATGGTGGCCACTGTCACGTTAACTGGGAGAGGCTTTCATGGCCAAAGTGCTATGGCGGGCTAGGAGTCCCCGACCTAGCCCACACGGCGGTAAGTCTCCGTGTGCGATGGATTTGGAGGATGCGCACTGATCCCACGAGGCCCTGGCATGGCCTGGACATGCGCTTCTCCCGGGCGGAACTCCAGGTGTTTGATGCATCGACCTTGTTGGAGGTGGGTGATGGGGCCACAACGCTGTTTTGGCTCGACCGCTGGCTCAGTGGGATGACCATCTAGGACCTCGTGCTAGACCTTTTTGCGCTTATTCCCACTCGCGCTAAGAAGCGTCGGACGGTGAGAGAGGCTCTACTAGAGCGCCGCTAGATTGTTGACATTAAAGGCGCGCTGAGTTTGCTAGCCTTATGGCAATATGTGCAACTCTGGATCAGGGTGCAAGTCATCAAGCTGACCGTTGGGCCGGATACTCTACTCTGGTGGTGGACGCCGGATGTGCAGTACTCGGCCAAATCATGCTACGATTTCATGTTCCAGGGATCGATCGCTTTGAGATCTTGGCAACTCATTTGGAGGACCTGGGCGCCACCCAGAGTTAAGTTCTTCATCTGGCTCGCTTGCCAGGACCGTGATGGCCCAAAATATTGAGCTCGTTGGGGAACCCCAAGAGGAAGGTATGATGAGCACAGCAGTAAGTTTTTCCTCGGATATGAAACCAAGGTTATCAATCCAGTAGGAGCAAGGAAACACCTCCAAGGTGTTGCTAGCTGGACTTTGGCAAGGCGCACTACCGGCGCTAGCAGCAACGTGGAAACCTGCTGAACACAACCACAGAACTTTGCCCCCAACTTACAGTGAGGTTGTCAATCTCACAGTTTTTGCGGAAAACAAAGGCTTAAACGTATTGTGTGGAAGAAAGTAATAGTTTGTAGAAAGTAAACAGAAAGCAGTAAACAGTTGTAGATTGATGATAAAAGAAAGGACCAGAGTCCATAGTTCACTAGTGGTGGCTCTCCTTAAGATAGATGACATGTTGGGTGAAGAAATTATAGCGGGCAATTGACAAACATCGAGAAAGCAATCATGCATATACTGCTCATCTTGACTCCTTTGAGATTCGATTGGGCATTACAACATTATACATAGATCGTAATCCAACTGCATCTATGACTAATAATCCACCTTCAGGTTATCATCCGAACCCCCTCCAGTATTAAGTTGCAAGCAACAGATAATTGCATTATGCATTGCGTGTAAAGTAAAAAATGCGATTGTTCTATGAACAAAGGATTGTTGTTTTCTCCCTAGTAGCAATAGCACATCTAGTACCTTAGAGATTTCTGTCACTTCCTAGATTACTAGAGGCATGAACCCACTATCGAGCATAAATACTAACTCTTGGAGTTGTAGCATCTACTTGGCCAATATAGCTACTAACAACGGAAAGCATGCAAGATCACAAATAACAAAGTCATGATAGAATCAATAATCAATCTGAAATAACATCTCAATATCCATCGGATCCCCGCAAACACAACATGTAGAATTACAAATAGATGATCTTGATCATGAACGGAGCTCATAAGATCTAAACATGATAGCACAAAGGAGAAGAACCAGCCATCTAGCTACTACATGGACCCGTAGTCGAAGGATGAACTACTCACGCATCACACCGGAGGCTTGCATGGTGATGAAGAAGGCCTCCAGGGTGAATTCTCCCCTCCGGTAGGGTGTCGGGAAGAGCTTCATATCCCTCCCAATCTGGGGATGGAGATGACAGCGGCTATATACTCTTTCGTGGATTTTTTGATCGGGTACTTAGCGTTTCTGTATCGGAGGCTTCTTATAGGCGAAAGGGGAGGCAAAGGGGGTGCCCGAGGCGGCCAGACCACCCCTGGCACGGGCTAGGCTTGGCCGCGCGGCCAGGTGGTGTTGCGGCCCCCTAGACCCTCTCTGTCTCGTATTCTGGCTCTGTGTGTCCCTCGGTGAAGAACTGACTTTGGCTTTTGTCCCGTCCAATTCCGAGAATATTCATTTCTGACTTTCCTGGAACCAAAAACATCAGAAAACAGGCAGCTGCCACTGTGGCTCTTGTTAATAGGTTAGTCCAATAAAGTGTATAGAAAGTACTCCAAAGTGTGGACAAAACATAAGAAAGTAGATAAAACCAAGCATGGAACATCAAAAATTATGGATACGTTAGCAACGTATCAGACCGCTACTGTCAACACCTGGATTTTTAATCCCAGATGCCTGTTATGCCATACCTCGCAATCCCAGGATTACCATTTTTGCGAGAAATAACAGAATTGGTACCACAGTACATCATCCATTACAAACCATAAGAAAGGTCTTACAAATAAAGGATCTCATGATCCAGTCTTAATACAATCAAAGCAGCGGAAAGTAAATGTAGTAGTGGCTCCATCTTCAGGGTCACATGCAATGCTGATGTTGGGAGATAATCCTAGTTGTCATAGACCTCCTGTTGTCCATCTTCCTGGTAGTCCTCCTCATAGTCTGGCCACGGGAATAGCCAGGGACAAAGCCATGAGTACTCTTTAAGTACTCGCAAACTATCACTAACAAGTAAGGTAGTTCTAGTAGGAATCTTTAGCTCTAGGTTTATTTGCAAAAATCCAGGTTTATTTCATAAGGAGTTCAAAATTAAAGAACCTAATAAAATTTTCTACATCACCTAATTGGGAACCTAGTTTTCATGTCCACAACCCTGTTGGGGTCAAGTCAAGGTCATAGTTCAATTCACAAGTCATTTTTAAAAACATCTGACAATGGAACAGTATGGCCACTCCAACTGTCCATGACCGTGGACGCGGCTATTCGAATAGTTTGACAGTATGCAGAGGTGGTACACTTTCACCACGAAATTCGATACATCCATCAGGGATAACCCTGAATCATCATACTTAGTATGCGGATAATCAATCCTAACCTTTCAATTACACACTCTAGTATAGGCACCTCCCCTATGAGCTTGGCCTCCCAGCCATGGCCATCTGCCATCCTGGGCACTGCATAGGTGGACATTCACACTCACGAGGTAGCCTTAGCTCAACCTCTTTCCACGAGGGAACCCATACTAAGGCATATAAACTTCCAGTTAAGCCCTACCCAATTCAGGTATTGTGGTTGTACGGTAAAATTGGAATGGTATCGCATCCAAACCCAGCCATCAGTTTTTATCAAAACTAAGGCTCATGCCTCAAGAAGTTTCACCATAAACTCATTTTTTTGTTCATAACACATGTCAAAACAATTCAATAGAATGAACCATCATTCCAAGGTTTTCATAATCATTTTCTCCAAGTATTCCCATCTAAGTGATCAGTAGTAGTTTAGCACTAGCAACTAGCAATGAGGGTGTCACTATTAAGTGGTGCTAATCAAGTGTAACTATCCAACTCTAGTTTTATGATTTTTATGGCATCTAAGTATAAATACTTAGGCCTAGTTGTATACTCTTTATGGTATCTATCCTATTTTTCTAATACTCACAAATTACTAACTAAAGGTAAAGAACTTTGGTAAAAGTAAAAGAATAAAGCTTGCAAGTAAAACTTGGGATTGGTATAATCAAGGTTGCATAACCAAAGCATGCCTAATGCATCTTGCATAGGTTATCTTGCAAGGATGACTTGCATAGGTATGAATCTTGCAAGTGTTAGCTTGCCTTGAGCAGTGCAGTGGTTGAAGTTCCCTTCTTCTTCTTCGTAGTACTCCTCCTCCTCCTCGTATCCCGGGTCGGTACTAGCATCTATAAATGAATACGAGGTACACAATCACCAAACAATACTTAAACTTCTATTTAGCACACAAAGGTTCACACTAGATGATCTAGCATCATCACAACCATCACATGAAATAAAGACCTAGTCTTATTTATCTTATTTTGGAAAAGTAATTTCAACTCATTGAAATATACTTAATATTTAATATTCTCCAATTAAAATATGGGATCATGTTGACACATGTCATCACCACATATTCTAATACATGGGAATGTGATTTAAAGTGGTGGTCACATTTTATAAAGTTTTAAAATTACTATTTAATAAAATTAAAGTGACTAGAAATGCCTATATAGCCTTCTTTTAGTACTAGTCCAATATCACTACATGTAAACCTAAATACTTTTACATATTCCGATAGATCTTGTCAAATGTGATTTTTGAGAGTTGGAATCAACTCAAAAGCATTTATGGTTGATTTTTGAAAAATGTTTGAAATTGGAAAAGCCTCTGTCTTGTTATTTTTGGTATAAGTGATCTATAATTTCAAATGGTTTGAATCCAACGGGCTTGGATAGATATTTTGAATACCTTTCTAAATAAATTGGAATCATGCAATTTGGTGTGGCGAATGAGGGCTGGGGTGTCCTCTATTTATACACGGGCGAGAGGGGGAGAGCGGCATGGCTCGGGCTCGTCGGCGACGTCATTGCAGTGAGCTATCGGCATGGCTGCGGGTAGGGGTCGACGCGGTGCTTCAGGGCGATCGTCATGTGAGTGATGGCGCAGCAAGGGGCGGGCGAGAACGTTGTAGCTTCCTCTCACCTTTTCCAGCACATCGCCAGTGGTCCACTGCCACCGTCCAACCAGCCCCAGGCCAGAGCCAGAGACAGGAACGGCCAGAAAACGCCGCGCCCGGAGCTGGTCGACCATGCCGACGCCGCCTGCAGGGCATGCTCTGTCCCTGCATGCACACAACTCCACTCCCCTCACATCCCTGACCGTCCCACACCTTTAGCCGGAGCAAGGGGAGCAGCAGCTCGCCGGAATTGGAGCCAGAGCTGCCCCCTCTGGAGGAGAAGGGCGCCGCTGATTGCGACCACCCCTAGAGCTACCTCGACCGTCCCTGAGCTCTCCGTCGTCTCCCAGTTCGTTTGCCCGCCTCGCCGTCGTCACTGGAGCCCTGGTACGTCGTCGATAGACCCCCACTGAGCCGCTAGGGTTCGAGCTCGCTGGCGACCTGTTCGTCGTCGACGACGACCCTCAGCCGTAGATCCCCCTTCTAATCCTACGACCCACATCGCGTGTACCGTTTCGCGTCTTAAGTGCCGTTGACAAGCGGGACCTCCTGTCAGCTGAGCCCCGCACCGCGGAGCGCCACTGGGCCGGCCCAAGTTCTTTCCCGTGCTAGCCCAGCCATTCAAAATTTGATTTTTGTTTTTAAGTTGAATCTAGTTTCTGTCCACCAGTTAAAAATTCAATTCTGGGAGTTTTACAAATCCATATTGCATGAAACCAATTTTTCCTGAAAGGTATTGAAATGATCTATCCAAGCCCGTTGGATTTAATCCAATTGGAGTTATAGATCTCTCCTAGTAAAAATAACAAACAGAAGCTTTTGCAACTTGCAGCATTTTTATAAAATCAACCAAGTTAGCTTTTGAGTTGATTCCAACTCTCAAAAATCACATTTCATCATATATATCTAAATATGTAATAATATTAATGTTTACATGCAGTGACTTCGGACTAGTACCAAAATAATGCTATATAGGCATTTCTAGTCACTTTAAATCATTAAATAATAAACCTGAACCAAAGTAATATCGATCCAACCTTTAAATCTCATTCCCCATGTTATAATATGTGGTGATGACATGTGTCAACATGATCCCATATTCTAAGTGGTGAATATTAAATTTTAGTTAATTTTTTTCAATGAGTAGAAATTACTTTTCTAAAATAAAAAGGATGAAACCATTGAATTAAACTTGTGATGCTTGTGATGGTAATAGATCATCAAATATGTGTCTTAGAATGCTACTTAGCCTAGTTAAGTATTGTTTGGTGATTTGTGTACTCCATATGTATTTATAGACGATAGTACTGACAAAGCTTTCAAGGAGGAGGAGTTCTACCAAGAAGAAGAAGAAGAAGAAAACTTCAACCACTTCACCAACCAAGGCAAGCTACTATTAGCAAGCTAGCACTATCCAAGTGCAAGCCACCCTTAACAATGCAAGCTAACACTTGCAAGTTTAGTGCCTAGCAAGCTAGGACCAAACTAGATGGTTTAGCAAAGATGCCTTAGGCATGCTTTGATCACACCCCTTTGACTATTAGTATCCCAAGTTTTATTTACAAGTTTTACTTCCCTTAGTTTACACAAAGCTCTTTACTTGTTTTGAAGGTAGCATAAAAAGTATAAAACTTGACCTATTTAGAACCCCCTTTAGATGTCATTCTATGGCATGAGATTGAACCCATCTTTTCCACTTTAGTGAACACTCTTAACTTAGTAATTTAGAGTGGATCAAAAACTTGAGTCACTTTAGATAGGAACACTTGATGAAAATGAGTTATGAAAACCTTGGAATGATGAGTCATTCTATTGAGATGCTTTGACATGTGTTGAGAAACACAAATGGTTGATGATGATGAAAATGTTGAGGCGTGAGCCTTGACCCCTTTTATAAAACTGATGGTTGGATTCGGATGTGATACCATTCCAAATTTACCGTACAACCACACTACCTGAATTGGGTAAGGCTTAGCTGGAAATTTATATGCATTAGTATTAGTTCCCTCACGGGAGAGGTCTGAGCTGAGGCTACTTCTCAATGTTGTCCACCTATGCAGTGCCCAAGATGACTGATGGTCATGGTTGGGAGGCCATGCTCATAGGAGAGGTGCTTATACTAGGGTGTGTAAAGGGCAGGTTATGTTTGATTATCTGCATACTAAGTATGATGATTCAGGGTTATCCCTGACAGATGTATCGAATCTTGTGGTGAAAGTGTACCACCTCTGTAGAGTGTCAAACTATTCGAATAGCCGCGTCCGCGGTTATGGGCAGTTGGAATGGCCATACTGTTTCGTTGTCAGATGTTTTCTAAGTACCTTGAAATGAATGATGAATCTTGACTTGACCACAACAGGGTTGTGTTTATGACCTTAGCTTCCCACTTAAGTAATTCTAGAACTTTACTTTATCTTTCTTTGTTTCTAAACTGAGCTTAGGTTTCAAACTTAACTTTATAGTTAAACTTAGAGTTAGCACTTTAGTTTAGAACTATCCTACTTGTTAGTGGTAGTTTGCGAGTACTTAAAGAGTACTCATGGCTTTTGTCCCTGGCTGTTATCATGGCCAGACTATGAAGGACACTATCAAGATGATGGCCAGCAGGATGGCTATGATAACTAGGTGCCTTCATCAGCATTGCATGTGCCCCTGAAGATGGACCCCACCGCTACGCTTATCTTTTATTTCCGCTGCTTGTTGTATTAAGACTGGATCATGAGATCCTTATTTGTGTAAGACCTTATGTATGGTTTGTAATGGATGATGTACTGTGATATCCAATCTGTTATGTCTCGCAAAAATGATAATCCTGGGATTGCGAGGTATGGCATAACGGGCATCTGGGATTAAAAATCCGGGTGTTGACAGTCACGGTGAGTGCGGGCACGCGCGGTGAGGGTGAGGCACGGCGTGTGTGTGTGTCGGCTGCAGCGCTCTAGCATGCTCTCGGCATGGCAGACAGAGAAGTGGGCGCGGCGAACACAGCTGGTCCATGGCCTATCTTGGGTTGAGGGGTGGACAGAGGGTGGCGGTGGTGTGGCGCCTGACTCATGGACATCGTGGGAGAGGGCAGTGCGGTCTATGGTGAGTGGTGATTGGTCGACCGGCACGGTGAGCTCGGGCGGCGCTACACTGGTGCGAACAGCAAAGGGGGAGCGTGTCAACTGCAATGCTGGGTACTGGGAAGACAACGAGAGAAATGGGGCACAGTGGTGAGGCAATTACTGTTCAGAACAGTAGAAGTTAGGCAGTGGTTAATTGTGTCTGCTAGGTGCTCGACCAAATGGCCGCATGAATTCAAAATTTGAATCTTTGGATGAAATTTGGTGAGTGTGTTTGTCACATGCTTGGGTGTCTATGGTTGCTTGGGTTTGCCAAGGTAAATTGATTTGGGTGGTTTTTGAAAAATGGTGATCTATGCATATGAACTTGATTCAATTTTGCAATGTCCTTTAAATAGATTTGGAATTTGTTTCTGTTAGTTTGTAAGTTGGGCTTGGGTTCACTTTTACTTGGTCTAGTAAGGGGTGAAAAGAATTGGGAAAGTTTTTGTTAGAAATCCTTTACTAAGAACACTCAAAGTGGTCTAGTGGATAATTTTGGTCAAAATGACCATTTGCTTATTTGATTCATATTTGATTTCCTTTTCTTTTGATTTTGTTTGTAAATGGCCTAGATGATATAGTATTCATCTTTAAACCATTCCTTATCATTTGTAGCAATCAAACATGGCAATTCACTCATTCATATACTAATGCAAATCACACATACACTCATATTAGATTTATTAATAAAAGTTTTTGTTAACCCTAAACTTGGGTGATTAGAATTGGATAATCTTGATTAATATTTTTGGGGTGTTACAAACCTTCCCTCCTTAAAAAAAATCTCGTCCCGAGATTTAAGAAAAACTAGGAACTAAAGAGATTTGGAAACTCAGTCCTAGTATAATCTTCTCGCTCCCAAGTTGCTTCTTATTCATTATGGTTACTCCGCTGGATCTTGAGAAACTTGATACTCCGGGTCCTGGTGGTCCTGAAGGCTTCTTCCAAAATATGAATGGGTACTTCACGATAGGTTAGATCCTTGTTGATATCTATGGCTTGGTGATTGATGTTCTTGAACACTTGAGTCTTCTCCAGAACTTCTAGGCATTTGTGAAGTAACGAGATATGGAACACATCATGTATAGACGACATCTCCTCCGGCAATTCCAGTTGATATGATACTTCTCCTCGGTGATTCAAAATCTTGAAGGGTCCAATATATCTGGGGGCTAACTTCCCTTTAAGTTGAAAATGCTACATTCCTTTCAAGGGTGATACTTTGAGATATACAAAATCTCCGACATTGAAGGTCAGGTCTTGACGTCTCTTGTCAGCATAACTCTTATGTCTCGATTGGGAGGTCTTAAGGTGTTCACGGACTTTGTGAAACTTCTCTTCGGCTTCTCGTAGGATGTCGGGTCCGGAGATCTGACTCTCTCCTACTTGCGACCAATTCAAGGGGGTACGACACTTCCTTCCATACAGAAATTCAAAGGGGGCCATTTGCAAACTAGCTTGATAACTATTGTTGTATGAGAATTATGCCAAAGGCAGACAATCTTCCCATTTTGATCCATATTCTAGCACACAAGCTCTCAACATACCTTCTAAGATTTGGTTGATTCTTTCAGTTTGTCCATCTTTTTGCGGGTGATAAGCTGTGCTGAAGTTCAGCTTGGTTCCTTATCCTTCTTGGACTTTCTACCCAAATCTTGAGGTAAACTGGGTTCCTCAATCCGATACTATGGTCTTAGGGGTTCCATGCAAACTGACAATTCTAGCAATGTATAGCTCTGCTAGCTTCGAACTCTAGTAGGTGGTCTTGACAGGTATAAAATGGGCTACCTTGGACAGTCTATCTACTATGACCCAAATAGAGTCATTTCCCCTACTAGATGTAGGCAAACCGGTGATGAAATCCATTCCGACAGTCCATTCCGAAATCTGCAATGGTGGCAAAAGTCCTGCGGGTCTCTGATGTTCCGCTTTTACTCTCTGACAGATATCACACTTGGCTATGTAGCTTCTGATTTCTCTCTTCATCTTGTGCCACCAAACTTGCTCCTTCAAATCCTGATACATATTTGTTCCTCCGGGATGGATAGAATAAAGAGTATCATGAGCTTCCTGCATAATGACTTGTTTCAACTCCGAATCTGCTGGCACACAGATAAGTCCTTTGTACCACAAAACTCCTTCTTCATCTTTGGTGAATCCGGGTGCCTTCCCTATACCGATACGACACTTGATTTTGTCGATACTTGCATTTCCTTTCTGCGCCTCCTTGATCTGGCTGATCAAAGTGGGTTGAAGTTCAATACTGGCTAGGAATTCTTTGCTAACTAGCTCCGTTCTAAACTGCTCCAACTCTTCATGCAAACTTGGCTAGGCTTCTTTTATCATGGTGTTAAACTACACGGCAATCTCCTAAGAGCATCCGCTACCACATTGGCTATGCCGGGGTGATAGTGAATGTCAAGGTCATAATCCTTGATTAAGTCTATACATCTCCTTTGCCTCATATTCAGCTCCTTCTGGGTGAAAATATACTTCAGACTCTTGTGATCCGAATAAATCTCACAGCGGTTACCCATAAGGTAATGACGCCATGTCTTCAAAGCTAAAACTACGGCTGCTAGTTCTAAGTCATGGGTAGGGTAGTTCTGCTCATGTTGCTTCAGTTGTCTAGACAGATATGATATGACCTTGCCTTCTTGCATCAACACACATCCGACACCAATCTTGGATGCATCACAATACACATCAAAAGGCTTCCTGATATCCGGCATAATCAAAATTGGGGCTGAAATCAATCTCTTCTTGAGCTCTTGAAAACTTCCTTCACATTTGTTTGCCCATTCAAACTTCTGATCTTTCTTCAATAGTTGGGTCATCGGTCTTGCGATGCTCGAAAATCTTTCTACGAACCTGCGGTAATATCCCGCTAATCCGAGAAATGCGTGGACTTGGGTTTGAGTGGTTGGGGCTTTCCATTCTTCAACATCCTTAATATTGGTGGGATCGACAGCAATTCCTCCTACCGATACGATATGTCCTAGGAATCCTACTTCCTTCAACCAGAACTCACATTTGCTAAACTTGGCATACAACTGATGTTCTCTAAGGGTTTCAAGGATGGTTCTTAGATGTAGCTCATGGTCTTCTTATGACTTGGAATAGATCACAATATCGTCGATAAAAACAACGACAAACTTATCCAGGAAGTTCATAAAAATCTTATTCATGAGAGTCATGAAATAAGCGGGGGCATTGGCTAATCCAAAAGACATGGCAGTGTACTCATACAATCCATATCCGGTGGTGAATGCAGTATTTGAGATATCCGTTGCACGAATCTTGAGTTGATGATAACTAGTTCTAAGATCAATCTTAGAAAACACTCTAGCACCAGTCAACTGGTCAAACAGATCCTCTACCTTTGGCAGTGGGTACTTGTTCTTGATGGTGACATCATTCAGCTTCCGGTTATCCGTGCACAAACGGTTACCTCCATCTTTCTTATCTACAAACAAAATAGGCGATCTCCATGGCGATGCACTTAGTTGAATCAAACCTTTCTCCAGCATAGCATCAAGTTGCTTCTTCAGCTCCATTAATTCAGATGGGTTCATACTATAAGGTCTCTGAGCTATGGGTCTAGTTCCAGGAACTAGTTCAATGATCTGGGGGCATACCAGGCAATTCATCTAGGAACACATCGGGGTATTCACAGACTACTCTGACTTGGTCTAGGGTTGGTTGGGCTAGACTCTTGTTGCATTTGAATTGATGGGGCAATGTCTCAGATACATGCTCTACTGATACTCTAGTGCTGCTGGTCATGGTTATGGCTTTCTTGGCACAGTCGATTAATCCTTTATGTTTCGACATCCAATCCATTCCTAGTACTACTTCCAAACCTTTGGTTCCAAGTACTATTAGATTAGCATAAAAATCTATTCCATGGATTCTGATAGGTACAACCTTGCAAAATTTTCTAGCTTTGGTGGTTGTACCAAGTATTTGAACTATCATAACATGCTTCAATTTTGTTGGTTGAATCTTACTAGTGCATGAAAATTCTTCTGTAACAAACGAGTGCGATGCACCAGAATTAAACAACACTCTTGCAAGTACTGAGTTAACAGAAAACATTCCCAGCACGACATCTGGCGCTTCCTGAGCTTCCTCAACATTCATATGGAACAAACGGCCGTTGGGGTTGAGCGAGTTCCCTGGGACAAATCTCCTTCCAGGCTGAACACAGCGTTGCTGCTGAGCGAGTGCATTCACATTGGTGGCTGTTGCAATCTTCTTGGGGCACTCGTTGGAGTAATGACCCTTGACTCTGCATTCAAAGCAAGTAATCATGGACTTGTCTTTTCCTGCAATAGGCACAACATTGCTTCCAGTCCTTGGGGAAGTATTGTTGTTGTTGATGTTGTTGTTGTTGGACTTGGGCGGTGCACGGTTGAAGTTATTAGAGTTGCCGGGGTTATTGTTGTGTTTTCCTCCAGGCCTTGGGTTTCCTCCTCCACTGTTGGGATAGCTTGGACGGGACATAGGGGGTCTATTGTTTCTTGGGGCATATCCTGCAGACGGGTTGGGGCGATACTTCTGTGTATGGTGGGATCCAGGCTGGTGCATCATGCGACGCTTGCGATTGTCATTGGCTTGGTTGATCTTCCCTTCCAACTGAATGGCAGAGTCCACTAAAGCTTCAATATCATCTAAGGGAATGTTGACTAGCACGGTTTGGATCTCATCATGCAGTCCGTTCAGGAATCTCTCTTTCTTCTTTGCTTCTGTGTCAATCTCATCAAGGGCATATCTAGCTAGTGACAGAAATTTGTCACGATATTCCACCACAGTCATTCTTCCTTGCTTCAACTCTCTGAACTCAACCCTTATCCTCTTAATCAGACCTGGGGGCACATGAGTCCGACTAAACTTGATCTTGAACTCACCCCAAGTCATCATCTGACCTCCGTTCATGGTACAGGTGCTATTCCACCAGGCTCTTGCATCACCTGCCAGATAATGGGTGACAAACAATACTTTTTCATTGGCTTCAACTCCTGTGACCTCTAAGTTGTTCTCCATGGTTTGCAGTCAGTCATCAACATCTAAGGGCTCTTTAGACTTAATAAATATAGGGGGATTGGTGTTTTGAAAGTTCTTGAGCTTGGATACATGGTTATCCTAGTTTCCATGGCCTTGATTATGGTGGGCCATCTGAGCTATCTGTTGAAGAGTGGCTAAGTTGGCTTGGCGTTCGGCTCTACTAGCTTCATAGTCAGAAACTAACATTTGCAGAATCTGCAGCATTGGGTCCTGAGATGAACTGCTTCCTTAGGGATTTCCGCGAGTCATCTAAATATTGAGATAGATAATGAGATAAGAGGGAAATTTCTAAGGTTCATGGTTTTGTTTCAAAAGCTTTAAAATTGGAGTTTGACTCAGGTTTTGTAAACTAACAACTTCCTCTCATTCATTCATTCCAAGCACACAATACAAACACACACCACAACACAAATAGAAAACAGATGTTTTTAAGAACCATTCTGTGGAACTACGATATAGTGGGACCGGGTACAACTCATTCCTATGGTAGTGCTCAAGTGCATCTAATCATCATCAATGAAGGCGGCGTCATCCTCATCAGTGTGGAACTCCATGGCATCGTCCTCCAGGTAGTTGTCATCATCACTGAGGTAAGAGTAGAGATCACCACGGATATCTTCACCTTCCTCCTCCTTCGCTTCAAGTTAGATCTCTTATTCATGGATGGTCTTCTCGAGAGTGGCCACCTTCTTGCGAAGATGATCAATGATGTCATCCTTCTGGTCACGCTGACGACAAAGTGAATGGCGCTCCTTGCCAAGGATTGCGAGGGTCTGGCCCTTCCTAACTACAATGGCATGGTTGTGGTTGGCGTAGGCACGGGCGTTGTCCAGCTCCATCTGTCTATCATACAACATGAAGTCGAGATTATCCACCTAGTGCTTCTGCTCCGGGTGTCCTGGCATCTCCAAGGGCATTACCACAGAATCACGCCTTGCATAGTGAGCAAAGCAAGTCCCGATGATCTGGTTGATGTTTTGCTCACACGGACGGGTGAGAGCTTCCTGCATAGCCCTGGCTAGTCTATCTAGCCAGTTGTTCTCCCTCAAGCTGAATTGGATCTTCTCCGATGTGGGTGCTTCCATCTTGCCTCTAATATCTGCAACTATCAGCTACTATAGATATCCTCCCATGTAATCATTGAGTCGTGCCCTGAAGAACTCCGGGTGTGGGCGCTCAAGATACTCTGCAAGTGCATCTAGATCCCTCTCAAAGATCAGGTGGCCTCCATTGCCCAGCTGGTAGAATTTTCTATACTTCACCTCCATCTATAAGAATTTAGGGTGAGCAAGTTAGTGGGGTGATCAAGTGTGTCAAATTTTTATGTAGGATTGCAAGAATTTTTTAGGAACATGAATTTTTTGAAAGAACCTCAAGGATAAGAGTGGGAATAGGTTTTCATAAATACTCACTTCTTTTGTTTTGAAACTAAGTTTTTTGTTCAGACGTCCATTCTAACTAGGGTCTCCTATGGTCAACCTGGCTCTGATACCAACTTGTCAACACCCCGATTTTTAATCCTAGATGCCTGTTATGCCATACCTTGCAATCCCAAGATCACCATTTTTGTAAGACATAACAGAATTGGTACCACAGTACATCATCCATTACAAACCATAATAAAGGTCTTACAAATAAAGGATCTCATGATCCAGTCTTAATACAATCAAAGCAGCGGAAAGTAAACATAGTAGTGGCTCCATCTTCAGGGTCACAAGCAATGATGATGATGGGAGATGATCCTAGTTGTCATAGACCTCCTGCTATCCATCTTCCTGGTAGTCCTCCTCATAGTCTGGCCACGGGAATAGCCAGGGATAAAGCCAGGAGTACTCTTTAAGTACTCGCAAACTATCACTAACAAGTAAGGTAGTTCTAGTAGGAATCTTCAGCTCTAGGTTTATTTGCAAAAAGACAGGTTTATTTCATAAGGAGTTCAAAAGTAAAGAACCTAATTAAATTTTCTACATCACCTAATTGGGAACCTAGTTTTCATGTCCACAACCCTATTGTGGTCAAGTCAAGGTCATAGTTCAATTCACAAGTCATTTTTGAAAACATCTGACAACGAAACAGTATGGCCACTCCAACTGTCCATGACCATGGACGCGGCTATTCGAATAGTTTGACAGTATGCAGAGGTGGTACACTTTCACCACAAAATTCGATACATCCGTCAGAGATAACCTTGAATCATCATACTTAGTATGCGGATAATCAATCCTAACCTTTCAATTACACACTCTAGTATAGGCACCTCCCCTATGAGCTTGGCCTCCCAGCCATGGCCATCTGCCATCCTGGGCACTGCATAGGTGGACATTCACACTCACGAGGTAGCCTCAGCTCAACCTCTTTCCGCGAGGGAACCCATACTAAGGCATATAAACTTCCAGTTAAGCCCTACCCAATTCAGGTATTGTGGTTGTACGGTAAAATTGGAATGGTATCGCATCCGAACCCAACCATTAGTTTTTATCAAAACTAAGGCTCATGCCTCAAGAAGTTTCACCATCAACTCATTTTTTTGTTCATAACACATGTCAAAACATTTCAGTAGAATGAACCATCATTTCAAGGTTTTCATAATCATTTTCTCCAAGTATTCCCATCTAAGTGATCAGTAGTAGTTAGCACTAGCAACTAGCAATGAGGGTGTCACTATTAAGGGGTGCTAATCAAGTGTAACTATCCAACTCTAGTTTTATGCTTTTTATGGCATCTAAGTATAAGTACTTAGGCCTAGTTTTCTACTCTTTATGGTATCTATCCTATTTTTCCAATACTCACAAATTACTAACTAAAGGTAAAGAACTTTGGTAAAAGTAAAATAATAAAGCTTGCAAGTAAAACTTGGGATTGGTATAATCAAGGTTGCATAACCAAAGCATGCCTAATGCATGTTGCATAGGTTATCTTGCAAGGATTACTTGCATAGGTATGAAGCTTGCAAGTGTTAGCTTGCCTTGAGTAGTGCAGTGGTTGAAGTTCTCTTCTTCTTCTTCTTAGTACTCCTCCTCGTATCTCGGGTCGGTACTAGCATCTATAAATGAATATGAGGTACACAATCACCAAACAATACTTAACTACTTCTATTTAGCACACAAAGGTTCACACTAGATGATCTAGCATCATCACAATCATCACATGAAATAAATACCTAGTCTTATTTATCTTATTTTGGAAAAGTAATTTCTACTCATTGAAATATACTTAAGATTTAATATTCTCCTATTAAAATATGGGATCATGTTGACACATGTCATCACCACATATTCTAATACTTGGGAATGTGATTTAAAGTGGTGGTCACATTTTATAAAGTTTTAAAATTACTATTTGATAAAATTAAAGTGACTAGAAATGCTTATATAGCATTCTTTTAGTACTAGTCCAAGATCACTACATGTAAACCTAAATATTTTTACATATTTAGATAGATCTTGTCAAATGTGATTTTTTAGAGTTGGAATCAACTCAAAAGCATTTATGGTTGATTTTTGATAAAAATATGAAATTTGAAAAGCCTCTGTCTTGTTATTTTTGGTATAAGTGATCAATGGTTTGAATCCAATGGGCTTGGATAGATATTTTTAATACCTTTCTAACAAAATTGGAATCATGCAATTTGGTTCAGTGAATCTCTTTGAATTGATTTTTGAATCTACTGACAGAATCTAGTTTTAACTAGAATGGAAAAAGTCTATTTGAATTGACGGGCTCTATGCGGCAAACTAAGTGGGTCAGCCCAGCTACGCGGCGCGCGCAGCGGGCTGCTGACAAGCGGGTCCTACTTGTCAGTGACTCAGCTAACGCGAAGCGGTAAGTTTCAATCTAGGCCGTGCGATTAGAGCGCGATCGACGACTGAGCATCACCGTCTCCGTCGCACAACGCCGGTGAGACTGAACCCTAACGCGATGGTGGGGGTACATGGGGGCTCACCTGGGCTCCAGCTAAGGTCGGCGATGGGGGCGAATGAGGTTGTCGTGGACGGCGAGTCAAATGGTGGTCACAGCGGCTCCTGGGGTGGCTCCTAGCTCCAGTTCCTCTTCTCCTCTGCAGCGGCGGGCTCCGGTGAAATTCTGGCGATGTGGTGCTCGCCTTGCTCCGGGAAAGGTGTGAGAGGTTTCTGAGAGAGAGGGGAGTGAGATAGTGTGGCGAATGAGGGCTGGGGTGGCCTCTATTTATACACGGGCGAGAGGGGCAGAGCGGCATGGCTCGGGCTCATCGATGACGTCGTTACAGTGAGCTATCGTCATGGCTGAGGGTAGGGGTCGACGCTGTGCTTCAGGGCGATCGTCATGCCAGTGATGGCGCAGCAAGGGGCAGACGAGAATGGTCGGGAACGGTCCATGCTCTGGGCGGAAATGGCAGTGTTCAAGATGGTGCACAGTGGCTACGGTTCGCGCGGCGGCGAACGGGCGTGTCTGGGGGGTAGCTAGTGTCACGGTGAGTGCGGGCACGCGTAGTGAGGGCGAGGCGTGGCGTGTGTGCGCGTGTCGGCTGCGGCGCTCTGGCGCGCTCTTGGCATGGCAGCCAGAGAAGTGGGCGCGGCGAACGCGGCTGGTCCACGGCCTGTCTCGGGTCGAGGGGTGGATAGAGGATGGCGGTGGTGTGGCGCCTGTCTCCTGGACGTCGTGGGAGAGGGGAGCGCGGTCTGTGGCGAATGGTGCTTGGTCGACCGGCACGATGAGCTCGGGCGGCGCTGCACTGGTGCGAACGGCAAAGGGGGAGCGTGTCCACTACAATGCTGGGTACTGGGAAGACAGAGGAGAGAAATGGGGCACAGTGGTGAGGAAATTACTGCTCAGAACAGTAGAAGTTAGGCAGTGGTTAATTGTGTTTGCCAGGTGCTCGACTAAATGGCCGCATGAATTCAAAATGTAATCTTCGGATGAAATTTGGTGAGTGTGTTTGTCACATGCTTGGGTGTCTATGGTTGCTTGGGTTTTGCAAGGTACATTGATTTGGGTGATTTTTGAAAAATGGTGATCTACGCATATAAACTAGATTCAATTTTACAATGTTCTTTAAATAGATTTGGAATTTGTTTCTATTAGTTTGTAAGGTGGGCTTGGGTTCACTTTTACTTGGTCTAGTAAGGGGTGAAAATAATTGGGAAAGTTTCTATTAGAAATCCTTTACTAAGAACACTCAAAGTGGTCTAGGGGATAATTTTGGTCAAAATGACCATTTGCTTATTTGATTCATATTTGATTTCCTTTTCTTTTGATTTTGTTTGTAAATGGCCTAGATGATGTAGTATTCATCTTTAAACCATTCCTTATCATTTGTAGCAATCAAACATGGCAATTGCACCATTCATATACTAATGCAAGTCACACATACACTCATATTAGATTTATTAATAAAAGTTTTTGTTAACCCTAAACTTGGGTGATTAGAACTGGATAATCTTGATTAATATTTTTGGGGTGTTACAACTGCTGGGCGGCTGAGCGTCTAGCGAGGCGGGGTTTGGCTCACCCCCCGTGTTGCCCGCTTTGTGACCAATCGGCTGAGACCATGACCCACCTCTTGGTGGGTTGTCCTTTCTCCAAGGCAGTTTGGCATGAGGTGTTATCCTGGGTGCGATCCACGGCCACACCACCATATGGGGATGGCGACTTTGTTGACTGGTGGCTGCAGACTTCGTCTTCCACCCCTCGCGCCTTACGCAAGGGACAATCTTCGCTTGTCATGCTGACGGCTTAGTGAATCTGGAAGCAACGTAATGCGGTCATCTTCGACAAAGTGTCGCCTCGCATGGACAACCTCCTCAACACGATTCGATCTGAAGCTCGCTCCTGGGCCGTAGCGGGAGCTCGTGGCCTTAGCGCTCTGCTCCCGACGGGCCCATAGTTCTAGTGGGTTGAGTTGTTAAGGGTGGCAGCTCGTTGCAGCTGTCGTGTATATTATGTACAGTGACTCTCCTTTTCTATCAATGAATCGAAACGCAAAGCTTTTTGGGTTTTCGCGAAAAAAAAGACGAAGTGAACCAATATACTAAGAGGTACGGAACTACTGATGGTTAACTTCGAATGAAAATTTTGTATAGAACTATTTGTTTAATGTTCCATGAATAAAGTTTGACTTTATTTCTCTCAAAGATGGTTAGGTTCAGCATTGCATATGTTGTTGGATTTCATGGGACTAGAGAAAGCCTGATGGGTATAGTTTTCATGAATTTATGTTCACATCTGCAAATTGTTGTCTTTCTTACACAAGAAAAGACTAATAAATAAGTCAAAAAACTGTCAGGTTGAGCTAGAATACTATGGTTTCATTTTCGTGTGAGAAGAGAGAAATGGCACATGTCTACTGTACAAGCTAATACTATAGTTTCATTTTCATGTGAGAAGAGGAGACAAATGGCACATGTCTACTGTACAAGCCATCAAGTTTCCTGGATTTCTAACCACTATGAAAGAGCAAATATCGGGTAGGTGTTAGCGTCCACTTGGCCCAGTCCAGCACTCAGCCTACGTTATGAACGTTCATGCGCTCACAGCCCAACTATAAGAAGAGAGTTCACTCCATCTCAAAAGCCCGGACTGAAAGGAGGAAAGAATCTCTTCCTTATAAGGTAGGTGTGGCCTCCTTCAGTAGACGAGGTGGGACTAAACTTCGTGTAGCTTCACCGGTCAACAGCAGCCTAGCATCCCACCCCCCTGAGAAGCCCCTCAGAAAGGCATGTCGATCGCTAGCTATGATACCAGATGTTAGCGTCCACTTGGCCCAGCCCAATACTCAGCCTACGTTCTGGATGTTCATGCGCTCACGGTCCAACTATAAAAAGAAAGTAGACTCCATCCCAAAAGCCCGGACTGAAAGGAGAAAAAAATATTTTCCTTATAAGGTGGGTAAGGTGGGTGTGGCCTCCTTCCGTAGGCGAGGTGGGACTAAACTTCGTGTAGCTTCACCGGTCAATAGCAGCCTAATAGTAGGTACACGAATGCATACTCTCCACCCTTATTCCTTTTTTCCTTGACCCAAATTTGCCAATTTATTTGAGATGATTTTTGTTGAATCTTGGGTCGGGTGTACGACGTTCTTAATTTCAGAGAAGAGGTTCTACCGGTCAACCTATCATCACGTAAAAAGTGACTGTAAATAGTCATGCTTTCTACAATTTTGCTAATGCTTGGTTTATGCAGAATGTCGAGTTGTAGAGTGGTTCTGCTGTACTCTGATATTAAGCACTCGTTCGGTGAACACTGCCCATCCTATAGTTAAGAAATCAAATTTATGTGTATCGTCCGTCAAGCCTGAAATGCAGTTCAATTGTCGGGAAAGAAAGCACGGTATTGAAAATGGTCCAGTTGTGCCTTTTTATGATTCTTGTGCTAGCAGCGAGTAGTTCAGTTGTACAGGACAAATCTAGAAATGCTTATTACTGGACTAATACAGCACAATAGTTAAGTTTGTGGATCATCCATGCTCCGACGGATATTATAAGGAAATCCTTCCAACATTCAACCAAGTAAATCTTTTCAACATATAACCATCTTAACTTTTATGTGTTTTGTCTCCATATTATACCTTATCATTAAATTGCCAAAATGGAATGGCGGGGGTGCGCGTCAACATAATCTAGTAGGGATATTAAAACTAAAACAAGAGGGATGTCTCTCACGTACTAAACCCTCTCAGACATAGGATCACGTTGTTTGTACGTTTCTGGCCATCTAATCTTTCATTAGATCGTGCACTGGCCTGCTTTGTCTCTAGGAAATGCTATTTTAGACGTTAAATCGGCTTACTCTAATTAGATGGGATTTAATCATTGTCCTAGAGAGAGTAACTTTATGGCTCATTTTCTTGCTTGTAAGGGACCCCAGTCCATTGTTTGGCATGAGGATCCGCCTGATTTTCATTTTAGCCACTTGGCGAACAACGTAATTCTATTTGATAATTAATAAAGCCTCCGTCCAGCTGTTTTCCTCAAAAAAATGGGACCGAAACCTCTTACAAAAGCTCTAATAGCTCCGAAAACGCATCCGCTAAAAAACCCGAACAGACATCAGGGAAGGTGAGTGAAAAAAAGCCCTCTTCTCCTCGGAATTTCCCGGTGTTGTCGCCCCCTCGACCCTTCCCTTATGACACGATGGCGCGTGCTCCGTCGCCTCTACAGAATCTCCCCATACTCGGTGCCCCGAAATCGAGCTTGATAGCACTCATGCTCCTCTTTTTTCACGTGCACGTCACCTCTCTCGTGCCCTAGCCACGCCTCCACGTGCACATGCACCGTCGTCGTTGACCAGCCAACCGACAATGTTACTCGCCAATCCTAATGGCTAGGAGGAGCGTGTTAACTACGCGACGCCGATGCGACGAGCAGACGACAACCGCTACCTCCCTGTTGTACATCAGCACCGCCGACATAGTCTTCCTCGACCCAGCCACATCACCTCAGTTGGCCTTTTCCACGCTGATTGAAGCCACCCGAGAGGGTGGTCTCTGCATTCTTCATCTCCACCGCCACCTTTTTTTTTTCTATTTGTACTACTTCCAATTCGAAAGGCACCTGAACATCAAAATCCTTCCGATTCCTCTATTTTATTAGTCATTTTTTTCGAGAACTCGCAGCAGATTTGCATGTCATTGTATTAAGTGGAAAAATGTTACAAAGGGGCTAAAGATGGTGGCACTGCAAGGTAGAACCTCACACTTAATCTATGTCTCGCAAGGACCCACGTCTACTACGTCGGTAGCGTAGCCACTCGCGCCACTCATCCGCGATATGGTGCGCCAGAATCGCGGCAATGCAGGTGTGCCCCTCAAAAATACGAGTGTTGCATTCTAGCTAGATACTACGCATAATAAGGGAGCAAAGCGAGTTGGCCACCACTCCTAGAGCACCGCCACGCCGGTGGGATCGAGGTGAATCCATCTAAACTCCGGGAGCACCAGGGTCCACACCGAGCGAGCGTAGGGACATGCAAGCAAAAGATGATTGTTGTCTTCGGGATGATGCTTGCACCGGGGTAGATGCCTTGGTTAGGCAATCCATGCCTCTGCAAGCGGTCCGCCGTCCAACACCTACCCTGAATGGAAAGCCAACTGCAGAACTTAAATTTCAGTGCTGCGAACGAATGCCACACATGGGCAGACATGGGCAGTTGCAGGTAGTGCTGGCTGGCCCTCAAAGCAGGCAAGGTAAGTGGACCTAGTCGAGTACTTGTCGTCAGGTGATAGCTTCCATTGGAATACGTCCTCCATGTCCTGCCTGGTGCTACAGGATTGGATCATGAGCCACAAGCATAGATATTGGGTGACGGCATCTAGAGTGAGGGTTCCCACAATATCGAGCGCCCATGCATTATCAACTAGTCCTTGTTGAACTGTCTTGGAGCTAATCGGTTTAGGTCGAACCAGAGCAAGGACAGTCGGTGCCATCGAGGCAATACACTATCCATGGATCCAAGGGTCTGACCAGAATAGAACTCGATCGCCCTTGTCCACCTCGATCCTCATGGCCGCGTCGAAGAGGGCAGAAACATATTTTGATACGGCAATCCCTAGGCCCTGCCACGGCTTGCAGGCACTAGTGCGCTGGAACTAAATCCACCTAGCTCGGAGTGTGGTGCTCAACCATCGTAGATTGTGAAAACCGAGGCCACCGAGCGCTTTGGGCTGGCAAACCTTGTGCCATGCAACAAGGCAGTTGACGCTGCACCAGTCTTCCTCCCCAACGCACAGGAATCCATGACGGATCCGGTTGGTGTGTTGCAACGCCCATGGTTCCAGGTCAAGTGCCAGAAGCTGGTAGATAACCGAACCAGTAATCATCGTCTGAACATAGACCACACGACCCTCCCATGAAAGCAGGCACGCCTTCCAGTATGGAAGTTGATTTTTCAGATGGTCAAGTAGTGGATGAATCTCCGCCTTCCTTGGCTTGCTGAGAGAGAGCGACAATCCAAGGTATCGGCAAGGAAAATTGTCCATTGGATAGTCCAGCATCGGAGAGATGACCTCAATGGTTTGTTGCGAGCAGCGGATGGGGGTGGCCACACTTTTGTTGTAGTTTACCACCAGGTCGGATGCCGCTCCAAAACACGCGAGGATTCCCCACACCACTGATAGATCGCTTGCTTCAGGCTTGGCAAAGACCACCAGATCATCCGCATAGAGCGAGACTCGGTGGCGAATGCCCAACCTTCCAAGGTCGGAGAGGATCCTGCAGTCTCCACCCTATGGAACATGGTGGAGATGACGTTCATGACAAGGACAAACAACAGCGACGAGATTGGATCTCCATGGCGTAGACCCCTTCCGTGGAAGAAGGGGGCGCCGTGTCTCCCATTGACGAGCACACAAGTGGACGCCGTGCAGACCAATAGGATGATCCAGCGAATGAACCTGGGTCCAAAGCCACGTTGTTAGAGCACACTGAGGAGAAACGGCCAAGCGACGTTGTCGAAGCCACACACGATGTCGAGTTTCAGAAGTAGCAACAGAGTTTTTTTCCTAAAGAGGACACGCGCGGACTGTTACACCGTCAGGAAGTTGTCATGGATGCAGCGTCCCTATACAAACGTGCTTCGCGCATGAGCTCCGTCATACGCCGTGCAAGCCGCTCGGCAAGGATTTTCGCGAGCAAATTAGCGAAGCTGTGCACAAGGTTAATGAGTCGAAAGTCACGGAGGTCAACTGCTCCCACGCGTTTAGGGACAAGGGCGATCAGGGCCCGTTCAGAAGGCCAAAACTCTGCCCGCGGTCTAGAAAAATCGCCGTGAGCACGGCCATCACATCCCCTTAGATGATGGGCCAACAAGACTAGTAAAAGTCCCACGAGAATCCATCAGGTCCAAGAGCATTGTTGGATGGCACGCTCATGATCACGGCCCACACCTCTTCCTCAGAAAAGGCCGCCTCTAGCTCAGAGAGGTCCACGTGCTGGGCCTAGCTGCCGGGATTGAGATGGCGTGCTCTCTGGGCTGCCCACGACCCAGCAACTCCACGTAATAGGACTGGGCGAGATCCTCCATCTCGGATTGCTCTGCCATTTCGGAGACACACAATGTGGTTCCTTCGCCCTGAGCGGATGCAAGGATGCGGTAGAACTGCGAATTTGCGTCTCCATCCTGCAGTGAAGCGACAGGTACACGCTGGCGCGCAATCGTCCGGTCGAGAGAGGCAAGGCCCAAGATGATCGTGCCCTTAACGTTGTGTCGCAACCATGTCTCCAGGGCCGATAGAGGCCCTGAGTTGCATGCGGTCCAGCTGGAGGATCAGGCGTTGGTGTTTCTGTTGTTTGCTAGGAACGGACCCCTCCGTCAATGAATGATATAAACTATGCTTGCGGTCAGCGCGGCGGTGCAAGCTTCAGAAGGTGAAACTTGAGTTAAATGCACCCACAGTCTCTATACTTGTCGGGTTGGCTTGATTTAGTCCTTCTACTCAGAATTTACTGAATTTTGCCCATGTACTTGTGAATTGAGCTCATTTTAGTTATATTCCATGTTTGGCATCAAAATTGCGCTGACTCGGATACCACGTGGAGGCGTGTCCTACTTGCAAGAGGAAAGATGGACCGAAAATTTGCAGTTAGCCTCTCCCGTGTTACTCTGTTACTGTTAGTTAACCTTTCATTGTAAATATGTCACTCCACCTTCTGGTCCAACGATCACTACCTCCGTCACCTGCCCGTCGCCTCCACCTCCATCGAGTCCTTCATTTTTTCCTCCCTCGAATAGAACTCTCTGAGATGAAAGGATCTGTAACATCGTGTGGCACTCTGCATAATGGATCTGATGGGAGGGAGATACGCGAGAATATCTGGTGGTGAAAAAACATTCTAGATGTGGGAGGGTGTTCCTACAAGATTCCAGTCCACGTGGCGTCTGAATCTGCACAATTTCGACATCAAACATGGATTAGAACTAAATCGAGCCCAATTCACAAGTATACGGATAAAATTCATCAAATTCTGAGTACGAGGACTAAATCGTGTCAGCGCGTCAAGTGCAGGGACTATTAGTATATTTAACTCGTGAAACTTTGTGCTGGAACAAGAATAGTCTAAAGCCAACGGCGAGAAAGGTTCGCCTCATTGTGTGCTGCTGAACACAGCTCTATCCAACATGTGTTTGCCACTGCCAGGCTTCCCCTAAAACCCACATCGCTTCCCCAGCAGGCACGATACACCACACTGGGATGGCTGCACCAAAGCTGTTGCAGGGCACCGGAGCACACCATAGGAGGACGTGCTCGTGGCAAGCTTTCCAACATTGGCAAGTCAAGCTACACGGGGATTCTGAAGGTATGATGACAGTTAATGCAATGTCAAATCATCTTCTGCCCAAAATCTGATCGAGTACATTGTTTGTTTGCATGGCATGAACTACTCAACTTGCTGAGCTAAGTGCTTGAGTTGCATATGTGGATTTTTATTTCGATCACCATATTCTTAAGACGCTTCAATCGTAGTTTTGATACCACTGGTATTTGCATATCTAAATTATTACCAACCGAGGTACATAATTTTCAACTTTTTTTATCTGGTATCCTCCGCATTGCAGTGAACTTTATATGACTAGGTGCTAACTTGCTACTGCTGATGGTGTAGTCAACCGATATTTTGAGAATGTTTCAATGTTTCAGAACAGTTCCATGGAGGAAGAGAAAATATATATTTATGTTGAGAGATTAAAGAAAATATACTCTAAGGTCAAATCACTTCTGCAGACTCGATCAAAAGTGGCACATTTTCTTAAGCAATACCATACTATTTTCGCATTCCTCTTATCTTGATAAACTTCCGTATATGGATATAAGCATAAGACTGCTAACGTTCACTTTGTGGTTTGTTTCATCCAATGCCCACATTCACCTTGTGGTTTGTTTCATCCAATGCTGATCAGATCCAGTTATTTAGGGCTGGAGAACATCAAGTCAGGTGCCTTACATTATATAGTATATAGATACATTTAAATTTTAATAAATTTGCAACATACTTTTTAGGACGCAGGAAGTAATATTTACTCGATTCTCCTATTCCCTCCGACCCATATTAGTTGAATTAGATTCATCTAAAAACGAATGTATCTAATACATCTGAATCTATACATATTTGAGTCAACTAATATGGGTTGGAGGGAGTATGGTATTTAGTAAGTAAATTTCATGCACCGGCTCTTTATACTTATCAAAAGAAGCTAACCAAAGTATTTGACATGTTGAGCTGACTCCTGCTATTACTTGACTGCAACAGAAATTGACGTGATCAGAAAACCCACTCGTGTCCTCGCCTAGCCGCCGCCGGAAAAGTGATACGTGCCCCCCGACCCCAGCGACCGGTCCCTTCCTCCTCCGGCGGCAGGAGGGGGTGGGGACCCTAGACTCAGGTCTGTAGTTAGGGTTGGCCTAGTGCTTCCTTGGAGCGGTGTTTTCATGGAGGAGACTGCGTTGCGTTGAAATAATTTGTCCATGTTCTTCCTCTATCTCGGTGTCGCTCCAATCGGTGGCATTGGGGGTAGGTGGCCCGGTCTTCTTGCCGGTCTTTGGATCTGGTGAGATTCATGTCTGGTGGTCGACGTTCGTCATTCTCGTGGGTGATGGTCGTGTCAGCTGCTGCAGTAGTGTTTGACGTCTTGCAGTTGTCCACGTGGAAGACGGCAGGCGGCAATGTTTCTGCGTCAGATGAAGACGATGGTGTCGTGATCTGGTGACCACAGGGAAGATCCCCATCTGACGTGCCACAAAGTTTCGGACTAGTCTCTTGCAACGACTCGGTTCATCGGCTCAAAATGCACCCTCATATACGATGGTGCTCTCCCAGATCTAGGTATCGCGGTTATTCGCCTCTTTTTTTGACGCTACCATGGTAGTGGTGGAGGACAATGGACAACGGTTTGTCAGGCACAAGTTTCTCCAAGGGTGGAATTATAATTTACTTGCAGGGTTTTTTGCGTAAAGTTGCTTGAAAAACATGTCTATCTTTGATGTTTACCATATAGTATGTAAGATCTGGATTATCTAGTAGAATATATGGTTACTTAAGAAACAAACTGACGTGCAATAAAATCCAACGCATTTCATCTTCCTTCCACGTTGGTGATGGTAGAGGCTAATTACAACCACCTTCTCCTTGCTTCAAAAATCACTTATTCTTTGGTCTATTGCATTATTTTTCGGCTGTCTAATTTCATTGCTTTTCTTCCTAACATCTGATAAAAAGTCATTTCATATTTATATCTTATGTTCAATATATTAAATTTCTTAGTTCAAATCCAGGTAAATATTTACTGTTTTCCTAATATTCTATAATAATAATGGACGGCCACGACAACACGAAGCCAACATTATCTAGTCTATATAACGAAGAACCAGATATAAAAAAGAGGAGGCGTACGAGATTCTACAACTTGATATTCACATAGACTTCCATGTTATCAAACACCGGTCGTTCCCCTTGCTCCTAAACCCTAGCGAACATCCATGGTATCAAACACCGGTCGTTCCCCTCGCTCCTAAACCCTAGCGAGCCCTCCTCCTCAAATCAGGCTTTCGCCCAACTATATTAATATAGCAACTGTTTGAGACTGCTGTTGAACCGCTGCTCAGCCAGACAGCACAATGCCCAAAAGAAAAAGCAAAGAAAACAAAGAAGAACAAGAAGAGAAAACAAAGCCAACAATAGTGGCTCGACGAACTAGGACGACCCGTCACCGTTGCGCCCTCCGGATAATTCCACCATGCTCCTAGCGCTCCGAAGCGTCACGTACCAAGCAGCACCCCCAAGAGGGAAAGTGACGACAACGACACTGCTGTCCGGACTAGTCCTAGGGTTTCCCCTGGTACGCTACGAGAGGTGGGGAAGAGATACACCCGACACCCTTCAAGAAGGACGATGACACCCACAGGCGTCACCGCGTCGGTGTCAAGACGACAAGGATTTCTCCCGACCACTAAAAAAAACCACACTCCCGGACGCTTCGTATTGCTCCACCAAGCTCGCCGCCCACTAGCACATGCCAACACAGTCTTGCAGTCACCACCATCGTCTCAGTGTGACCCATAATGTGAGGCTGGTTCGACCGAAAAGAAGAAACTTCAGCGGGGTCGGCGGTACAGTAACACGCGCGAGGGAACTACCTCCACCGCCGGAGAGCGATAGCCGACCAGATGTAGCCGCAGGGGCAAACCAGACCCTCTCTGGCCCAGCCCTGAGCCCAAATGGACTCGTGAAGCCCTGTGCCACACTGCAGAAGGGGTGTCACCGTCGCCACCAACCCTAGCCCAAGTCCCTACTCATCCATCCACTGGTGGATCCACCACCACCGCAGACCCCCCCCCCTCCAAGCAGTCACGCCATCACCACCGTGGTCACCCAGGCCAACCAGATCGCTACCAGTCTGAGGAGCACCGGACTCATACCCTCTGTAACATCCCAAAACTTCAATCCAAGCTTATCAAGATCTAAATCATCAAATTTGGGATTAACAAAAACTTTTCCAAATTAAAAATGAAAGCATTCATGTGTATGTGCATTTAAAATAGGGATTGATTTGAATTGCCTTGGTTCTATGATTCTTTGCTTTTAAAATGTTTCTTAGGTGATTTAAACATCACCTACATATTTCTCAAACTTTTTCTAAAGAAAATCAAATCAAAAAGAATTAAAAAGGAGGAATGGTCATTTTGGCCATTTTAATCCACTACACTACTTTGAGTGTTCCTAGCACTCATTTCTTAACAGAAACAATTCATGATCTCTGTACCCCTTGCTAGTACACATAATGAGGTACCAACGCCCATCTTTTGATCTGCTAAAAACATTCTTTTACTTATTTTAAAAGGCATTTGAAAATTGAATCCAATGCATATGCATAGATCATCCCTATTTCAAAAACCACCTATTTGAGCTCCACTTCTAAAACCCTTGCAACCAGAGACTACCTAGCACCAGTGGAGATCACTCAAAAAATTTGAACTCAAAATTCAAAAGTTTTTCTCTTTCGGCCATTTCATCAAACACTTGGTGGGCAAGATCAAAGTGGCCTAACTATTACTGTTTTGGGTAGATTTTTGTCTAGCAAATTGAAGTGCTTTGATCATCTTTGTCTCCCTCAAGCCCAACCAGACCCACACCAGCACATCCCCTACCTCCTAGCTGCACTGCATAGCCATGTCGAGCCACTCCTCGCCGGCCGACCGTGCACTCGCAGCAGCAGACCTCTCTAGCCTCTCTCGCCATGTCTAGCACATCGCCAGTGGTCCACTGCCACCGTCCAACCAGCCCCAGGCCAGAGCCAGAGACAGGAACGTCCAGAAACCGCCGCGCCCGGAGCTGGTCGACCATGCCGACACCGCCCGCAGAGCACACTCTGTCCCCGCATGCACAGACCGTCCCTTGGCTGCATCCCGCGCCCACCGCTCCGCCACGACCTGTGGAACACCCCAGACACCCCCGCTGGCCGTCCAATGCCTCACAGCCACCGCTCGCCGTGGACACCGCCGCCTCTGCCGCTTAGAGCGCCACCTCGCCCAGACCGCATACCACCGCCCCTACGCCCGCATTCACTTCCTAGAGCACCGCCAGGAGACCGCCTGTCGATCGCCACCGCAGCCATGCCGCTAGCCACCCGTAGCCGTGTCGCCGGAGTCGCCTGCCCATACCCTTCGGTCTCACCGTCGGGCCTATATAAACCGGCCTCCCCAGCCTCGTTTCTCCACACCCACTCACTCCCCACCTCTCACTGACCATCCCACACCATTAGCCGGAACAAGGGGAGCAGCAACTCGCCGAAATTGGAGCTAGAGCAGCCGCCTCTGGAGGAGAAGGGTGCCGCTGATTGCGACCACCCCCGGAGCTACCTCGACCATCCTTGAACTCGCCGTCGTCTCCCAGTTCGTTTGCCCGCCTCGCCGTCGTCGCTGGAGCCCTGGTACGTCCCCAGCAGACCCCCACCGAGCCGCTAGGGTTCGAGCTCGCCGGCAACCTGTTCGTCGTCGACGACGACCCTCCGCCGTAGATCCCCCTTCTAATCCTACGGCCCACAGCGCGCGTACCGTTTCGCGTGTTAAGACCCACTGACAGGTGGGACCCCCCCCCCCCCCCCCCCCGTCCGCTGAGCCCCGCCCCGTAGAGCGCCACTGGGCCGGCCAAGTTCTTTCCCGCGCTAGCCCAGCCATTCAAATTTTGATTTTTCTTTTTAAGTTGAATCTAGTTTCTGTCCACTAGTTTAAAATTCAATTATGAGAGTTTTACAAATCCAAATTGCATGAAACCAATTTTGTCTGAAAGATATTAAGATGATCTATCCAAGCCCATTGGATTTAATTCTATTAGAGTTATAGATCTCTCCTAATAAAAATAATAAAACAGAAGCTTTTGCACCTTGCAACATTTTTATAAAATCAACCAATTTAGCTTTTGAGTTGATTCCAACTCTCAAAAATCACATCTCATCATATCTATCTAAATGTGTAATAATATTAAGGTTTACATACAGTGACTTTGGACTAGTACCAAAATAATGCTATATAGGCATTTCTAGTCACTTTAAATCATTAAATAATGAACTTAAACCAAAGTAATATTGATCCAACCTTTAAATCTCATTCCCCCCATGTTAGAATATGTGGTGATGACGTGTGTCAACATGATCCCATATTTTAGGTGGTGAATATTAAATTTTAGTTAATTTTTCAATGAGTAGAAATTACTTTTCTAAAATAAAAAGGATGAAACCATTGAATTAAACTTGTGATGCTTGTGATGGTAATAGATCATCAAATATGTGTCTTAGAATGCTACTTAGCCTAGTTAAGTATTGTTTGGTGATTGTGTACTCCATATGTATTTATAGACGATAGTACCGACCAAGCTTTCGAGGAGGAGGAGTTCTACCAAGAAGAAGAAGAAGAAGAAGAAAACTTCAACCACTGCACCAACCAAGGCAAGCCACCATTAACAGTGCAAGCTAACACTTGCAAGTTTAGTGCTTCGCAAGTTAGGATCAAACTAGATGGTTTAGCAAAGATGCCTTAAGCATGCTTTGATCACACCCCTTTGACTATTAGTACCCCAAGTCTTAATTACAAGTTTTACTTCTCTTAGTTTACACAAAGTTCTTAACTTGTTTTAAAGGTAGCATAAAAAGTATAAAACTTGACCTATTCAGAACCGTTTAGATGTCATTCTATGGCATGAGATTGAACCCATCTTTTACACCTTAGTGAACACTCTTAACTTAGTAGTTTAGAGTAGATCAAAAACTTGAGTCACTTTACATGGGAAAACTTGGTGAAAATGAATTATGAAAACCTTGGAATGATGAGTCATTCTATGGAGATGTTTTGACATGTGTTGAGAAACACAAAAATGGTTGATGATGATGAAAATGTTGAGGCATGAGCCTTAACCCTTTTATAAAACTGATGGTTGGATTCGGATGCGATACCATTCCAAATTTACCGTACAACCACACTACCTGAATTGGGTAAGGCTTAGCTGGAAATTTATATGCATTAGTATTAGTTTCCTCACGGGAGAGGTTTGAGCTGAGGCTACCTCTCAGTGTTGTCCACCTATGCAGTGCCCAAGATGACTGATGGTCATGGTTGGGAGGCCATGCTCATAGGAGAGGTGCTTGTACTAGGGTGTGTAAAGGGAAGGTTATGTTTGATTATCTGCATACTAAATATGATGATTCAGGGTTATCCCTAACATATGTATCGAAACTTGTGGTGAAAGTGTACCAACTCCGCAGAGTGTCAAACTATTCGAATAGCCGCGTCCATGGTTATGGACAGTTGGAATGGCCATACTGTTTCGTTGTCAGATGTTTTCTAAGTACTTTGAAATGAATGATGAATTTTGACTTGACTACACCAGGGTTGTGTTTATGACCTTAGCTTCCCACTTAAGTGATTCTAGAACTTTAATTTATCTTTCTTTGCTTCAAAACTCAGCTTAGGTTTCAAACTTAACTTTATAGTTAAACTTGGATTTAACACTTTAACTTAGAATTATAGTACTTGTTAGTGGTAGTTTGCGAGTACTTAAAGAGTACTCGTGGCTTTTGTCCCTGGCTATTATCATGGACAGACTATGAAGGAGATTATCAAGATGATGGTCAGCAGGACGACTATGATAACTAGGACTATCTGCCTTCGTCAGCATTGCATGTGCCCCTGAAGATGGACCCCACCGCTACGCTCATCTTTTATTTCCGCTGCTTGTTGTATTAAGACTAGATCATGAGATCCTTATTTGTGTAAGACCTTATTTATGGTTTGTAATGGATGATGTACTGTGATATCCAATCCGTTATATCTCGCAAAAATGGTAATTCTGGGATTGCGAGGTATGGCATAACGGGCATCTAGGATTAAAAATCCGTGTGTTGACAAGTTGGTATCAGAGCCATCCTGACCATAGGAGACCCTAGTTAGAATGGACGTTCAAACAAAAACTTAGCTTAAAAACCAAAGTGAGTATTTATGAAAAAAACTATCTCCTCTCTTAACCTTGTGGATTCTTTCTCAAAAATTCATGTTCCTCAAAATTCTTAATCTACTACTTAAAATTTGACACACTTGATCACTTCACTAACTTCCTCATCCTTAATTCTTGTATATGGAGACTTAGTTCAGTAAGTTTTACAAGTTGGGGAACCGAGGTCAGCTGATCTTCGAGAGGGATCTAGACTCACTATCAGAGTTACTGGGACGCCCACATCCTGAGTTTCTTGGAGCTCAACTTCCAGGACCCCCGGGAGGAGACTTAAAGTGGCTAGTCACCGCAGATCTTAGAGGAAGCATCGAAGCACCAACTTCTGGGAGAATTCAGTTCTCCGTGAGAGAGAACAAATGGCTAGATGGATTAGCCAGGGCAATGCATGAAGCTCTCTCACTTCTATGTGCCCTCAGCGTCAACAAGGTCGAAGGAACTCGTTTTGCCCACTATGCAAGACGTGACTTCATGGGAATGCCAATGGAGATGCCGGGTCACCCCGAGTTGAGGCGTCAAGTGGAGAACCTTGACTTCTTGCTACATGACAGACAGCAGGAACTGGACAATGCCAGAGAGTTAGCCAACCAGAACCGGGCCATTGCCGACCAGAAGGCCTAGACTTTCGCACTGCTTGTCCAAGACCGCCAGTCTCTTCGCCGCCAGCGTGCCAAGAAGGATCTACCTCAGCAACGATGATGACTTTCTGGAGGAGGATGCCGTGGACTTCTACACTGACGATGATGACTCAGACTTCATCGACGATGAGTAGATTCACTAGAGCACTATCGTAGCTTGAGATGTATCGATCTCATTGTATCGTAGCTTGCAGAATGGTTCTTCAAACCATATGTTTCCCTTTGATTGTTGTGGTGTGTGTTGTATCGTGTGCTAGCTTGCATGAATGAAAATAAAGCTAGTTGAAAAACCTGAGTCTAACTCAAAGTTTTATCTTTAAAAACCCAAAACCATGAACCTTAGAATTTCCCTCTTACCTCTATATCCTTCTTAATCTTCAGATGACTTGTGGGAACCAAGGAGGGAGCAGCTCGTCACAAGACCCAATGCTGTAGATCTTGTAGAATCTCATAGCAGACCGTGAAGCAAGCAGGGCAGAACGTCAAGCTAACTTAGCAACACTTCAACAGATCGCCCAGATGGCCCTCAACAACCAAGGGCACGGAAATCAGGATCACCAGGGATCCAAACTCAAAAACTTTCAGAACACCAATCCCCCAATCTTCAACCAACCTGAAAACCCATTAGATGCTGATGACTAGTTACAGACCATGGAAAACAACTTAGAAGTTGCCAGAGTTGATGAAAATGAGAAAGTTCTCTTTGCCACCCACTATCTGGCACGAGATGCAAGAGCTTGATGGAATAGCATCCGCAATATGAACCATGGTCAAGTGATGACATGGGAAGCATTCAAAATCAAGTTCAGCCGCACCCACGTGCCGCAAGGTCTAGTCAACAGAATGACAGATGCGTTCCGCGAATTAAAGCAAGGAAGGATGACTGTGGTGGAGTACCGTGACAGATTCATGTCACTTGCCAGATATGCACCTAATGAGATCAACACGGAGGCCAAGAAGAAGGAGAGATTCTTGAACGGACTGCATGATGAGATGCAGACTGTCCTTGTCAACATCCGTTTCTAGGATGTCGAAGAGCTAGTCGACTCTGCCATTCAGATGGAAGGGAAGATTAATCAGGCAAACGACAACCGCAAGCGTCGTATGATGCAGCAGTCTGGATCCAACAGTCACCAGAGGTACCGTCCCAACCCTTCACCAGGATATGCACCAAGGAACAACCGACCCCCAACGTCTTTCCCAAGCTACCCCAACCGTAGCGGAGGCAATGTGAAGCCCGGAGGAAACAATCACAACTCCGGTAACACCAACAATTTCAACCGTGCCCCTCCCAAGAACCACAACAACAACAACACTGCACCCAGAATTGGCCGCAATGTTGTGCCTGTCGCAGTCAATGACAAGTCCCAGATCACTTGTTTTGAGTGTGGAGTGAAGGGTCACTACTCAAATGAGTGTCCCAAGAAGACTGCAGCCAATGCCAATGTGAATGCCCCAGCTCAACAGCAGCGTCGTGTTCAGCCAGGAAGGAGATTTGCCCCAGGGAACCCTCACAACCGCAATGGCCGTCTCTTCCACATGAACGCAGAAGAAGCCCAGGAAGCGCCAGATGTAGTGCTGGGTATGTTTTTTATCAACTCAGTTTTAGCAAGAGTATTGTTTGATTCAGGAGCATCGCATTCATTTGTCACCGAAGAATTTTCATGCACTAGTAAGATTCGTCCAACCAACCTGAAGCCTGTCATGATAGTTCAAATCCCCGATTCAACAACCAAAGCTAGAAAAATTTGCAAAGTTGTACCTATCAGAATACACGGGATAGATTTTTATGCCAACCTAATTGTACTTGGAACCAAAGGATTGGAAGTAGTACTAGGTATTGACTAGATGTCAAGGCATAAAGGATGGATAGACTGTGCTAAGAAAGCCATCACCATGACCAGTAGTTCTGGAGTCACAGTAGAGCATATTCTCTAAAACCTTACCCCATCAATTCAAGTGCAACAAGAGTGTAGTCCTGCCCACCATAGACCAAGTCAGAGTACTCTGTGAATACCCCGACGTATTTCTAGATGAATTTCCAGGTATGCCCTGGATAGGGATATTGAGTTCATTATCGAACTAATCCCCGGAACCGGACCTATAGCCCAGAGACCCTATAGCATGAACCCCTCGGAGTTAGTGGAACTGAAGAAGCAGTTGGATGCCATGTTAGAGAAAGGCTTGATTCAACCAAGCACATCGCCATGGAGATCCCAGTGTTATTCGTCGACAAGAAAGATGGAGGCAACCGTCTATGCACAGATTACAGAAAGTTGAATGATGTAGCATCCCAATTGTCTAACAATTGCAATGCTACTAGCCTAGTCTATATATATGCTACTTCCTACATATGATTAGTTGCATCATTATTATATCATGCCCATGTCATCATGCCTCCTTGCATTTGAGCATCATATAAAACCCTTTTCATTTGGTTTTTCTCTCATATGCATTTATTAATTGTATTTGCCTCTTGATACATTGTAGTTGGATCTTGATATATTGTTAATGCCCAAATTGAGTTGGGGGCCTATCTCTCTAATTCCTTCCACCTACTAACTTGTCAAATTCATCTCTTCTGTGAATCCAATTTTTTTATTCTACCATATGTTGTCAAGAGGGATAATCTTTTTTTTGCCTTGTGTATTTGAACTCATGCTCATTTGAAATATATGGATCTAGTCAACTTGCAATTCTATCTTGCCTCTATCTCTCTTTTATCTATGTGTGTGTGCCATCCTCTCTTTTTTTATTCCATTGATTTAGCACATGCCATCTATTCCCTTTTCCTATGCCACATGAAATACTAGGACACTCCTTAGCCACATGAAATAATAACACTTCCATGTACCATCCTTTCTACTCACTTCCTTTTGGAGTTTTTGGTTTATTTGAATGTTGTGCAAACCACTTATCTACCCATCAATTCCTTCCCCTCTCTAATTTTTGTAGAACACCTCCCTCCTTCTATCCCTAAGCTAGCTAAACCTAGCTACACATACACACACACCTTCTAATCCTAGCTAACCGTGAGCATGTACCCATACACACACTCTTTTTAGATATATGCCATGCATGCATGCAATTGTATGTGTGTAGGAGTATATGCCATGCATGAGTAGTGTGTGTGTATGTGACCTATATACCTACTCTCTCTCTAGATCATATCTCTCTCTCCACAACCTAGTTTCTTTTCCTAGCTATATAAATCCTCTATCCTACCGGGGGTGTGCATGAGCACCACTCCATCCACACACGTGAATCTCTCTCTCTCCCATCCTTTCTTATCTTGGCAAAGACTCCACATTGACCCGCCCCTCTCTCCTTTGATCAGCACCCCACCATCGACTTGGGCCTCTCCCTGGTCCCTCTCTTGCCTCTTTAAGGAAACAAAGAGAGAGAAGAGAGTAGACAGCAGCCGATCACCCTCTCTCATGCCATACCCGAGCCTCCCTCTCACCTTTTTGGAAAAACCACCGCCACCACCACGTGAGCCCCTTCCTCCTCCCAGCTACCCTCTCATCTCCAACCAGATCGAGATCTGCAGCCCCATCTCCCCTCTCCCTCTTCTTCTTCCCCAAGACCACTCCCATGGCACCAAAACCCTAGCCACGACCCCCCTCTGTCCTTCTTCGTTCGGGTGGACGTCGAGCCGATCCGGGAGCACCAGGACACTCCCCGGCTTCCTCTTCTTCGTCCTGTACATGACCCCCACCAGGAGACGCGCCAGAAGTTTGCTTGAGCAGCAGCGCTGCCACCATGACCGTGACAACCAGGAGCAATCGGTCTGCGAGTACCTCTCGAGTTCGCCTCCGCTCCAGCAAGCTCGGCTCGCTATGCAACGTCCTGGTGAGCTCCTCTCATCCCCAGACAACACCTCCCTCCCTCTCTCGTTGTGCTTCACCGACGGGTGCGCCGCTGCGCGCAATCGCCGCCACGAGAGCACCCACGCCTGTTTTATGCTGTTGCTGTTCATCGAGTCCTAGCCATCGGTGTGTTGCTCGCCTTCGAGTGCAACCTGAAGCAAAGTTTTAGATCCAGCAACCCTCTTTCAAACAAGCCATAGCACGTTCAAAACGATCCACCACAGCTCTGGCAATCGTGATCGCAAGGTGGATGTCCGAATCAGCTCTGCTTTATGCAGTCTCGGTGTTCATCACAAAACTGCGCGACACATGGTCCACCCCAGCACAAACCGATCAAGCCACTACGTAGATCTTTTTCTGTCCGTCGTTTTGAGTACTCATAGGCCTAATTCCGTCCAGCGAGCGCGAAGACCTCTTGCGCGCAAGATCAAGCCGCAGCATTGCTTCACTCGCGAGTGCGATCTGCAGTCTTCGTCAGGCCAGAAATTAATAACTTTTTATTGACATTTCCAAATAATACAAATGAGATATGTTTTTGAATCAGAAAAATATGAGGAATTCAAATATGCCATCCAAAATAATGTTTGACCACTTTAAATTTTCAAAATTGTTTAAATCCAATAAAAATGCCTTTTCTTAAATAATTAATAACTTTAGTTTTATAACTCCAAATTCGACAAATAATATGCCTAAATCGGTCAACGCGACGAGCCCGTTCTGTCTATGCATTCCATGTTATGAATTGCAGCATGCATCATGTCATTATTAAAAATCAGAACTGTTTATGGCAATAAAACTTGACCAAATAATTACTAAAATGATTTATCCTCGTTCCCCCACCTCACCCTTGCCATGCTACATTACTGGCATGTAAATTGTGCATCATTCATCATGGCATGCTTGTTTGCTTGACGCATTTTATTCATATCCTTGTGCACTTTATTTATGTTGGCCCTTGTTTGTTTGGTTCTTCTTCGAATAGACGCCGAGCAGGGGAATTATCAGAAATCATAGGAGTTCTACCCAGATTCGTCTCTCGCTTCAACTGAGCGGCCAGGCAAGCACTACCACATGCTTGCATACATATAGTACCTATTGCGTCTATCATATTCTTGCATAATTGAGTCGCGATTGCATTAAATTGAATCCCAAGTACTGCATAGCCTTTACTATTAAACCCCACCGAAGCTTGTTCCTCCATCCCACGAGCCATTACTACAGGAGTTGTTTGAGCCATGCGAGTCGTAGAACAGCATGTGTAGGGTATGTGAGTGTCTGATGGATAACGAGGTGCCTAAATAACTTAACCTGAGTAATAATGGGATAACTAATGAAAACGGCACCGGTGAGCAATATCTGCTATTTGGTTTTTCATGCTCACTTGTGTCCGGTAGGACCCCGAGTACTTGATTCCTGTTCCTTGACTATTCACACTATCCACATCCGGGAGGCCTTATGGACCCCCCTGAGCCAGAGCTTGATTCATTTCTATTTCTTGGGGCCACAAAGTAGTTTGGGGCTTTGTTACTATGTTGTACTTATGCCATGTTTTACTGTTTTATTTAAGATTGTGCGAGGAGCACCTATACTGTTTAGGATTGCGGAGTGTTTTCGAAGTATCGACAAGCCTAGTCACACTTTCGGGTTCCCAGTCGTTTACAGCCATTGGCGCAAACCTTGAGTCTGTCTCGGAGCCGGCCAACTTCGTTGCGGGTAGCTTAATGGGGTGGCCCCCTGAAATATTTTTGAATCCTGTGATCGCTTTGTCGTGAATGCCTCGTTGGATTTTGATTTAGTTTTTCCGAGGTTGATCGAGTGTGTGTTGCTATTTGTGCACCCCTGTAGGGTAAATCTTTCTAAAAGCCGTGTCCGCGGTTATGGACAACTTGGAGCACAGTTTCTCGTTCATAGACAAGTATAACTAAAGTACCGCTTTTAATCTGACTAAATACCTGACTAGTAAATAGTGCAATACTCATGGAATGGTTAATAAAATTGCCAACGGATGGGTTGTTCGACCGCTTTCTCATTGGTAAGCGAGAAGGAGGATGGATCCGTTAATTATACTGTTATAACTGTTGTTACTAATTAACGGACATCCGTCTATCATTGGTTAGGCGGATGGTTAGCGAGTATCTGTAGATTTGTTAGATTTTTATCTTTTGCTGCAATTGCGTCACCTCAGGTTATGTCCCCTTTAGAGGCATAAAGACTTGCTGAGTACCCCTAGGGTCTCACACGATAAATTGTTTGATTCAGATGAACAGGTGTACTCGCAAGATGGATACTGGGTGGAAGAGACGGATGATGTTGGCAACGATCACTCGGTGTAGAGATGCCGGGGATGGGGATCCGTGAGATCTGTGGGCGGGATGTGTTTATTTATGTGGCATCTTATGCCGATTTTCTTCTTATCCGTACTCGGATCTTTTCCCGCTTCCGCCTGATACTCTGATGTTTGATGTATGAGGAGCTATCCTAAACTATTATCTCTATCTAGGATATTTGGATCTTGCCGTATGGCGTTGCAATATTTCTATTTATTTAAGATGGAATGGCTCTGTGAACAGTTGTATGGTGGCTTGCATACATACTCACTTGTGTATGTAGTTGATCCCTTCGCCTGCCGATTATGCCGCTCGTTCTTGTCCGAATGTTCTGGAAGTGGTTAGGACGGCCGACAGGTCTACCTGTGAGTGGCCCCTGGGCCCCACCGTACTATTTTAACCACTTTCGTTCATCCAGGCATGCAACTAAGAGCGTAATTCACCGAGGTAGTTACAATTGGTATCAGAGCCATCCCGCCCTTCAGGGTCTTAGCCAAATGGTCGTTGTCAGTCTAGCAAATATTTTTGGTAGCTATGTATACTAGGGAAAAACAAAACGTGAGAGTAGGACTGCTTCCATTTTTCTTCTTACCCACCCACCCACCCTTTTTCTAGTAAGGAAGTGTAACGTTTTCAATCCTCTTATAAAATTCAAACTAGGATTCACGTGTTCGGGGTTCCGTAGTACCATAGGTTGTGTGTGTGTGTGTGAATTCCTTGTCTATCTGTTGCATCCAATTTGTTGTCGCTATCTGCCTTTTGGTTATCAACTGTTGGTACATTCCATACCGACAGGCTTTTGTAAACTGACGCCATCTATCCGACTCTTGGTTAACCGGTGCCATCTTGTTAAGGGTGTTCTTCCTTCCAGCATGTTTTCACAGAATGTGGAGTTGCTAATCCCTATCTGATAAGTGGTTTTGCGCATTTATTGGTATTTTAATGCCGCAAAATGCGGAAATTTTTTCTTTGATACATCTGTATTTCCACACTCCTCTTCAGTCGTGTGTGAAACATTATCTATCTTGATTTTATCGGCATGTCCATGCTAACTCATTCTTTTGTCACCGGCGCTTAATCCTGGAGTTTTACTTCATCATGAATTCTTCTGGGCTAAATACATAACATGTGTCGATCCGATGCTTGTGATCGTATTTTGGTTCTTGGCAAAGCTATATGACACTTATCATGAGTGGATTATGGTCAATACTATCGACACAATCCTCCAAATGGTGGTGGTTATCTCCTGTGATTGAGTTACACCGTAATCATATATATGCATATTCAAGTATCTTTGGCAATCCGGAGTTCTCAAGGCATTACGGTGGTCTATCATCTGTTTATCAGGCTTCACATCTTTTTGGAACTCCATATTTGCAAAATTCTTTTTGATACAAGGGAATTGCATCTTTTCGTCTCTGATAGCTTTGCTTAAGGTATGAGCTATCATAGTTTCTTTAGCCAAGATCTCTTTATCTTTGTAACCGGTGATCCAATCGACAATGTGAACCAGGCGGCACCTCTTTTTCTTCCGAAGGACCAGATAATCTATTCTGCCAGTGCATCTCTTTCAACATGAATCCTTGCTTGTAATGTTGATCTTTCAAAGAGCATTGAGCTCAGGAAGTGTTTCGAGCATTTGTTCGTTTCTCTCGCCTCTTGAACTTGGTATTCTGGGAATATCTTGTTAGTCCATGGTGGTATATCTTGATGATATGCTTGCCTATTCTATATCAATGGAAGAACATGGAAGATCATCTGTGTTTTCTTCTCTCAAGCTTCGTGAACACCGCCTGTGTGCAAAGTTCTCAAAGTGTGAATTCTGGCTTCTTGAAGTCACCTATCTCGACCACGTCTTTCTGCTAAATACATCGCTTCAATTCTGGAATCAGCAAGCCCATTGTTAAATCCATCCTCCATCTTCAATCAAACCCGGAGTTTTTCCTTGTTGGCGAGTTATCATCGTTGTTCCGCTGAAGATTTCCTCAAGACTGCTAAATCTCTCTCAATCATTTCAAGAAGAACATGGAGTTCTTTTCACCTCTGTCTCGTTAAGTAATCTTTTGAAACCCTCTCATTCTATCGTCTATGCTCAATCCACCGAAGGCCATGAAGATTGTTTTTAGATTTTTGTAATCCTTCTGTTCAAGTGGTGATATCTTTTTCTTTATCTGTGGAATCTTGCAGTTGTCTCCGTGATCTTCCTTCATACTTTCCGGTGGCTTGTTACTTCTGATAGGACGACAACATCATCATCCTTATCTATCTTGGAGCCGGCGAATCGTTTGCATCATTCTTTGTTTTCTTACGGAGTTACATGAGCTCTTCTTGTCAATACCTTCAGTCTGTTTAGTAGTTGGGTTGCATGATTTTCTTATTCATGTACGGAGTAATGCTTTGAGTGCGGGATGGAGTAGCTACCATACCACTACTCTTATCATTCGCTCTTGTACATTGAATTGGTGAATTAATGTGATGTCACTTGTCGTGGTGGTGTCACGATAGATGACATGTATAGGCTAAAGGTGGGGACTAATACTCGCTAGGGGAATCCAGGGAGGGATAGTGAAGTGATTCTCCACACAAGAGCTTGTATTGATTTACTTCCAAGGTTACAAGTGCTCCTAGAGCTGTATTGGCGAGAGGAGGAAGAAGGAGCTCTCTTACTCTCACCCACAGATCTCACCTGAGACCCTGGACCAAAACAGAATCGTAGAGAGACCAACCCCCTCAACTGAAGCCCTAGCCCCCCTTTTATAGGGGAGGCTCGGTTTCTTCCTAGGGCATACGTGGAGGCATATTCCTAAGAATATGCCTCCTCCCAAAGTTGTCGTGGTGGTGTCACGGCAGATGCCATGTATAGGCTAAAGGTGGAGACTAATACTCGCTAGGGGAATCTAGGGAGGGATAGTGAAGTGATTCTCCACACAAGAGCTTGTATTGATTTACTTCCAAGGTTACAAGTGCTCCTAGAGCTGTATTGGCGAGAGGAGGAAGAAGGAGCTCTCTTACTCTCACCCACAGATCACACCTGAAACCCTAGCCCAAAACTGAATCGTAGAGAGACCAACCCATTCTACAGAAGCCCTAGCCCCCCTTTTATAGGGGAGGCTCAGTTTCTGCCTAGGGCATACGTGGAGGTATATTCCTAAGAATATGCCTCCTCCCAAAGTGGTAAGCCGTCCGGAGTGCTTTTTCCCCCGCGTCACACATGCTTTAGCTACGTGAGCCTCTGACGGCGCCCTCGTCAGCCGACACGGGCATCGTCACGCTTGTCGGCCACGCCCCGGTGGTCATGTCCTTGCTCGCTTCGGTCAGGCAGTGCGTACCGGGGCTCCTTTTAACCAGCGAGATTCCTTCCTTCTCCTAGAAGCTTGCTATGACCCGGATGATGGTTCATCCGGCCACACCCGTTCCTGCATACAGGTAAATCATTCACTTCCGACTTATTGCTTAAGTCGGATGAGACCTAGTTAGGCGAACGCCCCCAGGTCCGGATTACCCCGTGATTCGGCCTGCCTTGAGGTGACCCGGCCAGCATCTGCTTTGGCCTTGCCAAACCTCGGCTAACTCGGCCTTTATACCCCGGCGTGACCCTACCCGGGGGTATCCCCCCAACATTAATCCCCGAAGCTGGTGCGGTCCTTGCTGCCTTGGCCGCTAAGGCCATACCAGGTTCAATTTTGTGCCCCGGTCGTTGTTGCCGAGTTACCTCTGTACCCCGGACTGCTTGGATTTACGTTCCCTTCGCACATTTCAAGTTTTCACTTGCCGGCCGAGTTACCACAGTTCCATCCGGGTCTTGCTTCCTTCTCTCGTACGCTAACCCATGTGAAGGGTAATCATTATGTCGTCTTATTTTAAGGGACGGTACATAACCGCCGCAGTAATTGTTAGTTATCACTGTGCGCGGGTCACGTCACGCCTGCCTCCTCGTTTACCGCATCAGCGCGTCACGTCACAGGGCTCTCTCCGCCCTGTGGCCCTCCGGGTGGCTCCTCGCTGATTGGTCCGGACGGGTGATACAAGGCCACAGCGTGTGGCCGGTCCACATGGGGCGATCCCACTCACCCCTGACGGGAGTGGTTTAAATAGCGGAGGGGTGCATCCCTTAGGATTTTCCCCCTCCGCACCCCTCTGCCTGTTGCCATTCTTCTTCCTCTTCCTCGTGACCGCGCCGCCGCCAGCATCGCCAAAAAGCAGCATCGCCGCCACATTTCTTCGTCGCACCTCCACGTCGCCGCCACCGCGACGCGAATTTCTCGCCACGGGTCCGCGCCAGTCCCGGCCACTGTCCCCCGCTGCCTCCAGTGCCAGCGAGGGCCTCGAGGACCAGATGACTGAAGAGGAGCTCATTGTTGCTGAGCAGGAGATGGAAGAGGACGCCGCGGCGGCGGACCGCGGCGCATGGGCCGGCTCCTGGGTCTGCCAGGATGACCTGGACTGGCTCTACCGGACCAGGCGCATCCCTACCGGCGTCGCCGCGCGTCTTCCTTCCAATGAACTGGCCCCCTCGCCCAATCTGGGCGAGCCTGTTCCGGTGGCAACGAAGAACAAACGTGGGGCTTCTTCGAGTTCTTCCTCCAGACCATCTCAGCCCGTTAAAAGGCGAAAGAAGTCCGGGGACAAGAGTGCCCCCAAACCAGCAGGCAAGGCCCTAGCACGAAGGGCTCGGAAACCCAAAGCGACCGAAACCTCGGATGCGTAAGTCCTTCTTTCTTCTGTAACTCGTTCTTCCTCACTTCGTCATAATTTTTCTTCTGACGTTATTTGATTTCACAGTGCTCCGGTGGAGGTCCCTCAAAGTGGATCCAGTATCTCTTCACCTCTCCGGCCTAGCCCTTCACCCCGTCGTGACGACGAGTCATGTCCGCTGAGCCCCATTAAGGAGGGCTCTGCGGCCGCTCCGGGTCATCCTGGAGCGGGGGGAACCGGCCCAGCCGGAGCAACGACACCCACCACCTCGGCAACGCCACAACCAGTAGCCACTAAGGCTACCTCGACTCCAGCATCCGTTCCAGTACCAGCAGCCAAACCAGCACCATCTCCAACTCCGGCATCAGCACCCACTCCGGCTACGAAAACATCAGCGCCGGCACCAAGTCCAGCAACGAGAGTACCAGTGCGCAGTTCCTCTGCATCTTCCGAATCTTCTCAATCTCTGAAAATCGCTGCTATGGCTTCTTCTTCCCAGCAAGCCAAGGGCAAGAAGATTCAAGATGCTGCCAAGCCCAGTGCTTCCGAGCCTGGGCAACGTACCCTCATATCGATGCTTCCTAAGAAAACACCTGCGGCAAAGGACACGCCTGCCGAGCCAACTGAAGCCCAGCAGTTGGTTTTGCACACCAGCCCTGCCCTTGCCTTGGTGGAGAGGAAGGAAGCACATGCAAAAGGCTTGGTGACGCCCCATATGCCCACGGGTGAACGGTATCCTCCGAGCCTGATGGAATTTGTCATGAACTGGAATAAGGCAGAGGTAGTCCAGGAATCTGATCTCCCGGAAAATTTCGGCCCCGCCGAGTTTTCCGCTCAGATGAATACTGCCGCAAAGGCCATTAACCTCGCTGGACGAATGATGGAGGTACGTCATTTCTCCTTTGCAAATTGTAGATAATAACCATTAGTCCCCGAGCCTCCGGGGGAGTAACTTGTTACTCGGTCGGATGCTCTTTTATAGAACTAGCGTATCTCCATGATAACTTCAAATATGCACACACCTAGGGCCGGGTTAAGTTCCACTTGGCCCGGATTTCAGTACACTTCGAACATGCACACACCTAGAGCCGGGTTAAGTTCCACTTGGCCCGGATTTTAGTACACTTCGAACATGCACACACCTAGAGCCGGGTTAAGTTCCACTTGGCCTGGATTTTAGTACACTTCGAACATGCACACACCTAGAGCCGAGTTAAGTTCCACTTGGCCTGGATTTTAGTACACTTCGAACATGCACACACCTAGAGCCGGGTTAAGTTCCACTTGGTCCGGATTTTAGTACACTTCGAACATGCACACACCTAGAGCCGGGTTAAGTTCCACTTGGCCCAGATTTTAGTACACTTCGAACATGCACACACCTAGAGCCGGGTTAAGTTCCACTTGGCCCGGATTTTAGTACACTTCGAACATGCACACACCTAGAGCCGGGTTAAGTTCCACTTGGCCCGGATTTTAGTACACTTCGAACATGCACACACCTAGTGCCGGGTTAAGTTCCACTTGGCCCGGATTTTAGTACACTTCGAACATGCACACACCTAGAGCCGGGTTAAGTTCCACTTGGCCCGGATTTTAGTACACTTCGAACATGCACACACCTAGAGCCGGGTTAAGTTCCACTTGGCCCGGATTTTAGTACACTTCGAACATGCACACATCTAGAGCCGGGTTAAGTTCCACTTGGCCCGGATTTTAGTACACTTCGAACATGCACACACCTAGAGCCGGGTTAAGTTCCACTTGGCCCGGATTTTAGTACACTTCGAATATGCACTAGGCTGACTTAAGTTTCTGTATCTCTTTTAGGTGACCACCAATCGCCAAAGTGCTGAATTCCAACGCTTGCTGGATACGCACAAGAATCTTCGCACGAAACAGGCTGCACTCATCGCGGAGTACGAGAAAAGGGGTAAATTTCTTCCTTATCCTTTCCTCAATTTTCTTCAACTTCGCTAGCCGAACTAATCTGATTGTTCGGTTTCCATAGCTGGGGTGGAAGCTGAAAACAAAATAATGCGGAAGAACTTGGAGCAGATCAAGGGTACATCCTTCTTGTCTGTCTTTACCGCGGTTTCCATCGGCTTTCCTCCTTGGCTCGGCAAACATTCATTCTTCGGCACTGCCGGGCCAACACACTATTTCAGCATCGCTTGAAGATAGTGTGCCTGTGCCTGACGTGATGCTACATTTTCTCGAACAAGCAGGGCAGCACCAAGCCGAACTAAAGAAGAAAGATGATGAGCTCGTCCTGCTCTGGACTAAAGACGATGAGATAGCCAAGCTCAAGGCTGAAATGGCTAAGATGAAGGCGCAGGACCAGACCGAGCTAAAAAAGGCTGGCCAGGACTACACCGAAGAACGCGAGCGCCTCAAACTACAAATGCTAAGGACCGTGAGCTTCTTCAGGAAGCCGAGGTCAAACTTGAATCGGCAAATGCTGAGCTCGAGCAGCTTCGGAAGAGGCGTGAAGCTTGCACCAAGGAATTGACCCGGATGCACAGTCACATCTCACGTAATTTATTTTCCTTTATCCACCTTATTTCTCCAGGTTACTTCATATGTCATGTTTTCTCAACTTTGTCCTTTGCCTCGTTTCCCAGGCCATTTTCCAGAGGGTACTGCTATTGCAAGTGCTGTTGTCGCCAATTTCCCCCGAGAAAGGGGTACTCCGGTCGCTCCTGAGGGTGAGAGCATTCCCTTTGACATGGAGGACCTGTTGGTCAGCCTGTCGTCTCGCGTGGAAATCATCAAGAACTACGGCAGGGACCTCCTCGATGTTGCAGTCCGAGTCTTCAACGCCTTCTAGCCCGCCGATGATGCTCCGGAGAGAGTCACACAGCTCGCTGAAAAACTTTCAGAAATCGAGACCCAGCTTGATCTCTGGCGAGAGTCTGCTAGACGTGCCGCAGCCGATACCATCCTTCACCATATTTTGACGAGGTATGAGAAGATAGATCTCAGCCTCCTCACACGCCTGCGCACCGGATCCAAATGGACAGATGACCCAGAGTGGGTAGCTCGACGCCAGGCTTGCGCCCACAGCCTCATCGAATATGCCACCATTCATGAATGGATTGAGGGTCCGAGCTTCCTGGAAGTCGCAGGCGAAGAGGAAGTTGAAAACGTTGAAGATGATTCGGGTGAAGACGAAGAGGACACTGCCTCGGATATCGAAGAGGGCGACGATGATGCCGAACTTCCTCCCGCTGCTCCTTAAGTAAAAAACACTTGAAAATTTATGAGATCCTTGGTATGCCGGGTGGAATTGTATTCCAAACACATGTGATATTTTGCTACTGAGTACTTATGCCGGATTAACTTAGGCGTAGTCCCCGAGTTTCTTTTTCTTGTTCGTTCAATCTTTTGGCTCGGATCGTGTCTACGTTGATTCGGTTTTACAACTTACAAATCCGAGCTTAAAAATTGTCTTAACAATACTGGGAAACTTTTAGACTTAGCTCAAAAATAAAACTATATAGCAATTGGAAAATGAATACGGGGTTAGTCCGAAACATAAACGTCAGCTCGAATAAATTCTTTTCCTTAGTCGTTTTTCATGTGCTACGCAATTCCAAACTTGTTCTCTTGCTTGCCATGAAGCCAATTCTTGTTGGACAGTAGCAAGTCGAAGAGTTGGGTTTTTGGTGCTCACACACTACTAATCCGAGCTAAGTAGAATAACTTACTCCAGCTGACGCGCAGAAAATAACAAACATTATTAAGGCAGTCCCCGATTTACTGCTCGAGGTGCCAACATTTCATTGATAAGCTCATTGCCGACATACATACCGACATATGAGATAACCCGGATACATACACTTCTCCGCTAGGTGTAGAAAGGCCGAAGTAGAGCTATGTTCCATGGTCGCTTGGATTCCTCTCCGGACCTGTCCGCCTTGTTCTTCTCATGTGGCTTTGCATCTATAAGATAGTAAGAATCGTTGTGCAATGCTTTGCTCACGATGAACAGCCCTTCCCATGGGGGGGATAATTTATGCATTCCAGTAGTACGTTGTACCAACCGGAGCACCAGATCGCCTTCCCGAAAGACTCGGGGGCACACTTTCCGGCTATGATAGCGTTGGAGATTTTGTTGATATATGGCGGATTTGGACAGTGCCAGTTCTCTCGCTTCTTCCAGCAGATCAACATCATTTTACCGGGCTTCTTGCACTTCGGCTTCTGTGTATTGGGTGACCCTAGGCGAATCATGCTCTATGTCGGCTGGTAATACAGCTTCTGCCCCATATACCAGAAAGAACGGCGTATAGCCTGTTGATCGATTCGGGGTTGTTCTTAAACTCAACAGTACTGCTGGTAGTTCTTCTATCCAGCACCCTGCTGATCTTTGCAGCGGCTCAATGAGCCGGGGTTTGATCCCGGATAATACTAATCCGTTGGATCTTTCCACTTGCCCGTTCGATGTGGGGTGGGCTACCGAAGCTACGTCCAGCCGGATCCTCTTACCCCGGCAGAAACGAGCGAATGCTCCTTCCGTAAATTTTGTGCCATTATTAGTTATGATACTGTGTGGATAACCGTACCTCAAAATGATATCTTTGAGAAATGTTACGGCCGTAGCTCCATCACATTTTCTTATAGGCTTCACCTCAATCCACTTCGTAAACTTGTCCACCATTACCAGAACGTGGGTCATATTTCCCCTTGCTGGTTTGAACGGGCCAACCATATCCAAGCACCATACGGCAAATGGCCAAGTGATTGGGATGCTCTTGAGTTCCGACATTGGCATCTGTGTCTTGGTAGCGTACCTCTGACAACCATCACATTTTCTCACCAGATCTTCTGCTTGCTCTAAGGCGTTTGGCCAGTAGAATCCGTGTCGGAAAGCTTTTGCTACCAAGGCTCGGGATGAGGCGTGATGCCCGCATTCCCCCTGATGTATATCTCGGATGATTTCGAGCCCTTCTTCCGGGTCAACACACCGCTGGAGGACATTGGTCACACTTCTTTTGTATAACTCGGAATTGATGATCGTGTAGGCCTTTGCCCTCCTCTGTGTTTGCCTGGATAGCACCTCCTCAGTGGGTAACGTTCCATCCTTCAGGAATTGAAATATAGGCAGTGCCCAAGCCGGTATTGGCCGCATAGGGAACACGTCCTCGTCTATCTCCATCTGATCCACCGACATAACTTCAACCGGACCCTGCTGAGCAGTCCCCGGGTCTTGCGAAGCAGTCCCCGGGTTTTGCGAAGCAGTCCCCGGGTTTTGCGCACCACTTCCCGCGTCAACGTCCATGGGCACAGCTCCGGATTCTGTGTCCTTCGGGACGTAGATTGACTCGGACTCTGGGGATGGCCTGATGGATGGTTTATTGAGGTGCTCTAATGCTACACCCGGTGGAATTGCTTGTCTGGTTGACCCGATCTTTGACAGCATGTCGGTAGCCTCATTTTCCACCCGGGGTACATGATGAAATTCGCATCCCTCAAAGTAACCAGAAATCTTCTGCACATGAAATCTGTATAGTGCCATGTTTGGATCAAGGGCGTCCCACACTCTGGACACTTGCTGCACACCCAAATCCGAATCGCCAAAGCATATGATCCGACATATACCAATTTCTTTTGCTACCTTGAGCCCATGCACAAGTGCTTCATACTCAGCGACATTGTTTGATGCGGTGAAGTGGATCTGCAGCACATATTTCAACTGGTCCTTCTTCGGCGATGTGAGTACAACTCCGGCACCTAGCCCGGTTGTGGTCTTTGATCCGTCAAAGTGCATTCGCCAATAGTTCGGATCTGGAAGCGGTGGTTCGTACTGCACCTCGGCCCAGTCCACGAAAAAGTTTGCCACAACTTGAGATTTGATGGATTCGCGTCTGTCATATTGCGGAGCATAAGGAGCTAGCTCAATTGCCCATTTTGCAATTCTGCCGCTTGCATCCTCGTTACTCATTATCTCGGATATAGGGGCCTCACATACGATCCGGATGGGATGCTCCTCAAAGTAGTGCTTCAGTTTCTTGGCGGCCATGTACACGCCATATGCCAATTTTTGATAATGTGGGTAGTTCTGCTTTGAGGTTGACAACACTTCACTCAAGTAATACACCGGCCTTTGCACCGACTTACCTTCCTCATCGCGCTCCACCACTATCACTGCACTTACAACTCGGTTGGTTGCGGCTATATAGAGTAACATTGGCTCCTTTGATAGTGGCGAGGCTAGCACTGGTGCCGTGGATAACATTTTCTTTAGGTGGGCAAAGGCTTCATTGGCCTGCGGTGTCCAAATGAACTTATCCGACTTTTTCATGAGTTGGTAAAGAGGCAAAGCCTTTTTTCCCAACCGACATACAAACCGACTTAACGAGGCCAGGCAACCTGTGAACTTCTGGACATCGTTAAGACACTTCGGCAGTTCCATTCGTTCGATGGCCTGGATTTTGGTTGGATTAACGTCAATACCTCGGCTAGAGACGAGAAAACCGAGTAATTTTCCAGCCGGGACACCGAAGGTGCATTTTTCCGGGTTAAGTTTCATCCGAAACCTTCTTAGGTTTGCAAATGTTTGCCTGATATCGTCAGGGAGTGTTTTTCTTTCCTTGGTCTTGATAACCACATCATCCACGTACACCTGTACATTTTGACCTATTTGGTCGTGCAAACATTTTTGCATACACCTCTGGTACGTTGCCCCTGCATTACGTAATCCAAACGGCATGGTGCGATAGCAATAAGCCCCATACGGGGTAATAAACGCAGTCTTTATTTGATCATCCGGATTCAGAGGTATCTGGTGGAAACCAGAATAAGCATCAATGAATGACAACAGTTCACATCCAGCAGTTGAGTCTATGACCTGATCTATTCTTGGCAGTGGAAACGGATCTTTTGGACACGCCTTATTCAGGTTCGTGTAATCGATACACATACGCCAAACCACTGCCACGTTCGGGTCATCTTTCTTCTTTTCCACCAGCACCGGATTAGACAGCCAATCCGGGTAAAGAACTTCCATGATAAATCCTGCAGCTAGCAACCGAGCTATCTCATCCCCAATGACTTTCCTCCTATCTTCGGTGAAGTGGCGGAGAGGTTGCTTCACCGGCTTGGCTCCGGGTCTCACATTTAAAGAGTGCTCGGCTAACTCCCTCGGAACACCTTGCAAGTCCTGTGTGGACCAAGCAAAAATGTCCCGATTCTCACGGAGGAAGTTGACGAGCTCGCTTTCCTATTTATCACTTAACCCGACACCAATTGTTACGGTGCGCTCTGGGAACATATCATCAACGGGAACCTTCTTGGTATCTTTCGTGGCCTAGAAAGAGACAGTTCCATGCGGGTTGCTCAGCGCCGGCATATACTGCTGCGCGGACTGAGCCAATGCCGCCACCTCTTGAATTTTTCTTTTTTCCTACGCGATCACAAGTGACTCGGCTAAGTTTGATCTGGCCGACGTACACTCCATCGAACGTCGGAAGTCCCCAGCAATGGTAATCACCCCGTTTGGTCCGGGCAACTTCATCTTCAAGTAGCTGACATGACAACTTGCCATAAACTTGTTCAGCGCTGGCCTTCCGAGCAGCGCATGATACGCGCTTTCTAAGTTCACCACTTCGAACTCCAGATTTTCGGTTCGGCAATTATCCCTCGTGCCGAACAAGACGTCGACCCGGACCTTGCCTATGGGCTCGCAAGAAATACCGGGCACAATGCCATGGAAAGTTGTCCTCGTGGCCTGGAGCATGTTCTCCGAGATACCCAACTTGCGCATTGTGTCCGCATACATGATATTTATGCTACTGCCGTTGTCGATCAGTACCTTTGAGAACCTTACGTTAATGCTAGGCCCAATGAACGTAGGATCCAGCACCAACGCATACGAACTAGGGCTCAGCATGAGCTTCGGATGATCCCTAATGCTCCAGGTGATTTCCTGATCGGACCAAGGCATGTACCTCGTCACTGCCGGCATTACTGCATTCACCTCCAAATGCCTACGCTGCAAGCTTTTTCTATCAATTTCCTCGGTGGTAAATACACAGTAGCTCTGGTGATGCTCCATGTACTCGTTTCTCCCATCATTTCTGGGGTGCCTCTGATCCGGCTGATGCTGATTTTCTACCTGATGCACTGCATCCCTTCTTTCATTGTTATCATACCTCGGCGGAGGGGGAGGCAACAATAGCTGTTGCGTGTTCGCTCCGGAGAGAAATTGCTGCCGGGGTAACTCCTGCCGAGGCTGATCATTCCGGGGTGCCTGAGCATTCCCTGAACCACCTTGCTCGATCTTGCGCATCCACTCGCATTGCCTCGTCGTATGACCCGCTGGGTTGTTCGGATTTGGCGTGTGAAACTTACACGGCTGGTCCAACATTGACACGTAAGTATACCTCGGACGGTCTTTCCTTTCTTGCCACTGCTTCTTTTGCTCCAGTGTCCAAGTTTTCTTCCCATCGTTCCTTGGAGTCCATTGACCTCGAGTTTTTTGGCGCTGGCTACCCCTTGCTCCGGGTTGATCTTGATTCACAGCTGCAACTTGGTGCAAACCGTACCGGTGGTCAGGTCTATCATCTCTCCTTTTTCCTCTGTAATCATTCCTCCGGGATGATCCGGATCCATCCCTCTGATAGTACTCATCGCTTGACTCGTTGGACACGAGCCTTGGTTGGGTCGGGTCACCCAACGCATACGAATCTGCAATCCAGATCATTTCTGCCAACGTAGCCGGCATTTTCCGTTGCAACTTCATCCACAGCTCGCTTCCATATCTGCACCCCTGTGCAAACCATGCTATGGCCTGTGATTCTATCACGCCCTCGCATGAGTTTCTCACGGTACACCACCGGGTCAAAAACTCCCGGTCTGTCTCATTGGGTCTTTGCTTGCACAAAGCTAGGATATGTGGCCTATTTGGCCTTTGATACGTACTTGAAAAATTGCTGATGAACATCTCCTCGAAACCTATCCAGCAGTTGATGCTTCCTGGTGGCAAATTGTTCAACCACACCCTTGCCGGGCCTTCCAACATCTGGGGTACATACCGTACGGCCCATCTTAGGTTGCCTATGGCAATTTTTACAGCCGTAGCATAGTTTATTAGCCAATCCTCTGGCTTGGTACTACCGTCATAGGTCTTGGTGCCCCTGGGCAACTGAAAGTTCGGTACTGGTGGCTCTTTCATGATCCGGGGTCCAAAACACGCTGGACCCGGTGGACCTTGACATTCAATTTGTTCCGACCTATACAGTCGATCCAGTTTCAACCTTGCATCGTCCGGCATCAAATCCCTACTTCCCAATCTCGACCCTATCACATGATAGTCCGGTCTCGGGTATCCCACATTTGCCATCTCCGAATCACCATCGTTATACCAGTTTTGCTCTCGCAGCGCACCTTTCTGTTGCACACCTCGGCCGGCACTGTGCTCTTGCCTTGGCATGTTCTGCTGCTGCGGTTGTCTTGCTCCAGCTGAGTTTTGCTGCCCGGCATTGCCGTTGACAACGTTCCCTTGACCGGCATTACCTTGGTCGCGGTTACCTCGGCCAGCTTCGCCTCGGCTCACACTCCGTCGATCATCATTTTTCTGCGCTTCTTTTTCTTTCCCTGCCCATGTCGGGTCATACGGGACAATTTGTTTGTTCCGTCTAGCCGAGGTTACCACCTCCTCTCTCCTTGGAGCACCATGAGGGGACGATGCGGCTCCAGCGGATTTCTCCGGGTTACCCACCGCCGAATTGACGATCTTGGAGGCTCCAGCTCTCTCCGGGTTTTCCCTGAGCAGTTCCTCGTTTTGCCTATTTGTAATCCGAACCAGCTTGTTAACCCGATCTTGCTGACTTTGCCGGGCTTCACCCGTCAGTCCCTCTAACTCAGATGTAGCTGCATCCGCTGCCCTGAGGTTCTTGGCCGGGGTACTATACCTCGGCAGCCCCACGGACAAACAGTTTTCTGGTTCCTCGATTCTAGCATCACCTTCTCTGTTCATTTCGCTCATGAGATTGTTGGAGATATGCCCAAGAGGCAATAATAAAAGTGATTATTATTATATCTTTGTGTTTATGATGAATGTTTACATCCCATGCTATAATTGTATTATTAGGAAACACTAATACATGTGTGTTTTGTAAACATAAGAGAGTCCCTAGTAAGCCTCTTGTTGAACTAGCTTGTTGATTAGTTGATGATCATGGTTTCCTGATCATGGACATTGGATGTGATTAATAACAAGGTTATATCATTAGGAGAATGATGTGATGGACACACACCCATAGTAAGCGTAGCATAAGATCAAGTCATTAAAGTTCGTTTGCTATAAGCTTTAAAATACATAGTAACCTAATCCTTCGACCATGAGGTTATGTTAATCACCATCACCGGATGGGTACTTTGATGACATCAAACACCGCTTCGTAACTGGGTGGTCATAAAGGTGTCATTGGGTATTCTGAAAGTATGTGTTGAAGCGCATGAACCAAGATTGGGATTTGTCCATCCATATGACGGATAGATATGCTCTGGGCCCTCTCGGTGGAATGTCATCTAATTAGCTTGCAAGCATGTGACTGGGTCACAAGGGATGACATAACATGGAACGAGTAAAGAGTACTTATCTGTAACGAGGTAGAACTAGGTATAGAGATACCGACGATCAAACCTCGGATAAGTAGAGTATCGCATGACAAAGGGAATTGGTTTCATATGTTAATGGTTCTATCCATCACGAAGTCATCGTTGAGTATGTGGGAGCCATTATGGATCTCCAGGTCCCGCTGATGGTTATTGATAGGAGATGTGTCTCTATCATGTCTACATATTCACGAACCGTAGGGTGACACACTTAAGGTTCGAAGTTGTTTTAAGTAGATATGGAATGTGCGTTGGAGACCGAATGTTGTTCGGAGTCTCGGAATGGATCCGGGACATCACGAGGAGATCCGGAATTGTCCAGAGAATAAGATTCATATATAGGGGATCATTTTCTGAGTTAGGAAATGTTCCGGAGTGTTTGTATGAGGATTCTAGAAGGTTTCGGAATGTTCCGGAAGGTTCTGGAAGGTTTCTTGGAGTTTGCTTGAAAACCAAGGAAGGGATCAAGGAGTCCTGGTGGGTCAAGACTAGGAGTCGTGGGGGAGGAGGACTCCTCCGCCCCTCCCCAATCCGCCGGCCTAGGAGGTGGGGAGTCCTACTAGGACTCCCCCTCCCCAAGGCGCCCTCCCCCTTTAAATAGAGGGGCAGGGGCGCTACCTCCTAGCCCTCCTCCATAACTCCCAATCTCTGCCGCCTCTCTCCTCCTCCTTTCTTCTACACAGGCATAGGCGAAGCCCTGCAGAATTCTCTACTCCACCACCACCACCACGCCGTCGTGCTGCTGGGATTCCGTGGAGAAGATCTACTACCTCCGCTGCTCGCTGGAACGAGGAGAGGAAGGTCTGCTTCGACTCGGCACGTGTGACCGACTGTGGAAGTGCTGCCGGAACGCGGCGCCGGAAGGATCGTCCACACGATCTTGAGATCGGCAAGTGATCGACTACATCAACCACGAGATCTAATCTCGTTAACGCTTTCGGATCTACGAGGGTTAGTTCCTATCTATCTCGTTGCACACATCTAATAGATTAGATCTTGGCTTTTATCTAGATTAGATCTGGGTTTTGTTCGTTCTTGCGGTAGAATTTTTTTGTTTTCCATGCTACGAACCTATCAGTGGTATCAGAGCCGTATCTATGCGTAGATCTGTTGCACGAGTAGAACACAATGTTATTGTGGGCGTTGATGCTTTTGTTGTCGGTGTCTTAGCGTGTACTTTGCATCTTGCAGCATGGTGGGATGAAGCGGCTCGGGCTAACATTACATGTCATCGCACACGAGACTTGCTCCACGCTTGACGTGCAACTTGCTTTGCACAAGTGGCTTTGCGGGTGTCTGCCTCTCCCACCATAGTTAAGATTCAATTTACAAGAAGCATCTGACAACACTTGTATCAACGTTGTGGTTCTTGTTCGTAGGTAAGATCGGTCTTATGCGAAAGCCCCAAACCACGTAAAACATGCAAAGAAAATTAGAGGCGTCTAACTTGTTTTTGCAGGGGTTTTGTGATGTGATATGGCCATCATGTGATTGTGATTGTATTTGATGTATGCAATGATCCTTGCTGTAATATGGCAACCGGCAGGAGCCTAATGGTTGTCTTTAATTCTGTTAAGACCTGCGTGTCTATTCATCTTGTAATAGCTTTATTCCAAGTAGTTGTAATAGTTGCTAGTGATGATGGACAACCATGAAGCGGCGCCACTGACCTTGAGGCAATGCTGGTGATGATGGAGATCATGTTCGTGCTTTGGAGATGGAGATCAAAGGCGCAAGAAGAAAGGGCCATATCATATCACACTAATTATGAATTGCTTGTGATGTTAATCCTTTATGCATCTAGTATTGCTTAGATTGCGATGGTAGCATTATAAGATGATCCCTCTCACTAAATATCAAGTAATAAAGTGTTCACCCTTAGTTGGCACCGTTGCTAAGACTTGTCGTTTCGAAGCATCTCGTGATGATCGGATGTGATAGATTCTACGTGTGCATACAGCGGGTGCAAGCCAGATTTGCACATGCGGAAACTAAGGTTATCTTGACGAGCCTAGCATGTACAGACATGGTCTCGGAACATGGACCTGGGTATTTGATACTAGTTCGGTTGCTCATATTTGTAACTCAAAACAGGAGCTGCGGAATAGACGAAGACTGGCAAGAGACGAGGTGACGATGCGTGTTGGAAATGGCTCCAAGGTTGATGTGATCGCCATCGGCACGCTCCCTCTACATCTACCTTCGGGATTAGTTTTAAATTTAAATAATTGTTATTTGGTGCCTGCGTTAAGCATGAACATTATATCTGGATCCTGTTTATTGCGAGACGGTTACTCTTTTAAGTCCAAGAATAAAGGTTGTTCGATTTATATGAGTAATATATTTTATGGTAATGCACCTGAGATGAATGGTTTATTCTTACTGAATCTCGATAGTAGTGATACACATGTTCACAACATAGATGCTAAACGAATAAAATTGAATGATAATTCTACATACATGTGGCACTGTCGTCTTGGTCACATTGGAGTGAAGCGTATGAAGAAACTCCATTCTGATGGACTTCTTGAATCACTTGATTTTGAATCACTTGAAAGATGCGAAGCATGTCTAATGGGAAAAATGACTAAGACTCCATTCTCTGGTACAATGGAGCGAGCTACAGACTTATTGGAAATAATACATACCGATGTGTGCGGTCCAATGAGTGTAGCATCGCGTGGTGGATATCGTTATGTTCTCACTTTCACAGATGACTTAAGTTGATATGGGTATGTCTATTTTATGAAACATAAGTCCGAAACTTTCGAGAAGTTAAGGAATTTCAAAGTGAAGTGGAAAATCATCGTAACAAGAAGATTAAATTTCTGCGTTCTGATCGCGGAGGTGAATATCTAAGTTATGAGTTTGGCATGCATTTAAAGAAATGTGGGATACTTTCGTAGTTGACACCGCCGGGAACACCACAGCGTAATGGTGTGTCCGAACGTCGTAATCGAACTCTCTTAGATATGGTTCGGTCTATGATGTCTCTTACAGATTTACCGTTATCATTTTGGGGCTATGCATTAGAGACGGCCGCATTCACTTTAAATAGGGCACCATCTAAATCCGTTGAAACAACACCGTACGAATTGTGGTTTGGTAAGAAACCTAAGTTGTCGTTCCTTAAAGTTTGGGGTTGCGAGGCATATGTAAAGAAGTTACAACCTGATAAGCTAGAACCCAAAGCGGAGAAATGCGTCTTCATAGGATACCCTAAAGAAACAATTGGGTATACCTTCTATCATAGATCCGAAGGCAAAGTTTTCGTTGCCAAGAATGGATCCTTTCTTGAGAAGGAGTTTCTCTCGAAGGAGGTGACTGGAAGGAAAGTAGAACTTGATGAGGTTATTGAACCTTCTCTCGGATTTGAGAGTAGCGCAGGACCGGAAGATGTTTTTGTGCCGCCTGCACCAATTGGAGAGGAACCTAATGATAATGATCATGAAACTTCAAAGGAAGTTACTGCTGAACCTCGCAGGTCAACAAGGGTTCGTACCACTCCTGATTGGTATGACTCTGCCTTGAACGTCATGTTGGTGGACAACGCTGATGACCCTACGACGTATGAAGAAGCTATGGTGAGCTCAGATTCCGACAAATGGCTAGAAGCCATGAAATCCGAAATGGGATCCATGTACGAAAACCAAGTATGGACTTTGTTGGACTTACCGGATGGCCGTAAGGCTGTCGAGAACAAATGGATTTTCAAGAGAAAAACAGATGCTGATGGTAATGTTACCGTCTATAAAGCTTGACTTGTCGCGAAAGGGTTCCGACAAATTCAAGGAGTTGACTATGATGAGACATCCTCACCAGTAGTGAAGCTAAAGTCTGTGAGGATTTTGTTAGCAATTGCTGCACATTTCGATTATGAGATTTGGCAGATGGATGTCAAAACAGCGTTCCTTAATGGTGACATTGAGGAAGAGTTGTATATGGTACAACCCAAGGGTTTTGTCGATCCTAAAGACGCTGACAAGGTATGCAAACTTCAGCGCTCCATTTATGGACTGAAGCGAGCATCCCGAAGTTGGAATCAACGTTTTGATAAAGTAATCAAAAACTTTGGTTTTATACAAACTTATGGAGAAGCTTGTATTTACAAGAAAGTGAGTGGGAGCTCTGTAGCATTCCTAGTACTATATGTAGATGACATATTATTGATTGGGAATGATATAGAACTTCTTAGTAGCGTCAAAACCTATTTGAATAATAGTTTTTCAATGAAGGATCTTAGCGAAGCGACATATATTCTAGGCATCAAGATTTATAGAGATAGATCAAGACGCCTAATAGCGCTTTCACAAAGTACATACTTAGACAAAGTTCTAAAGAAGTTTAGAATGGAAGAGAGAAAGAAAGGGTTCATGCCCATGTTGTCAGGTAAAACCTTGAGCAAGACTCAAAGTCCAGCTACGGCAGAAGATAGAGAAAAGATGAATAATATTCCCTATGCATCGGCCATAGGTTCTATCATGTATGCCATGCTGTGTACAAGACCGGATATAGCACATGCTGTTAGTTTGACTAGCAGATATCAAAGTGATCCTGGAGTGGAACACTGGACAGCGGTCAAGGATATCCTAAAGTACCTAAATAGGACTAAGGATATGGTTCTTTCTTATGGAGGTGATGAACAGCTTGTTGTAAACGGTTACACCGATGCTAGTTGCAACATCGATCCGGATGACTCGAAGTCACAATCGGGATATGTATTTATTTTGAATGGTGCTGCAGTGAGCTGGAGGAGTGCAAAGCAAAGCGTTGTGGCGAAATCTTCAACTGAACCGAAATACATAGTTGCTTCGGAGGCTACACAAGAAGCCGTGTGGATGAAGGAATTCATTACTGAACTTGGCATGGTTCCCAGTGCGTTGGACCCGATGGCCATCTACTGTGACAACACAGGTGCCATAGCTAATGCGCAGGAGCCAAGGTCACATAGCAAGCTGAAGCACATCAAGCTACGTTTCCACGCTATTCGCGAGTATGTCCGAGATGGTGACATAAAGATTTGCAAAGTACACACTGATCTGAATGTGGCAGATCCGTTGACTAAACCTATCCCTAGGGCAAAGCATGACCAACACCAGAACGCCATGGGTGTTAGGTATATTACCATGTAATCTAGATTATTGAATCTAGTGCAAGTGGGAGACTGTTGGAGATATGCCCAAGAGGCAATAATAAAAGTGGTTATTATTATATCTTTGTGTTTATGATGAATGTTTACATCCCATGCTATAATTGTATTATTAGGAAACACTAATACATGTGTGTTTTGTAAACATAAGAGAGTCCCTAGTAAGCCTCTTGTTGAACTAGCTTGTTGATTAGTTGATGATCATGGTTTCCTGATCATGGACATTGGATGTGATTAATAACAAGGTTATATCATTAGGAGAATGATGTGATGGACACACACCCATAGTAAGCGTAGCATAAGATCAAGTCATTAAAGTTCGTTTGCTATAAGCTTTAAAATACATAGTAACCTAATCCTTCGACCATGAGGTTATGTTAATCACCATCACCGGATGGGTACTTTGATGACATCAAACACCGCTTCGTAACTGGGTGGTCATAAAGGTGTCATTGGGTATTCTAAAAGTATGTGTTGAAGCGCATGAACCAAGATTGGGATTTGTCCATCCATATGACGGATAAATATGCTCTGGTCCCTCTCGGTGGAATGTCATCTAATTAGCTTGCAAGCATGTGACTGGGTCACAAGGGATGACATAACATGGAACGAGTAAAGAGTACTTATCTGTAACGAGGTAGAACTAGGTATAGAGATACCGACGATCAAACCTCGGATAAGTAGAGTATCGCGTGACAAAGGGAATTGGTTTTGTATGTTAATGGTTCTATCGATCACGAAGTCATCGTTGAGTATGTGGGAGCCATGATGGATCTCCAGGTCCCGCTGATGGTTATTGATAGGACATGTGTCTCTATCATGTCTACATATTCACGAACCGTAGGGTGATACACTTAAGGTTCGATGTTGTTTTAAGTAGATATGGAATGTGCGTTGGAGACCGAATGTTGTTTGGAGTCTCGGAATGGATCCGGGACATCACGAGGAGATCCGGAATTGTCCGGAGAATAAGATTCATATATAGGGGATCATTTTCTGAGTTAGGAAATGTTCCGGAGTGTTTGTATGAGGATTCTAGAAGGTTTCGGAATGTTCCGGAAGGTTCTGGAAGGTTTCTTGGAGTTTGCTTGAAAACCAAGGAAGGCATCAAGGACTCCTGGTGGGTCCAGACTAGGAGTCGTGGGGGAGGAGGACTCCCCCCTCCCCAATCCGCCGACCTAGGAGGTGGGGAGTCCTACTAGGACGCCCCCTCCCCAAGGCGCCCTCCCCCCTTTAAATAGAGGGGCAGGGGCGCCACCTCCTAGCCCTCCTCCATAACTCCCAATCTCTGCCGCCTCTCTCCTCCTCCTTTCTTCTGCACAGGCATAGGCGAAGCCCTACAGAATTCTCTACTCCGCCACCACCACCACGCCATCGTGCTGCTGGGATTCCGTGGAGAAGATCTACTACCTCCGCTGCTCGCTGGAACGAGGAGAGGAAGGTCTGCTTCGACTCCGCAGGTGTGACCGACTATGGAAGCGCTGCCGGAACGCGGCGCCGGAAGGATCGTCCACACGATCTTGAGATCGGCAAGTGATCGACTACATCAACCATGAGATCTAATCTCGTTAACGCTTTCGGATCTACGAGGGTTCGTTCCTATCTATCTCGTTGCACATGTGTAATAGATTAGATCTTGGCTTTTATCTAGATTAGATCTGGGTTTTGTTCGTTCTTGCGGTAGAAAATTTTTGTTTTCCATGCTACGAACCCATCAGAGATTTCTCCCTTTGACTTTTACATTATCAACCTTATTCGCCTTAGCGTAGTCACGCAGCGTCATGTTCAACGACTGCTGGGCCGCGGCTATTTTCTTTGCGCCCTCTAGTATTTTCTGCGTAGTTTCTTCCAGCTCGGCCTGTGCACAAGCCGGATCTACCGCTGCTACTATAGGGTTTGCCAAGCTATCAATTGCCTCTCTCAGCACGTTTTCCAGCCTCTCGAGCGGAGGACCTCTACCTTTCCTTGGTGCCTTGGTCGTCACCTCCGGATCTGGCACCGGATCTTTGCTCGCTCCTGCACCTGGCGCTGTCATCATTACCTCTGCATGGTCCGGGGAACGAGCGATACGCTCCCCGCGAGCCACAGTGAGGGGCGGTTCGCCTGCTTCGACGACGTGGCGCGCATGAACGCTAGACACGTCCACCGCAACGTAGACCTTGTGCGCGCCGAGCTTGACGAAGATGCCGTTGCGCGGGAGAGGGCGCGTGCCGAAGCAGCCTGCGTTGTCGCTGACGAAGTCCCGCGCTCCAAAGCGCTGAACGAGCCCGGAGACGATGCGCTCGCCGGTGGCAATGAAGTTTCCCGTCCGGATTTTGACCCCTGCTAGCGCCGCTAGCCCCACGGTGGGCGCCAACTGTCGTGGTGGTGTCACGGCAGATGCCATGTATAGGCTAAAGGTGGGGACTAATACTCGCTAGGGGAATCCAGGGAGGGATAGTGAAGTGATTCTCCAAACAAGAGCTTGTATTGATTTACTTCCAAGCTTACAAGTGCTCCTAGAGCTGTATTGGCGAGAGGAGGAAGAAGGAGCTCTCTTACTCTCACCCACAGATCACACCTAAAACCCTAGCCCAAAACTGAATCGTAGAGAGACCAACCCCTTCTACAGAAGCCTTAGCCCCCCTTTTATAGGGGAGGCTCGGTTTCTGCCTAGGGCATACGTGGAGGCATATCCTCCTCCCAAAGTGGTAAGCCGACCGGGGTGCTTTTTCCCCCGCGTCACACATGCTTTAGCTACGCGAGCCTCTGACGGCACGCTCGTCAGCCGACACGGGCGTCGTCACGCTTGTCGGCCACGCCCCGGTGGTCCTGTCCTTGCTCGCTTCGCTCAGGTAGTGCGTACCGGGGCTCCTTTTGACCAGCGAGATTCCTTCCTTCTCCTAGAAGCTTGCTATGACCCGGATGATGGTTCATCCGGCCACACCCGTTCCTGCATACAGGTAAATCATTCACTTCCGACTTACTGCTTAAGTCGGATGAGACCTAGTTAGGCGAACGCCCCTAGGTCCGGATTATCCGGTGATTCGGCCTGCCTTGAGGTGACCCGGCCAGCATCTGCTTTGGCCTTGCCAAACCTCGGCTAACTCGGCCTTTATACCCCGGCGTGACCCTACCCGGGGGTATCCCCCCAACAAAAGTGGTAAGCCGACCGGGGTGCTTTTTCCCCCGCGTCACACATGCTTTAGCTACGTGAGCCTCTGACGGCGCCCTCGTCAGCCGACACGGGCGTCGTCATGCTTGTCGGCCACGCCCCGGTGGTCCTGTCCTTGCTCGCTTCGCTCATGCAGTGCGTACCGGGGCTCCTTTTGACCAGCGAGATTCCTTCCTTCTCCTAGAAGCTTGCTGTGACCCGGATGATGGTTCATCCGGCCACGCCCGTTCCTGCATATAGGTAAAACATACACTTCCGACTTACCGCTTAAGTCGGATGAGACCTAGTTAGGCGAACGCCCCTAGGTCCGGATTACCCCATGATTCGGCCTGCCTTGAGGTGACCCGGCCAGCATCTGCTTTGGTCTTGCCGAACCTAGGCTAACTCGGCCTTGATACCCTGGCGTGACCCTACTCGGGGGTATCCCCCCAACACCACTCATTCCATGGAAGATAGAAGTGTCCTTTATCCCTCGTACTTTTACTTCCGTCCTTGTTTTCCAGAGTGCTCTTTCGAAGAAAGTAATCAATAATCTCTTGTTGGTGATCTCGCCCTTTCTACACGGAGCAAAATCTTTAATTATCTACTGGGAACAAACGCAAACTCTTTTCCGTCCTCGTCATTCTACCAGTTCTCGACATCCCCAAACAAGACGGAAGGAAACTATCTCCCTCGTTGTTTCATCAATTCTTTTTATTTGGTCAAACCAATTATGGTTGATGCCATCAGTCGCGAATCTATTGCATTAGCCTCAAGGTTAAAGAAAACAATAAGTATCTCTTATCTTCTATATTCTTTTCCTCTCGGGATTCCATCATAATCTAGCATCCCCTCTTTCTCTTGAAGTTATATCCGCGCACCTCAATTGCGTGATCCTTTGGTTCTTACCGGCGCAAGAAGAATCTAATCCGACAATGTCTAACTAAATTTTTCCGTTGATATCAAGGAACTCTATTGTTTGAAGGCGATATTGTTTCCGAACTTCCTTTCTCAAATCCGAGAGAAGATATAATGCTATTTTCATAGTGGTATATAACTTCTCCAAAGTAGCTCTTTCTTCCGGCGAGGCAAAGAATCATCGTCATGTGCATCTGTTGATCTCTAATCCTAACGGTGTGTCTTTCTTTCTCCATGATACATCGGCCTTACTTATTCTTTCAAGTGTTTCTTTTCTTTATCATGTTTCCTAATGTTCATCCTATCCTTCTTGTCTCATGACAATCCTTCAATTCTTCTAACCCTTTGTTTCTTGAAGCAAACGCAGACTCGCAACAAGTCTAGCAAGTGTTTGCAAGGTGTAGTGGTCGCACCATTCCGTTGTTCATCAACATGGGAACGTGAGCGTCACCTTCATTCCGAACACCCGCCTCTCCTTGTGTTGGTTTCTTTTTCCTAGGAATCTCGGGGTGAGATTCTTGTTTAGTGGGGGAGAGTTGTAGCATCCCAATTGTCTAACAATTGCAATGCTACTAGCCTAGTCTATATATGCTACTTCCTACATATGATTAGTTGCATCATTATTATATCATGCCCATGTCATCATGCCTCCTTGCATTTGAGCATCATATAAAACCCTTTTCACTTGGTTTTTCTCTCATATGCATTTATTAATTGTATTTTCCTCTTGATACATTGTAGTTGGATCTTGATATATTGTTAATGCCCAAATTGAGTTGGGGGCCTATCTCTCTAATTCCTTCCACCTACTAACTTGTCAAATTCATCTCTTTCGTGAATCCAATTTTTTTATTCTACCATATGTTGTCAAGTGGGATAATCTTTTTTTTGCCTTGTGTATTTGAACTCATGCTCATTTGAAATATATGGATCTAGTCAACTTGCAATTCTATCTTGCCTCTATCTCTCTTTTATCTATGTGTGTGTGCCATCCTCTTTTTTTATTCCTTTGCTTTAGCACATGCCATCTATTCCCTTTTCCTATGCCACATGAAATACTAGGACACTCCTTAGCCACATGAAATAATAACACTTCCATGTACCATCCTTTCTACTCACTTCCTTTTGGAGTTTTTGGTTTATTTGAATGTTGTGCAAACCACTTATCTACCCATCAATTCCTTCCCCTCTCTAATTTTTGTAGAACACCTCCCTCCTTCTATCCCTAAGCTAGCTAAACCTAGCTACACATACACACACACCTTCTAATCCTAGCTAACCGTGAGCATGTACCCATACACACACTCTTTTTAGATATATGCCATGCATGCATGCAATTGTATGTGTGTAGGAGTATATGCCATGCATGAGTAGTGTGTGTATGTGACCTATATACCTACTCTCTCTCTCTCTAGATCATATATCTCTCTCCACAACCTAGTTTCTTTTCCTAGCTAGATAAATCCTCTATCCTACCGAGGGTGTGCATGAGCACCACTCCATCCACACACGTGAATCTCTCTCTCTCTCCCATCCTTTCTTATCTTGGCAAAGACTCCACATTGACCCGCCCCTCTCTCCTTTGATCAGCACCCCACCATCGACTTGGGCCTCTCCCCTGGTCCCTCTCTTGCCTCTTTAAGGAAACAAAGAGAGAGAAGAGAGTAGCCAGCAGCCGATCACCCTCTCTCATGCCATACCGGAGCCTCCCTCTCACCTTTTTGGAAAAACCACCGCCACCACCACGTGAGCCCCTTCCTCCTCCCAGCTACCCTCTCATCTCCAACCAGATCAAGATCTGCAGCCCCATCTCCCCTCTCCCTCTTCTTCTTTCCCAAGACCACTCCCATGGCACCAAAACCCTAGCCACGACCCCCCTCTGTCCTTCTTCATTCAGGTGGACGTCGAGCCGATCCGGGAGCACCAGGACACTCCCCGGCTTCCTCTTCTTCGTCCTATACATGACCCCCACCAGGAGACGCGCCGGAAGTTTGCTTGAGCAGCAGCGCCACCACCATGACCGTGACAACCAGGAGCAATCGGTCTGCGAGTACCTCTCGAGTTCGCCTCCGCTCCAGCAAGCTCGGCTCGCTATGCAACGTCCTGGTGAGCTCCTCTCATCCCCAGACAACACCTCCCTCCCTCTCTCGTTGTGCTTCACCGACGGGTGCGCCGCTGCGCGCAGTCGCCGCCACGAGAGCACCCACGCCTGTTTTATGCTGTTGCTGTTCATCGAGTCCTAGCCATCGGTGTGTTGCTCGCCTTCGAGTGCAACCTGAAGCAAAGTTTTAGATCCTGCAACCCTCTTTCAAACAAGCCATAGCACGTTCAAAACGATCCACCACAGCTCTGGCAATCGTGATCGCAAGGTGGATGTCCGAATCAGCTCTGCTTTATGCAGTCTCGGTGTTCATCACAAAACTGCGCGACACATGGTCCACCCCAGCACAAACCGATCAAACCACTATGTAGATCTTTTTCTCTCCGTCGTTTTGAGTACTCATAGGCCTAATTCCATCCAGCGAGCGCGAAGATCTCTTGCGCGCAAGATCAAGCCGCAGCATTGCTTCACTCGCGAGTGCGATCTGCAGTCTTCGTCAGGCCAACGAGTAAGCTACAGACCCCTCTGTTCTTCATGTTTTTCCCGTTGTTATAGGCCTCCCCTTAGGAAACTCCAAATACCAAAATTGTAGCCCTTCGTCGTATCTATGTTTTTCGTTTTTACGGCTTTGCCAGATTCTCGCCCGTTAGCTCGTTATCTTCCTCGCAAAATGGCCGCAGCTAGCCGGTTTTCGCAATCGAATTAAGTTCGTCAGACCACCTCCTCCAGAAACTTTTGCTAAAAAGCCCCTGTGGATTTTCCCGCTCCACCCGCAGTCCCTGGATCCGCCACGTGTCCGACCCCGGCTGGCGCGCCCGCGCAGTGGCCCCGCGATACGTTGGCCCACCCGTCCGCCTCTGCGGCTGGGTGAACCCGCGGTGAGAAAAGCCCCGCGTAGAGCCGCTGCCCCACCTTGTGCTGAGTCAGCGACGACCCCAGCCGTCAGCGTCTCGGGCTAATTTCTCCTGAGTACAAAAAGTCTCTGTGATCTTTTCTAAATAATAAAAATAATCCAAAAATTGCAAATATGTTTTTAGTATCCAAAAATTAATAACTTTTTATTGACATTTCCAAATAATACAAATGAGATATGTTTTTGAATCAGAAAAATATGAGGAATTCAAATATGCTATCCAAAATAATGTTTGACCACTTTAAATTTTCGAAATTGTTTAAATCCAGTAAAAATGCCTTTTCTTAAATAATTAATAACTTTAGTTTTATAACTCCAAATTCGACAAATAATATGCCTAAATCGGTAAGCGCGACGAGACCGTTCTGTCTATGCATTCCATATTATGAATTGAAGCATGAATCATGTCATTATTAAAAATCAGAACTGTTTATGGCAATAAAACTTGACCAAATAATTACTAAAATGATTTATCCTCGTTCCCCCACCTCACCCTTGCCATTCTACATTACTACCATGTAAATTGTGCATCATTCATCATGGAATGCTTGTTTGCTTGACGCATTTTATTCATATGCTTGTGCACTTTATTTATGTTGTCCCTTGTTTGTTTGGTTCTTCTTCGAATAGATGCCGAGCAGGGGAATTATCAGGAATCACAGTAGTTCTACCCAGATCCGTCTCTCGCTTCAACTGAGCGGCCTGGCAAGCACTACCACATGCTTGCATACATATAGTACATATTGCCTCTATCTTATTCTTGCATCATTGAGTCACGATTGCATTAAATTGAATCCCAAGTACTGCATAGCCTTTACTATTAAACCCCACCGAAGCTTGTTCCTCCATCCCATGAGCCATTACTACAGGAGTTTTTTGAGCCATGCGAGTCATAGAACAGCATGTGTAGGGTATGTGAGTGTCTGATGGATAACGAGGTGCCTAAACAACTTAACCTGAGTAGTAATGGGATAACTAATGAAAGCGGCACCGGTGAGCAATATCTGCTATTTGGTTTTTCATGCTCACTTGTGTCCGGTAGGACCCCGAGTACTTGATTCCTGTTCCTTGACTATTCACACTATCCACATCCGGGAGGCCTTATGGACCCCCCTGAGCCAGAGCTTGATTCATTTCTATTTCTTGGGGCCACAAAGTAGTTTGGGGCTTTGTTACTATGTTGTACTTATGCCATGTTTTACTGTTTTATCTAAGATTGTGCGAGGAGCACCTGTACTGTTTAGGATTGCGGAGTGTTTTCACGGTATCGACAAGCCTAGTCACACTTTTGGGTTCCCAGTCGTTTATAGCCATTGGCGCAAACCTTGGGTCCATCTCGGAGCCGGCCAACTTCGTTGCGGGTAGCTTAATGGGGTGGCCCCCTGAAATATTTCTGAATCCTGTGATCGCTTTGTCGTGAATGCCTCGTTGGGTTTTGATTTGATTTTTCCGAGGTTGATCGAGTGTGTGTTGCTATTTGTGCACCCCTGTAGGGTAAATCTTTCTGAAAGCCGTGTCCGTGGTTATGGACGACTTGGAGCACAGTTTCTCGTTCATAGACAAGTATAACTAAAGTACCGCTTTTAATCTGACTAAATACCTGACTAGTAAATAGTGCAATACTCATGGAATGGTTAATAAAACTGCCAACAGATGGGTTGTTCGTCCGCTTTCTCGTTGGTAAGCGAGAAGGAGGATGGATCCGTTAATTATACTGTTATAACTGTTGTTACTAATTAACGGACATCCGTCTATCATTGGTTAGGCGGATGGTTAGCGAGTATCTGTAGACTTGTTAGATTTTTATCTTTTGCTGCAATTGTGTCACCCCAGGTTATGTCCTTTTTAGAGGCATAAAGACTTGCTGAGTACCCCTAGGGTCTCACACGATAAATTGTTTGATTCAGATGAACAGGTGTACTCGCAAGATGGATACTGGGTGGAAGAGACGGATGATGTTGGCAACGATCACTCGGTGTAGAGATTTCGGGGATGGGGATCCGTGAGATCTGTGGACGGGATGTGTTTATTTATGTGGCATCTTATGCCGATTTGCTTCTTATCCGTACTCGGATCTTGTTTCCCGCTTTCGCCTGATACTCTGATGTTTGATGTATGAGGAGCTATCCTAAACTATTATCTCTATCTAGGATATTTGGATCTTGCCATATGGCATTGCAATATTTATATTTCTTTAAGATGGAATGGCTCTGTGAACAGTTGTATGGTGGCTTGCATACATACTCACTTGTGTATGTAGTTAATCCCTTCGCCTGCCGATTACGCCGCTCGTTCTTGTCCTGATGTACTGGAAGTGGTTAGGACGGCCGACGGGTCTACCTGTGAGTGGCCCCTGGGCCCCACCGTACTATTTTAACCACTTCCGTTCATCCAGGCATGCAATTAAGAGTGTAATTCACCGAGGTAGTTACAAATGATGTCACCATCAAGAACAAGTACCCTTTGCCAAAGATAGAGGATCTATTTGATCAGTTGACCGGAGCTTAGGTATTCTCGAAGATTGATCTTAGGACTGGTTATCACCAACTTAAGATTCGTGCAACGGATATTCCGAAGACCGCCTTTACTACTCGCTATGGTTTATACGAGTATACGGTTATGTCTTTTGGATTAACCAATGCCCCTGCTTATTTCATGAATCTCATGAATAAGATCTTTATGAATTTCCTAGATAAGTTTGTAGTTGTGTTTATCGACGACATCCTTATCTACTCCAAGTCAGAAGAAGAGCATGAGCAACATCTTAGAGTTATCCTAGAAACCCTCAGAGAGCATCAGCTATATGCCAAGTTCAGCAAGTGTGAGTTTTGGCTGGAGGAAGTAGGATTCCTAGGATATATCGTGTCTGCCGAAGGAGTCTCTGTTGATCCCGCCAAGATCAAAGATGTCGAAGAATGGGAAGCCCCAACCACTTAAACCCAAGTCCATGCATTTCTCGGATTAGCGGGATATTACCGCAAGTTCGTAGAAGGATTCTCGAGCATCGCCCGACCCATGACCCAATTGTTGGAGAAGGACAAGAAGTTTGAATGGACAGACAAATGTGAAGCCAGTTTTCAGGAGCTGAAGAAGAGATCGATATCAGCCCCAATATTGGTCATGCCTGATATCAAGAAGCCATTTCATGTGTATTGTGACGCATCCAAGATTGGTCTAGGATGTGTATTGATGCAAGAAGGCAAAGTCATCGCGTATCTGTCTCGACAACTGAAGCAGCATGAGCAGAACTATCCGACCCATGATCTTGAGCTAGCAGCTGTGGTTCTAGCATTGAAGATATGGCATCATTATTTGATGGGTAATCGCTGTAAGATTTACTCAGATCACAAGAGCTTAAAATATATCTTCACTCAGAAAAAGCTGAATATGAGGCAAAGAAGATGGATATAGTTAATCAAGGATTATGACCTTGACATTCACTATCACCCCGGCAAAGCCAATGTGGTAGCGGATGCTCTTAGCAGATTGGCATGTAGGCTAAACACCATGATCAAGGAGAAGCAACCAAGTTTGTATGAAGAGTTGGAGCAATTCAGGACCGAATTAGTTAGCAAAGGATTCTTAGCTAGCATTGAACTTCAACCCACTTTGATTAGCCAAATCAAGGAAGCCCAAAAGGGGAATGAAAGTATCGACAGAATCAAACGTCGTATTGGTACAGGAAAGGTACCTGGTTTCACTGAAAATGAAGAAGGAGTATTGTGGTACAAAGGACGTATCTGTGTGCCAGCAGATTCGGAGCTGAAGGAAGTTATCATGAAGGAAGCTCATGATACTCTTTACTCTATCCACCCCGGAGGAACAAAGGTGTATCAGGATTTGAAAGAGCAATTTTTGTGGCACAAGATGAAGAGAGAGATCAGAAGCTACATCGCCATATGCGACATCTGTCAAAGAGTCAAAGCAGAACATCAGAGACCTGCAGGACTGCTACAACCATTGCAGATTCCAGAATGGAAATGGGATTCCGTCGAAATGGACTTTATCACCGGTTTCCCTACTTCTAGTAGGGGGAATGACTCAATCTGGGTTAGAGTTGATAGACTATCCAAGGTAGCCCACTTTATACCTGTCAAGACAACTTACCAGAGTGCAAAGTTAGCAGAGCTATACATTGCTAGGATTGTTAGTCTGCATGGAACCCCCAAGACCATCGTATCAGATCGAGGAACCCAGTTTACCTCAAGATTTTGGCAGAAAGTCCAAGAAGGATTAGGAACCAAGTTGAACTTCAGCACAGCGTATCCCCCGCAAACAGATGGACAGACTGAGAGAGTCAACTAGATCTTAGAGGATATGCTTAGAGCTTGTGTGTTGGAATATGGATCAAAATGGGAAGACTGCCTGCCTTTCGCAGAATTCTCATATAACAACAGTTATCAAGCTAGTTTGTAGATGGCACCATTTGAATTCCTGTACGGAAGAAAGTGCCGTACCCCTTTGAATTGGTCGCAAGTAGGAGAGAGTCAGATCTTTGGACCCGACATCCTTCAGGAAGCAGAAGAGAAAGTTCACAAAGTCCGTGAGCACCTCAAGACCGCCCAATCCAGACAAAAGAGTTATGTTGACAAAAGAAGGAGAGACCTGACTTTCAATGTCGGGGATTTTGTATATCTCAAGGGTTCACCATTGAAGGGAACTCAACGCTTTAGTGTGAAGGGATAGTTAGCCCCCAGATATATCAGACCTTTAGAGATTCTGAACCGTCGAGGAGAAGTATCTTATCAACTGGAACTACCTGAAGAGATGTCAGCCATCCACAATGTGTTCCATATCTCGTTACTTCGCAAATGTTTGGAAGTGCCCGAGAAGACAAAAGTTTTTAAGAACATCGATCATAGAGCTGTGGAAATCAACAAGGACCTGACCTATAGAGAAGTACACATCTGTATCTTAGAAGAAGCCTACCGAGCCACCAGGACCAGGAGTATCAAGTTTCTCAAGATTCAGTGGAGCAATCATACCGAGGAGGAAGCCACTTGGGAGCGCGAAGATTACATTAGGACGGAGTTCCCAGATCTCTTTAGTTGCTAGTTTTCTTTGTTAATATCGGGACGAGATTTTGTTTAAGGGGGAAGGTTTGTAACATCCCAAAACTTCAATCCAAGCTTTATCAAGATCTAAATCATCAAATTTGGGGTTAACAAAAACTTTTCCAAATTAAAAATGAAAGCATTCATGTGTATGTGCATTTAAAATAGGGATTGATTTGAATTGCCTTGGTTCTGTGATTCTTTTCTTTTAAAATGTTTCTTAGGTGATTTAAACATCATCTACATCTTTCCCAAACTTTTCCTAAAGAAAATCAAATAAAAAAGAATTAAAAAGGAGGAATGGTCATTTTGGCCATTTTAATCCACTACACTACTTTGAGTGTTCCTAGCACTCATTTCTTAACAGAAACAATTCATGATCTTTGTACCCCTTGCTAGTACACATAATGAGGTACCAAGGCCCACCTTTTGATCTACTAAAAACATTCTTTTACTTATTTTAAAAGGCATTTGAAAATTGAATCCAATGCATATGCATAGATCACCCCTATTTCAAAAACCACCTATTTGAGCTCCACTTCCAAAACCCTTGCAACCAGAGACTACCTAGCACCAGTGGAGATCACTCAAAAATTTTGAACTCAAAATTCAAAAGTTTTTCTCTTTCAGCCATTTCATCAAACACTTGGTGGGCAAGATCAAAGTGGCCTAACTATTACTGTTTTGGGTTGATTTTTGTCTAGCAAATTGAAGTGCTTTGATCACCTTTGTCTCCCTCAAGCCCAACCAGACCCACACCAGCACATCCCCTACCTCCTAGCTGCACTTCATAGCCATGCCGAGGCACTCCTCGCCGGCCGACCATGCACTCGCAGCAGCAGACCTCTCCAGCCTCTCTCGCCATGTCTAGCACGTCGCCAGTGGTCCACTACCACCGTCCAACCAGCCCAGGCTAGAGCCAGAGACAGGAACAACCAGAAACCGCCACGCCCGGAGCTGGGCGACCATGCCGACTCTGCTCGCAGAGCACGCTCTGTCCCCGCGTGCACAGACCGCCCCTTGGCCGCAGCCCGCGCCCACTGCTCCACCACGACCTGGGGAACACCCCAGACACCCCCGCTGGTCGCCCAACGCCTCACAAGCACCGCTCGCCGTGGACACCGTCGCCTCTGCCGCTCAGAGCGCCACCTCGCCCAGACCGCATACCACCGCCCCTATGCCCGCATTCACTTCCTAGAGCACCGCTAGGAGACCGCCTGTCGATGGCCACCCGTAGCCATGCCGCTAGCCACCCGTAGCCGTGTCGCCGGAGTCGCCTACCCATACCCTTCGGTCTCACCATCGGGCCTATATAAACCGGCCTCCCCAGCCTCTTTTCTCCACACCCACTCACTCCCTACCTCTCACTGACCATCCCACACCATTAGCTGGAACAAGGGGAGCAGCAACTCGCCGAAATTGGAGCCGGAGCCGCCGCCTCTGGAGGAGAAGGGCGCCGCTGATTGCGACCACCCCCAGAGCTACCTCGACCGTCCCTGAGCTCGTCGTCGTCTCCTAGTTCGTTTGCCCGCCTCGCCGCTGCTGGAGCCATGGTACGTCCCTAGCAGACCCCCACCGAGCCGCTAGGGTTCGAGCTCGCCGGCGACCTGTTCGTCGTCAACGACGACCCTCAGCCGTAGATCCCCCTTCTAATCCTATGGCCCACAGCGCGCGTACCGTTTCGCGTGTTAAGACACACTGACAGGCGGGACCCCCTGTTCGCTGAGCCCCGTGCCGCGGAGCGCCACTGGGCCGGCCCCAGTTCTTTCCCGCGCTAGCCCAACCATTCAAATTTTGATTTTTTGTTTTGAAGTTGAATCTAGTTTCTGTCCACTAGTTTAAAATTCCATGCTGAGAGTTTTACAAATCCAAATTGCATGAAACCAGTTTTGTCTAAAAGATATTAAGATGATCTATCCAAGCCCATTGGATTTAATTCTATTAGAGTTATAGATCTATCCTAATAAAAATAATAAAACATAAGCTTTTGCACCTTGCAACATTTTTATAAAATCAACCAATTTAGCTTTTGAGTTGATTCCAACTCTCAAAAATCACATTTCATCATATCTATCTAAATATGTAATAATATTAAGGTTTACATACAGTGAATTTGGACTAGTACCAAAATAACGCTATATAGGCATTTCTAGTCACTTTAAATCATTAAATAATGAACTTAAACCAAAGTAATATTAATCCAACCTTTAAATCTCATTTCCCCCATGTTAGAATATGTGGTGATGACCTGTGTCAACATGATCCCATATTTTAGGTGGTGAATATTAAATTTTAGTTAATTTTTCAATGAGTAGAAATTACTTTTCTAAAATAAAAAGGATGAAACCATTGAATTAAACTTGTGATGCTTGTGATGGTAATAGATCATCAAATATGTGTCTTTGAATGCTACTTAGCCTAGTTAAGTATTGTTTGGTGATTGTGTACTCCATATGTATTTATAGACGATAGTACCGACCAAGATTTTGAGGAGGAGGAGTTCTACCAAGAAGAAGAAGAAAACTTCAACCACTGCACCAACCAAGGCAAGCCACCATTAATAGTGTAAGCTAACACTTGCAAGTTTAGTGCTTCGCAAGTTAGGATCAAACTAGATGGTTTAGCAAAGATGCCTTAAGCATGCTTTGATCACACCCCTTTGACTATTAGTACCCCAAGTCTTAATTACAAGTTTTGCTTCTCTTAGTTTACACAAAGTTCTTTACTTGTTTTAAAGGTAGCATAAAAAGTATAAAACTTGACCTATTCAGAACCCTTTAGATGTCATTCTATGTCATGAGATTGAACTCATCTTTTACACCTTAGTGAACACTCTTAACTTAGTAGTTTAGAGTAGATCAAAAACTTGAGTCACTTTAGATGGGAAAACTTGGTGAAAATGAATTATGAAAACCTTGGAATGATGAGTCATTCTATTGAGATGTTTTGACATGTGTTGAGAAACACAAAAATGGTTGATGATGATGAAAATGTTGAGGCATGAGCCTTAACCCTTTTATAAAACTGATTGTTGGATTCGGATGCGATACCATTCCAAATTTACCGTACAACCACACTACCTGAATTGGGTAAGGCTTAGCTAGAAATTTATATGCATTAGTATTAGTTCCCTCACGGGAGAGGTTTGAGCTGAGGCTACCTCTCAATGTTGTCCACCTATGCAGTGCCCAAGATGACTGATGGTCATGGTTGGGAGGCCATGCTCATAGGAGAGGTGCTTATACTAGGGTGTGTAAAGGGAAGGTTATGTTTGATTATCTGCATACTAAGTATGATGATTCAGGGTTATCCCTGACAGATGTATCGAAACTTGTGGTGAAAGTGTACCACCTCTGCAGAGTGTCAAACTATTCGAATAGCCGTGTCTGCGGTTGTGGACAGTTGGAATGGCCATACTGTTTCATTGTCAGATGTTTTCTAAGTACTTTGAAATGAATGATGAATTTTGACTTGACCAAAATAGGGTTGTGTTTATGACCTTAGCTTCCCACCTAAGTGATTCTAGAACTTTACTTTATCTTTCTTTGCTTCAAAACTCAGCTTAGGTTTCAAACTTAACTTCATAGTTAAACTTGGATTTAACACTTTAACTTAGAATTATAGTACTTGTTAGTGGTAGTTTGCGAGTACTTAAAGAGTACTCATGGCTTTTGTCCCTGGCTATTATCATGGCCAGACTATGAAGGAGATTATCAAGATGATGGTCAGTAGGACGTCTATGATAACTAGGACTATCTGCCATCGTCTGCATTGCATGTGCCCCTGAAGATGGACCCCACTGCTACGCTTATCTTTTATTTCCGCTGCTTGTTGTATTAAGACTGGATCATGAGATCCTTATTTGTATAAGACCTTATATATGGTTTGTAATGGATGATGTACTGTGATATCCAATCCGTTATGTCTCGCAAAAATGGTAATTCTGGGATTGCGAGGTATGGCATAACGGGCATCTGGGATTAAAAATCCGGGTGTTGACACCCTCAGTCGAGAGCCTAGACTACAACTAACCCATTGGAATGGGCCAGGGGTATTGGTGAACAAACCGATAGCGACAAGCAGACCGGACACGGCAACCTCCGTGTCGTCCGCAGGCCGTACCTAGCAACTGTGGCAACCAAACATGGGCCTACCTGGCCCGCATCTAGCTATGCCACCAACGTGGCTGGGCAGAGCCCGCAGCTCCCAGATTGGGCCCAGATCTAGGCCCGCCTGGCCCAGATTGAACCCGCATCGCCCTGCATTCAAGCCACGCCGCCAGAGGCCCTCGCTGCCACCTGCCTACACCTCACCACCGGCACCTCCACCGCCAATCAGCCGAGCCTCGCCACAGGGAGAAGGGGCTGAGCCCGGGTCGTCCAGGGCCACAGACCGCCGCCGCCCGCAGGTAGCTGCCGCCACTAAGGACCAGCCCACCAGCAAGGCCGCCACACCATCGGAGGCCGACCGTGTCGACGCGCCCCTTGCCCAGCGCGCCGCCCTCCATGCACTAGTAGAAAGAGGGCCTTTGGTCCAGCGCCCAAATTCCATTGGTCCCGGTTCGTTTCTGTAATCGGGACCAATGCCAGGCACCGTTCCCGGTTCATGCCGCCAGGGCATTAGTCCTGGTTCATCTGTGAGCATTGGTCCCGGTTTGTGGCACGAACCGGGACCAATGCCCCCGCGACGCACACGTGGCGCTCTACGGGGCATTGGTCCTGGTTCATGCCACCAACCGGGACCAAAAACCCCGCGACGGTCAGCAGTCCAGGACAATTAATGTAAATTAATTTGGGGCAGAAATTAATTCGAGGCAGAAATTAATTCGAGGTAGAAATTGAATTGATCACTATTTTTGAACAAATCTTTCACGAATTAATCGAGACAAAGGTCTAAATTGAGACATTTTATTATTTGACCACAAATTTTTCCATACAAATAAAGATGCGACAACACTTCCGCTGCCGCTGTCCTCCGAGCCGTTGTCCTCCGTGCCGCTGGCTTCCTCATCGTCGTCGGACGAAATCTCCACGATTTCGGCGTTGTTCGGGAGACGGAGCTCGTCTGCGCGCATAGCGACGTCGATGGCGGTGTAGATGGTCCGTCCAAGGACGGACCAGAAAATCTCCCGCCCTTCTTGGTTGCGGCGATCCGGGTGCACCAGGCGCCCGGCCACGAAACGGTTGCCAAGCTTGGCCTTCCGCTCCTTCTTGAACAGTCGGGGCCAATAGTCGCTGGCCGCCGCGTACCGGGGCAACGCCCTAATGCATGCAGGCAGTTGGCGGCAACGCTCCGCGATGACGTACTCCATCTCGTATCCGCGGGGGTTGAGGAGCGGAGCCACCGGCACCCCCCCTCGCTGATGCGAAATCCGGCGGGAAGGGTCGCGCGCGGCGGCACGAGGATGCTGTAAATCGCAAACTGCGCCGCCTTGTAGTGGTCGAGCGTGGGCACGTCCATGACGGCGCGGTGGAGATTGGAGAGGGAGGGGAGGCGAGACGACGATGCGGTGGAGAGGCGATTGCTAAAGTGGTGGGGTAGAGAGGGACTGCAGAGAGGCAGAGGCGATGGAGAAAGCGAGCTCTGTGGCCTCATATTTATGCACGGGGACGACGAAGCGACAGGGGCATTGGTCCCGGTTATTGCCACGAACCGGGACCAAAGACCCTCCCGCACGACACGTGGCGGCCCAGTAGCGCGCCCCCACCGAGGTCATTGGTCCTGGGTCGTGCCATTAACCAGGACCAATGACCTGGGTGGGGTGCGAGCTGCTGGGCCGCCACGTGTCGCGCGGGAGGAGCTTTGGTCCCGGTTCGTGGCAATAACCGGAACCAAAAACCCTCCCCTGGCTATATATAAGCCCAGCCCTTTGCCCACCAAATTTTGCTGGATTGTGTGTGAGGTGTGGGTGCTAGCTTTTTTTTCTTTGATTGCACACAAGGTGTTCGACAAAATGTCTGAGCCACACTTTAGTTCCCACAACACGGTATCCTCGGCTGAGGTTAGCAACCTTCTCTTCTTTATCTGTAACTGATACAAAATTTTTGCATCTGTCCATGTAGGGTGGCCATTTTACTATTCACGATGTTATTGTAATGGTTAATTATTATGACGCATATCGATGCACGGATGCGATGGATGTATGGAGACCGACGCCATTCCGATTTTATTGCAGGCCTCCATAAATTTATCGATTTGGCTAAGGCAAACAAAGTGGATAATTTTATGCATTGTCCCTGCGTCGACTGTCGGAACGTGGCGGAGCACTCTGCCCCGAGAATCCTTCAAAGCCATCTGCTTCGGAGAGGTTTCATGCCCAGATATTATGTTTGGGCCATGCACGGAGAAAGAGGGGTTAGGCTGGAAGAAAATGAAGAAGAGGAGGATGATGACAGCTATCCTATGTCCCCAGAAGAATACGGTGATACTGCAATGGAAGACAATGAAGAAGAGGGAGGCGGCAATGAAGAAGAACAACGGGCATCGGATGAGGCCGCTGATGGTTTTGGTCGGGTCATTTCTGATGCAAAGCAACAATGTGATACAGAAAGGGAGAAGCTTAAGTTGGAGGCCATGCAAAAGGATCACAAAAAGTTGTTGTACCCAAATTGCGAAGATGGCAGCACAAAGCTGGGTACCACACTTGAACTGCTCAAATGGAAGGCAGAGACTGGCTTATCTGACAAGGGATTTGAGAAGTTACTGAAAATAATGAAGCCGGAGCTTCCAAAGGATAACGAGTTGCCCGAGACAACGTACAAAGCAAAGAAGACTATCTGCCCTCTAGGATTAGATGTGGAGAAGATACATGCATGCATTAATGACTACATCCTATACCACGGTGAGAAGTACGAGAATATGGATAAATGCTCGGTATGCAATGCATGTCGATACAAGATCAGACAGGATGACCCTGGTGATGTTGAGGGCGATGACGAGCCCTCCAGGAAGAGGGTTCCTACTAAGGTTATGTAGTATGCTCCTATAATACCACGGTTGAAACGTCTGTTCAGAAATAAAGAGCATGTCAGGTTGTTGCGATGGCACAAAGAAGAGCGTAAGAAAGACGGGAAACTGAGACACCCCGCCGATGGGTCGCAGTGGAGAAACATTGAGAGAAAGTACTCGAACTTTGCAGGTGACGCGAGGAACTTATGGTTTGGTCTAAGTACAGACGGCATGAATCCTTTTGGGGAGCAGAGCTGTAGTCACAACACCTGGCCAGTGACTCTATGTATCTACAACCTTCCTCCTTGGTTGTGCATGAAGCGGAAGTTCATTATGATGCCAATGCTCATCCAAGAACCGAAGCAACCCGGCAACGACATTGATGTGTACCTAAGGCCATTAGTCGATGAACTTTTGCAGTTGTGGGAAGAACCAGGTGTAAAGGTGTGGGATGAGCACAAACAGGAGCCATTTGACCTACGAGCGTTGTTGTTCGTAACCATCAATGATTGGCCTGCTCTTAGTAACATTTCAGGACAGTCAAACAAGGGATACAATGCATGCACGCACTGTTTAGATAATACTAAAGGTACATATTTGGATAAATGTAAGAAGGTTGTGTACCTGGGGTGTCGTAAATTTCTTCCGAACAATCATCAAGTAAGAAAGAAAGGCAAGGATTTCAACGGTGAGGCAGATTACCGGAAGAAGCCTAAGCTCCCTAAAGGTGCCGGTGTATTTGGTATGGTGAAGGACCTAGAAGTAATCTTTGGAAAGGGTCCTGGCGGTCAATCTGTTCCGAAAGACCCCATTACCGGACACACGGCCATGTGGAAAAAGAAATCTATATTTTGGAAGCTTGAGTATTGGAAAGACCTAGAGGTCCGTTCTTCAATCGACGTGATGCACGTGATGAAGAATCTTTGCGTGAACCTGCTAGGCTTCCTGGGCGTGTATGGGAAGACAAAAGATACAGCAGAAGTAGGGAAGACCAACAACGTATCAAAGACCAACACAACAAGCATACTGATAAAGGACATAAATACTTAAGTAGCTACGCTCTTACCAAAGCAGAGAAGGAAATCTTTTTTGAAGTCCTTTACAGTATCAAGGTCCCGGCTAGCTTCTCGTCAAATATAAAGGGAATAATAAATATGGCAGAGAAAAAATTTCAGAACCTGAAGTCTCATGATTGCCACGTGATTATGACACAATTGCTTCCGGTTGCATTGAGAGGGCTTCTACCGAAAAATGTTCGATTAGCCATTGTGAAGCTATGTGCATTCCTCAATGCAATATCTTAGAAGGTAATCAATCGAGAAAGTCTGGAAAGGCTACAGAAGGATGTGGTCCAATGTCTTGTCAGTTTTGAGTTGGTGTTCCCCCCGTCCTTCTTCAATATTATGACGCATCTCTTAGTTCGTCTAGTCAAAGAGATTTACATTCTCGGTCCTGTATTTCTGCACAATATGTTCCCCTTCGAGAGGTTCATGGGAGTCTTAATGAAATATGTTCGTAACCGTGCTAGGCCAGAAGGAAGCATCTCCAAGGGCTATGGAACAGAGGAGGTCATTGGGTTCTGTGTAGACTTTCTTCCTGACCATAAGATGATTGGTGTTCCTGAATCACGGTATGAGGGGAGACTAAGTGGAAAAGGCACGCTAGGAAAGAAAGCAATGATATTTAGGGACGGACATTCTTTGAATCAAGCACACTGCATAGTTCTCCAAAGTTCTACCTTCGTGGCTCCGTATATCGAGGAACACATGAATGTTGTACGATCCATGTTCCCGGGGAAGGATGACTACTGGATTAAAAAATCATATGGAGACTTTCGGCACTTGGTTGTAATTACATCTCATGAATGACACCACTATTGGAGATCAGCTCTACTTGTTGGCCACGACACCATCTGCGACTGTATTGACTTTCCAAGGGTACGAGATAAATGGGAATACATTTTACACAATTGCCCAAGATAAAAAGAGCACTAACCAAAACAGTGGTGTCGCTTTGATGCAACATGCGAGAATGGGAAAAAGGACACATACTATGGTTACATAGAGCAGATATGGGAACTTGACTATGGACCTACTTTTAAGGTCCCATTGTTTCAGTGCAGTTGGGTCAACATGAATGGAGAAGGGGTAAAGGTAGACCAGCTGTACGGAATGACAACAGTGGATCTCAAGAATCTTGGTTACAGAGACGAACCATTCGTCCTAGCCACTAATGTGGCTCAGGTTTTTTATGTGAAGGACATGTCCTCTAGACCGAAAAAAGAAAAAATAAGGAAACGAATACATCAGACGATGAGCCCAAGCGTCACATAGTTCTTTCAGGGAAAAGAAACATCGCGGGAGTCGAGGACAAGACAGACATGTCAGCAGATTATGATAAGTTTGATGAAATTCCCCCCTTCACCGTGAAAACTGACCCAAGCATCCCGTTAAGCAAAGAAGATGCTCCATGGTTACGGCCTAAGAAGCGATCATAGGCAAGGGATCGACATACGCGACGAAGGATTCATATCCTAAACCCTAAACCCTATGTAAATCTATGTAATGTATGGAAAATTTATGTGATGCATGGAAACTTTATGTGATGTATCGAAACTTTATGTAATGGAGTCTTTCACGGGCTTGCAAGGAAATTTTTCCGAGGTGGAGCTTCCGAAGATGTCGTAGGGCGTGTGCACCAACGGCATCTTCGAGAAGCTCCGCCACAGGAGATTTCTCAACCCTTTCCCCAACACTGTTAGAGGAGATGGATTCTTTCACGGGCTTGCAGGGAAATTTTTCCGAGGCGGAGCTTCCGAAGATGTCGTAGGGCGTGCGCACCAACAACATCTTCGAGAAGCTCTACCACGGGAGATTTCTCAACCCTTTCCTCAACACTGTTAGAGGAGATGGAGTCTTTCACGGGCTTGCAGGGAAATTTTTCCGAGGCGGAGCTTCCGAAGATGCCGTAGGGCGTCTGCACCAACGACATCTTCGAGAAGCTCCGTCACGGGAGATTTCCCAACCCTCCATCCATGGGGACGAAACTCTCTCTACCTATGTTGGCTTGTTGAGCTTCTTGCCATGGCGTATAGATGGTCCTTTTATAGGCACGGCGCCGCTTCTACTTTGTCTTGTTCCTCCGACAGGGCGTCGTGCGCTACATGCTTTATCTCATCGAGCAGTGCGTCCACCCACACGTCCTTATCCCGCCGACAGCTTTAGTCTCGGTTGCACCCACCAGCCGAGACTAAAGGTTACCCACGCGTCCTTATCCCACCGACAGCTTTAGTCTCGGTTGCACCCACCAGCCGGGACTAAAGGTTACCCACGTGTCCTTATCCCACCGGCATCTTTAGTCTCGGTTGCACCCACCAGCTGGGACTAAAGGTTACCCACGTCCTTATCCCACCTGCAACATCGTAAGCCATCCTAAGATGCACATGTGTGCACAATATGGGCACATTATCACAAACTATGCCCTGATTCTAGCCATAACATTGGTGGTTTGACCTAAATGCCATGAAACCTCGAACATGATAGGTCATTTTGTGAAGGATTTTTTATGATGTTTGCAATTTTTCAAGTTCAATATTTTTCCTTGCAACTATGACACATAATATGACACCACGCGAAGGTTTCACATTGTTTGAATCATTTTTGAATTTCTTATGCCCGTTTCAAACTATATTCAAAACGGCGGGCATGAAGCTTCTTAGCCCGAGGCTGAGCCTTGCTGAACTTGAAGTGGATCTCTGACAAAATAGCATGTTGTGAACCTATAAATGATTTTTTCTAAAATTCACAAGCATTATATCATGTACTTGTAGTTCAAATCTTGGCAACCTCCTACCGATTCGGCAGGAATTTGTCTTTTTCATGAGGGATGGACAGAAAGGTTCCAGATACACCAGTTAGGAAATTGTCCATATAAGGTGGTATAGTATTTTTGAAAAATGGTTTGGTACCAATGCCAAACTTTAATTTGGTGGTTGCTTCACAGAACACCCTGATTTCGGCACCTCAAAAATGGAAATTGGCTTTTTCGTTCGTCGAAAGGGAAAACTTCCTCCTGCAACATCATAAGCCATCCCAAGATGCACATGTGTGCACAATATGGGCACATTATCACAAACTATGCCCTGATTCTAGCCATAAAATTGGTGGTTTGACCTAAATGCCATGAAACCTCGAACATGATAGGTCATTTTGTGAAGGATTTTTCATGATGTTTGCAATTTTTCAAGTTCAATATTTTTCCTTGCAACTATGACACATAATATGACACCACGCGAAGGTCTCGCATTGTTTGGATCATTTTTGAATTTCTTATGCCCGTTTCAAACTATATTCAAAACGGCGGGCATGAAGCTTCTTAGCCCGGGGCTAAGCCTCGGTGAACTTGAAGTGGATCTCTAATGAAATAGCATGTTGTGAACCTATAAATGATTTTTTTTAAATTCACAAACATTATATCATGTACTTGTAGTTCAAATCTTGGCAACCTCCTACCGATTCGGCAGGAATTTGTATTTTTCATGAGGGATGGATAGAAAGGTTCCAGATACACCGGTTGGGAAATTTTCCATATAAGGTGGTATAGTATTTTTGAAAAATGGTTTGGTACCAATGCCAAACTTTAATTTGGTGGTTGCTTCACAGAACACCCCGATTTCGGCACCTCAAAAATGGAAATTGGCTTTTTCGTGCGTCGAAAGGGAAAACTTCCTCCTGCAACATCGTAAGCCATCCCAAGATGCACATGTGTGCACAATATGGGCACATTATCACAAACTATGCCCTGATTCTAGCCATAACATTGGTGGTTTGACCTAAATGCCATGAAACCTCGAACATGATGGGTCATTTTGTGAAGGATTTTTTATGATGTTTGCAATTTTTCAAGTTCAATATTTTTCCTTGCAACTGTGACACATAATATGACACCACGCGAAGGTTTCACATTGTTTGGATCATTTTTGAATTTCTTATACCCGTTTCAAACTATATTCAAAACGGCGGGCATGAAGCTTCTTAGCCCGTGGCTGAGCCTTGCTGAACTTGAAGTGGATCTCTGACAAAATAGCATGTTGTGAACCTATAAATGATTTTTTTAAAAATTCACAAGCATTGCAACCTCCTACCGATTCGGCAGGAATTTGTCTTTTTCATGAGGGATGGACAGAAAGGTTCCAGATAAACCAGTTGGGAAATTGTCCATATAAGGTGGTATAGTATTTTTGAAAAATGGTTTGGTACCAATGCCAAACTTTAATTTGGTGGTTGCTTCACAGAACACCCCGATTTCGGCACCTCAAAAATGGAAATTGGCTTTTTCGTGCGTCGAAAGGGAAAACTTCCTCCTGCAACATCGTAAGCCATCCCAAGATGCACATGTGTGCACAATATGGGCATATTATCACAAACTATGCCCTGATTCTAGCCATAAAATTGGTGGTTTGACCTAAATGCCATGAAACCTCGAACATGATAGGTCATTTTGTGAAGGATTTTTTATGATGTTTGCAATTTTTCAAGTTCAATATTTTTCCTTGCAACTGTGACACATAATATGACACCACGCGAAGGTTTCACATTGCTTGGATCATTTTTGAATTTCTTATGCCCGTTTCAAACTATATTCAAAACGGCGGGCATGAAGCTTCTTAGCCCGAGGCTGAGCCTCGCTGAACTTGAAGTGGATCTCTGACGAAATAGCATGTTGTGAACCTATAAATGATTTTTTTAAAATTCACAAGCATTATATCATGTACTTGTAGTTCAAATCTTGGCAACCTCCTACCGATTCGGTAGGAATTTGTCTTTTTTCATGAGGGATGGACACAAAGGTTCTAGATACACCGGTTGGGAAATTGTCCATATAAGGTGGTATAGTATTTTTGAAAAATGGTTTGGTACCAATGCCAAACTTTAATTTGGTGGTTGCTTCATAGAACACCCCGATTTCGGCACCTCAAACATGGAAATTGGCTTTTTCGTGCGTCGAAAGGGAAAACTTCCTCCTGCAACATCGTAAGCCATCCTAAGATGCACATGTGTGCACAATATGGGCACATTATCACAAACTATGCCCTGATTCTAGCCATAACATTGGTGGTTTGACCTAAATGCCATGAAACCTCGAACATGATAGGTCATTTTGTGAAGGATTTTTTATGATGTTTTCAATTTTTCAAGTTCAATATTTTTCCTTGTAACTGTGACACATAATATGACACCACGCGAAGGTCTCGCATTGTTTGGATCATTTTTGAATTTCTTATGCCCGTTTCAAACTATATTCAAAACGGCGGGCATGAAGCTTCTTAGCCCGAGGCTGAGCCTTGCTGAACTTGAAGTGGATCTCTGACAAAATAGCATGTTGTGAACCTATAAATGATTTTTTTTTAAAATTCACAAGCATTATATCATGTACTTGTAGTTCAAATCTTGGCAACCTCCTACCGATTCGGCAGGAATTTGTCTTTTTCATGAGGGATGGACAGAAAGGTTCCAGATACACCAGTTAGGAAATTGTCCATATAAGGTGGTATAGTATTTTTGAAAAATGGTTTGGTACCAATGCCAAACTTTAATTTGGTGGTTGCTTCACAGAACACCCTGATTTCGGCACCTCAAAAATGGAAATTGGCTTTTTCGTTCGTCGAAAGGGAAAACTTCCTCCTGCAACATCATAAGCCATCCCAAGATGCACATGTGTGCACAATATGGGCACATTATCACAAACTATGCCCTGATTCTAGCCATAAAATTGGTGGTTTGACCTAAATGCCATGAAACCTCGAACATGATAGGTCATTTTGTGAAGGATTTTTCATGATGTTTGCAATTTTTCAAGTTCAATATTTTTCCTTGCAACTATGACACATAATATGACACCACGCGAAGGTCTCGCATTGTTTGGATCATTTTTGAATTTCTTATGCCCGTTTCAAACTATATTCAAAACGGCGGGCATGAAGCTTCTTAGCCCGGGGCTGAGCCTCGGTGAACTTGAAGTGGATCTCTAATGAAATAGCATGTTGTGAACCTATAAATGATTTTTTTTTAAATTCACAAACATTATATCATGTACTTGTAGTTCAAATCTTGGCAACCTCCTACCGATTCGGCAGGAATTTGTATTTTTCATGAGGGATGGATAGAAAGGTTCCAGATACACCGGTTGGGAAATTTTCCATATAAGGTGGTATAGTATTTTTGAAAAATGGTTTGGTACCAATGCCAAACTTTAATTTGGTGGTTGCTTCATAGAACACCCCAATTTCGGCACCTCAAAAATGGAAACTGGCTTTTTCGTGCGTCGAAAGGGAAAACTTGCTCCTGCAACATCGTAAGCCATCCCAAGATGCACATGTGTGCACAATATGGGCACATTATCACAAACTATGCCCTGATTCTAGCCATAACATTGGTGGTTTGAACTAAATGCCATGAAACCTCGAACATGATAAGTGATTTTGTGAAGGATTTTTTATGATGTTTGCAATTTTTCAAGTTCAATATTTTTCCTTGCAACTGTGACACATAATATGACACCACGCGAAGGTTTCACATTGTTTGGATCATTTTTGAATTTCTTATGCCTGTTTCAAACTATATTCAAAACGGCGGGCCTGAAGCTTCTAAGCCCGGGGTTGAGCCTCGCTGAACTTGAAGTGGATCTCTAATGAAATAGCATGTTTTGAACCTATAAATGATTTTTTAAAAATTCACAAGCATTATATCATGTACTTGTAGTTCAAATCTTGAAAAGTTTTTTAAAATTCCTAATTATGTAATAAATATTTTGTTAATGCAATTTGAATTGTAAATAGTACAATTGTATAGTTCAAATAAAAAAATTAGAAAACAGAAAATGGTTTTTGATTAGTTATTTCAATTGAAGCACTTTTCTTGTTAAAAGTTTTTTTAAGTTCCAAATTATGCAATAAATATTTTGTTAATGCAATTTCAATTGAAAATAGTAAAATTGCATAGTCCAACTAAAAATATTTGAAAACAGAAAATGATTTTTGATTAGTTATTTAAATTGAAGCACTTTTCCTGTTAAAAGTTTTTTGAAATACCAAATTGTGCAATAAATATTTTGTTAATGCAATTTTAATTGAACATAATAAAATTGTATAGTCCAAAGAAAAATATTTGAAAACAGAAAATGGTTTTTGATTAGTTATTTAAATTGAAGCACTTTTCCTGTTAAAAGTTTTTTAAAATTCCAAATTATGCAATAAATATTTTGTTAATGGAATTTTAATTAAAATAGTAAAATTGCATAGTCCAAATAAAACTATTTGAAAACACAAAATGGTTTTTGATTAGTTATTTAAATTGAAGCACTTTTCCTGTTAAAAGTTTTTTGAAATTCCAAATAAATAGTCATCTTAAATTGAAACATCTTATTAATTAAAGAAGAAACAAATTTGAAAATGGCGGGAAGACCAAAAGGTTTGCCAAAATCTGAAAAACGGGTCAACGATCGGGACCGATGATCCTGGATGCGCGCGCTGCCATTAACATGCCTTTGGTCCCGGTTGTTGGCACGAACCGGGACCGTTGATCCTTTGGTCCCGGTTGGTGGGACGGACCGGGACCAAAGGCCGCGCACGTGGCAGCACAGCAACGCTTGTGCCCTAGACCTTTGGTCCCGGTTGGTGGCCCGAACCGGGACCGTTGGTCCTTTGGTCCCGGTTATTGGGACGACCCGGGACCAATGGTCTGTACAGTTAACAGCTCCGGCCCTTCCTCCTTCCCAACTCCCCCAATTCACAGAGCACATCGATGTGCGGCTAAGGAAAATTTGCGGCGGAGCAAAATCACGCCGGCAGGCTGCCCAAATCCAGAGCGGCCGCTTCACGTCATCGACACCCGTCGCCGAGCGCCACTGTCCGCCGCCGCGAGCAGGCAAGGAAGCTCTGCCTCGCTGCAATCCACCCCACCTTCCCCAACTCCGGCCGCCACGTTCTCCACTGATTCCGGCAGCGCCCGGCCTCCTCCGGCCTCGCCGCACCCTCCATCGGCCTCCTGGTGAGCCACTGGTGCTCCAGCACCACTCCTACGTCTCCCTCCCTCACTGTATCGTCCTCGCCACGAGCACCTGCCGCCGCCGGCCACCGTCAAACAGCTTGCTCTAGCGCACCTCCCGTAGCGGCGCCACCCATTTTAGGTAGCCCACATCGCGCTGGTTCGAACCGGGTCAGTGGCGTCACCCCGCACGCTTCTCTCCGTCGTCTTCCACCACCGCCTGGCAGTTCGCCGACGAGCCTACGTGGCACCACGGTGGCGTTGACGTGGCGTCGCGTGTGCGTGACGTGGGCGCTGACCAAGCCCCGCCAGCGTGGCATCTGAGGTGGCTTGGGCCCCCCGCGTCAGTCTCTGTGGCTAGTTTAGCCGTGGAGAAAAAAAAACCCCACCCCAAGCTGACGTCATAATGACGTAGTAAAAGTTTAATATTTGTTTAAATAATTTCAGAAAAGAGTTTAATCTTATAAATTCAATAACTAATTATTTCTAAGTCAGAAAAATATGTATAATATATCAAAATGTTCAGAAAAATGAGATCTACACAATAGACTCATAATCATGCACTGTTCAACAACTTTAATTACAAGTTTAATAAGAGATTGAAATCAACCCCCCGTAGGTGATTTCGGAGTCTCTCCTGTACTAGGGTTTGGACCCTTCGGATCCCACTTAAATTGCCAAGCATGCCTTAGGGTTAAATATCAACTATGTTTAACTTGTCATATCATTCTCGATGCCATGTGTTGATTGTTTAACTTGCAGATACTATGGATCCAACACATTAGGAAAACATCCTCCAAGGGATGATCTGCGAAAATGAAGATATCGATATCGATGTCACGAGTGAGTTTCTGAACGATTCCGGTCAGGGAGATGAGTCTCTCAACCAAGGAGACGGCTCCGGTGAGGTAGAAGCCGAAGCCTGGGACAGGGGAGAAGCCGATAAGGAAGAAGGCGACGGCTCCGGCGGAACCTTAAATCTCACAAACACCGGCGAGGTGTATATATGTATTTTTGTAATTAAAATGCTGCTGTCTATATATATACATGCATATATTAACACTCTTTCTTCTTTTAGCCCTCCGGATCGAGAACATCTTCCGTAAAAACGAAACGAGCCCCAACAAAAAAGTTGGATGACACTGTGAGGTATAGGATCGACGTGGTCGGTGTAGATGGCGAACCGCAAGCTCCCGTCGATGTCGCAAGAAAATTTGTCAAGCAATGCGGAGTTCTTGTGAGGGACTACATCCCGATCACCATTCAAGAATGGAATCGGCCAAGCGGCGGTGGAGTCCCGTATTTCGGCGACAACGCCAAAGATAAGCTTTTTGACAAGCTCATGACTAATTTCCTCTTGCCGGAACCAGATGTGACTCCAGATGAGGAGGAGAGAGCAAGAAGGGAGCTTGTGCAAAGAGTCAAGAAGTTTGCTCTCAGTAAGATGGCCGATGCATTCAAGAACTAGAAGAAGAAACTGTACAATAACTTTGTCAAGGTAGAGAAGACTCCGAATTTCAATGAAGCCGGCTATGCTAAGTTAAGACACCATTGGGAGGATTTTGTGAAGTACAAGACATTGGAGAAAGATAAGGAAAGGTCTAGAATAAATACGGAGAACGCTGCTAAGAAACTCTACCATCATAACATGGGGCCTGCTGGCTACGCCGGTTGCATGCCTAAATTGGATGCACTTGAGGTCAATTACATAGTTGTCGGGATCAGACCAGAGCCCGCAACATGGACACCACAGGCGAGAAACTGGTTTTACGGCCATGGGGGCACGTTGGACAAAGAAGGGAGGGCAATATATAATCAGAGACACAAAGATGATCCCCTACTGCCCATCAACGATATTAGAAATGCAGTAGATGATGTTGCAACGGGACGGTTCGTTCCCGATAGAGAGAACGACGAGCTCACACGGGCCCTTAAAAATCTCGAACACGACGGACGAGCACGAGGCACACCAGGCTCCAAGCGGGTGGAAGGTTGCCTTCCCCCCGGAAATGAAGAGATATCCAGATAAAAGCCATCAGAGGAGAAAGGAAAGGGAGGCAGCTGAGAAAGCGGCCGCTACAGACCAGCTGCATAATGTAGAAGAAGCATTAAAGCGGCACCAGGATCAACTCAACAGACTTAGCCAGCAAGGTACTAGCGGCCAATCTCAGTGGCACGTGGTAGAAGCTGAATTCGAGGGTACCGGTGCCCCATCGAATAAGAAAAGCAGTGTCGCTTCCACGCAGCTCCATGATGTTGATGATGATGCACCGACGACATCTCCTCCTAAACGCTACCCAGTGGATGATAACACGGAGACAACAGCTTGTGAGCTAAAGGTGCAGGTTATGAACTTAAGGGTGACAGCGGCGGTCGGCATAGCGGTACCAATTGCGCCTAACCCAACTTGGCATTGCAGACTGGTTCCAAAAGGGCATGCTGTCGTCATGGTGGATGAGGTGAACGAAGATTTGGAGGAGCTAAAGCTAGACCACCCTGCAGGGGAAGATATGGAGCTGACTCAACTAGGAGAAGCCAAAGGGGGGACTATTCTATGGCTAAAGGAGCGCATCATGCTTCCAAATTATGTGCCGCCAAGGCCACTCACTCCTCAGAGCAGCAATCCACCTTCGCCGCCACCTCACCATTCTCCAGCACAACCATCGCCTTCACTGCCTCACCACTCAGCGCAACCGTCTCCATCGCCGCCTCAGCCGTCTCCGCCGCCGCGTCAGCCGTCTCCGTCCCCTGAGCCTTAGAGACAAAAGCGGAAGTATACTAAGGGGGCAACACCACCAGCAGCAGCAAGTGCACGTTCCGATCACCGAAACGTAAGCAATCGCCCCTCCCAAGAGTACCTCATCAGAATATGAAGAAGCTACCTTGCGAGAAGACAAATGAGGAAACTGATGCGGCTGCAGCTGCCCATTATGAAAAGTGGAAGATTGACATGGCTAACAAGAAAAAGCCGATAGAGGCATTTTTTCCGGTCACCACAGAATATAAAGCCAAAGCAGTCGCGCTTAAGATTCAGCTTCACCAACCCATAGCGCTCACATCAGACTATAATCGCTCTATTACCAAGTCGGCTGAGGCAAAAGAACGGAGAGCCGGGAAAGAAGTTTCCCCGCTCGGACAATAGAAAAATCAATCGATCGAACTGCTCAAAGTATACGATACCAATGAGTGGATGATCCAGGAGCGGCATGATCCGAACATTGATCCGGAGTTTGTTCGACTGTACAGAGAAAAAGCCCAATTATATGGATTGTCAATTACTGAGTACATGAGCTGTATGCATGAGTTCGAGGGGTACCAAGAAACAACATACGTGTACCAGTACGGGGCTCCTCTCGTCAAACCCGAGTTAGTCAAAGATCTACCAACAAAAATGCGAAGATTGCATAACTAGTACATCCAAGGCTGTGCTGATTCCAAAAACTGGATCTATGCTGCATATAAACACCACCATTACGGTCATGGAGATGGCTTCCTACTGATCGAATTTCTAGAATTATTTCAGTTTTACCAACAAGACGCCCTCGACAAAACTATCGTCAGTGCCTATTGTTTGTAAGTATTATTAATTTCTGTAATTAAGTCTTTCTAGCTCAGCTCATTTGTTGCTTGTATAATCTTACTAATCACTATACTAATTATATACGCAGAATGAAGATTCAAGAATGCAACAAAGGACAAATCTATGACCTTGGGTTTGTTGACTGTAATTTCGTTCATGAAGTTACTCTAAAAACAAATCCCAAAGAGACAGAGGATAACTTGTTCCAAGCGTTGAAGTATTTCAGCAACAGAAGGGAAATACTATTTCCTTACAACGTGCGTGAGTGTTACTGTCTTGTACACATTCTATTTTGGATTACTCGATGTTAAGCGTATAATTGACTCGTGTTATATTTTGTTAGTGTGTCAAGCTTCCACTATATTCTCTTAATCATTTCTGTTGACACCGGAGTAGTAAAAGTCCTGGACTCGAAACGCACACCATTAGAAAAGTGGGCGGACATGCAGGAATGCCTCTAGAAGGCTTGGAAACGGTTCACCGCCAAAACTAGGGGTGTTTGGAAGCCAGAGCTTACATTTCAACCATTGACTATAAGTACTACTTGCTAGATCCATGCATCTCTTTGATTCTAGTTTCAATACCACCATTATAATGCTTGATTATTATTTTGATTGAACTCCGTTCTCGTAAAGTGCTTGAGGCAGGAAGCCGGGAATAACTTATGTGGATACTATGTCTGCGAGTTCATTCGCCGGAACATCAAAAAAATTGAAGTACGATAAACAATAATCACAACTTTATTTTATTACCACCAATTGTGTTTAGTTTCATTCATATATATTGATCCCCTTCTTTATATTAGATCGAACGGATGCGGGACGGTCTTCTATCACAAGAACGCGTGCAAGCAATTCAAGAGGAAATTGCCAGATTTTTGTTAGAACAAGTCATAGATGCGAAAGAAGAATACTATTACCCACTTCATTTGGAAGGGTAAAGTGTATAAAAAAAGAGGTAAATTAGATCAAATTCGTGTGAGAGTATCGTTTGTAATTATAATATGTTTCAACCAAGAAGACGGATGAGACGGTGTATATATTTGTAATCATGCATGATGTGTAATATATATATATCGTGGTTTCATTATTGCTGTATATATGTAGTACCATTAAATTTATAAAAAAAATCCTGTCGCGGTAAAAAAATAGCCCGGAAATCCTACCGTGGCACAAAACCCTACCGCGGCACAGAGACCAACGATCCCGGATCGTGCCAAGAACCGGGACCAACGATCCACCCCTGCCCGTCTCTGGTGCTGCCACGTGGGAACCCATTGGTCCCGGTTTTTCCCACGAACCAGGACGAATGATCCACCCACCTTCGTCACTCGCCCGCCCACGTGGAGATCCATTGGTCCCGGTTTGTGCGCGAACCAGGACTAGCATTAGTCCCGAGTGATTGGTCCCGGTTTTGGAACCGGGACTAGAGGCCATTTTTCCACCAATGATGGCTATCGCGACCCGTGTCGCCATCTCCACATGAGGGGGGATGGGGGGCCCTGCCGCCGCCAGCGCTCGGGCTTTGACCGGCGACGCCGACCAGCGGCGGGGAGACGGAGGAAGGAGGGAGGAGGGGGCTTTGGGTGGCGGCGGTTAGGAATCCCTCCCCGTCGCCCACGGGAGCGACGCAGGAGGGAGAGGTCACGTGTGTAGGTCAACCCTAGTGAACCCTTGAAAACCCATCTATCCATTCCCGTCCACGACTCTCTTGAAGCCGATGTCATGAAACACGAATAGGTTGTCCTTGAGTGGAAAGTTGAATTCGCTCGCCAATCTAGTGCCAAAGGCAAAACCATCCCTTAGCCTAGTCTCCAGAATTTAGGGGTTCCAGTGCGACTAACGAAACGAGACCTTAATTTTTTTTTAAATTCAATAATTAGTAAACAAAATCATATGTTTATTTAATTATATAACTTTAGAATGTGCTATTCCATATAAAATGTTTAGAAATATATCAAGTAGCCATTCCAAAAGAGTAAATATAGCACTAAAGTAATAAACGAGCCTACCAAAAAGCAGCATTTGTTTGGTATTTTTTAATTAAAATTTTCAATCATATCTTTATAATTAATCTTCTTAAAAATATCATTCTCATGTGGTATTGTTGGCAATCCATTAAGTCTTTCTTGTATCATAGTTTGTGCAAAACCCTGGATTAATATCCATCTCCATCGTAATTAATTTAGCCTCTCCGATGTAATTTTACATTTGGTGCGAAACCTTGTCTTTCCTTTTTATTTTCATAGTCAGGTCGATATTTTGTTTTTCTCATGATTCTTCATGTTTCAGTATGAATGAATTAACAAAATAATTTAGTTCCATGCTTAAGGCTTGAGAGAGAGGAAGTGACATGAGAGTTGGATACGTACTAAGAGCTTCTCTAATCGAGCTGGTAAACGAGCCAAAACCGTGAAATTTAAGCGAGTTTACATGTCCGTGCGTGAGAGAGCGAGCTAACGGAGCCTGTACTCCGAGTCGGCCCGTAAAACAATTTTTGGTGGCCTGTTTAATCGAGGGATGCGTCGGTACAAATACCGACTGTGGCGACAAGTGCGGGTCGAAACCCTCACTCACAACCCTAGCTCTATCATTGCCAGCACCACAACCTCCAGTGAGCAATTCCTCGAGCATTGGCAGTAGATCGGCAAATCGTTCAGCGGCTACGCAAGGTTTGGGTGGGAGGGGGCCATAGCGGAGGTGGAGGGGACAGCGACCGCCCTGTGATGGTGCGGCGAGCTCTCCGATGAGACAGGAAGCGCATCGTCCGCTCGGACGACGTGAAGGGACTAGCGGCGCGGAAGTGGACCAATCACGGCATTTGTCCTCCGCCAAGCCTCCGCCGGTTCCCATTGTCGCTGGAGGCCTACCGCGTGCCGTTGCCAGAATCGGACCCCATCATCCACAGGTACGCGCACGCCGACGCGGCCATTGGTGAGGGGTCCTCGTGCGCTCATCCGTCCCCTCTTCCGACGACTGGAGATCGCCATCTCACCCACCTGCGCTCGTCGTTGTCGTCTCCGACGAGGAGATGCTCGTGGTGGAGATTATGACCCGCGAGTCGGAGCGCGAGTGCAAGGCGGAGATCCTCCGTGAGCAGGAGGAGAGAGGTCAGACCGTCACGCTAGTCGAGGCACGCCGGGCTAGGGAGAGGCATCAGGTGGCGCTCTCCACCACCATCATCAAGCCCCAGGCGATGGTGTACCTGATCGACCTCGATTGATTAGCTCCGCCGCTCCAACACTGCCGCACCCTGAAGTTCCAGGTGACGAGGAGCTCGATTTTGGTATGTGTAAGATAGGAGAAACCACACGTAGTGGTGCCATGTATTTCTCATTATATAGGAGGATTACAAGGGGAATCATAGTCTCATATAACACAAACACATACAAAAGGAATACACAATATGACCATATACCTATACAAACACGATACAGTCACATATTCTAACACCCTCCCTCAGTCGAAAATGGGCGTCCGACGAATATTAAGATTGTCCCGAAAATCTAAGAAGAGAGGCGATGGTAATCCTTTGATGAAGATGTCCACGAACTGAGATAAACTAGGAACGTGTAGAACCCTGACCTCGCCATTCACGCGATCTCTGACGAAGTATAGATCAATCTCCACATGTTTGGTGCGCTGATGATGCACTAGATTATGTGTCATGTAAACTAACTCACATTGTCATAGAATACGACGGAAGCATCAGGCATCGGTCGATGAACCTCCTGAAGTAATTGTCGTAGCCAACACAGTTCGGCCACCACATTTGCTAATGCCCGATAGTCAGCCTCCGCACTTGAGCGTGAAATAGTGTGTTGTCGCTTGGCCGACCAAGACACCAGATTTGCACCGAGGAACACACAATAGCCAGAAGTAGACCGTCGAGTGTCTGAACAACCTGACCAGTCAGCATCAGAGTAGGCCATCAGTTTGTTCGAGGTGCGTCGATACAAAGTGAGACCATAGTCGGTGGTGCCGCGGATGTAGCGTAGAACACGCTTCATAAGGAGCAAGTTATTAGCCCGTGGATCATACATATGAAGACATATCTGATGTACTGCATAGGAGATATTGTTGGGTCTGTAGCATAGAAAAAAAAAATTCCTACGATGAGAACTATACGGCAAGATCTATCTACTAGATACATAGCAACGGGTGGACATACATCCATCAAGAACTTACCCTCGAAGATAACGAGTTTTGTTAACGAGTAGGAACTCGTGGTTGATGTAGTCGTACACTTGCCGATCTCAAGATCAAGTGGAAGTCCGAGCGTCGCAAATCAGCAGTGCATTCGTCCTCGCACACACGTTCAAGCCACTGGACAACCTCCACCTCCTCGCTCCAGCGATGCAGCGGAAGCAGCAACTCCTTCCAGACGAAAAGCCACCGGGAACATGTATCTCGCTAATCCGAGACCATGGGGGAATAATTCTAGAGGGGGGAGAGATCCTTCATGAGGAGGTGTGAGGAAGAAGGAGAAAGAGGGGGCCTTTTATAGGAGGAGGGGGTACCCCCTCCATGGCCGGCGCCTCATGGAGGTGACCCCTTACCTCCTCCATTCATGTGGTGGTAACGCCCTCCACATTAAAATGCCTCTTCACATTCCCTTTTAAAGTCTCCACTTTAAATGCATTAAAATTCTCTAGGTTTAATGCTCTCTCGTTTAATAAAACTCTTTTATCCAATTTATTCATAATTTTGTTAATTACTTTAATTAACAAACTTTCACATAAATCCCCTTATAATATTTCAATATCACATGCAGAACCACTTTCAGCAATTTCACCCGAAACAATTCCGGTTTCCATCGAAACAATTCCTACGCTTTGCAATTCTTTCGTCTGAAACATATGTGCTCCAAAATGTTGTCCGGTAACACTTAAGTGTGTCACCCTACGGTTCGCGAATAATGCAGACATGATTGAGACTCCTCTCAGATCAATAATCAGAAGCGGGACCTAGAGATCCATACTGACTCCTGCACATCCAACGATGACTTCTGTGATCATGAGAACCTTTAACGCTAGTAACTTAATCCCTTTGTCTCATGATATAATACATGTCCAAGATTCGATCATCGGTATCCAAATACCTAGTTTGATCTCGTTACCGACATACACTCTTTTCTTGTTCCCGTGATATAACATTCTAGTGATCACATCACTTGCTTGCAAGCTATCTTAATGTGATATCACCGAGAGGGCCCAGAGTATATCTATCTGTCATCGGGATTGAAAAATTCCACTCTTGATCCATGATCCTCAACATAACACCTTCGTAGTACTGACCCCATCTTTATAGTTACCCTGTTACGGTGTGACGTTTAATGTTATCAAGATACTCTTCTGGTGTTAGCAATTAACATGATCTCATGGTCTAAGGATAAACATTACTTCGTATGATGTTATAGCAATGTAAACATAATGACTTGATCATAATGCTATATTTCGGATGAATGTTCATCACATCATTTCACAAATGTTGTGACCTTGTTATTAACAACATCCAATGTCCATGATCCGGAAACCTTGATCATCATGTTAATCAACAAGCTAGTTTATAAGAGAGGCATAACTAGGAACCCTTTTTGTTTATTAAAAACACATGTATTGAGGTTTCCTATCAATAAAATTATAGCATGCAAAATAAACATCTATCATATACAGAGAATACAAAATAACAACTTCATTATTGTCTCTCAGGGCATATTTCCTTCAGTGTCCCACTTGCACTAGAGACAATAATCTAGTTCACATAGAGATAAATCTAACACCCATGGAGTTCTAGTGTTGATCATGTTTTGCCCTAGGGAGAACTTTAGTCAATGGATCTGCTACATTTAGGACCGTGTGTACTTTACAAATCTTTATATCTCCATACTTGACATATTCGCGGATGGAGTGAAACCGGCGCTTAATATGCTTGGAATTCTTGTGAGACCTCAGTTTCTTGGCATTGGCTATGGCTCCATTGTTGTCACAATAGATCACCATTGCCTCCAAAGCACTAGGAACCACACCTAGTTCCGTTATGAACTCCTTCATCCAAACCGCTTCCTGTGCCGCTTCTGAAGCAGTAAGATATTCCGCCTCCGTCGTTGATCCAGCCACCACAGGTTGTTTGGAACTCCTCCAACTAACTGCTGCTCCGTTCAAGAGAAATACGTATCCGTATTGAGACTTAGAGTCATCAGGATCGGTGTCAAAGCTAGCATCGACATAACACTTAGCGACCAGCTCTTCTTTACCTCCGTATATAAGAAACATATCCCTAGTTCTTCTCAAGTACTTAAGGATATTCTTGACTGTTATCTAGTGTTCCGAACCTAGATCAGATTGGTACCTACTAGTCAAACTAATAGCATGTGCCACATCCGGTCTTGTACATAGCATGGCATACATTATAGAGCCTATGGCCGAGGCATAGGGGATCTTATCCATTATCTCTCTTTCTTCCGTCGTAGCCGGACTTTGAGTCTTACTCAATGTCTTGCCTTGCAACATAGGTAAGAACCCCTTCTTACTTCCGTCCATATTAAACTTCTTTAATATCTTATCAAGGTATGTACTCTGCGATAGCCCAATTAGGCGCCTTGATCTATCTCTATAGATTTTAATGCCTAATATATATGACGATTCACCAAGGTCTTTCATCGAAAATTTGATGTTTAGATAACTTTTAACACTGTTTAAAAGATCTATACCATTTCCAATCAATAATATGTCATCCACATATAATATCAGAAATGCCACATTGCTCCCACTCACTTTCTTGTAAATACAAGCCTCTCCATAAGTTTGGAAAAATCCAAACTCTTTGATCCCCTCATCAAAGCGGAGATTCCAACTCCGGGATGCTTGCTTCAGTCCATAGATGGATCACTGAAGTTTGCATACCTTATTAGCATCCTTAGGATCAACAAAACCCTTAGGTTGTATCATATACATCTCTTCTTCAATATTACCATTGAGGAACGCAGTTTTGACATCCATCTGCCATATTTCATAATCGAAAAATGCAGCAATTGCTAACATAATCCTAACCGACTTAAGCATCGCTACGGGAGAGAATGTCTCATTATAGTCAACTCCTTGAATTTATCGAAACCCCTTTGCGAAAAGTCGAGCCTTATAGATGGTCACATTACCATCAACATCAGTTTTTCTTTTGATAACCCATTTATTCTCAACGGCCTTTCGATCGTGAGGTAAGTCCACCAAGGTCCAAACCTGGTTTTCATACATGGATTCCATCTCGGATTTCATGGCTTCTAGCCATTTGTTGGAATCCGGGCTCATCATCGCTTCTTCATACGTCGCAGGGTCATCCATTTCATCAACCATAAAATTCACAATAGGATTGCCGTACAGTTCAGGAGCTGCACGTGTCCAACTTGACCTGCGAGGTTCGGTAGTGTCCTCTTTCGGAGTTTCATGATCAATATCATTAGCTCTCTCTTTATTAGATGAAGTCAACTCCGAAAAATTTTCGGTGCTGCGCTACTCGCCATTTCATGAAGAGAAGGTTCAATAACCTGTTCGAGTTCTACCTTCCGACTACTCACACCTTTTGTGACAAACTCCTTCTCAAGAAAGGATTCATTCTTGGCAACAAAAACCTTGCCCTCGGATCTGTGGTAGAAGGTGTACCCAATTGTTTCCTGAGGGTATCCTATGAAGACGCATTTTACCGCTTTAGGTTTGAGTTTATCCGGCTGAAGTTTCTTCACATAAACATCGCATCCCCAAACTTGAAATGACATCTTAGGATTGTTTCCAAACCATAATGCATATGGTGTCATTTCAACGGATTTAGATGGTGCCCGATTTAAAGTGAATGCAGTGGTTTCTAGTGCATAACCCCAAAATGACAGTGGCAAGTCAGTCGGAGACATCATAGATCGAACCATATCCAATAAAGTACGATTACGACGTTTCGACACACCATTACGTTGTGGTGTTCCGGCAGGCGTGAGTTGTGAAACTATTCCACACTCTTTCATGTGTGTGCTAAACTCGTAACTTAGATACTCACCTCCACGGTCGGACCGCAGAAATTTGATCTTTCTGTTACGATGATTTTCCACTTTATTCTAAAATTCCTTGAACTTTTCAAAGGTTTCAGACTTGTGTTAAATCAAATAGATATACCCGTATCTACTCAAATCATCCGTGAAAGTAACAAAATAACGATATCCACCTCGTGCCGACACACTCATTGGTCCACACATATCAGTATGTATGATTTCCAATAAATCTTTCGCCCGTTCCATTGAACCAGAAAACGGCGTTCTAGTCATCTTGCCCATAAGGCATGGCTCACATGTATCAAATGATTCAAAATCAAGTGATTCCAAAAGTCCATCAGAATGGAGTTTCTTCATGCGTTTAACGCCAATATGACCTAGACGGTAGTACCACATATATGCAGACATATCATCATCAAGTTTAATCTTTTTAGCATCAACATTATGAATATGCATAATACTACTATCGAGATCCAACAGAAATAAACCATTCAACACAGGTGCATGACCATAAAAGATATTATCCATATAAATCGAACAACCATTGTTTTCAGATTTAAACGAATAACCACTTTGCATCAAACATGATCCGGATACAATGTTCATGCTCAGTGCAGGCACCAAATAACAATTATTTAGATTTATCACTAATCCCGACGGCATATGGAGAGTCAGCGTTCCGATGGCGATCACATCAACTCTTGATCCATTGCCGACCCGCATCGTGACCTCATCCCTTGCTAGTTGTCGCTTGTTCCGCAGCCCCTAAAGCGAGTTACATATATTAGCAACCGATCCCGTATCAAATACCTAGGTGCTACTTCGAGTACTAGTCAAGTACACATCAATAACATGTATATCACATATACCTTTGTTTGCCTTGCCGGCCTTCTTGTCCGCCAAATACTTGGGGCAATTGCGTTTCCAATGGCTAGTCCCCTTGCAATAGTAACACTCGGTGTCAGACTTAGGGCCAGCTAGGGGTTTCTTTTCAGGTGCGGCAACAGATTTGCCAACCTTCTTTCCCTTGTTCTTGCCTTTCTTGAAACCGGTGGTCTTATTGATCATCAACACTTGATGTTCTTTCCTAATCTCCACTTCTGCAGTCTTAAGCATTGACAGAAGCTCGGGAAGAGACTTCTTCATGCCTTGCATATTATAGTTCATCACGAAGCTCTTGTAGATAGGTGGCGGAGATTGGAGAACACGATGTATGCCTAAGTCAATGGGAATCGTTATTCCCAAGGAAACAAGGTTATCGGTGTACCTAGACATTTTGAGTACGTGCTCACTAACGGAGCCGTTCTCCTCCATCATGCCGCTAAAGAACTTTTCAGAAGCATTATAACTCTCTACGGCAGCATGGGTATCAAAAATCCTTTTCAATTCTCCCATGGTATCAAAGGCATTGCCATTTTCGAAACGTTTTCGAAGTTCTGGCTCTAGCCCATACAGTATGCCGCAATGAACTAAGTTGTGGTCCTCCTGACGAGTTATATAGACATTCTTTTCCTCGTCAGGGGCATCAGGAGCTGGTGGGGGGCCTAGCGGCGCCTCTAGCACATATTGCTTTTGTGCAGCAGTGAGGAGAATCCTCAAATTCATAGCCCAGTTGGTGAAGTTGCTACCATTCGCAGCAAGTTTCTCTTTCTCCATGAACACATTGAAATTAAAAGCAGGTGGTGCCATCTACAACAGAATTTGTAAAGTTTATTTAGACTAAGTTTATGATAGAGTGAGTTCAACTAATCCAAATTACTAATGAACTCCCACTCAAAAACGACATCCCTCGTGTCTTTTTGCTGATTACATGAACCAAATCCACTACACCAAGTCCGATCATCACGTGAGTCGGTGTAGCTTCAAAGGCAAGCATCTATATGGGCATCATATCAACTATATGACTCATGCTTAACCTTTCGGTCCGTGTTTCGAGGCCATATCTGTACATGCTAGGCTCGCCAAGTAAGAACCTTAGTACTCGTGTGTGTAAAACTGTCTTACACCCATTGTATGAAAGCGTAGAGTCGAGTACACCTGATCATCACGTGATGTCTCGAAACACGGTCCATAGAACGGTGCATACTTAAGGAAGAACACATTTTATCTTGATATCTAAATGAGGGATCATCTTACAATGCTACCAAAAACGCCAAACTAGCAGTATAAGATGCTAACATCTAATGTGTAAAGTGAGATGATATGGTCCATGCATTTGATCTCTATCATTTGCATCGTGGTATGATATCTATCATTCCTTTGTGTGTAAGGCCAAGGTCTATGGAACTTACACGTTGAGTGTGTTGTAAGAGTATCTATCATACATATACTTACAACAATACCATATCAAGACACTAGCCCAGCAACGATCTAAACTAGACGCCTCTAATTTATCAATTGCAAGTTTTACGTGGCTTGGGGCTTTCGGAGATAGAACCGGTCTTACCTACGAACATGAACCACAACGAGGATAACCAAGTTATTAGCAAATCGCTGTAAATCAGATATTGACTATAGTAGGAGAGACAGACACCCGCCAGCCACTTATGCAAAACTAGTTGCATGTCAGTCGTGGAACCGGTCTCATGTACGATGACATGTAAGGTTGGTTCGGCCGCTTCATCCCACTATGCCACCAATATCCAAAATACATAGAAGATGCAATAACATGATCATCATCGCCCACATATAAACATATGTGTACTATCCGTGCAAAGCACCTACGCATAGATCAAGCTCTGATACCACTGTTGGGTCCGCAGCATAGAAAACAAAAAATTTCCTACGATGAGAACTATACGCCAAGATCTATCTACTAGATACAGAGCAACGGGTGGACATACATCCATCAAGAACTTACCCTCGAAGACAACGAGTTTTGTTAATGAGTAGGAACTCGTGGTTGATGTAGTCGTACACTTGCTGATCTCAAGATCGTGTGGAAGTCCGAGCGCCGCAAATCAGCAGCGCATCCGTCATCGCACACACTTTCAAGCCACCGGACAACCTCCACCTCCTCGCTCCAGCGATGCTGCGGAAGCAGCAACTCCTTCCAGACGAAAAGCCACCGGGAACATGTATCTCGCTAATCCGAGACCATGGGGGAATAATTCTAGAGGGGGGAGAGATCCTTCATGAGGAGGTGTGAGGAAGAAGGAGGAAGAGGGGGGCCTTTTATAGGAGGAGGGGGTACCCCCTCCATGGCCGGCGCCTCATGGAGGTGACCCCTCACCTCCTCCATTCATGTGGTGGTAACTCCCTCCACATTAAAATGCCTCTTCACATTTCCTTTTAAAGTCTCCACTTTAAATGCATTAAAATTCTCTAAGTTTAATGCTCTCTCATTTAATAAAACTCTTTTATTCAATTTATTCAGAATTTTGTTAATTACTTTAATTAACAAACATTCACATAAATCCCCTTGTAATATTTCAATATCACATGCAGAACCACTTTCTGCAATTTCACCCGAAACAATTCCGGTTTCCATCGAAACAATTCCTGCGCTTTGCAATTCTTTCGTCTGAAACATATGTGCTCCAAAATGGTGTCCGGTAACCCTTAGGTGTGTCACCCTACAGTTCGCAAATAATGCAGACATGATTGAGACTCCTCTTAGATCAATAATCAGAAGCGGGACCTTGAGATCCATACTGACTCCCGCACATTCAACGATGACTTCTGTGATCGTGAGAACCTTTAACGCTAGTAACTTAATCCTTTTGTCTCGTGATATAATACATGTCCGAGATTTGATCATCGGTATCCAAATACCTAGTTTGATCTCGTTACCGACATGCACTCTTTTCTCGTTCCCGTGATATAACATTATAGTGATCACATCACTTGCTTGCAAGCTATCTTAATGTGATATCACCGAGAGGGCCTAGAGTATATCTATCCATCATCGGGATCGACAAATTCCACTCTTGATCCATGAGCCTCAACATAACACCTTCGTAGCACCGAACCCATCTTTATAGTCACCCTGTTATGGTGTGACGTTTGATGTTATCAAGATACTCTTCTGGTGTTAGTAATTAAAATGATCTCATGGTCTAAGGGTAAAGATTAATTCGTATGATGTTATAGAAATGTAAACATAATGCTTGATTGTAATGCTATACTTCGGATGATTGTTCATCACATCATTTCACAAATGTTGTGACCTTGTTATTAACAACATCCAATGTCCATGATCCGGAAACCTTGATCATCTTGTTAATCAACAAGCTAGTTTATAAGAGAGGCATAACTAGGAACCCTTTTTGTTTATTAAACACACATGTATTGACGTTTCCTATCAATACAATTATAGCATGCAAAATAAACATCTATCATATACAGGGTACATAATAACAACTTTATTATTGTCTCTTAGGGCATATTTCCTTCAGATAATAGGCCGAGTAAAAGTGAGATACTGGAGACCTTTTGCAATACTTCTATACTATGTAGGATCAGCCACGGGATCACTAGACTGATCTTCAAGCTTAGAAGCTATATCAACTGGTGTGGAGATATACTTGCACTATAACATACCGGTGCAGTCAAGGAGCTCCATAGCATACTTCTCCTGCGAGAGAAAGTGACAGTCCTTGCTGCGCTTGACGGAGATGTCCAGAAAGTAATGTAAATCACCCATGTCCATCATGGTGAACTCAGAATGGATTGAAGCAATCAAACTGTGCAGCGGTGTCGAGGAAGACGCACTCAAAATTATGCCATCCACATAGAGCAGGAGATAAGCCATATCAGAGCCACGGCAATAGAAGAAAAATGAGCTATCAGTCTTGGCACTTAAAAACTCAAGAGATGCAATATAGGAGGCAAACTGCTAAAACCATGCTCGTGGAGCCTACTACAACCTGTACAAGGATTTGTTCAGGTGGCACACCTTCTCAGGAGAATTGAGATCAATGAAACTTGAGGGTTCTCGAGCATAAACCGTCGGATATATCCAAAACGTATCTACTTTCCCGAACACTTTTGCTATTGTTGTTTCCCTAAACTTGTGTGATTTGGATACAACTAACACGGATTGGTGTTGTTTTCAGCCGAATTACCTTGGTGTCTAGTTTTTGTGCAGAAAATCAACTATCAGGAAAAATCCCAGAAAATATGCCAAAAATCCTATTTCACCAGAAGATTCACGGAGCCAGAAGACGAAACGGAGGAGGGCCACGAGGGGCCCACACCACCTGGCCGTGCGGGCTAGGCCAGGCTGCACCTGGGGGTGGTGTGGCTGCCTCGGTCACCCCCTCGGCCTCCCTCTTCGCCTACAAATTGCCTCTTGACCTAAAAACCAAGGGGGGTTCGAAATTTTTCCAGAAAGAGTTCCGCTGCACCGCCACCACCAGATTCTCTAATTCGGAACCAGAAACTCCGTTCTGGCACCATCGCTTCTCCATCAACCATCCATGTTTCCCCCATCTATGAATGAGTAATCCCCCGCTGTAGGCTATGGGGATGGTAGGGATTGGATGAGATCGTTCATGTAATGGCATCAGATTGTTAGGGCATGGTTCCTAGTATCTATTACTAGTGCTTTTTGACTTTGTTGCAACTTGTTATGCTTAATGCTTGTGACTAGGGCCCGAGTGCCATGATTTCAGATCTGAACATGTTATTGATTCATTATGATAGTATTGTTTATGGTCTTACCTGCAAGTGTATACACATATTGTTTTCTGGAACCAAAGGCCCTGAAGTGACAGCAATCGGGATAATCGGAGGGGATGGCTTTCATGTGAGGATCACATGTGTTCATGGAGTGTTAATGCTTTGCTCCGGTGCTCTATTAAAAGGAGCAGCGTAATTGCCACTAGTTACCTTGAGGCCCCGCTGCAAACGGGCTGGCGGGAAAAAGATGTTTTGCAAGTTCTCATTGCAAGCACGTATGACTATATATGGAACACATGCCTATGATTATTTAGTACTTGGTTGCTTTATCTTATTTATCTGCAAATGCCCTATGTTTTGATTGCCATACGAATTGTCTTGTCCATGCAACACCCGTCCATCCATCCCTATGCCTATCGCGCTTTAATCCTACTGTCTACTGCTATTGTTACTACTGTCTTTACTTTTGCTACTGCTTTTACTTTACTATCGCTACTACAAAACTATTGCTACTGATAAACTGATGTGACCAAGATTGTTTTCAGGTGCAGCTGAATTGACAACTCAGTTGTGAAGGCTTATAAATATTCTTTGCCTCCCCTTGTGTCGAATCAATAAATTGGGTTTCACTTCCCCCGAAAATACTGCAATACACCCCCTATACTTGTGGGTCATCACCGTCTCATCAAGTTTGTCGTTGAGGAAAGCATTCTTGACATCCAGCTGCTGAATAGGCCAATCACTAGAAAGAGCAAGTGATAGAACTGTTTGTATCGTGGCGGATTTAACAACCAGACTGAAAGTTTCATCAAAATCAGTACCTTCGTGTTGCGTGAATCCTCACAAGACTCACTGTGCCTTGTACCGATCAAGAGAACCATCAGACTTTAACTTGTGACAAAAGATCCACTTTCCTGTGACAATATTTGCATTGCGAGGTGGCTCAACTAGGTCCCAAGTGTTGTTGAAGAGAAGAGCATTTCACTCATCAACCATCGATGCATGCCAATTAGGGTCCTTGAGAGCTCCACGGTACGTCTTCGGGAGAGGAGATAACCCCTCAACATGAAGATCAAAGATGGTCTTCGGCTGCACCACGCCTATCTTCGCACGCGTAAGCATGCGGTGTGACGATGGCGGAGGAACAGGGTGCGGTCAATGGACCGGAGGTAGTGGCGGAGTCAGTGCAGCAGCCGCATGTCGCGAGGAATTGCCCTCAGCAGACATGGTGGGTGACAAGGCGGGCGACGGGGCAGTTGCAGACGACAAGGGGGGCACAACGGGAGAGGCGGCTGAACTCGCGGCAGGCTGCCGCACGCATGCGGCAGAGCCCGCGACAGAGCCCGTGGCAGAGCTTCACGTGGCTAGCATGGCAAATGGCATTAACGGCATCGACTGCTCAACCTACAGAAAATCAAAAGTGTACAGGGAAGGAGTAGGAGACGTGGCGGACACGGTGGTGGCAAAGGGAAAGATAGACTCATTGAATACAACATGGAGAGAGATGATGATCTTTTGGATGGAACGATCAAGACGGTGATAGTCGTGATGTTAGGATAGATACCCTAAAAACACGCAGGGCACGGAGCGAGGCGCAAGCTTGTGCGGTGCAACGGCAGTGGTGTTGGGGTAGCAAAGACATCCAAAGACCATAAGACCAGCATACGCAGGGTCACGTCATGAAGAGCTCAAAAAGGCACAATATCCAAGATTGCCTTGGAAGGTAGTGAAATAGATCGTATGGGCACCAAGAGGGGGGGTGAATAGGTGTTACTTCAAATTTACTGCTTTTTCAATTTTAGGCTTAACACAAAGGGTAAATTCTCTAGATAAACTATTAGGTGGAATTTCCCTATATGCAAACCTATCTACTAGCGAGTAAAGAGTGAGTGGAAGAGGAACGGGCAAACCGTAGTGAAGCACGCGGAGACACATGATTTGTTTTACCGCAGTTCCTTCCTTGTTAAGGGAAGTACGTCTACGTTGGAGGGGTGGGCGGTACTAAGACCACCACGCCACAATAGGCCTCACCCTGTTCTCCGATGGATCCCGCCACCAAAGGCCTGATCCACCTTTCCACTATAGGGACCCTTCGAGGCGGGTACCGACGCCTTTACACAACTAGCGGAGCACAACTCCACAATCAACATGGAGGCTCCCAAAATGACAACAAGCTGCCACAAGAACAAGTTATCAATAACAAAGAACAAGATCTAGATATTGACAAGGATACTAGATCAGGGATTTCTCCAAATGAATGGAGAGGAGTTGATGTACTTGATCCGTGATGACGATGATGATCCTCTCCTCCTTCAATTCCCCCAAAGATCGAAGCCTTCGGGTGGTTGAAGTGGGAGATCTTGAATGGGAGCTCTTGCAAAAGGTCTGAACAATTTCGAATGAATCAAGAGATTCGGCTCGTTGGGGAAGAAGGGATATTTAACCCCTTCCAAAACCAAGCCGTTGGAGCTTTCGGGGGCCGGATTATCCGGCCCAAGTGGGGGCCGGATTATCTGGCTTGGGGAAAACTCCGCCCCAGGCTCAGATTATCTAGCACAAAAACTGGCCACGGACAGAAGCTCACGCAGACTTGCCCTTCACACTTTCTTCTGGGGACCGGATTATTCGGCCTAGGGAAGGGTCGGATTATCCGGCTGCTGGAAAAATCCGCCCCAGCCCGGGAATATCCGGGGGAAATTCCGCCCCCAGACAGAAGCTTGAGCAGGAGCTCACTTGGGCGATTTCCCTGGGGCCGGATTATCCGCCCCAACCAGAGGGCCGGATTATCCGGTCCAGGGAGAAAATCCGCCCTAGAGCCAGAATTGTTCGGGGGGAAATCTGCCCCTAGACAGAGACTTGCGCAAAGCCAACCCTGCCCAAGGTGGTCTGGCCGGATTATCCGGCCCATGATGGGGGCGGATAATCCGGCCCCAAAAACTCTCAAAACTTCCTGCAACACTTAGTGCACATTAAAATAATCCATGGTATTATTATCTAACACACAAAACCTGGGAAATCATGAAATGTTCTTTTAGGTAGTCGATTATGCAATAATACGGCTGTATGAAGAGTCTCTACCCAAAAGCATGGCGGCATAGTTGCTTGAATTAGAAGCGTGCGAGTAATGTCATTGAGGGTGCGAATAATCCTCTAGGGTTTACCGTTCTGTCGCGAGGTATATGGACATGAAAAGCGGAGTGCTATTCCATGGCGTTGGGAAAAAGAGTGGAGGAGGGAATTATCAAACTCACGACCATTATCACACTGAATAGCTTGCAAGTTTGCACGGAACTGAGTACGGGCTAAGGCATGAAGGGATCATAAGTGCGAGAAAACTTCTAACTTAGCACGTAGAGGATAAACCCAGGCATACTAAGTGAAATCATCGAGGCAAACAAGATAATACTTAAAGCCAGAAATACTCTCTACCAGTGATGTCCACAAATCATAGTGAATAATTTGAAACGGAGAATGTGTTACACGATTGGTAGAAGAAAAAGGAAGACGAACATGATGACCTAATTGACAAGCATGACACAAGCTAGATTTATTCTTATTCCTAGGAATAGCCGAAGAGCGAGCTAAAGACTCCATGATGGGTCGTCCAGTGTGTCCAAGCTGCCGGTGCCATAGTGCGGGATCGACAATGAGGAAGGCATGTGGGTGATTGGTGGAGGATGTGCGGACAGGATAGAGAGCTCCGAGTCTATTGCATATGAGAATCTTGTTCCTGGTTTGAATATCCTTCACAAAAAACCAAGAGGGTCAAATTCGACGGAAACACGAATATCAATGGTGAACTAACGAACTGACAAAAGATTTTTAACTATGTTAGGAGCAACTAAAACATTATGAAGATGAAGGGGACGTTCGGAGGTGGAAATAGGAAAACATGCATGTCCGGTAGCGGTGATCGGAAGAGTGGAGCCGTTACCCACAACAACATCACGAGGAGAAGAGGTAGGGGGAGACACGGAGGTGAGCATACCGGGGTTAGCCACAAAGTGGGAGGAGGCGCTAGTGTCCATTACCCAGTCAGTGGGTGCTTTTAAGCCCATCGTCTAGAACGTGCATGAGCACGGACTGATCCCACGAGGCAGTTGACAGAGCCGGTGATGATGGTGTCGGTGACGAAGGAGCGGTGTCGTAGCCGTAAGCAGGGGCGGGAGCGCATAGCCGTAGCCGTATCCATAGGAGGAGTGCGACACGCTATAGGGCCCCTGCGCGTAGAAGGCGTGTGGCGAGGGCACGGGACGTGGCACATAGCTGTGTGCCAGACCGTAGGGCCACATCTGGATCACGCCATTCTATGGGAGTTGCAGCGTGGGCCAGGTTGGCAAAGTGACGGCTGGTGGTGCAGTAGGAGCCTGGTGCTGGACGATAGCGCCCTCCTTGGCAGCCTCAGCCGCAACCTTCTTCTTCTTGTAGCGGTTGTCGTTGCCTTTGCCAGGGTTGGCGCCGTCAATGACAAGAGCCGTGTCGGAGTTGCGGGCTCGGCAATTTTTGCGCTTCATATCTTGGAGCACGAGGAGAGAACGACACTTCTCAAAGGTGATCTCGGGCATGAGGGAGATCGAGTCGGGTGGCGTGCTCATACTGCTCGGAGAGGCTTTTGAGGTAGTGGATCACCAGCTTGGCATCTTCTTCCAGTACTCTGAGATCTGCTAGACCATCGGCGAGGGTGTTGATCTTCTTCAGGTACTCGGTCATGGAAAGTTTTCCCATACTGATCTCACCGAGCTCGGTGGAGAGGTGGAGCTGGCGATTGATCTTGTGGTTATTGAATAGGCCATTGATCCTTGTCCACAGATCGACAGCAAGAGGATCTTCACCCGGCGTCATGACGGCATCGAGGAGGCCGAGGGAGACGGATCCGTAGAGCCATGAGACCATCGTGGCATCCAACAAGGACCACTCCGGAGTTCGATCGGTCGGAGCGGGCGTGTTGACGTGGTCGAGTAGCGTGTACTTGCGGAGGGCGGCGTGAAAGAAGGTGCACCATTGGCGATGAACGCCGGTGTCAAGGGCCAGCTCGACTGGTACGTGTCCCTTGATGGAGTGGAGGCCGACGGCTTGGGCATGCAGGAAGGTGAGAGAGAATGCCCCCACGATGGAGGTGGGGGCGGTGGCGAGAGCCAGCTTGGCGTCGGCGGCCTCGCAAGCCTCACGATCTACCTTCTCCTTAGCGGTCTGCGCAGCCCATGTAGCATCGTCGCCCATGGCTCCAAGAGAGGCAGCACGGCGAAAAGGGGGAGGTGGTTGGTTTGCATATCGGTGATGCCGAGATCGGTGGCGGCGACGAAAGGGGCGACGCGGTCTAGCTAGGGTTTTGCGTCTGACATCATGTATGATAGGGGAAACCACACATAGTGGTGCCTTGTATTGCTCTTTATATATGAGGATTACAAGGGAGTCCTAGTCTCATACCACACGGACAAATATAAAAGGAATACACAATATGACCATATACTTATACAAACACGATACGGTCACATATTCTAACAGTATAAGGTCCCCGCCGCTCTCCCCCTAGTATATGTATTTAGCGCAGCTTTTGCATCACTACTATGTAATTAAGCAACAATCGCGTGTATGATCAACCACGTGTTTTTGCATAAATTTTTCCACAATGACACATTCAGTTTCGTTTAAGAGCATCTTCTCGGTTAAGAGCGCATACTGGCTGGCGCTGAACCTAAAACACCAACAAATGAGACCAGCTGCAGCTCCAAACCCGATGGGACCAGATTGCTGTTGAACCTTATTTGGAAGGCTAGAGTTCCACCTAAGGTGCGGGTCTTCGGATGGAGAGTGGCCACAGACACACTTGCAACGAAAAGTAACAAATTCAGAAGAACACCGGAGGTGCCTGACCGATGCTCTATATGTGGCATGGACATGGAAGACGCACACCATGCCACTATCGTGTGCCCCAAAGCTGTTGCCCTTCGCCTGGCTATGTGTGACCGTTGGAACCTTCCGCACGAGCAGCTATTCAGGAAGACCGGGAAGGGCTGGATCCCCATCCTCCTCAGCCAAATCAACGATGAAGACAGAGCTAAAGTGCTCCTCCTCCTCTGGCGTGCTTGTCATTTGCGAAACGACATCATCCACAACAACAGAAAGGAATCGATGTTGGGCTCTACCACCTTCCTAGAGTCTTATTTCTCGGAGACTAACTCGTCGTCTATGACCTGCGGAACTAACAAAGGCAAATAGACTACAACTACTATGACAGCTGAAACAAGAGACTCGCCCTCTGGCTGGACAGCTCCACCACCGGGATGGACGAAAATAAACTCTGATGCCTCCTTCAACGCAAAGAACAGACTCGCCAGAGCTGGCGCGGTGGTCAGGGGCTGTCACGGCAAGACCTACATAGCCATGTACAGCCCGATCCTTGGATTCTACGACACTGAAGAAGCTGAAGCTAAAGCTGCTCTACTCAGCGTCAGGCTGATGTGCGATCAAACACAGGAACATATTATCCTAGAAGTGGATTGTGCCTCTGTTGCCAAAGCACTATCCTATCAGGCGCCAGACCGATCGAGACTTTAGGCCACCTACAATCAAACAAAGAAGATGTTGAAGAGTTTAAAAAACCCCAAAATCATCCTCACTAGAAGAGAGAGTAACAAGGTCGCTAACGCGTTGTCTAGATTCCCCAGTTCTTCTGGGTATAGCGTTTGTAGGTCTAATCTACCTGATCAAATAGAATTCCTTGTAACACAGTACAGGAACTACAGTGTTATGATGAATATATAAAAGCTCTCTTTTCCCTAAAAAAAAGTTTTTTTGAGCGTATTTGACCGACGATTTCTAACCTGTAAATCACAAATTTGGTGGCATGTATCTTTTTTTCAGTTCGTGCTTTTACAAGTACCATTAGAGCTGCTCCAATAGGTATCCAGCTAGGGCTGCAAGCGGGGCGGGTTTGCGGGCAGCTATTTGCCTGAGCTCAGTTACACGTAGTAAAAATTGAAGATTGATTCTGATCGCTACATGCAGTTCAGTTTGCACTAAACATCTTGTTTTGTGGGCTTAGGCGGGTCCCGCACTTGCAACCCTACTGCCCATGTACGCTGCTCCATCGACAATCGCCCACGTGCACGCGTTGCCGACCAAGTCCGATTGCCGGCCGCCCCTGATTTTCGCACTGCCGCTACAATTCGCGGGCACCCTCCAGATCATGGCCGCCCTCCAGATCGGCTCCCGCTATTCTGATGTGGATAAGTCCCGTCTAGTCTTTCAAAGAAAAAAGTGTCATATCTTTTCTTGATTGTTAACTGTGTCGTTTCGATTTTATCTGTGTCTACCATTGGTATTCTGTTTTTCCTCTGCGTCCACCAAATCCGTTGTTCTTTTGCGTTTCTCTTGTCATGCGAGTCCATTGTACTTTTATCGTCGACCTGTTTTTTGAAAAAATAATGAACATCTTTTAAAAAATAATGATGTTTATAAAAAAACATAAACAAAAAAGAAACAGAAAAAGGAAAACAGATAAAAGAAAAGAAACATAAAATAAAAATAAAAAATCCTAACAATAACTGGGCCGGCCCAACAGGAATGCGCCCTGTGCAGCACTAGCGGCCCATGCCACCAGCGAGCGGCAAATAGCATTTCTGTAGCAGCCCCTTTGATGAGGGGTGTTTGAAAAGATCAACCGAACCGGTTCCTGATTTCTTGAGGCCCCCATATATGTGCAACCCAGTAGACGAGACGCTAGAGCCCAAAAAAAGTAGACGAGACACAGCCCAAATTCGATCGGAGTCGTGGATGCTCGTCTCGTTGAGATCGTGGCTCCCGATCGACGATCGATGCGATGCGCTCCTGACCTCCTTCAGTATGCTTCCTTGCTTCCACGGTGACCATTGACCATATCGTTCTCTACTCGATCGGGTTGCCCCGGTCCGAAAGATACAGGCCACGCCGGTCGGCCGGCGCAACCCGATCGAGTAGAGAACGATATGGTCAATGGTCACCGTGGAAGCAAGGAAGCATACTGAAGGAGGTCAGGAGCGCATCGCATCGATCGCCGATCGGGAGCCACGATCTCAACGAGACGAGCATCCACGACTCCGATCGAATTTGGGATGTGTCTCGTCTACTTTTTTTTGGGCTCTAGTGTCTCGTCTACTGGGTTGCACGTATATGGGGGCCTCAAGAAATCAGAAACCCGGTTCGGTTGATCTTCCCAAACACCCCTCATCAAAGGGGCTGCTATAGAAATGCTATTTGCCGCTCGCTGGTGGCATGGGCCGCTAGTGCTGCACAGGGCGCATTCCTGTTGGGCCGGCCAAGTTATTGTTAGGATTTTTTCTTTTTCTTTTATGTTTCTTTTCTTTTATCTTTTTTCCTTTTTCTGTTTCTTTTTTGTTTATGTTTTTTTAAAAACTTCATTATTTTTTAAAAGATGTTCATTATTTTCTCAAAAAAATATTAAGTTTTTTTGAATTTTGGTTCATGATTTTTAAAATTGGTTCATGATTATTTGAGTTGGGTTCATGATTTTTGAAATTTTGTTCTTTTTTAATTTTTGGTTCATGATTTTTGGAATTGGTTCATGATGTGTATGAAATTAATGTTTTTCTAATTCGTTCATGATTTTTGAAAATGGTTTATGCCTTTTTTGAAATTGATTCATGATTTTTTTGGAATTAGTTCATAATTTTCAAAATTTTGTTCTTTTTGAATTAATTTTTTGAAAAAAATTTCATGATATTAAAAAACCCTCATTCCGCTAAAGCCGCTCGTGTCGCTAAAACGGCTTTAGCAGACTGAGGGTTTAGCAAAATTTAACTAAAGCGGCTTTTTTAGGGTTTTTGAAATTTTTTAAAATGGACTTAGTGCAATTGAGTAGGAAAACTATATTCTAAAAACTTAATAAAGTTATCTTGTTTTGTGGAAAAAAACTTTTAAATTTGGTTTTATAAAACCCAAAATCTTTTGTCAAATAGATTTCTCTACAAAACCCTTTTTCCATAAAATAAACCTTAATAAAAATATCTTTGTTTAGGAAAAAGTATTTAAAACATTCTTTATTGATTATTTATTTTTCACCTTTGAAATGATTTGTTTTAACAAAACTAATAAAACAACCTATATATTGGCTTTAAAAGGAAATCGATAAAGCCATAAGAAAAATTGGTTAACAAAAAGGTTTTATATAAATGTTGTTTGGAGAAGAAAACACTATTTCTATTTTCCTTTTTGAAACACATTTGTTCCCTAACAAATAAATAAATATTTTTATTAAAATGTTTGTGGAACCATTTTTGGTGCCATATGTTTCTCCCAAAAGGACCAAACAAAGCATTTATTTATAAAATAGTTTTCACAAAAACATAGCTTGTTGTGAAAATAGTGCTCCTAAATTCAACACACCTATTTTTGGTTTACAAAATTTCTCTAAATTTTATTTGAGTTGAGTTTGTGCTAGTAGTAACCCTAACCGGAATATACCCCTATAATTATTTAATTCCTAATTTATCGTATTAATTTGATTTCAAAATTATTTTTGTACCTAAAAGTGTGCTAATATATTTATATATACCTATTTTTATTCTTGAAATTTTTTCTTGGAATTTTAAATGTGATTTTAGGGAATTTTAAAACTAAAAGAAATAAAATAGAAAAAAGACAAAAGACAAAAAAAAGAGACGGACAGCCACTGGGTCGACCCAAACCCAGCAAGCGAGCCCACCCAGAGCTTGCCTCTCCCCGTGTCTCCCTTCTAGCCCAACTCCCTCTCTCTCTCTCTTAATTCCATGTCGGTCCCTGATATTTCCAAAACGTATCCACTTTCTCGAACACTTTTGCTATTATTTTTTCTCTAAATTTGTATAATTTGGATACAACTAACACGGACTGGCACTGTTTTTCAGCAGCATTACCTTGGTATCTAGTTTTTGTGCAGAAAATCAACTATCATGAAAAATTTCAGACAATATGACAAAAATCCTATTTCACCAGAAGACTCATGGAGCTAGAAAACGAGATGGAGGAGGGCCACGAGGGGCCCACACCACCTGGCTGTGCGAGCTAGGCCAGGCCGCGCCTGGGGGTGGTGTGGCTGCCTCGGCTGCCCCCTCGGCCTCTCTCTTCGCTTATAAGTTGCCTCTTGATCTAAAAACCAAGGGGTTTTCGATGTTTTTCTAGAAAGAGTTTCGCTGCGCCGCCGCCACCAGATTCCACGATTCGGAACCAGAAACTCCGTTCTGGCACCCTATCGGGACGGGGAATTGGAGGAGATCATCGCCATCATCATCACCATCGCTTCTCCATCGACCATCCATGTTTCCCCATATATGAGTGAGTAATTCTCCGTTGTAGGCTATGGGGATGGTAGGGATTGGATGAGATCGTTTATGTAATGGCATCATATTATTAAGGCATGGTGCCTAGTATCTATTATTAGTGCTTTTTGACTTTGTTGCAACTTGTTATGCTTAATGCTTGTCACTAGGGCCCGAGTGCCATGATTTTAGATCTGAACATGTTATTGATTCATTATGATGGTATTGTTTATGGTCTTACCTGCAAGTTGTATACACATATTGTTGTCCGGAACCAAAGGCCCCGAAGTGACAGAAATCGGGATAACCGGAGGAAATGGCTTTGATGTGAGGATCACATGTGTTCACAAAGTGTTAATTCTTTGCTCCGGTGCTCTATTAAAAGGAGCACCTTAATTGCCAGTAGTTTCCTTAAGGCCCCGCTGTAAATGGGCTGGCAGGACAAAAGATGTTATGCAAGTTCTCATTGCAAGCACGTATGACTATATATGGAACACATGCTTATGATTATTTAGTACTTGGATGCTTTATCTTATTTATCTACAAACATCCTATGTCTTGATTGACATATGAATTGTCTTGTCCATGCATCGCCCGTCCATCCATCCCTATGTCTACCGCGCTTTAATCCTACTATTTACTGCAATTGTTACTACTGTTTTTACTTTTACTACTACTATTTACTTTGTTATTGCTACTAGAAAACTGTTGCTACTGATAAACTGCTATGAGCAAGACTGTTTTCTGGTGCACCTGAATTGACAACTCAGTTGTTAAGACTTATAAATATTCTCTGGCTTCCCTTGTGTCGAATCAATAAATTGGGTTTCACTTCCCTCGAAAATACTGCTATACACCCCCTATACTTGTGGGTCATCAAGACTATTTTCTGGCGCCGTTGCCACGGAGCATAGCTCTATTTATCAAGTTCACTTGGAATCACTATTGTTTGCTGCCATCCATCCATCATGGGTAAGTCTCGTGATGGCAAGGTCCCTATTTTACCATCCACTACAAGAAGAGGTACGGTTCTGAACACCTCTATTGATCTTGATTCACCATCTGTTATGAGTAAGTTCCTTACACCACCACATACACATGCTACACACACTGCTACTACTGCTGAATATGAAACTTCTGATACTTATGATGCTGCTTCTACTGTGTTTGATAAGAGTGGTTCATTAGGTCCTTTCCTAGATGCTACGATTTCTAGAACTATAGCTAGAAATACTGAAACTCCTAATGAAGACACTACTACACATGTTAGTTCACCCGAGTCTAGAGAAAGATATGATATTGAATATGGTTATATAGAGATGACCGATGAATTTATTAAAGAATGTCAAAACACCCATGATAGGAGTGCTATTAAGAGTCTCCTTGCGAGGCGTACTATAAAACCCAAATTGTCTCCTAATGCTAAGTTTGCTGCATCTCTCATAAACATTAAAGATAAGGATTATGATTTCTCTCTTTATCTATATTACATAGCTATTGTTGAGAAGGAACCTTTTGGTGAGACTAAGAATGAAAGTGCGGTAGCACATATGACTGAGCTTTCTACCATGAGTGGCTTATTTTCTGATGATATTAAGATGCACACCTACTTTGTTGCTAAAATTTTCCCTTTTTCACTGAAAGGAGAAGCTAAAACTTAGTTTAATAATTTACCTCCTAGATCTATTGATAGCCCTGATTGCTTGATTAGTACCTTCCTTCAGAAATATTTTCCTCCTAGTGCTAGACATGCTATTTTGTAGGAACTTTTTGATTTTAAACACGGAGAAAAAGAGATATTGCCTGAATCATGGGCAAGGTTTTGTGCTTTGATTCATGCATAGGTTGGATGTCCGTTACCTAAGAATGAGCTTCTTGACATATTTTATAATAGACTAACTGAGGAATCTAGGACATACCTGGATAGTTGAGCTGATTGTGTTTTCAGGAATAGGACTCCTAAGGAAGCTAAGGAATTAATGGCTAAAATAAGCAAGAATTATGAAAATTGGACTCCTCCTGAACCAGCTATACCTGAGACAACTATACCTGAACCAACTATCCCTGCGCCTATACCAACATCAAAGAAGAGGGGAGTTATTGAACTAAATGATAAAGTGATGAAGGAAGCTAAGAAATGTCTGAAGGAGAAGGGAATTAAAGCTACAGACGTCAAGAATTTACCTCCTATAAAAGAATTATGTAAGCCAATTCCCACTCATCCAGTATTGAGGTACACTCTCTCCAACATTTTGATGAAGGTGATATCCCTTACTCTAAACCTCCTGATCAATGCTTAGAAGAATTTGATGTTTTTATTGTTAAGCAAGATAATTTTAATAAAAGGGTGCAAAATCATATAATGGAAAACTCTAGAGCTATTGTTGAGTTAAAAGACATTGTGGAAAGAACCTCTAATGATGTTAAAATGCTTGTTAAACATTTTCAAATGGTTCAAACCCAAATTGATCATCTTATTAAGGTACAAAAAGACTTGCTAGTTAATGCTGCTAAAGAAAAACATGCTTATAAAATTAGAACTAGAAGTGGTGCTGCTACCCAGGATCCTCTATATCCTGAGGGGCATCCTAAAAGAATTGAGCAGGATTCTCAACAAGCTGAAAATAGTGATACTACTCCTAAGAAAAGAAAAAAGAAACATAAAACAATTGTAGAACCTTCTGAACCTGCTAAAGATCCTAATAGTATATATGTCTCTGATGCTGAAACTGAAAGTGGTAATGAAGAAAATAATGCTCCTGATAAAGAAATAGTTGAAGAAGAACATGAAAGGCACACTAAGAATACTAAATACACTAAAGAATATTTTGTTGCTAAGAAACATGGTAGTGAAAGAGAGCCTTGGGTCCAAAAACCTATGCCTTTCCCTGCTAAGAAATACAAGTCAAACGAAGATGAACACTATAACAAGTTTTGTGAGTGGATGAAACCTTTATTCTTGCAAATTCCTTTGACTGATGCTATTAAATTGCCTCCTTATTCAAAGTATATGAAGGATACTATTTCGAATAAAAGGAAGATCCCTAATGAAGAAATTTCTACTTTGCTTGCTAATTATTCCATTAATGGTCAGGTTCCTAAGAAACTTGGAGACCCAGGGATTCCAACTATTCCTTGCTCTATTAAAAATAGTTATGTTAGAACTACTTTGTGTGATTTGAGAGCAGGAGTTAGTGTTATGCCTTTTTCTCTCTACAAGAGACTTCAAGTGGAAAAACTAATACCAATTGATATATCTTTGCAAATGGCTGATAAATATACTACTATTCATGTTGGTATATGTGAGGATGTACCTATTCAAGTGGCTCATAATTGCTTGATATTAACTGATTTTGTTGTGCTTGAAATGCCTGAAGATGATAATATGTCTATTATTCTTGGGAGACCTTTTCTTAATACTGCAGGAGCTATTATTAATTGTAATCAAGGAAAGGTGACTTTTAATGCTAATGACAAGGAGGATACTGTCTACTTCCCCAAGAAGATTGATAGGACTTATGGTTTGAATTCAATTGAGGGCATTCAAGTTGGAGAAATATATTGTCCCATACCAAGAGAAAAATATGAAACTATTCTGATTAGGATCATTGCTATCAAGGTTGAGGTAACATAATCATTAGTGGAATGCAAAGTTTTGTTTAATATAATTGTTTTGGTAACAAGACCTGATCAACCTTGTTAACAAAGGGATTTTAATGAACAAAACAATGTTTTCACCATGATTATCTTTGCTTACTTTTATTTTATTCATTCTAGTTTTTGCTTTTGCTTAGTTTACTTTTCTGTTGTGAGTTGCTTGAATATTAGAGTGTCTTAGAACTTCTGAAGTTTAGCTTTGTTTTTGCTTTTGCATCTTTTTGAAAAAAATCTTTCTGTCAGAAAATCATTCATCTATGCCTGAAAATTGCTCAAAAATAAAGTGTCTCGAAATTTTTTAGAAAATTCATATTAAATTTTTACGTGAAAAAAGGGGCTGAGAAGTGCCTGGAGAGTACCAGGGGGCCCACCAGGCAGGCACACCACTTGGTGGCGCGGCCAGCCTAGGGGCGCGCCAAGCCATGGTGTGGGCCACCCCTGACCCTCCACTCACTCTCTCACTTCCCACTGCTCTCTCCCGAGAAAACACCAGTTCATTGCTCGAAATCGCGTTCTTGTTGTTCTTGTCCTCGATTTTTCGATCTCCTTGCTTAGCCCATCTTTGCTGCTGAAATTTGGATCATTTGTTCTCCGGTATGTGACTCCTCCGCTTGTCCAAGTAGATTTGTGTTTAGTGGTTTATATATTGAGTATTTTGCTGCTATAGGTGATAGGTTATGAGAGCTTGTAAGCTTGTTCAATGCTTAGAGATATTGTTTTGATGCATGTTTAGGCCTCTTACAAGTCCCTATGAGTAGTTCCCTTTATTATGTATTCACTTTGCAATCACTTGTATAACGGATATTTTAATTTCAGAATATCAAAGATGAACAACCGCACATTTGGAGAAATATTTGAGAGGGACACACCTAGGAGGTCAAGGCCCTCAAGAACAACCTCTCAGTTTAGGCCTTCATACAATGAAGATCTCATTGCACCACGCTTTGGCAATGAAGGAGATGAGGGGGATGCTCATCCATCTAATTTCCCTTGTTTTACCTTTTTGCAAGCTGCAGGGATCCTCGATGATTTCTTACTATTGGTCCAGAGGGTCGGTTTGAACACTTACATGCAGGATGAGAGTGAGCAATATGACGTGCTCACCAAAACTTTCGTTGAGAGTTTCGTTTTTACTAACACCCCTTATCAGTCAACTGTTTCTTTCAGAATTTATAATCAACCTATTACCATGTTATTGGAAAGATTTTGTTGCATGATAGGTATAGGCATGACGGGGACAGTGAAGAATATCCAAGGTCGAGCCGCTGACTTGCTGGTCCGGCCATGCATAACCGAACCGAAACCGAAAACCGAATCAGAAAAAACCTAACCGCAACCAAAATTCCGGTTTTTTCAGTTTGTGGTTAAGGTTACAGTTAGTAAAAGTGCTAACCGTTTGGTACTCGGTTAATTCGGTTTTGAACCGAAAAACCGTGGTTTTTACCGAAACTAACCGAATAATATTTTATAGTAAAAAATCCTTCTAATATGTCAGGTCCGACTTTGCTAAACAAGGTCATATAGAGTCCAAAGTTATATAATTCACCAAATCTTCTTGCATCCAAGTGGTTACCACGTGAAAACTTGTATTTCCTTGCCCCAGGTCATGGGTTCAACTCCTGAGTACACACTAATTTTTATTTAGCTGAATTTTACTTAATTTTTTATTTCTCTCTTCCAATACACCTAGTTTGGTCATATAAAATACTGAACTATTTTATTTGGGCCGAAAATAATTATTTTTCTTATTTATCTCTTACAACACATCTAGTACGGTAATATAAAAATGCTAAACTTATACATACGACCATAGAAGTTACACGTTATTGAAAAATCGCGTTAACTATGGTTAGTTTGGTTATTACCGAAACCGAACCGATATTTAATGGTTAATATCGAAACTAAATCGTATTTTCATACAAAACCGTATTTACCGAAATATTGAAACCGTATTTACCATATAATCGTATTAACTGAACCGAATTAACCAAATTAACCTAACATGCAGCCAGACTTGCTGGAGCTCTATCGAAGTGTGACAAATGACGATGACCGCGTAGGTCAGCGCGGGAAGATAAGAAACATTCAACTCCCAGCTCTTTGATATTTTGCTTATTATCTTGCCACTAGCATTCTTGGTAGGGAGAATACAAGTAATATCTTTAATTATCATTTAGACTTCCTCGCTGTTGCACTTAATAATGATACCCGGTACAATCTTGGCTCTCTCATTGCCCGCCGCCTTGCTGCTAGGGGACCTATTTATGGGGGCATTATTGCTTCATGTATGGTTATTGCATTAGAACTTTCTGTGGATCCTGATGACACTGTGTTGGCACCACAAAGGCTTGATCTTGCTACTATGAAAACACATCATTTCGTCATTGCTGGCTCTAGTACGGAGGGTTTAGTATACAGGATGTTTTTTACTGACGGGGACGAGAGGTAGATTCCTTTGCCGCAATCTACTTTGTTCAGTATTCATAGAAGGCCATGGTCGCGTTCCAAGGAGGAGGTGGACGAGCAGCTCCGCTTGCTTGATTTCCAGATGCAGCACCAGGAGGATGTGCATTCTTACTACTACTCTGCACACTACAGTTGGGCGTCCTCGAGCTCGTACCAGGACGTGGGTACCTCCTCGCTGTACTACGGAGGCGCTCCATCTTGGCCAGCTTTGGATTGATACCCACTTAGGCCAAAAGCCTAAGCTTGGGGGGAGGTACACCGATATCACACTCATCTCCATATCATGTTTAGTCGGTACTATGTATATCCATGCTTCGTTCTCTTTTTAGTTTTCGTTCTTTCTTTACTTTTGCTTTCTAAAAACACAAAAAGACCAAAAATATTTCTGTTGTTTCTCTTTGTTTGCTTCTTCTTCTTTTTGCTTTGGTTTGCTTTTTTCCTTTTTGCTTTGTTTGAACTATTCGAAAAGCCCAAAAAGATTTTGCTTTTCTTGTTTTTCCTTTTTGTTCTTGTCTTTAAAAAAATTGAAAACACCAAAAATATTTGTTGTTCTTTGGTTTTGTGAAGTTTATTGCAGGGTTCAGCAGTCCTTAGTGGAATTTGGATTCATGTTATTATTCAAGCCACACAAGTGAAGGGCAATAATGAGGATTAATGACAACTTGAGGTGTGGTAAGAGGCTGGTAACGAACTCTATTTATTTTCATTTTTGTACATATACTCATCATTATGGGCATGCTTAGTCTATTCATGTAGGGTGTATGTTACTTATGGATGCTTAGTAGTTCTTACTTTCTTATGATTAGCTCCAGCTTGCTAATAGTTTGTAGCATGTCATAAGAAACTTTGCTTGCATTGCTCTATTCATAACTTGGTATGACAATGTGGTATTCTCCTCTGAATGTTTCACTTGAATTGACTTGGCACATGCTCATGCATGCATATGACTGAAACAATAATCGGTTAAGCCTCAATGAATTATTTTGCCTCAGGTGTCTTGAATCACTTTCATGCCATGATTAGTCCTGTTTTGTTACAAGCATGATTATGACAGTTATTGCTCTCTCGTTTGTTGCTCCCTTACTATTGCTAGCCTTCACTTGCACTGAGTATGAGCTCTACTCGTGTTTCCAATTCCCTAAAATCAATATTGCCAAAAGTGTCCACCATACCTACCTATTAGCATCATTTGTTGTTCCGTGCATATTCAATATGCCTAGTTTTCTTCCAAATAAAATGCTTGCCTGTTATGAGAAAGTTAGTTAGTAAAGCTCTCACGAATTTGATGGCACACTTTATTTCTTGCACTTCATAAACCTGAATCATTGTGACTGTCCATGAAAGTTATATGCTTGCAAATTATAGGTTGGGGATTAGCAGAACCGTGTTGTCATGGGGAACGCTTTCAACGCCTGTAAATATATACCAGTTGATATCATGCTCTTTTGTTTGCGGATGTCGTCGGTGTGAAATAAAAGGGGAGTTTGTAAGTCCATGGATTTATGTATGTGTGTTAGAGAAACGCTTGGGCCACCGGTCTAATCCATGCCTAATCATGGTAGAAACCTGCAGCGTAACCATAATGAGTATCTATGAAGCATTCTTCTTATAAAAAAGAGAGAGATCTATTGAGAAAAAGAAAAAAGAGAGATATGAGAAAAGAGGAAAGAGAGAAAAATGCACCATTTTCCCATGGTAAATAAGAAGATTGCTGAGATGCTCGTTGTCTACTTGCCTTGTCATTTTGATATGGGGATTCTTCCGTATCATCGGGCAAGGGGTACCCCGTTGGCGGTTCTCTATGATACACATGTACTTACTATGACAAGAACTTACCGGTAACTAAAGTTGAGTAGCATGAGGAGCGGCCCTCGTACTCAACGGACATGAGATTTCTAGTTTATAGTCTATCAAGCATATAACTCAAATTGGACCTCACTTTCACCTTAACCATTTAAAGATGCTTATGATAGGGGAAATCAGCGCTCAAAGCTAATGAGTACCATACTTTTAGCATTTGGAAGCCTTCAAACTTTTCAAAACCTTTTAATTCCCTTGTTGAGTCACCACCTATTCTTTGAGCACTTTCTTGAGAGTATAGTTGTCATTCTTAGTGTAATGTGCTTGTCTCAAAACTTGATTAATTGTGTTATGACTTTGATGCTTGTATCTTTGATATCTTTACTTCTAGTCTTCACTTGAACTTCGGAGGTGCCTTGGCATTTATGTTTTCTCTACAATCAAAGGCAAGCGAGATACCACTCTATCATACCTTGTTATGAGCATTGCAATGTTGCTTATGTTTATGTTTCATGCTACTTATTATTTTTTCGTTGGAATCTCTTCATAGCTTGCAATAACTATTAAGTAAACTTAGTTGCATACTCTTTATTATGAATTGTCTGAGTAGTTGATCATATGCTGAGAATATATACATCTTATGAAGCAAATGTGTTCGTGAAAGTTTCTTTTACTGCACTCAGTTTTCAACTGAATTGCTTGAGGACAAGCAATAAGCTAAGCTTGGAAGAGTTGATACGTCCAAAACGTATCCACTTTTCTGAACACTTTTGCTATTGTTTTTCCTCTAAACTTGTGTGATTTGGATACAACTAACACGGACTGGCGTTATTTTTAGAAGAATTACCTTGGTGTCTAGTTTTTGTGCAGAAAATCAACTATCAAGAAAAATCCCGAAAAAATGCCAAAAATCCTATTTCACCAGAAGACTCACGGAGCCAGAAGACGAGATGGAGGAGGGCCACGAGGGACCCACACCACCTGGCCGTGTGGGCCAGGGCAGGTCGCGCCTGGGGGTGGTGTGGCCGCCTCAGCTGCCCCCTCGGCCTCCCACTTCGCTTATAAGTTGCCTCTTGACCTAAAAACCAAGGGGTTTTCGACGTTTTCTAGAAAGAGTTCCGTTGCGCCGCCACCACCAGATTCTGCGATTCAGAACCAGAAACTCCGTTCTGGCACCCTACCGAGACAGGGAATTGGAGGAGATCATCGCCATCATCATCACCATCGTTTCTCCATCGACCATCCATGTTTCCCCATCTATGAGTAAGTAATCCCCCGCTGTAGGCTATGGGGATGGTAGAGATTAGATGAGATCGTTCATGTAATGGCATCAGATTGTTAGGGCTTGGTGCCTAGTATCTATTATTAGTGCTTTTTGATTTTGTTGCAACTTGTTATGCTTAATGCTTGCCACTAGGGCCCGAGTGTCATGATTTCAGATCTGAACATGTTATTGATTCATTATGATAGTATTGTTTATGGTCTTACCTACAAGTGTATACACATATTGTTTTCTGGAACCAAAGGCCCCGAAGTGACAGAAATCAGGATAACCAGAGGGAATGACTTTGATGTGAGGATCACATGTGTTCACGGAGTGTTAATGGTTTTCTCCGGTGCTCTATTAAAAGGAGCACCTTATTTGCCAGTAGTTCTCTTGAGGCCCCGCTGCAAACGGGCTGGCAGAACAAAAGATGTTGTGCAAGTTCTCATTGCGAGCATGTATGACTAGATATGGAACACATGCCTATGATTATTTAGTACTTGATGCTTTATCTTATTTATCTACAAATGCCTATCACTTGATTACCATATGAATTGTCTTGTCCATGCAACGCCCGTCCATCCATCTCTATGCATATCGCGCTTTAATCCTACTGTTTACTGCAATTATTACTATTATCTTTACTTTTACTACTGCTATTACTTTGTTATTGCTATTACAAAATGGTTGCTACTGATAAAGTACTGTGAGCAAGATCGTTTCCAGGTGCAGCTGAATTAACAACTCAGTTGTTAAGACTTATAAATATTCTTTGGCTCCCCTTGTGTCGAATCAATAAATTGGGTTTCACTTCTCTCGAAAATACTGTGATACACCCCATATACTTGTGGGTCATCAGTCCCACCCATCGTCTCCCTCCTCGACCTGCTCGCCCCACGCCCATGGAGAGGAATCCTACGACCCCCTCGCCCTCAACCCTCACCTCCGCCACGACCCAAGCTTCTTACACACCCTCTTTAAAAACCCCTTTACCCATCTCTCTCATATCCCCTTGAAATCGTTGAGAACTCGCCTAGGCTGCACAAATTTAGTGTCCCAACTCCATCGTTTTCACCATCGTCCAACGAGGATTACCTCTTCTGCAGAACATCCTTGCCGTTGTTCTCACACATTCTCTTCTACCCTCACCCTAGCTCCTCTCCTGACCGTCTTATCATCTATCTAGCTGCAACATAGCGACGTATTCATCGTCGACCTATCACCACCGCCTCCATATCAAACTCCAGCAAAAATTCCTGCTATATGAGGAAGGATTCAAGTTAGATAAGCATATCAATGCCATCAACTTGACAATCCATGCCTTGTTCACTCCTTCTAGGAACTCGCAAAATCTCGGTGCGTCGTCCTTGTCTATGTGAGCCGCGCCACCATAGGACCTCGGTGTCGAAGATCTTCGTGACGTCCTTGGTGAGAAACGAGACTCTCGTCTGCTTCTCCCTTGTCCCCTAGTTCTCTCCACCACTCGTCGTCGGTAACCGCTTCGCCAGAGTGTCACCTTGTTGGCTGGCATAGGCCAACCAGCGCCACGCGGGCCCCATGACAGGTCAACAGGGGCATGTCCAATATTGACCATGGCCTGGTACCTTTGGATCTCGGTTGTAAATTTTATGATCATCCAATGGCCGCCATATGTCCACTTAGCAACGGGGTATCATCAAGTAGAATTCGGCCACATGGCATTTTTTAATATTTCCGTTTTCTATTTAAACAGGTAGAAAAACATGTCAATCTATAAAATGTTCTTCTACTCAGAAAAATGAATATGATATATGATTGGATTCAAAAAAATGGTGTAGCATATTATTATGAAATAAGATTTGAAGTTTGATAAAGCTAAAATTTTGAAAAAAAATAAAAATCCATGTTTGAGTATTTTTGTTCCAAAAGTAATTCAGTAATTCCAAAAGTTTCAACTAATATAATTCGGGAATAATTCGTACTTGTAGAATCTTGTACCACTATTAGTTTTAAAATTTGGATATTTAAGTTTGAACAATATTACATGAATGCCATTTAGGTATTATGGGCATAACTGTAATTCTAAAAAATGATTTTAGTGTGATTCTTTTTGTAAAATACTAATATTTTAGTCTCTAGTCCAATAGGATCATAGGATAAAATTTTAAAGTATTATTACAACATATTTGTTTATATATGAAAATGTTTCCTTTTAAATGTTATTTGGGACATAGCTATATTTAAAGAAATGATTTTAAAATGGTTCCTTTTGCAAAATGTTCAAATATTGATTCCTTTGTTTAATTGGACTAAAGTATAAGCTTTTCCAACATATTTGACACCAAAGGTATATGCATGTGACTTAGTGATTCTATAGGTACTATGTTGCAAATCACAACCATGTGCCAAAACTAATTTTTGAGCTGCGCTAGCGCGCAGACGTGAGCCCACTTGCGCGAGCGCGCGACACATTGCCTGGCCACAGGATGAAGATCCAAGGTAGGGAGAAAATGCCGGAAAAAAGTCCATAGAAATCAATGCCAAGGAAAAAATGAAAAATACCCTGGCAACTTATATTTGTGTGTGCTCTGAGAGACTAGGGAGAGGATGTTTTCTCTTTAGATTTTGGGTACCTTTTGTCCTAAGACTATGTAAAGTTATATTTTGGTTAAAGAAATGCTTTAGTGAATCGTTTATAATAAAAATAAAATATTTAGCATGTTGGGCTTACCTTTCTTTGCATTGTATTGATTATTGGAAATATGCCCTAGGTGCAATAATGTATGATTTTATTCCCATTGTATTCATAAAGTTATTGTCCATATATGACCTACTGATATGTATCATTGAATATGTGATTTGATTGTGAAACTATATATTCATGTTGTTCATACTAGTTGTTATTGGTCATTGAGATTGTGCTGGACACACAACATAGAAAAATGTGAAGGTCGACTGATGAAACAGTTCCACTTAGACAAATGCTGGACACTCATTGAGATGGTGATGCCGTTCCGACTTACACGGATTCAACTAAAGAGTTTAGCGAGTCGGACTGACCCATATTGAGATACAACGAATAAGTTGTCATTTGTATGTATCAATCAATGTAATCCTTAGACCTAAGGTAATTACACAATCCGAGTTGAGGATCACCGACTTAGGTTCTGTCAAACGTTGTTTCGTCACTAGGCAGTTATAAAGGCAGAGTTCATGTCGACTGAGAATCAAACTACGTGATGTGAATAACCAAGATGGAATTTTGCCCCTCCGTCTGGAGAGATATTCTCTAGGCCCTCTCAGAAGATATGATTCGGAAAGCATGGCCATGCGCGACTCGGTTAAATATTAACCGAGGCGACCGACTAAGAGTTAGTTGGATAAATCACTTATCTCGGATAGAGAAAGAGAGTCGAACTATTTAAGGGAGATGACGATTATTCGCTTATAGTTCGACAAGGCATATCGTGGGGCAAAAGGTACTTGGAAGAAAGTCGTATTAGAAGGTATGTTGTCATGACTCTTTGGTACTTGGGAATCGGCACGTTCTGCTAGGAGCCGCTACCGACTGATCGGTCACGAGTGAAACTCGGATCGTGTACGAGTCACCATGAGCCTGTCGGGTCATACACTTAAGAGCGAGAGCAAGTTTGGGTTGGACCCAAATAGGAAACGGACTGAGTCAGTGAGTTGGAATCACAATGACTAGTATAGACTTTTTAGTGAATGGGCCACAAGTGAGTGAAGACCACTTTTACTCCCTATATAAGCTGGGGCGCGGGTTCTTAAAGAACACAGTTAGGTCATTCCATGCGTTGAAAACCCTAGTTCTAGTTCAGTCCAGCCATCGTATCGGACCTAGCAGTCCACCGCCGGTGCTCCTCCTCGTACGTGTGGATACTAGCGGATGTGTTGTACGTTCAGCACTTCGACGATTGGATCGTGAGGACTGCACTGAATCAAGCGGCGTGCTTCATCGATTCCGCAACTGCGCGTCTAGTGGTAATTCTCATGGCCTACTACCTCAGTTAGATCTTAGGATCACCGCGTAGGAAAATTTTGTTTATCTCTACGTGGTCCAACATTTATTTTTGTGTTTTATTTAATTGTTTATTCATTACAATATTCATGTAACATGTTGATTGCTCGGAGAGTAACCATAGTGGTTGTGAGGAGAGTAATCCAACAACTTCAACTAAGCCAAGTTTACTACATAAATGTCCTACCTCATTTCTTATGAACTTAGTTGTTTTCAAAGATTGTGTGTGTAGTTTTCAAAGATTGTATGTGTAGGTTTATTTATAGTATTATGATATGCTTTGCAATATAGTTAAGATATTTATATAATTCTTGAATAATGAGTATAAAACAACGTAGGAGTTAAATGCTTAGTCATGCTTTAGTTTTCGTGGATGGGATCATATCAATTTATGTGATGGTGAAAGGATGTATTTTCTACGATGAAAAACAACTTAACCTAATGAACCACCGGGGTGAATGACATTAATATTTTGAGGTTGAATACCAATTAGGAATCATATCTATAAGGCCATATCTATGGTTGCATCTTCATATATATATGGAACCATTTCTATGGGGCCATATCTAAGGTTTTTTCTTATCTTATGTGCACCCGCGGAAAGCACCCTGGCTTAAAGAGATTGGAGGCGTTCATGTTTAGGAGATTCCATGTACTTTCACATGTCATATGGGATCTATCTTGACTAACTAAGTTGTGTGAACTCAACCCGACATGACCAGAGGTGGTAGAAAGTGTAGGTGAAAGGAGTTCGTTGTGGTTGAGGGCCTACTACTAAAAGGTATCGTCTCGGTCTTCACCCAGCCATTTCACAACTAGGTGTTATGGGTTGGCAGGGGTTGACTAGGTTGTGTTGGTAGTGTACAAACCTATTGAGAGTGTTAAATCTAAATACTCCATATACATCGTTACGGACAACTTTGAGCGACTAGACACTGAACCAGTTCAAGAATCTCTCCATTCCAATTTTACAAATTAAAATTTTGATGGGTGAACAAGGGTACTCAGGTTCACTGATTTTCACCATACAGACGTTTCTTTGAAAGAGAGGCTGACATCGGGAACCTAGTAGCCAGATCCTATACGACTAATGCACAAAGCAACATTGTCACGGTCAAAACAGCAGACGCGGCCAAAAAAAGTTTGTCATACAGACGTTTCCTTTAAAGATAGGCTGGCATCCGGGACCTAGCAGCGAGACTAAACGACTAATGCATCGAGCAAAATTATCAAGTTTTAATCAGGAAGGCGCGAGTGAAAAAAGAAAGTCGATAATGCATATGTTTTCTTGTAATGAGAGCCTGACATCGGGGACCCAGCAGCCAGACTAAACAACTACTGCATCGAGCAACGTTATCAAGTTCAAAAAAGGGAGGCGCGATCAGAAAAACAAATTCCACCATACACATGTTTCATTTATAGAGAGGTCGTCATCTGGGACCCAACAACCTGATTAAACGGCCGACGCATCGAGCAACGTTATCAAGTTTAAAACAGAGAGGCGTGACCGAAAAAATGGTCTGCTGGAGACACTGATATCGTGGCCCCATTGGTTTCAAAAGACTTCGGTGGCATGACCAGAGTCAAAAATGTGGGAGGAACCGAAAATCTAACCACTACCATGCACCGGCCGAGCATTTACTACGTTTCTAATGATTTTGTGACAGTAAAGGGCCACGAAAACAAAAAAAATCTATCTACCACAGGAAAATGAATGAAATCATGACAGAAGATGCACCTTCTATAACGCTTGGCGGAACAAAACGTTGCGAATGACGACTTTTCTCATAGTCAATGGTTGGACTCATTCTCGGTATGAACCTTGACAGCCGCAAGCCACCGAGTAGCCTCTTCCGGTTGGTGCTCTTCCACCTAAAAAACATCATCTATATCATATTCCTTGAGACCCAGCTTCACCAACATATTAGCAACTTCTTATTGGCATGCAGTTCTGGAAGAAGACGCTGAGGCTCCTGAAAAGCCTTGATTATTCTCTCCGTTTCAAAATATAAAATGCTTTGCTTTATAAAACTAATGAATCTAGACTCCTTTTAATATGTAGTTTTAACTAAAATATCATATATTTTGAAACGGAGGGAGTAGATGGCAGAACTCGTTTATCGCTAGATTGGATTGGAAAATGAAACCCCAACTTGCAAACCAGCCACACAAAAGGTGCAAAGCGTAGAAGGGATACTAGGATCCCCCTTAGGGCTTGTTTACTTCTCTCGTATTCACTAGTGTATTTATGGGAAAATTCCAATTCCCGCAAAATCCCCGTCCGTTTACTACTTCGGGTTTGGCCGGGATAATCTCTGGATATCCCTGCAAATCCTTCTTATTTTTATCTAGATTGAAAACTCTCCTACGTGATAGAGTATTTTTAGAGAGGGTATCTGGGGGGATTGGAGAGTATTGGGTGGACACCAAATCCCCATATATCCTCACAACTTTAGTGGATAAAAATACGAGAGAAGTAATCAAGGCCTTAGTCAGCCTTCGCCAGCAGCTGCTTAAATAGAACCCGTAGACTCAATGTCTCGGTGTTGCAAACGAGAGAACCTAAACCATAGCGAGAGGGGGAAAAGTTGCGAGACTGGTTCACATGTCTATGTACTGAATGGGAGGGAGGGTGCGGAGCAATCCTAAAGGCATGCAATTAGTGGAAAATAGGATTTGTCATCTAGCCTCTCGTTCTCTACTCTTAGCCTAATACTCTCTTTGTTTCAAAATACTCCCTTCGTTGTAAAATATAAGATATTTTAGCTTTATAAAAGGAGTGTATCTAGCTCTTTTAGTGTAGGTTCATCTAAGGTTGAAATGAACCTACACATTAAAATGGGTCTAGATACACTCTATTCATAAAGCTAAAACATCTTATATTTTAAAACGGAGGAAGTATAAGATATTTTAGTTTTGTGAAAGAAATGTATCTAGTCTACTTTTAGTGTGTAGGTTTATTCCAAATCTCAATAAACCTACAGTGGTCTAGATATATCTTTTACAAAACTAATACATCTTATATTTTAAAAATAGAGGGAGTACAAATTAAAACAGCAGGCCGGATCATGATCGAGTAATGGCCTTGTATGAATCCGGCTCTGCTAAAAAAGACGACACTAATAGTGGTACCGCTATGCGTCCACGTCGCTCGTCTCTCGTGCGATCACGGCGCCACTTCTACTCTCCCTCCGTCTCCGGCTCTAGTCTTTCCTTTCTTGCCCTCAACCCTAGCAAGGTAATTGTTAGAGTATAATACGGATACAGTTATTATGGTAGTTTAGAATAGTTGGGACTTTAGCTTAATTTGTCTTGCACTCTAAGATAATCCCTATACGCCTATATATACTCGTCCATGAGACTCAATAATACATCCATCATATTCCGTTAATCTATCTCCCTCTCTATCGTTCTACATGGTATCAGAGCGGCAAGATCTTTGACCTAGCCATCACACGCGCTTCCGTACCGTGCCGCCTCCGGGGAGGTCGATCTCTATGATCTCCGCCGGAGGCCGCGCGACCCATACGCAGGGTTCGCCCGCTGGTCCGTGATCGGCTGTCCTATAAGTCTTTTTTTCCGTTCTCTTGATCGGTTTTCTTTTTTGGTTTACCGATCTTAGATCGGATTGAGTCGCCCACCATCATCGTCATCGCCGCGCCTCTACTCCGACCATCGGCATCGATGATCTACACCGTGCCCATGCGTCTGCCCTTTCTGCTCGACAGGCTGTTGCGGCTTCACGACAGGCTGCCGCGCATCGTGGACGGCTGCTACACCTTCCCTAGAAGGCTGTCGCGGCCGTCTTCTGGATCGTGTTCGTCGTCATCGTCCAGGACTTTACCAACAACGCCGCCATCGACTCCGATCTACGTGTCGTTCATGCCATAGCGCCTACGGCGCACCGTCGGTCTGATCAACCGATCCCGCACCTGTCTATGCCAAGCACGTCCCCAAACACGCGTCTACCACCGATCGAGCTATGGGTTGCCGATGCGTCGCCCTTTCGGGCCGCAGTGCCACTGCTTTTGGTCCACGCTACTAGCCTCCAATGCGCCTTCCCACTACTAGGAAAATGCACGCCTGTGGCACACCTATTTTCCCCTTTTGTGGCGCACTAGGGGTGCGCCACGACTTCTGCGCTACGGCTAAAAAGTGGCCGTAGCGCACTACCAGGTGCGCTATAGGTATCTCGAGTTAGTGGTAGCGCACTGCCTTGTGTGCCACTACAGTTTTTCCTGTGGCGCATGACATAGTGTGTTACTAGTATCTAGTTAGTGGTAGCACACTGCCTTGTGCGTCACTACTGTTTTCCTGTGGCGCATGAAATACTGCGCAACTAGTATTTGACAACGTGCGCCACCAACGTAGTGCGCCACTAACCAAGTATATGTGCGCCACAGCTGAGCTTTTCAAAAAAAAATACTCAATACAGATGATATTCAATACAGATTATATACAATACAGCTGATATACACAGATATACAGTACAGAAATAAATACACAGATATACAATATAGAAATAAATACATAGACAAGATAGAAACAAATATATATAGATAAGTCACATACATAAAAACACAGTATAAGTTACATTATTTCGATCAAGTTACAAAGTAGCTAGTGATGACATGAATACATATCTCAACCAAGTTAGAGCTCGCGGAAGCTCGCCTAGACATCTAAAGTAGGAACATGCAGGACATACAACCAAGGACGATAACCATCACCGCGACGGAGGTATAGGTCTTCATCCGGCTCCTCGTCCTAACTCCCGCTAGATAGCGCACGTATCTAGCTTCCGCCTCCGCCATAGTTTTGTATCCTTTGTAGCTATTGCCGCTGAAACAGTGCACCTGTCTCCGGCAGTCTTCCCAATCATCGTAGACTTCGGGAACCCGTCCCTTGTACACGACGTACCACGTCATCTAAAACTTGGCATAAATGGTGAGTGAAAAAACAAGTAAAAGACGCATATAAAGATATACTTATCAAATAAGGTAACAAAATAAGCAAAAAATACCAAGTAGTAGCATGTACATGTCGACATACACAAGTACTTGTGGGGATAAAGAACTACAACTAGACCAACACATCAAGACTTCTGGCTCGGCTCAGGGAACGGGAGGACGCCTTGTTTCGTCATGAATGCCTATAGTCACCCTGCATCTTTAGGCGATCTACTACGTCACGGTTATTCGGGGGATTGCTTCCGTAGAAGACCCCCCTTGAAGTCATGACATCACGGCTGATGATTGCCCCAAACTGTTGCTGGATACGATACATCTCTTGTCTAATATCTGAACCATTGATCCTGGCCTTGACTTCGGCCCACCGTTTGAGATGATCTGGCAGCGTAGAATTCTGTTGCTCTAGTAGGAACACCCTCATGTGATGGAGTGCATAGTAGGATTCCTTCTGATTGTCTGCCGGCTGCTTTACGCAGGGGAATTCCGTCACATGGGTGAAGACGTGCCTGCCAAACTTGAGCTTCTTACGCACGAAGGTGGCGCCTTTCGCTGAGGCATAGCCGGTGAGAGCATCATCCATAACTTCCTTGATCTTGTCATAGTTTTTCTTCTTTTCTTGACTCCCTGAGTCGAAATACGTGGCTTGTGAATGTTTTGGCGACAAGCAGATGAGTGTGCAGTGTTGATCTCTACGCAAAACAATTCAAACGGAATGTGCTGGAAAAAGAATGATGAAAATCTAATAAAGCATGTTATGGCGGCGAGTGAATAATGACTTACTCGGGAAAGAAAGGCATGAGAATGTATTCCTTTGTCTTGTTCGCCACCAAGATGCCTTGGAGGTACGAGGCCACGAATCGCCGTTCAATGGAGCTTCCCAAGCAGCCATCGCGCATGTAGTAGGGGTCCACTATAGCGATGCCCGGGGTGTTCTCTCTAATGATCTGAATGGCCATGCTGAGAGAAAAAAGGCGTACCATGGTATAGTGCAGCGGATACAGGTGAAACATATTGAAGATGTCGTCAAACCGCAGGAAGAACAGATCCATGGGGACATTATCGACGAAGCCCAAGCCTCGTGGCACCTTAACCACGAATACTGGGTGCAAGGGATCTTTCTCCGCAAGAAGGCGTCTCTCTATCGACAGCACACCGTCATGCACACTCCTCATTTCTGAAGTGGCGAGCCTGAGCAATTTCTTAGTTAGCATGGGCTCACCCGCCACATGCATCCTCCACATAATACCCTTGGGTCTTGGTGGCCCGTCCTGAAACCTGATCGGATTCGCAGTTGACGCCATCGGCAGGCTCGAGCTGCGAGATTTTCTTTTCCTGGTCTTCTTGCCTTTTGGGAAGTGGGTAGGCACCGCAATCTGAGCATCGATCGCCCTATGTAGTGTGTCAGGGCTTAGAACAAAGGTCCGGTTGGATGTATCCACTGGCTCGGTGAAGGTGCAAGCTGGAGGCGTCTCCTGAGAACCAAAGAGACGTTTGTTGCAAGTGGCTTTCTCCGAGGGGCCACCAGCTGGGTCTTCGTTTAGGTCGACGGGGAAAAGATTAGTGTTGATGAAATCATCGAAATAATCTTCGTCATCCTCGTTCGGATCCTGCGCCATGGTCATGTCAATATGACCAGCCGAACAATCGCGTGGAGGTGACGGCGGTAGCGGTGTGGGAGTCTTGCCATGGCTTGGTGCTGGCACGACACGCAGTGTTGTTGTCTGTGGGGTGATGGCCCCGGCTATCCCCAAACGAATCATGCTCTTTGGCCATAGCAGGAATAAGCTGAAGCAACTTCTGAGGACAGCCGGCTCTTCTTCATCCGCTCCTGGGGGTTGAATGGGAGGTTCCAGGTCGTCGCAGCCCCTTAGCACCCGGTTAATTTTAACCCTATGCACGCTATCTGGCATCGGCTTTGAGTGGAACGTGCGGTGCAAGGGTTGAATGATGGTACCCTTGGCAACATCCCTCAACTCATTGTTCACGAAGCTTAAGAGAGTGCATGGAACATCCGTCTGCGAAAAACATGTATGGCATTAAAAATATGCCATAAGAGTAATAAATGGCAAGGCGGTAAAGTATTTGGTTTACCGTGATGGCGTCGAGCTCGGCTAATGTCGAGGCACCGCATACGACGACGGGCGTGCAAGAGACGGAGGGGCTGCTTGATGGCGCGGTGCCGGCCGCCGGTGTATTCTCCCTCTCGGTTGCATTAAGCTCCGGCGCCGCGGTGATGGCAGGGGGAGTCACCAATGCTTCTGGCGCCGCCATGCTAGCGGGCGGAGTCACCAATGCTTCCAGCGCCGCCGTGCTAGCAGGCGGAGTCACGAACACATAATTCACCGGGTTCGCTGGTGCCGCATTGTTTGAGTGGCTACTGACCATGCTTGGAATCGGGCACGACCCTTGTCGACCACCCGCACTCCAGTTCGCTATTGACTCCACCAAGGTAGGCAGGATAGAGGTGAGGGTGATTGCCAGGTTGTCTTGGACGATCTGCGGGAACGGCGCCACTTGTTCCTTAAGTTCCTGAACCTCGCGGTTTTCCTCGTCGCTCCTTCCCTCCACACGCGTCCTCAGGGGTGGACCAAAATGATCCACCAAATTCTTAGTCCCAAAGCCGGCCAGACGGCCAGTCGACGATGGCTTCTTTGTAACCGGCGTGATTTTCTTGGCCCGGTTCATCGCCCTGTTAAAAGGGTTATCCCACCGGGTAGCCACCGTCGACCCGTGGGATGAGGAACCATGGGATCCCTGACTAGCAATTTCCTGCTCCTGCAGAAGAAGTAACGTGAACCGTTTAGAAATTCGACTTGATCGATTAGAATGTAATCGACTTGATCCGCGGTAATTAAATTACTTACCGCAAGAACCTCGAAGTCCTTCACCTTAGTTTCCATGGTGAGTTCTTTGGTTTTGGGGTCCACATGGTAACGAGCCCTGATAAAGTTTCGAAGCTGCTTGTTTTTGAATTTCGAAAAGGGGTTAGGTATCCCCTTAGCTCTATACTCGTCGTCCTCCTTATCCCATTTGGGCTCCGCAGCTTTGTAACCACCAGATCCAAGATGGTGGTGACCTATATTCACCGCCTGCAATTCCTTTCCCCGCTTACTCGAGGCCTTGGCTGCTTCGGATTTGCACTTGGCCTTGAACTCCTAGAATTGATCTTCGGTGATCTACGGGTCAATCTTCTGGATCTCCTCGGGACTTTTCCCTTCTTTAAATATCTTCTTCTTTATCCGGGTTCTCCAACTGGCCAGGGCGGTGCTCATCCTCGTGAGGCCGGATTTATTTACTTCATTCCCATGATAATCTGTGTTCCGATACTGAAGCGGGAACTTGTATCTTGCGTGCAGCTTCTCGAAGAGGAGTGTGCGCAAATGACCATTATCTTTATGCCAGAGATTCTCGGTGTTGATCGAGATGGCGCTCCGGGTGATAGCCGCCACTTGCCCACCGTACCCTTTGACCACATGGTCGGGCGCCAAAGGAACCCCTGTTGGGCTCACTTCGGTAATTTCCTCTCTGATGGTGTTGACCGTGTTCGGGCGCCTTTCCTTCTTCTTCTTAGGCGGATTACTACCACTTGTTGTGCCCTCGCTGCCATTAGTGGTTTCATCATCCGCCGTTCCTTCGGCCGCTTCTTCTTCCTCTGCGTCTTCCATCTCATCGACGTCGCTCTCGGAAGGGTTGTATTCTTCATCACCCTTTGTCATTCTTTCTAGCCGCTCGACCTCCTCCCAGAATGACAAGGGTCTATTTTGACGTCTCACTTCTCCTTCAGCGTTGATGCACTGAGAAGATCCAGCCTCGTCGTTGTCACACATGTTTGCACTAATAAAAGGCAAATAATGGTTAGTAAAGTGCGCGGAAAAATCCGACATGACCTTTGCTCATTTTTGTTAAACTAGGAGTGCCCTATTTCTGCCGAAACGGAAGTTAATCAACATTTCAGCAAAAATCAGGACACATTTCATACAAGCACCTGCATACGAATACAACTAGACAGGGTAATATAGCTACGAATACAACAAAGCACAGCAACCACTCTAACTGGTATTTAAAGGAGAGTATAACCAAGAATGGTGGAATGCGGGAACATATATCAGATGTAGAACTTTTAGGTGGTCTTGAAAACAAGCAAATTACGGCAAGTGCACTTCACTAAAATGATAGCAAGAACAGCAATTGACAGCAAGCAAATTACAGCAAATAAAATTCATTTTCTGTTTCATTCTATTCAAGAACAGGAAATAAAATTCTATTCATTTTCTATTTAATTCTATTCATTTCATTCTTAGGCCTCCAACATCATATATTCTTCCATGTTGAGCAAGATTCCTAGGCAGCTTCATTTTCATTAAAATTCCAGAAAATGATAATGCCTGGATAGTCTTAATTATTCAGTGATATATTCAAAGCAAAGGAAACAGAAAAGGAACACTTCCATCTCCAATTTTGACAGCAAAGGAACACTTCCATCTCCAATTTTGACAGGAAAGAACAAGATCAACAAACCATATTTGTCCATCCAAGAAAATATTACCAGCAAAATATAAATATGCAGGGAGGTAGGCAACGATGTTCTAGGTCAGATAGGGGAGAGAAAAACCTAAGCTAATTGTAACCTGGGACTGGCAGTATATCATCTCCTGTACTACTATATATTTGCACAAGAGGAGTGTGTGCTAGCTAGCTACTATCTACCAAAAACCTAAGCTAATTGTAACCTAGGATCTAATCAGGTGTTAGGAGTGATTATGTGTTGTGTGATGTGTAATTGTATGGCCTGTACAAGCAACCGAGACATTTCTACAGGCAGGCTCTTGTAATATTGTTGTTGTGCTGGGATGATTAATTGTGACAATATATATGCTATTTATTATTAGAGTAACTACTGAGGTGTCAAAACTTTTCATGACTTATACTGAAGCCCCGATAGGAACACACGAGAATCATGCATGTAAAAGTCTTGTTCAATCTGTTCACTGAAGATTTTTTTTCTCAGAAAAGGAACGTTAGTTTTGATATCTCATATGGTCGTCAGTAATTGCACATATGCATTTCCCTATTTCATGTGCACAATTGTTCAGAATGTCTCCCTACAGTTTTTATTCTGTCATGGAAAGCACTCTGATATAGTTGTAGCAGCTCACATCCACCTAAGTTATAATTCTTGAATTCTTGTTACAGCACACTTCCTGCACACACTTGTATATTGGCCGAAATCTTGGCATTACTAGTAAATTTTATACGATATGTTTGTATCGAGTCCAGTCTCAAGTGTATGTTATCCAGACAGTTGGAACTTTAAATGTTCAGTTAGCCCTTCTGAAGAAGCCCTCATTTTGAGGCAAAGTTAACCATCTCCTCCCTCTTGATTGCGCAAGCTGCTACTGCTTCTACGTTCATCCTCGTATCCTCCTTCCTACCCAGGTGAGGCGACGGCCACAATGTATATCACTCGAATCAAGTAAGAAGAGCACAATGTAGAGGAACCCTATGTTTTTGTGTTCTAGGTCAGAGAGGGGAGAGGGGAGAGGGGACGCTCACCTCAAAGATGACGACGACGAAGAGCGCGCAGACGATGACGAAGAGCGCGGACGGAGCTCCTCCACGGATGCGCGACGCGCGGCGGCCTCCTCTCCTCCTCCTCGGCAGGCAGCGGGCGAGCGAAGGCGACAGATCGAGCGGCGGCGACGCGTCGGTAGCAGCTTAGGTTATTTCTCTCAATATGTTTGAGATAGATGGGAGATGACCGTGCACAGCAGTTGACGGTACCGTAGCGCATTAGGTAAGGGTGCGCTACGGCTAAGTGTCGTGTCAAAGTCAAATAAGAGGCTGCCACCCCATTTGTTGACACTAGCACTTCCATATCCCACTGGTTCCGCCCTAGCTATGTATGTACGCTCACTAAACCTGGAGCACCTAGGTTCGAACCCTGGTGTCCCCATTTTTTGTTTTTATTTTAAAACTACTTTAAAATGTTAAAAAATATCCCAAAAATTATGTAAACTATATAAAATATCCGTTATATGTTTTATATGACAAAAACGGTACATATATATCATCAAAAGTGGTACAAAAGTGATTCAAAGTAGAAAAAAATTAAATAATAATGTGTCCATTAATAATATGCCATCCATATGCATCAATACAATCTTTTTTGAGCATGCGTTTTACAATCTTTTTTGAGCTAGCGTTTTACAATCTTTTTCCCTTCTTTGTCGCGGTTGAATAATTTAGCCCTGGCACTTTTATGTTTCTTCGCTCGAACAGGCTACCTTTTTTGGATAAGGTTGTCCTTTTTCTTCTTGTGATGTATGTTTCTCCATCGTAGTCGTCGTCATCTTCAATCTTTGGATCACCGTACTGGTCAAAGTCTTGCTCGTTGGCGACTCCATCCATTCCGATGATGTTTCTTTTTCCTCTCCTCACGACAACACGACTAGACTTTGTTGGGTCGATAATAAAAAACATTGGTCCACTTTGCTAGCCAGTACCCACGGTTCATTTTTCGCGGCGACGTGCGCACCGGCGGCCTTGGATTTGGCTGCTTCGGGTATTAACATGGTTGTGAAATACCGGTCTTCTCTTTCGACGCTCTTGGCCCATCTGACACGGAACATCGGCACCTTTTCTCCACAGTAGTCGACCTCCCAGATCTCCTCGATCCTTCCGTGAAATCTTTCCTTCACGTTGTCATCGGTGTAGAATTCCAATGTTATGCCTGAGTTCTAATAGTCACACGTGTTGTCATTTTCCTCCGTGTAGAATGTATAGCCGTTGATATCATACGTCTGATAGGTCACCAGGTTGTGCATGTGTCCTTGCGATAAGGTGAATATGATGTTTTCCTCCGCAGAATGCGATTGCGGGGGATTATCTAGGAGCATCTGCCTAAACCAACGCGTGAAATCTGAGTTGTGCTCTTTGATTATTTCTCCATGCGTCATCTGTATGCCCCGGTCACTATACTTCTTCTCGATTGACCTTTTGTGCTTTTGTACCCAAGGATCGACCAGTTCTAAATGTTGTAGCTGGACTAGGTTTGCTCTATCAAAGTCTGCGCGTCGACAATCGTAGTCTGCATGCAGTACGCGACGACCCTCTCGGTGACCCGATCCATCGAGCTTGCCAAGGTGCCTATTGACGGGAAGACTGACAGGGTTCTCGATGCCTAGAAAATTCATGCAGAAAGATATGCACTCTTCGTCCAGAAAGCTCTTGGCTATGCTTCCATCTGGACGAGGCCTGTTGCGAACGTATTCTTTGATGTGTCCGTTCATCCTTTCCAACGGCATCATGCTGCGGAGGAGCATCGGCCTGAGTTGGACGATATCCTCCACGATATGGACCAGCAGATGCACCATAATGTCGAAGAATGCGGGCGGGAAGTAGATCTCGAGCTCGCATAGTATCACCACGATCTCCTCTTGTAGCCTCCCGAGCTGTTTCACGCCAATTGACTTTCGAGAGACGACGTCGAAAAACTTGCAGAGCCCAAACAATGTTTCTCGGACATACTCGTCCATTATTCCTCGTAGTGCAACCGAAAGTATCTGCGTCATTAGCATGGCACAGTCGTGAGACTTCATTCCACTAAACCTCTTCTTAGCCTCATCTAGGTACCTGCTTATCTTACCCGCGTAGCCGTAAGGAAATTTGACTACTAGAAGGCACTTGAAAAACTGTTTGATCTCATCCTGGCTTAGTGTGAAGCACGAAGGGGGGCAGTAATATTCGTTCTTCTTGACCTTTTTACCCTTTCGACGACCTTGTGTCGCCTTGGACTGATGATCATCGTCATCTTTCTGATCATCAGGAGTAGGGCATCCTCCGTGAAGATCCTTCCGGATTCCCATGAATATCAAGTCGTTCCTTGATTTAGGACCATCTTTCGTCCTATCTGGCATGTTGATTAGGGTGGCGACTAGACTCTCGCACACGTTCTTCGTGATATGCATGATGTCAAGGCTATGAGGCATGCGGAGAAACTTCTAGTATGGCAACTCCTAGAAAACATACCTTGTTTTCCATACCTTCATCAACGGCTTGTCTTGCTGCCTCTTTCACTTCTTTCCCGGTTTAGGACACTCTTTTCAGTTTTTTAGCAATTCATCCACTTCTTCGTTGCTCCTCCGCTTTGGGATTCCTCGGGTCTCGGATTTTCCATTGAACAGATCTCCACGTTTTCTCCATGCATCATTCTTTCCAAGCCACCTTCGGTGCGCCATGAACACGGTTTTCGAAGACCCTGGATCTTTCTCTGGTTGGAGATAGGTCGTGTTATCCATGCACCTAACGCATGCATAGAATCCTTGGATAACCTACCTCGAGAAATATCCGCAACCTGGATAGTCTTGCACCGTAGTGACCAACGCGGCTCTTATAGTGAAATAATCTTGTGCGACAGCGTCATACGTATTAGCTCCGGATTCCCATAACATGGCTAGCTCCTCTTTCAATAGCCCGAGATATAGATTGATGTCGGTACCACGTTGTTTTGGCCCTTGAATTAGCATACTCATTTGTATGTACTTCTTTTTCATGCACAACCAGGGAGGGAGGTTGTACGTCCATACAAACATGGGCCAAGTGTTGTGCGTGTTGCTCTGGCTACCAAACGGATTGAGTCCATCGGTGCTTGCACCTAGCCTGATGTTCCTCGAATCTCCACCGAATTCAGGGAATTCGAGGTCTAAAGCTTTCCACTGGCTACCATCTGAAGGGTGCGTCAGCAGCTCGTCCTTTTCAGGGTCATCGTCATCTCCTGGCTTCTTTCTTTCCGCATGCCAGCGCATGAGATTTTCTTCCTTAGGGTCTACGAAATAGCGCTGCAGACGAGGAGTGATAGGAAAGTATCATACCACTTTTCGAGGAGCTTTCTTCCCTTTCTTGTATCGACTAACGCCACACACTAGGCATGTGGTTTTCTCCGCGTCCTCGCCCCGATAAATGATGCAATGGTTGGTGCAGACGTGGTATCTAATGTGCGGTAGATCAAGAGGACACACGATTTTCTTGGCATCCTCGATACTAGTTGGACACGTGTTCCCCTCCAGGAGACGACCGTGCCAGAATGCCATCATATCATCGAAGCTTGCGTCGGTCCATTTATGTTTTGCCTTCATCTCCAGAGCCTTGAGCGTTACATTCAACCGAGTATCATCGGGCTTGCATCCTTCATACAATGGAGTAACCGCGTCTTTCTGAAGTTGCGCAAGCTTGGCTTTATCTCTAGCGGCAGCCCTGGCGTTACTCGTCTGCTTGAGAACAAGTTCTTGAACATAAGGGTCCTGCACCCAGCCTGACGTTGTTCCATCGTCTGCTCCGGCATCTAGATCATCATCATCCTGGTCTGCTTCCGCACCTTCACCATCTCTAGGAGACTCTTCTTCATCTCGCCCGTCCTTGCCGTGATCATGATCATGTTGCCCGCCTTCCTCATTTTCCGCCGCCCCATTTACGGCCTCATCGTCTTCGTCATCACTTATCCACCGAGTGTAGCCATCCATGAAACCATGGCGGAGCAGGTGCGCCTGCAGATTTCCGGAATCTGGGTCGATCAACCAATTGAGTTTGCATCTTCTGCACGGACATCTTATCTTCGTCATGTTATTTCGTATCATGTCGGCCGTCGCGCATTTCAAAAATCTAGCCTGGCCTTCGCTCATTATGCGGACCATGGTTGCCTGCGCGGTGTACACGGTAGAATTAGAAGTTTATTACAACCACAGAACCAACGCATGCATGCAATGGTCGATGGAAAATTTCGGCATGACCTATCCTAAAATTCCGACCTTTGCGAAATATCAAAGTCTTGCCAAAATGGAAATAAATCAACATTTTGGCAAAACAATGCCAATATATGAGAGAGCATGCATGCATGCTCTCCAAACACATGAGAGCATCGATCCTCTCCATAGATATGTGACCATATCATCCATACACATAAACACATCCCTCTTATATAGACAACTTACCGAGACGAGAGACCGCGAGAAGATCTCGAAGGACAGGTGAGAGACCGAGAGATGGTGGTCGGAAGGAGAGCCTTCCTCTATTATGTATGTAGCATCCAAGGTAAGTTTTACAAGCTACAAATGGTGAAATCGTGGAGAAATTGAGGTGGTAAGGATGAGGGGGCGAGATCCAAAGAGGAAGAAGGAGGGGAAAGTGAAGTGGGAGATGGTGGATCTAGGCAATGTGCAAAAGGTTATCTGCCAAAATGTAGCAGGCAGCACGCACATCCGTGGCCCACATGGCGTGGGGCGCCACAGGCATAAAGAACAGCCGTGGTGCACATGCCATCCGTTCGCCACAGACTTGTTCTCCCAGTTGCACAGCAGTGTGGCCCGATTTTTCCTGTAGCGCATGGTGCCCAACTGCGACACAACTGTCGGTCGCGCTCAAAGCGCACTAAGCTTAGGTGCGCTACGGCTATGTGGTATACGGCCGACAGTGCCCTGGCCCACACACATCCATGGCGCACCGCGCACATGTGCGTCACGCTTACTATAGTTACCCGTAGGGCACCTTTAGGCAGTGCGCCACGCCTATTTTAGCCGTAGGGCACCACTAGCACGTGCGCCACGGATGTGCGTAGCCGTTTTCCTAGTAGTGTCCTTGGCGTGTACGTCGCTGGTGGTCTCCCAGCCGTTGCACCGACTTGCGCCCTGCAGCTATGCCGTCCCCTCTGGTCGTAGCGTCGCTACACGTAGTCTACTTCGTCGTCCCCATGCATCGACGTCCTCGGCTTCCACCACGCCATCTCCTACTGCGTGGATCGCCGCCATCTGCAGATGGTCTTCGTCACGTCACCGCGTTCTTCCTCGCCTACTTCAAGTACCGCCGCCGCGCTTCACAAGGCATCTAGCACGATCACCCCAGGTCGCCGCTGTTTCGCCGCCTTCTACGTCTTCGTCCACCACAACTTTGTCGCCAGCGTCATTGCTTCATCTCCGACTACACCATCTACTGCTCTACCCCGACAACCGCGGACAGCATCGACATCTCTCCCTTCGCTGCTCTGCGACTCGCAACCGCTCTGGAGGCCTCCTCTGCTAGTCTTTCTGACATGGCCATAAGTTCATGATGGTCCCTACCCCTTGCATGCATGGTACTAGCAACACTGGGAGTGCCTTCGTCCCCAACGCGTTCCCGAGTCTAGGAAGCTCAGATCGGCACCTCGTCTTCATCAGCTTCGACATGGTTTTCTTCGGCTCGCCCCCTCCTCTACGACTGCCTCGACCGCATCACCGACGAGTTCTTATTTGCATACTCGGTTCTGGCAAAACCAGAGTGTGCGTTCGTTCCCGATGTGCGCCTAGTTCTGGCAAAACTATGACCGCACCTCGTCCTTGACGGCTCAGACTGCATCAACTCCGGCATCGACACCCTCGATGACTGCCTCGACGCGTCTCCGTCATTCTCCTCGCGCACTATGCGCCCGCGGCTTCATGTGCGACTATCTTGACACCGGCATCCCCGACCACGACATCGATCACAGTGACCCCTCGCAACGGCTACCTCGACCCCGGATCCGCCTCACGCTCCCGTCTTCCTCGACATCGGCACAAGGGCTACCACCTCGCTTGAGCATCATCAGCTTCCTCTACAGTCCAAGCTACCGCGACGCGACACCGTCAACGACACGATGATCCAAGATGATACAGACACGATCATTATGGTAGTTTAGGATAGTTAGGACTCTAGCCTAACTTGTCTTGTACTCCAAGATGATCCATGTACGCCTATATATACTCGCTCTGAGCCTCAATAATATATCCATCATATTCCGTCAATCTCTCTCCCTCTCTATCGTTCTACAGTAATATTGATTTCTTCACTCTTTAATGAATTGTGAATTGTATCTAATGTTCTCCATTATGTAATATTAAATTCTCCGCATCATACGTAGGACAATTCATTGGCACTGAGTTGTGTTATTGAACTTTGTACTAGTTTCGTATAACAGGAACTGACCATGCATATCCCCTCCCTTGTCCTAAACACTCTTAATTCTCCCCTTCTTCTAGTCATTACACTTAATTTTAAGCGGTCGAAATTGTGTCATTGGAGACAAATATAAATATCCAAAATCGTCCCCTATCTGCGGACGGATGGAGTGCAGTGCATGATGCTAGTACTACGTACAGTACCACCCACAAAAGTTGATCCAAATGGACTAGTATAGACACATCATTAGAGGGTACAAATGGACTACTGGACGGGATGGTAGATACAATAATTGGCGCTCTTCAAGTCTTGGCGTGAAAGGCGCACCTAGTACTAGCTGCTAAGGCACACACGCTATACAACCTAGAGCAGTTCACGGAAGGCGCACCGGCCGGTCGGATCCGGTAGTCCGGCGGCAGTGGGCGATGAGCGATCGAGCGCGCCGTCGCACGTGTGGGTGTGCGCCTCCAGAAAGGTGCACGCATGCGCTGCTCCCATCCCATGAATCATCCAACCGCAGCCGTGGATTTTCTCTCGGACATCGCCATGTGTTTACTCCTAGTCCTAGCTAGTACCACGACCACGAACGTAGATTTGGGTGAGTGCCCTGGTGGTGCGTGTTGTAGTACACAAATACTACGCCGCATGCTTGATGAGTACTGTTATCTGCGGACGTTTTCGTGCTCGAAGATGCGTACGGATTTGTTGGATCACAGTCACTTAGAGCATCTCCACTCGATGCCTGAAGCGTCGGTATAAAATTTCGAGCCCAGCCGCGTGTCCATTCTTTTTGGCGCCGACGCGACCTAGTTATTTACCCGGCGACCCCAGGTCAAACCCAATGTACAGGGAGACGAGCGGGACGCCGGATGGACGCGTGGCAGGGCGGGTGGCGGGAAGATTAGGCGGAGCGTGCGCGGGCCAAACCGTCCCGGTCAAAGCTGGCCCGCGTGGCAGCCGCGTAGAGCCGTTCTTCCTCGCCATCAGCGCTGCTCGTCGCAGCCTTCCCAACAAACGGCAGCGGGCGGTGTAGCCGACGCGTCCCGTCGAAGGGGCAGGACGGCGTTAATGCCCACCGCTCGCTTCCCCCTCCCCCAGTATAAAAACCCGCGGCGGTTTCCATTGCCGCGGCACACGCATTACCTCGACGGCGAGCTCCACCATCTCCTCCCCCAAACGTCACCCTCTTCTCCCTCTCTCTCTGCGATGGCGCGCTACGATGGCTACGACGGCGCGGCGGCCAACAGGTTTGGCTGCCTCTGGCTCCACGTTGATGAGGCGCAGGCGCTGTGGAGCGTCGGCTACCCCGTCCTGCCGGCTTTCCGGCTCCCAACGGGGTGGGCGGTGAGCCGCGGCGGCCTTGCTGTGCCGCCTATCCCCACCGGCGCGACCCGCAATGCCGCCATCTACGAGCACTACTGGGGGGTGCTCACCGACGCGGAGCGCAATGACCCCCAGTGGAATCCCGACAACCTCCAGGCGTGGGCGGCGTTCTTCGCGCGGCAGCGCGAGGATCGCATCGAGGCCTACGACGGTGTTGGCCCGCCGCCGGCCAACTACAACAACGAAGGCCGGATGCGGTGGTGGAGCGCTCCGGGATGGACCCTCTCCTAGGTCCTGGAGCACATCGCCAACGGCAACAACCCGCCTTTGGTGAAGCCGCCGTGCATCCCGCGCGATCGCCAGCAGGTCGCCAGCAACCGCTGGGCGCCCCGCCACGCGTCGTCGACCTCCTCCTCCTCCTCCTCCTCCTCCTCCTCCTCGTGGTCGTCGACGTCCCCGGCGCGGTACTCGTCGTATCCCTCGCCGTCGCCGCGCTACCTCGCGCTCCCGCCGGTGAAGGACGAACCGGCGAGCCCACCGCGCAGGCGCCGCGCGCCTCCCTCGTCGCCTTCGCTTGGGCAGGCCCAACCCCGAGCCCAAGGAGTGGACGCCACCGCCGGAGTACAAGGCAGCAGCGCTCCAGCTGGCGGACGGCGAGGACTCGGAAGAATTTCCGGGTCAGAGGATGCTAGAGCGGGCATCCTTCAACGACGTCCTGCCGGCCACCAATGAGTTCGCCGCCAGTTGGTCCACGCAGGACTGGCGGCGGGAGCATGCTGAGCGCGCCGGGCGCGTCGTCGTCGTCGTCGACAGCGACGACGACGAGGGGGCGGCTGGTCCTTCCACGTGGCCAGCGCGCAGGACCATCGGCGAGGGGTGCAACCACCTGCCACCGCCGAAGGACGAGCCGCCCAGCGACGACAACGAGGAGGACGCCATGTTCGACTACGCCGCGGCGATGTACCGCCGGCTCGGGATCGGCCGTGGCCGCCATTAGATGGCGTTTTTTTTTTAAATTTTTGTTAAGTTTGAACTGTTCATGGAACTTTGAACTGTTTCTCTAAATTTCTCCTAAATTAAAAAAAAAATTTGTTATGGGATGCACGGCTAGGAGCCGGTGCACCCATTTGGCAACATCGCGCCGACGCCCCCATACGGGCAGAAAACGGGACGCGCTGGAGCCCGTATGGGGGTTACGAGTGGAGATGCTCTTAATCGAGTAGTACTACTGGATAATTAAGAACGAACTACTACTATGCATTGGCATGCAATGCAGGACATGGCTGATGGCCCTGAGCGCGAGCACTGAGCAGAGACAGAGGATGGGAGGGAGGTGCGAAGGAGGGCGGTGCATGATGGCAGACAAAAGAGGAGACATTATTGCGATGTTACACGAGTGCTACTAGTAATTGAGGTTTAGTGCCTTTAAGGTACTTTGCAGCTAGTACTACTAGTACCTTGGGTTGGGTGGGGTTGCCGCAATACATTGCGCATGGGAGCGCGGATGCCCCCTCGCTTTTCTTTCTTCGCTTATCAAATTATCGTCGCCTCTTTTAGCCTTTTCCGGGGCCGGAGTGTGTTCGCAACCGAGCTAGACATGCACGCAAATCTTTATCCCTGCCCCCTCTTTTTCCTTCTCTCTTCTGTTGTGATGTCTATCCCTATCTATGCATTTTCTATCAGGACATCAACTAGAGAGAGCTACGTGTTTCTTTTCGCTCTGACACGAGAGCGCGCGCGTGGGGCCTCTGAGATCGTTGGAGCACACGAATCACGATGCGCCTTTGGCCTTTTTCGTTTTGGACATATACGACGTGCAACGAATGATCCTGGCTTAGCGCCGCGAATCCAGCGAACGGGGACGCGGGGAGTGCGATCCAACCACCCGATGGTCTGAGCTCCATACAAAGTCCACGCCACGGTGCGTAGTGCGTATGCTGTAGCAGACGTACCGTACCATTGATTCGAACGCTTCCGTGCACGCGCGATCCTCAGGAGGTTTGAGTACCAGAGAATTTGGTGTTCACCCAGTCCCTTCTAATCCACTCAAATACTCTTCTCCAGAAAAAAAATACTAAAATGGTGGAGAGTTTTAAATTTAGAAAAAAAAATATAATTTGCAGGGTATCTTGAGGTTATCACGCGCAAACCCAGTGTAATAAACGCTCTACGAAGATTTTGCTGAATTTGAAATAATCTCGTCCCAACCCTGTATACACTACAGAACACGAGAAAAGTAAACAAGGCCTCAACGTGCATGTGTTCGTTTTTACTGCCGTTACATTTTAGGATTATTAATTCTCGATCTATTGAGAATTACCTTAATTCTTAGTCAACTGATGTCTTCGAGTCTCAGTTGCACTTATGTTACAACTCACGACTAATATGAATCATAGAGCAAAACTAATGGTTAAGGGCGTTTTCTCTGGTTGTAACTATGCCTATAACTGAAAAAAAATCTTAGTTGCAACTCATAAGTACACAAATCTCAACACAAATCTAATGGTGTAAGAATCGACTGAGCACTAAGTTAATTCTCTAGCAATCACGTATATTTTACGGTGTGTTCTTTGCCTAAGAGCAACTCTAACGAGAAAATTACAAAAAACCACCATAACTAGGGCTAAGGTTTTAAAAGACCACTATTTAAAACAAAAATCAGATAGCACACTTTTTGGGGCGAGAGGTTTCAGAAAGCACTGATCCGGCTCTGACTCGGGTCTAATGATGAAACTGACAGGTGGGACCCGGTTATCAGGCTGATGTGGCGTCCTTTTTTTTACCAGAAACACCTCCGCACATTATAAATTCTAATCATATGTAACATCCTAGCATTAGAGCTTAGAAATAAGCTGAAAACACAGGTGTGTGCATTGCATTCATGCATAGAAAATCCGGATATTTTTCACGCTTTTAAATAAAACTTGTCAAAGTGATTGAAGCTTCTCTTAACTTGGTGGAACTGAAGAAGATCATCAAGTTGACTGCGATAAGTTTTAATATGACCTTTGCTAAAATCTTGTCTTTGAGTAATATAATTTGATCTAAGGGTAGATCAGATGTAATAAAACTAAGTCACAACACACTACTTAATAATGAGTACTTGATCTCCTAGAGGTTATTACATGGTATTCCAAGCAACAACTTAAGGATGAATACTTAATACTCTAAAGGTGATATCAAGGTATTATCTACAACAAACCCTGAATACCAAGTTAAGTATATAACTTAAGTAATGAAACCCCATAACTAAACCTTGATATACTCGCTGGCCATAGTAATACCTAGCATGGGAATCATGGTAGCTCTTAAACATCAACTCTTATTACAAATAGTGTAGTAAGGGAAGTCAAGTCAAGACCATTCATCACATCCCCTTAGTGACATGTTATTAGTTAATAATCATATTTAACCAAGTCCTAGTGTCAATGGATCATCACTATTGAGTGACCAATTCTTGACCTAGTCCTTGTTAACCTTTAGCATTGACCTAATGTATTAACTTTCCAAAGACCGTAAGTAAATTAGTAAGGAAGAGGAACTAGCTATGATGAAGTATGCCATCATCAATGAAATGTGATCCTTAGTGGAGATCAAACCATTTGATGCTGGAGGAGTTAACTCACTTATGAGTTAACTAGAAGTAGTACCATACTTGTTCTATAGGATTGATATTCCATGTGATATAGAGAGGATTGTAATCTTGTAAGTCTTGAAAGAAGTTGCAAGATGAAGTTAATGAAGTTAGTAGATGGAGTTAGCAGTAGCTACATTGATAGGTGTATCAATGGTAGTTAATTAAGAGGAGTTATATACTAGGAGTAAGAATGGAGTAATGTTGAAGTGGCATGACCATGTCATCATATGATGATGGATATGGTGGAGTCAGATGATTATCTTATTCAGGAAGATGTGATCTTTGTAAATAAGATAAGCGATATTTATAGAGTATATTTAGGAAAGGAATTCCTTATCTGAATAAAAGCTTAATAAAGTATTGAGGTAAGAATTCTTTAGAAACCTTTAGCTAGCTATACATGTAGCCATGACAAGACCATGTCTATCTCTGTGTTTTAACCCTAGATTAAAGAGGGTAGTTAAACCAATTCTTATTTGAAGGCAACCAATGGATTATATCTCTTAGTCAAATAAATGTCTAAGAGATAAGTAGACTACAAGTTGAGAGTTTACGAAAGAAAAGCCTTGTCTACCTTATTTTCTTAAACCCTAATAAAGAACCTAATCTCATAGAACCATCAAGGTCACATTAGATAAGTGTTTTGTGGTAATTCTAAACTTAGAAATCAAGTAGAATTGGATTTGGCCAATCACCAAATATGGAGGACCATGAAACTTATATCATCCCATTATAAACCACAAAGATTAATACCTTATAATATATAGATAAATCCTTTATGAAGATAAGTAGGAATAAGATCCTGTACATATAAATATCCATCTTAACCCACTACTATTACATTCTTTTAGTGGTAATACTAATCATTTCTATAACATTTTCTTGTAGGAAGTAAACTCTAAAATCCTAAGTTATATTTACTTTATTAAATAAAAGAACCTTACATATAATAACAGATTTTGTTTACACAATAAAAAATGTAGAGAAATTGGTTATAATTAACCTCTATCATAATATCCATGTCTTACAAGATTCTGGATATTTAAAACCTTAAAGAAATTCAAATTTGAAATGTTTTATAAAAACAGAAATAGAGAAAAAAGAAGAGAATCAGCAGATTTCAGAGTCGGCCCACGGCCCAGGCTGCCCTTGCGTTACCCGCCGCTCACGTGCAGCCACATGAGTAATTTGCTCGCTCAGCCGTGGCCCAACAACAGCCTAACACCAGCCAGGTCATCTCTAGTGTTCTGACAAGTGGGACCGACGGAAGTACCGCGGGTTAAGACAGAAATTTGGCTAGGGGGTTTCTTGCAAAAAGGCCATCGTCGTCACTGTTACGCAGACAGACAGCTCGCTGGCTGGAGCTCCGTCGTCTGCTGCCGCGCCGTGACATAGACTTTGTCTAGATTCGTGCCACCGACAACTGGAGGGATAAGATCGACACCGAGACGCCTCCCGTCCATCCTCATCCTCATTTGCCTCCCTCTCTTCCTCTCCGTGCCGCGAGGAGCAGAAACCTACCTCACCGGAGCTCGTTGTTCTCGCCGTCTCCAACCACCCTAAGTCCAACGGAGGGCACTCCCGTGCTCGCCGTATCCTTCTTGTTCTTCCTAGCTAGTCCACGGAAGCCAGAGAACCCGCAGTCAAGCCAATTGAAGCATTGCTCCGCCGTCAGTCACCGGCGATCCTAGGCGATTCCGGCTGCACTTCGCTTCACCGACCGCGTCATCACGTCCCCGGTGAGTTTCTCGTTCGTGTGGTGCTCGCCGATTCGCTGCCTGCTCATCGTAGCCATCTGTCCGTGGGAGACCCGACCGCACCGCCGCAGGAGCTCGTCGCCGAAGAGGTTCCGGTGACCAAAAAAGAGCGTAGCTAGTACCATTTGATTCGCCTCGTTCTCCTCTTTCCAGCACAGCAAACCACATGAGCTAATACGCCGTAGTTCGCCGCCGGCGACCTCGATCTGGCGGTGGCAGAGGCGCTTACGTCATAGTGACGCCGAGCCCACGTCATCCTCGGCCACCTCTGCTAGTTTGACCAGTCTCCGCCCGCGTGGCACCGACGTGGCAATAGCCCCACTAGTCAGTGACTCTGGGGTAGAACAAGTTAGGTGTAAAACGTCTTTTCTCCCGCGTAGCAAGTGACGTGGCCACAGGCCCACATGTCTGTGACTGTGTCTAGGATTAGTGCTAATATAAAAAGTGTTCTCTGTTTAGTAAATAAATAAAACCAAATCAGTTTAATATAAATATAATTTCAGAAATTTAATAAAATGATTAAATCTTATTAATTCTATATCTTTTGTTTTATAATTCATAAAAATACATGTTATAGATCAAAATGTTAAGAAAAATAAAATCTATACTTTAACTTTATTAACAAATATTATTGTGTTAACTATTTAAATAATTATTATTTAATAAAGAATTTATAAGTAATAATACTTTGAAAATTCATATTTTAATATTGGTAAATGAGAAAAATATAAATAATATACTAAAATTCTTATAAAAACAAAATATACATTTACAAACTTGTTTCAATTATTGTTGTATAATTTAACTAATATTTATTATTTATTTAGTTTTATAAAGTGATTAAACTTATAAAAATCATATCTTATTATTTAAAAATCACAAAAATACTTATAATATACCAAAAGGATCACAAAAATAAATTCTACACATTAAAAATATCAACTATCCCTTTTGAAGTAAAATAAAGGATAAAGGTGTAACAAATCTTATTTTAACTCTTTCCTTTTATTTTAATTCATTAAAAATGTATAAATACTTACTATTACCTTTAGCATTACTTGCTTAAAGTCTAAAAATGTAAGAACAAGTTCAAATAATGTTTAATTGAAGTTAACATAAGTCTAACCATTTTAAGTTATACTTACTAAAACTACCATTTCAAATTAAATAAGTTTTACTCCCCAAAAGTATTTTATCAATTGTAAAATCAATAATACTAGTTGTTTTCTACTTTAGTAGTTATAAGTAATAAGAAAACCTTATAGTGTTAGCCTTAAGTTTAAATACTTTTTACTTTGTAAAGTAATGTTTTCCTCAAAAGTTATTCTTTTAAGCAACATGAAAAGTAAACCTTGAACACTTCTATAAAGACTTTAATTGATTAATAATCTTGTTTAAGAAATATTTTAGATACCATGATCCATTTGAATGCTTTAGTATTGTATACCACTTGTTGTATTTACTTATTGTTTCACACACTCTCACAAGCCTTAATAAGAAGCACAAGTGTGAATATGTTATAAAAGTGAAACACATTCTAAAGAACCATTCCTAGTTTCCAAACCCTAGATCAGTTACAACTATTCTGGGGATTCACATTTATCAAATTGTATTACATTACTTATGCATCGTTGCATCTTGCTTCTTTATACATTAGTCCTTACCGGACCAATGATGCCATTTACAGAATTTGGATCTTCTAGTATCTCGAAGACCGTGAGTGCATAATCTTACAATCACAAAAGGCAAGTTCACAACTTTCTCATGTCATCACCTGCATTTCAAAAAGGACAGAAAATACTATTTTCATAAGAATATCTGGCGCGGGCGGTTAAACTGCATTTTGCACTACTACATGTCGCGCGCGCAGGAAAAGTCGATGAGTGCGTGAACTCCCAACTATTGGGACTCGTGCTATGAAAAAAATCTAGCGCATAACAAAGATCCAATGCGAGGAAGAAGGTAACGGATCATACTCTCGAAGATCACACTAGCGGAATTTTATCGATGACGAGGTTGGTCGTGCGTTGATCCCTGCAATAAGTCTTAGCCATTTGCGAGGAGATGTATTATATCCCATGCACAGCTCTAACGATCAAGTGCTCTACATGTTGCACCTCCACCGGTATCAACACGTACAACGAGAACGACGCCATGTCGAAGTAAGATCAAGCTCACGGACGAAGCGGGAACGTGTCGATGAAGATTCGCAAGAACTTCGTTGTCCGGCTAGATTGAATCTAGATGGAGGTAGAAGACGAGCGGTGCTCTGGCATGAAGAAGAAGAGATTCCCCATGAAGAGGACATCAACACGAAGAAGAGGTGGAAGACAAGCTCTGAGATGCCAACATGGTGACGACTGGCGGCGGCGTGGTGGCGGGTCAATGGTGGAGGTGGGAAGGGTTGGGGTGTGGCTCTCCAAAACTTGTGTATTTTGCCTCCCTCTCTACTCCCGTATATATGTGCAGTAACCTAGCTACAAGAGAGAGAGAGAGAGTAGAAGTAGGACTCCAAGTCCTAGTAGGACTTCCCATTCCTTTTCTCCACACATACATAGGGAGATTAGGAGTAGAACTTCATGTCCAAGTAGGAATCCTCCTACCTCCCCCAACTCAACTAGGGAGGGAGTATAGGTCCAAGAGGGACTCCTCCCTTCCCCACCGCCCCTATCCGCCCGTTGGCCTAGGGAAGGTCCTGGGGCGGGTTTCCCATCCCCCTTCATGCCCATGTGGCCCCTCTGTCCCATGGTGCTCCCACCGGGATAATTAATTTTAATTATAAATATTTATTCTGAAGCTTTTAGAAAAATTCCGAACTCCTTCGATTTAATTCGGAAACCTTCCTCAAATATTCTCGATGTCTTCCATATCATGTCCGAAATAATTCCGTCCATTCCCGGTGATATCCTGGACTCCTCCAGAATATTCCAGGATACTACGAAACATCCTTTCAGGATTAATTTATTCAAATATCTTAATCGCACTCACGTTCTAAATGTCGATAACGTTCTTAAGTGTGTGACCCTATGGATTCAGATATTTACGGAGATGTCTAGAACTCCTTCCACTACAGTGATTACTATTAACGTCTCGAGACACGTAGTACTCCCTGCAAATAACACGAAGATATTTATCGTGTGAACTTTAGTATTATATTCGATACATATCGTATTGCTCCGTCGATATACTTTATATTGCCCAAGATGAAACACTAGGTTATTCTCGTTACCTGGCATATACTCTTTACTCATACCGTACTATCGATGTTCCTGTTATCAACAACTTTGAAAGAACATTTCATTATCCCTAGTGTTTTGTGTGTTAGATAATAATACCAAGGATTATTTAATGTGTGTTTAGTGCTGTAGATTAATGTTTACTCAAAAACAGCTAAACCAGAGTTTTGGGGGGCGGATTATCCGTCCCTTCTAAGGGCCAGAATATCCACCCATGATCGATCGACAAAGGAGGGAAAGGCGCGTCACTTCGTATGGGGGCGTATTTTCCCATGGATTGTCCAGCCAGGGCTGGAGTTTTTTCCCAGGCTGGATAATCCGCCCCTCGAGGGGGCGGATAATCCGCCCTACCCACCCTCTCCCCTCGGGAATTTTCCAAAGGCAGCCAAGGTGCGCCACTCTGTATAGGGGCGGATTTTTGGCCCAGACAATCCGATTCCGGGCCAGAGATTTGCCCCGGCCGGATAATCCGGCCCTAAACTTCTCCAACGGCTGGCTTTGGCGGGGGTATAAATACCCCAATTGCTCCTCCTGTCTGATCTCTTAATTCATTCAAAAAGTGATGTGCTGTTCATCCAATCCCAAAAGGATATCTCCACTTTCAACCACCCGAAGGCTCTGATCTTTGGGGAATCGAAGGAGGAGGCTTCGATCTACATCGACACCAATCAATCTCTTTAATTCCCTGATACGTCGTAAACATATCTATAATTTTTGATGTTCCATGCTTGTTTTATATCTACTTTCTTATGTTTTGTTCACACTTTGGGATATTTTTATACATTTTCTGGAACTAACCTATTAACAAGATGCCAGAGCGCCAGTTGCCTATTTTCTGCTGTTTTTGGTTTTAGAAAAGCTAGTAAGGAAATATTCTCGGAATTGGACGGGACAAAAGCCAAAGTCAATATTTTACCCGAAGCAACACGGAGTCCGGAGGGGAGACGAAGTGGCACACCGGGTGGCCACACCTGGTGGCGGCACAGCCTGGGGGCACCAGGGGGTGTGGGCCCCTAGTGCTCCACCGGCCTTGCCCTTTCGCCTATAAAAGCCTCCCAGAACAAAAACCCTATGTTCCCGATCAGAGACCCAATCAGAAATCCACGAAAGAGTCTGTAGCCACCACCATCTCCATCCCTAGATTGGGGGGGCTCCGAAGCTCTTCCCGGCACCCTGCCAGAGGGGAGAGATCACCCTGGAGGCCTTCTTCATCACCATGCCTGCCTCCGGTGTGATGTGTGAGTAGTTCATCCTTGGACTATGGGTCCATGTAGTAGCTAGATGGTTGGTTCTCCTCCTTTGTGCTATCATGTTGAGATCTTGTGAGCTCCGTTCATGATCAAGATCATCTATTTGTAATATTACATGTTGTGTTTACGGGGATCCGATGGATATTGAGATGCTATTTCAGATTGATTATTGATTCTATCATGTCTATGTTATTTGTGATCTTGCATGCTCTACGTTGTTAGTAACTATCTTGGCCAAGCAGCTGCTTGCAACTCCAAGAGGGAGTGGGTTCATGCCTCTAGTAATCTGGGGAAGTGACAGGAATCTCTAAGGTTGTAGATGTGCTGTTGCTACTAGGGAGAAAACATCAATCCTTTGTCCATGGGGTGATCGTATTGTTTACTTTACACACTTTGCTTAATGCAATTATCTGTTGCTTGTAACTTAATACTGGAAGGGGTTCGGATGATAATCTGAAGGTGGATTATTAGTCATAGATGCAGTTGGATTACGATCTATGTATTATGTTGTAATGCCCAATCAAATCTCATAGGAGTCAAGATGTCTAGTATATGCATTGTATGCTTTCTCGAATCTGTCAATTGACACACTGTAATTTGTTCACCCAACATGCTATCTATCTTAAGGAGAAACACCTCTAGTGAACTATGGACCCTGGTCCATTCTTTTACCATTGATATACCATCTACTATTTACCGTTTACTATTTACCTTCTGTAAGCAATTACTATATTCCACACAATACGTTTAATCCTTTGTTTTCTGCAAAACCGGTGAGATTGACAACCTCACTGTAAGTTGGGGCAAAGTTTTGTGGTTGTGTTGTGCAGGATTCCAAGTTGGTAGCAACACCTTGGAGTTGTTTCCTTGCTCCTACTGGTTCGATAACCTTGGTTTCATAATTGAGGGAAACTTGCTGCTATGCGCATCATACCTTCCTCTTTGGGTTCCCAACGAGCTCAAGATATCTTGAGCCATCATTCCCCTCCATTCACTTGGAGGATTCTTGATCTAGTATTTCTTGAAAATATCTAGATCTCAATTTCGGTTATTGATTAACTTGTTCTTGTGGAAGCTTGTTGTCATCACGGGAGGCTCCAATTCAGTTGTGGATGCGTGCCCCGCTAGTGTTGTAAAGGCACCGGATCCCGCCTAGAAGGATACCAAATAGGGGGAGGTGGACCATGATACATTGCAAATGTATCTATAATTTTTGATGTTCCATGCTTGGTTTTATCCACTTTCTTGTGTTTTGTTCCAACATTGGAGTACTTTTCATATGATTTCTTGGACTAACCTATTAACAAGAGCCACAGTGCCAGCTGCTTGTTTTCTGCTGTTTTTGGTTCCAGGAAAGTCAGAAAATGAATATTCTCGGAATTGGACGGGACAAAAGCCAAAGTGCCTATTTTTTCGGAAGTGATCAAGTGCTAGAATACGAGATGGAGAGGGGCCAGAGGGTGGCCACACCACCTGGCTGCGCGGCCAGGCCTGGCCCATGCCAGGGGGTGGTGTGGCCAGCCCAGGCACCCCCTCAGCCTCTCCTTCCGACTATAAGTGCCCTCGGGACGAAAACCATAAGTACCTGATCAAAAATCCATGAAAGAGTCTGTAGGCGCCGTCATCTCCATCTCTAGATCGGGAGGGATCTGAAGCTCTTCCCGGCACCCTGCCGGAGAGGGGAATTCACCTTGGAGGCCTTCTTCATCACCATGCAAGCCTCCGGTGTGATGCGTGAGTAGTTCATCCTTGGACTACGGATCCATGTAGTAGCTAGATGGCTGGTTTCTCCTCCTTTGTGCTTTCATGTTTGGATCTTGTGAGCTCCGTTCATGATCAAGATCATCTATTTGTAATTCATACATGTTGTGTTTGTGGGGATCCGATGGATATTGAGATGCTATTTTAGATTGATTATTGATTCTATCATGTCTTTGTTATTTGAGATCTTGCATGCTTTCCGTTGTTAGTAGCTATCTTGGCCAAGTAGATGCTATCAACTCCAAGAGTTGGTATTTATGCTCGATAGTGGGTTCATGCCTCTGGTAATCTGGGGAAGTGACAGAAATCTCTAAGGTACTAGATGTGTTGTTGCTACTAGGGAGAAAACAACAATCCTTTGTTCATAGAACAATCGTATTGTTTACTTTACACGCAGTTCGTAAAGCAATAAGCTGTTGCTTGCAACTTAATACTGGAGGGGGTTCGGATGATAACCTGATGGTGGATTATTAGTCATAGATGCAGTTGGATGGCGGTCTATGTATTATGTTGTAATGCCCAATCAAGTCTTAGAGGAGTCAAGATGATTAGTATATGCATGTATTTCTTTCTTGGTGTTTGTCAATTGCCCCGCTGTAATTTGTTCACCCAGCACGTTATCTATCTAAGGAGAGCCACCTCTAGTGAACTATGGATCCCGATCCTTTTTCTTTACATACAATCTACAATCTTTTACTGCTTTGTGTTTACTCTCTACAAACTTTTACTTCTTTCCATTCGATACGTTTAATCCTTTGTTTTCCGCAAAACACAGTGAGATTGACAACCTCATCGCAAGTTGGGGACAAAGTTCTGTGGTTGTGTTGTGCAGGTCTCCACGTTGCTACTAGCACCGGTAGTGCGCCCTGCCAAAGCTCAGCTAGTAACACCTTTGAGGTGTTTCCTTGCTCCTACTGGTTCGATTAAACCTTGGTTTCATTACTGAGGGAAACTTGCTGCTGTGCTCATCATACCTTCCTCTTGGGGTTCCCAACGAGCTCTACATCAACCACGCACCAGCACTTTTCTGGGCGCCATACACAGAGCCATCAGACCAGTCCTTTGGTGTCAAGATCCACCGGAGAACAGGGTGAGGCCTATTGTGGCGTGGTGGTCTTAGTACCACCCACCCCTCCAACACATATGTACTTCCCTTAACATGGAAGGAACTGCGGTAAAACAAACTTTATGTCTCCGCGTGCTCCACTACGGTTACCTCGTTCCTCTCCCTTTGCCTTTACTCTCTTGGTAGTTAGGTTTACATATAGGGAACTTCCTCTTAGTTGCATATCTAGAGAAATTACCATTGTGTTAAGCCTAAAATTGAAAAAGAACTAAAAATTGGTGTAGCACCTATTCACCCCCCTCTAGGTGCCCATACGATCCATTTCAATTGGTATCAGAGCCTCGACTCTTTATTCTAGCTTTACCGCCTAAGAGAGTAGTGAGGCTGGGAGTAAGGTCACCATAGATGATCTCAAGTCGTTGGAAACAAGCTTGATTAAAACCATGGAGACCCAAATGCAAGAGATGCGTGAAATGATAGAGCATCTCTTGCCATCCAGGGACCCTCCACCATCTTCCACTGAGGCTACAACCCCTATCTCTAAGGACAAAGCTAAGGCTAACTCCGAAGAAAAGGAGTTGGAGAGTGAAAATAAAAATAAGGGTTCCTCTTCCAATAAGGGAAGTGGTAATGAGGACTATAGTGAGGTTTCTCACTTATATTCACCCGATCCACCAATCCCTCACCCTCATATAAACAATAGGGGGTGGTCCACCTAAGCTTACTGCATCTTCCTTTAATCAATGGCAATTTTTTTATGAAATCTCACGTGTGCAGTTCATCCATTGAGTTATGGAGAATCATTGAAGGTGGCCTCCACATTAGGGATCCAAACAACTTGACAAGGAGAGAGGTGATTGATAGTCAACTCAATGCAACTTCTTTGCACATGATTCGGCTCGGTGTAGGTCCCAAGGACATGCCACACATTGAACATTTCAACACCGCTAAGGAAGCTTGGGATGCTCTTACCGGCTTATTCAATGGAAATTAGAGCATGAGAAGAAATAAGTATGATGATCTAAGCAATGAAGTTGAGGGGTTCTATATGTTGGATGGTGAGGACCATGAAGACATGTATAGAAGACTCAAGGGCATTGCCACCACCTTTAGAAAACATGGTGCCACATGTTGATGATGCATGGATTAAGAGAAAATATGTAAGCGCACTTATGCCTTTTGAGCCCACCGATTTGAAGATCTTACAAGATAGACATAACTAACACCAAATGACTTTCAATGAAGTCATGCAAGAAATGTCTGCATTCAAAGTTGTGGCAAAGAACGCTGAAGATGCTCGTGCTAGAGCAATTGGATTGCAAAAAGGTGTGAATTACACTTTGAAGGCTAATGTCATTGAGCAATAAGAAGACGATAGAAGCCTTTCCATAGTCTCCATGGGCTGTTCCGAGGAGGTCCAGCATGCTCATGGTGAGTACATGGTGTTCTATGCAAGAAATTGTTGGAAGGACCCGCCAAACCAAAATCTGAACTTGAGCGCAAGAATGGGTCAAGTGGAAGGAAATAAAACGGTCCAAAACTGAGGTCTTGCTACAATTGTGGTGACCATATGCACTTTGTAGCTGAATGCGCCTATCAAAGTAGAGAAGATCATGGAGAAGACTAGTTCTGAAGGAGAAATCAAAGGATCCTCGCAAGAAGCCATTTCACAAGAAGAGTGCTCCTTACAAGAAGCAACCAGAGATTGTGTTGGTAGCCCAAGAGGAGTATTCATCCGGAAGAAAAGACAAAGAAAGAGAATATAGTTCAAGAGAGGTGGCTGCCATAGCTACTACATCTACACCAACCGCATCGCTCTTCGATTCTCCAAATGAGAATGTCTACAACAAGAATGTCACTTGCCTCATGGCAAGAGGTTCCGAGGTATTGATACATTGCAAATGTATCTATAATTTTGATGTTCCATGCTTGGTTTTATCTACTTTCTTATATTTTGTCCACACTTTGGAGTACTTTTCATATGATTTCTTGGACTAACCTATTAACAAGATGCCAGAGTGCTAGGTGCCTGTTTTCTGCTGTTTTTGGTTCCAGGAAGTCAGAAAATGAATATTCTCGGAATTGGACCGGATAAAAGACAAAGTTGATATTTTCCCGGAAGATTCACGGAGCCATAAGGAGAGCCGGAGAGGGGCCACAGGGTGGCCAAACCACCCCTAGGCGAGGGTCCACCCAGGCCGTGCCAGGGCATGGTGTGGGCCCCCTGGCCGGCCACCGACCTTGCCTCTTTCGCCTATATATCTCCCCCGATGCAGAAACCCTAAGTCGTCAATTAGAAATCCATGAAAAGTTCCGCAGCGCCGCCGCCACCGAAGGGGAGGTTCAGGGGACAGAAAGTCTCTGTTCCGGCACCCTGCCGGGACAGGAAAGTCCCACCGGAGCCATCTCCATCGATCTCCACCACCATCTCCATCACCGTTGATGATTCCCATGATGATGAGGGAGTAGTTCTTCCTCGAGGCTAAGGGTTCTACCGATATCTATGTGTTCACCCCTCTCTCTCTCTATGCATGATCATATTGTGATCATGAGCTTGTAATCTATAGATCTACCTTGCTACTCAAGTGCTTTAATAGATCTCTGCTCTCCCCATGTGTGTGAAGTTGACAGTGTGCACACCATGGTGGCACTTCGGCTAGAGATTACAAATACTTGTTATGAGTTATATTTGGAGTTGGATGTTTCTATGAAATTGTGGTGTTTGTTGGAACCATCTAGTGCTCAAGGTGACAGTGTGGGGTTTTCTAGATGGAAAGGCTTACTTTGAGGTGTGCTGTTATAGCCCTACCATTGATTAGAGTGTTCAACTGGAGAGTAGTTAAGAATTATCATAAAGAGAAGATATTTATATGAGAGTGTTCACTAGTGAAAGTATGATCCCTATGCCTTGTTTCTAAACATTGAAACACCGTTTGCAATTAGATTTGTTACATGTTTGCTTGCTTCCATCTTTATTTCAGTTTGCCTTTAGTCTCTTCCACACCATCAAGTTATTTTCTATCACCGTTACCACTTATAAATATCTATACCACTTGTATTTCACTATCTCTTCACCGAACTAGTGCACCTATACACCAGACAAGTGTATTAGGTGTGTTGGGGACACAAGAGACTTCTTGTATCTTGATTGCAGGGTTGCTTGAGAGGGGATACCTTCGACCACTTCCTCCCTGAGTTCGATAAACCTTGGGTGATCCACTTAAGGGAAAACTTGCTGCTGTTCTACAAACCTTTGCACTTGGAGGCCCAACAACTGTCTACAGGAATAGAAGTGCGTAGACATCAAGCTATTTTCTGGCGCCGTTGCCGATGAGGTAAGGTAAAAGGTATTCACACCGGAGGATTAAAGAAGAAGAACCTCCCACGACAAACGCCTATTTTCTGGCGCCGTTGCCGGGGAGGTAAGGTAAAAGGTACTCACATCCTTTGGTGTGATTGCTCGAAGTTATTTCCTTTAGATTCTGCAATTTTGTCTTTCTGTTTCTTATTTTCACTAGTTAGGCTTAATGGAAAACAACAACAAAATTAGAGAGCTTTATAGTATTTATCTTGAGTTAGGACATGAAGTGTTTGAAGAAAAAATTAAAAAACCTATGGAACTTTATTTGCATGCTAATAGCAATGTTGTTAGTATGAATTCTTTGGACACCATTACTGCTAATGCTATGGAAAAGTCTAAGCTTGGGGAATCTGGTTTTGATGAGCATGATATTTTTAGTCCCCCAAGCACGGAGGAGAAAATTTACTTTGATGATACTAAACCTCCAATATATGATGATCACAATGATGAATATGATATTTTCAGTCCACATACTATTGGGGAGACAATTAATTATGACTACAATACGCCTCCTATATTTGATGATTATGGTGATGAGAATAATAATGATAGCTATTTTGTTGAATTTGCTCCCCCTACAATTAATAAGAATGACTATGCTTATGTGGAGAGTATTAATTCTTTTATGCATGTGGCTCGTGATAAGAATGTTTTATGTGATAGTCATATTGTTAATTTCATTCATGATGCTACTGAAAGTTATTATAAGATAGGGAAACATGGTTTTATGTGTCTCAATAATATTAAGTTTCCCCTCTTTATGTTGAAAGTCTTGAAGTTGCACTTGTTTTGCTTTACTATGTTTGTTGCTTTGTGCTTTCATGACTTGTTTATTTACAAGGTTCCTATGCATAGGAAGTGGGTTAGACTTAAATGTGCTTTGTATTTGCTTCTTGATGCTCTCTTTTACTTCAATTCATATTTCTTATGTGAGCATCTTCTCAAATTATCATGCCTAACTTAAAGGCTTTAAAGAAAAGTACTTATGGGGAGATAACCCAAAAGTTTTAGATGAGTCTTGGAAGTTATTACCTCTGTAATAGCCGCTCTTTATCCTTTTTTTTTGCTTTTTGTGCCAAGAGTAACCTCTAATGAGAGAGAAGTAATGATTGGGAAAGTTGCTGTCCCGAAACAGATTTATGTGCTTCACCGTAAAAATTCGTGTAAATTCTCTGTATGTCTTTTTGAGGCGTTAATTTTTGTGATTTTGCCCCAGGTTATTATCTAACTTTCGTTAGTTCAACACTTTTTGATTTGAGCAACATAAGGTCTTAGAAAAAATTCGTCTTTACCTGCTGGTCTGTTTTGACAGATTTCTGCCATTTTCTGCATTTGCTTCTTATTGGTTCCTTTTTGAGTTCTTTCGGGGAATTGAGCTTTTTGAGGGAAGTGATACAGTAGCTACTGTTTTAATGGAAGTTTTATTGGTGTTAGAACTGAACCTAAAGACTTATTATATTGAGTGCACTAGTGTTGCTAATAAAGATTGTGTGAAGTTTTGTAAGAAGGAAAAATTTCAGGTGTATGGAAGGAATGAGTAATGAGATGAAGGATGGACTAAAGCTCAAGCTTGGGGGTGCCACGCGTGTCACCCCAAGAAATATCAGATAAGTACAAGTTTCTAAGCTTGGGGACGCCCAAGGCATCCCCTTCTTCATCAATAAAAATCCCAGGTTTCTTCCAAACGCTTCATTTTTATTGTTTCATGCACAATTGTGTTGTTCTTGGAGCGTCTTCTTTTTCGTTTTGGTTTTTGGTTTTTTGTTTGCTTTGTTTTCTTAGTTTTCTGAATAAATTGGTTGGACCCCCTCTTTCATACATTGGTTTTCAAATAGTTTGGTTTGGATTGGAAAAGAGTAGGAAAGTTCATGCTTAAGTGGTAAAGAGAGCTTGTTTTTGACTATGGCCTATGCTTTGTCTTGCCATGCTTGATATGGTTTTGGCTTTATGCTTAGTATTCTTTGCTGTAGCATGACTTGTTATAAACAGTTGAGGTTGCTTAATGTGCCTTGGAAGGATCATGCATTGTTTTAGAATATTAAAGCATAGTATTGTGGTATTCTCCTTTGATGCTTTATTTGGGTTGACTTGGCGCATGCTCACACCATGTTGTGACTATCCCAAGTCACCATAGCCTTGATGATCCTTTAGTTTTCAACTTGTAATATCACTTTATGCTTTGATCAATGATGTTTTGTCGCTCTGCATGATTTTGGCCATTACTGCTCTCTTAGTTTGATTCCAAAGAGTCCATCATACCTACCTACTAGCTTATGCTATTCCAAGTATATTCATGTTTTTGTTTACCTTCCAAATTAAACTTGTTATGTGTAAATTTAGTGATTAAATCTCTCACGAACTTGATGGCACACTTTACTTTTTTGCATCTAATAAACTTGAACCATTGGGTCCTTCTTTGTTGCGTATATGCTTGCGCTTTATAAGTTGAAATTAGCAGAACCATGTATCATGGGGAACACTTTCAACATTGCACTTGTACTTTGTACCCCGTTGATATCATGTTCTTTTGCTTATTGATCCCGGCGGTGTGAAATAAAGGTGGAACTTGTAAGATCATGGAGTTTGTATGTGTGTTAGAGAAACGCCTGGGCCGCTAGCCTAAGCCATGCCTAATCATGGTGAAAACTTGCGGCATCACCATAATGAGCACTCTATGAAGCATCCTCAATAAAAACCTATGCAAATAGCAAATAAAAAGTTCGATGAGATGCTCATTGTCTGCTTGCCTTGTCATTTTGATTATGGGATAACTCATGTATCATGTGCAAGGGGTACCCCGTTGGCGGTTCTTTATGATACGTATGTACTTACAATGACAAGAGCTTACTTGTGACTAAAGTTGAGTAGCATGAGGTTCGGTCTTCGTAAGTAAGGGGCATGAGATTTCGGTTTATAACTTGTCAAGCATATCCTCTTAGTTGTGTCACTTTAACTTTAATCACCTTAAAGATGCTTATGATAGGGGCAATGAGAGCTGAAAGCTAACAAGTACCATAATTTTTGGAAGCTCTTTATGAAACTTGAATCCCTACTTCCTTCTATGAAGGCCTTTCTTTTACTTTTATGTTGAGTCTCCACCTTCTATCTTTATGCACCTACTTTGAGAGCATAGTGGCCATTCATAGTTCTATGTGCATTGTCCCAAGACTTGTTGATTGATGCATAGCTTTGATATTGCTTGTTTTAAACTATTTGTATCTAGTCAATCTTATGAACTTTGAAGGTGTCCTATGCATTTATGTTTGCTACTCTATGAGGGACAAGCTGAATGCCACTATGCTATGTTTTCTTTATGTGAAACAAACAAATGTCTTGCAAAGCATTGTTATTCATGAATCTTTTGTTTGTGCCTTTTCATGTTGCAACATAGTTGCTATGTCTTATTGTTAGAACTTTGTCTTTCATGTTATGATTAAAGTTCTATGATCCCAGCTATCAATGTTTTACAAATACTTTGATCAAGTTTATGATGGTGCATGTCACCTCAAAAATTATTCTTTCTTTTTATCACTTACCTACTCGAGGACGAGTAGGAGTTAAGCTTTGGGATGTTGATACATTGCAAATGTATCTATAATTTTTGATGTTCCATGCTTGGTTTTATCTACTTTATTATGTTTTTGTCCACACTTTGGAGTACTTTTCATATGATTTCTTGGAATAACCTATTAACAAGATGCTAGAGTGCTAGTTGCCTGTTTTCTGTTGTTTTTGGTTCCAGGAAGTCAGAAAATGAATATTCTCGGAATTGGACCGGACAAAAGCCAAAGTTGATATTACTCGGAAGATCACGAAGCCAGAAGGAGAGCCGGAGAGGGGCCACAGGGTGGCCAAACCACCCCTAGGCGCGGGTCCACCCAGGCCGCGCCAGGGCTTGGTGTGGGCCCCCTGGCCGGCCACTGACCTTGCCTCTTTCGCCTATATATCTCCCCCGATGCAGAAACCCTAAGTCGTCAATCAGAAATCCATGAAAAGTTCCGCAGCACCGCCGCCACCGAAGGGGAGATTCGAGGGATAGAAAGTCTCTATTCTGGCACCCTGTCGGGATGGGGAAGTCCCCCCGGAGCCATATCCATCGATCTCCACCACCATCTCCATCACCGTTGCTAATTCCCATGATGATGAGGGAGTAGTTCTTCCTCGAGGCTAAGGGTTCTACCGGTAGCTATGTGTTCATTTCTCTCTATGCATGATAATATTGTGATCATGAGCTTGTAATCTATAGATCTACCTTGCTACTCAAGTGCTTTAATAGATCTCTGCTCTCCCCATGTGTGTAAAGTTGACAGTGTGCACACCATGGTGGCACTTAGGCTAGAGATTACAAATACTTGTTATGAGTTATATTTGGAGTTGGATGTTTCTATGAAATTGTGGTGTTTGTTGTAACCATCTAGTGCTCAAGGTGACAGTGTGGGGTTTTCTAGATGGGAAAGACTTACTTTGAGGTGTGATGTTATAGCCCTACCATTGATTAGAGTGTTCAACCGAAGAGTAGTTAAGAGTAGTATCATAAAGAGAAGATATTTATATGAGAGTGTTCACTAGTGAAAGTATGATCCCTAGGCCTTGTTTCTAAACATTGAAACACCGTTTGCAATTAGATCTGTTACATGTTTGCTTGCTTACATCTTTATTTCAGTTTGCCTTTAGTCTCTTCCACGCCATCAAGTTATTTTCTATCACCGTTACCACTTATAAATATCTATACCAGTTGTATTTCACTATCTCTTCGCCGAACTAGTGCACCTATACACCTAACAAGTGTATTGGGTGTGTTGGGGACACAAGAGACTTCTTGTATCTTGATTGCAGGGTTGCTTGAGAGGGGATACCTTTGACCACTTCCTCCCTAGGTTCGATAAACCTTGGGTGATCCACTTAAGGGAAAACTTGTTGCTGTTCTACAAACCTCTGCACTTGGAGGCCCAACAACTGTCTACAAGAATAGAAGTGCGTAGACATCAGGGATCACCTTCCATCACTTCTTTTCCTAAGACTACCATGAACACCGATATGTATGATGCCACTAATCGTAAGTTTAAGGAAGAAGTTATTGCTTTGGATTGTTTTATGACTAACTTGCAAGGTGAATGCAAAATGCATTTTGAGGCTCTCATGAGTCATCTTGTTCACTTGAAAGAACTCCTAGAAGAAAAGGGCATAATTGATAGGGGGATGCAATGGAAATAGCATCCTTGAAAAATGCTCTAGAAGAAGAAGAGATTTGGGCCTCTCTTGAAGAGAGGCTTGAGTGAATTGAGGAGTCCAATAATTAACTTATGGACAAACTTGTGAAGGAACGGGATCATGCTATTGCTAAAGCAAATAAGCTAAAAAGAGAGAAGGTTGAATTTGGGGTTGCTCATACTAGACTTTCCGAGAAGTATGAGGCACTTGCCATTTCTCACAAGGCTTTGGATAGTGAATACTCTACTCTTAATGAGTCTCATGACCAGCTCCAAACTCGACTAACCAAGTATGATGTTCCAAGCACCTCTACACCGATGTGCAATCATGAAGACATTCTTCAAGAAAATGCAAGATTGAAAGTTGAGCTTGCCAAGTCATCTCAGCCCAAAGTTAAGGAAGTCCTTGATGAGGTCTTGAGCAAGCAAAGGAAAAACAATGGAAAGGAGGAACTTGGCTATGTTACCAAGACCAAGAAGAAGAAGAACAAATAAAAAAAGCTAAGAATACTCAAGCAAATACAAGCACCATTGAAAAGAACATCACGAAGCACAAAACTGATTATGTTGGTTTTGCAGGGTCTAATAATCCTCAGTATGAGTTATTTCGTGATTATTATGGCGACGTTTATGCTAGTTATGTAGGTCCTTATGATAATTACATTGCTTGGTCTATTTGTGTTCCAAAGACCCTTGTTACTAACATGAGAGGACCTATTGAAAAATGGGTACCTAAAACCAAGAAGTAATTTTCTTGTAGGACTATGCTTCCAGTGAGTCGAAATGGGTGCTTGATAACGGATGCACAAGTCATATGACCAGAAGAAAGGAGATCATCACGGAGATGAGGCCTAATCATGATCAAATAACCGTCTCCTATGGTGACAAGTCCAAGTCTAAGGTATTGGGTCTTGGCAAGGTTGTGGTTGCCCACGATATCTCTCTCATGGACGTCATGCTTGTTGAGACACTTGGTTATAATTTACTTTCTGTTCGTGCCCTTGGTAAGATGGGTTTTCCAGTTTTCATTTATGATGATATCGTGGTACTCTTGTGGAGCAAGTCTCTTGTAACATCCTAGCATTTAGGAACCAACGAAGGGTAGAAATAAGAATCCGTGCATGTGCATGCATTCATCTGTAAAATCCGGGTAAATTTTTCGCCAAACAAAAACTTAAAGAGATCAGAGTTTCTTTCACTATCTAGAGGTAGGAATAGCTCTTTATAGTGATTGTTATAAATTTTGACATGACCTTTAGGAATTCATGAGTTTTGGGGGGAAATATTTTGAATTCAAGTTGGAAATTTAAAGTAATTGGAAAATAATTGAAAATTAGAAGTTAGTAATATTAAGTTGTTTTCCAAAATGATTTAGTAACATTGTTTGATTATATTATAGATATATTAAACAACAATAAGAATTTAAGACAAGGAAATTTAAATAAGAAATGAATTATTATTTCTTTTCTTTATTCCATAATCATCTTACAAAGTGAGAATGATACAACAAATAAAGGAACACATTACAGTAAGTGAAATACAATTAAATGAAATTCTATTAAGTTGTAATAATATTATTACAAGATTCTTTACAAAAGAATAAAAAGATGATTACAAAAATCTATAAACCTATCTATTCTTATACTACATCTTGAGCATCCAAATCTTGTTCCTGCAAATAAGAAAGACAACAAAAAAGGAAATAACGGGTTAGCTAGTTATTTTTACTCTTAGTGGTGAACAGTGAAGTGCACTGTTCATATTACTTCATTGAGTAGTTAAAAAGGGGCAAGTTTCACCAATGAGCAATATATGTTCTTTTATATCAAATAAGCCTTAGAACAACATCATCAACAAAGTAAAGGGGCAAGTTTCACCAGGACTGTAACTAGTAAAAGGATAAGTAGTGAAAACCCATTTCACTTGATCTGATCGGCCAAATAGCCAGGCAACTTAGTCACCTAAATGCATGTAATGTGTTGTCGGAAGAGTAGTAGTAGTACATGCACTCAAAAGAGAATACCCTGTCGTAGCACAGCCACCAGGGAGCTCATTCTATCTTCTCAATTACATAGCTAAGCACACATTGAGTCTGCCAAATTCCCAAACAAATTCACTAGCCAGAAACACAACAAATTATCCAATCATTCTCAATATGGTAACATAAGGAGGGGGTGGTGCAGGTGGATAGTAAGTTCAAGTACAAGATCAGAGGAGCAACACCAGGAGGTGCAGAGCAAGATCGAGCCATCAAGAACAAGTTAACAAGATCAAACCAGCAAGACCAAGCCAGCAAGATCAACTAGCACCACAACATCATCACTAACAATCCAGTTGTGTGGTGAGTACACATGAAACCCTCACATGATCAAATCATCTTAGATTATTAGAGCATGTGTTGTTTCATATGAATCTTCTTAGAAAAACACCCAAGTGGGGTGTATCCATCATAGAAGTAATATAAATGAAATCCAATGATTAATTTTTGTAAACAATACCAAAATCTCAGTCTATGCATCGCTGATCTTGGGTAGTAATCTATATTTCTATATCCAAGCAGATCAACAGCCTTAAATAAAGATTTTTGGGCACATCTTTTAAATATTAGCACCTCAGAAATCAATATATCTTAAGAATCTATATGAAATAGTAAGGCCGTCAAATTATTTTCTTAAGAGCTATAAGAATCCTTGTTTTACACTTAATATCAAGGCACATCTGTGAGGATCAGCAGGTAAAAACTTTAGTTTCTACCTAGTTATGCCTTAGACTAGCATCATAGGCCAAAGAAAATTCATATGCATCATCGGTTAATATATCCAACAAGAGTTTCAACTCATTTTCGCCCAAGCCACACTAGGACACAGGTAGAATTTAGCCCAGTACTAGAATGAACACTTGTGTACAATTCCAAGGAAGGTGTCACAAGTATCTATTCTAAACCAAGCAAATCATACACATAATTGTCACAAGTAAACTTGCATAAAGATATTCAATCATTTTCCTGGAATAAATAACCAGGAATCATATTTACATTTATACAATCTATCATAATCAGAGAGAATCATAGGAGTATCAAATCAACTCCAATCTAAGCATATGCCAGTGTATCAGGATTCAGTGAACAATTACCAACAGTGCCACTGTCAGTACTAAGAACATTAAACAATAGTGAAAACCACACCACTAGAATCAATAGACAACAGCTTAACACAGTATCATCACCACAAGTACTTCTCAATCATTCATTATCCTCAATAATCAACATAGAGGGATAGAACCCTAACATCATAGATGAACCCTAATTAGGGTGTTCCTCACCATACTCACACATATGACAATAAGAAAGGCAGAGGAAGATTAACATGGGGGAACAAAAGCACTTACCCGTGGTCCTCGCTGACGTTTAGAAGAGGAAGCAGAAGGGCCAACGAGTGCACGGCGGCATGGGGAGCACCCGAGGGCACTGCAACCCACGCCAAGCCATGGCACGGAGGCCACAACCATACCCGTGGTCTAGCAGCACAACAGGGCCACCAGGAACACATCACAACACCATAGGAGCGGTGAAGCAAGTACATCACCGACAACCACCAAACCCTAGGGTTCGTGGTGGAGTCAGCCTTGACTGGACAGGGGCCTAAAGATGAATCGAGTAGTACCAGATGGCGGAGCAGTGTCGACTATCTCGCCATGCACCATGGTGGCGGCCGAGAAGGCCTAGGGAGGTGAAAATCAAGTGGCGACGATGTTAGCAGCACACGCTACAGCAGGGCGAGAGAGAGGAGGAAGAATGCTTGGGAGCGAGAGAGAAGGGGGTGTATACTGGGCCGATATGGTCCAGTACCACTCTTATGAGTGGGTTTGACCAGCCCATTTGGGCTAGATTGGGCCTGGTCAACCCAATGGGCTTGGCCCAAAAGTTAAAAGGAAAATTTAAAGGATTTAGTAAAAGACCAAAATAACCCAAACTTAATAGGTCCAAACAAATCCTAAAAATATAAATAATATATCTATGAGATCATAAAAATACAAGCTACTTAATAAAATTAAGAATTCTATTTTTAATAAAATAAATTTATATTAAAGATTTTTATAACATATATTCCTGATGGAATTTTATAAAAATAAATAAAATACCTAAAAAAATAAAAATTACTTTTATCATTCTTAATTAGAGTAGTATTTCATAAAAATACCAAATTGCTATATATGGTAGCAAAATAAAAACTCCTAAATTAAAATGCTTATTCTTAAAAAGAATATTAAGAAAATAATAATAAGGGTTAAAAATAAATAAAAATCAGTTTTTAACTCTGTTACTGATATATTATATTACGAAAATAAGAAATATAATATTTACAAAATGTTGAGAAATATTATTTAAATAACTTTCTTGATTACATAAAGAAATTCAAGAAATTTATATAATGGGTAAAACACACAAAGAAGATAAATAATCAATGATGCATTGCATTACTATGCATATTCATTTTTGCTTCTTTAAATATTGTCCTTACCGGGCAATAATGGTATTTTGTAGAATTAGAAGCTCAAGGTCGAGTGCAAGCATCTGACTTCACTACCTTGTGATCACAAGGCAAGTTCATCACTTGCTCATGTCCTTTGAATAGTCTTTATGAAAGTATTTGAAAATTGTGTGTTATCACCTATGTTCTAAAAGAGACAGAAAATAAGTATTTTCCCAAACAAATGAAATGCTATTATCATCGTAAGTGGTGATAAATACTAAGAATTGCAGGGGAATCTAAGATTCCAGTTGCAGAACATATAGGACTTAATAACCCATGAAAGTGACTCTAGCACCATATAATACGCGTTAACCATAAGATTTGGAATGGGACGGAGAAGTCGGCTAAATCTTGTTCCTTTCTCATGGACGGTTGACCTTATCGTGAAGCTGTAGATTTCTCGTGGAGAATCCATCACATGGGTGGGAACCCTTATGTCCCCCGAGATATTGGTGTCTAGATTATCTATGCATAACTATCTTGGTGGAGGTTAACCATAGCTAATGGTGGCTGCTAGGCAGAGCTGCTTACAGAGACTTCGAGAGGCTACCCGATGAGTAACTGTGGTAAACCTTCTTGGGGGATCATGTCTTCATGCAGGATCGCAGAGAAGGGCAGTGATTGGCTTGGATCATCTACTAGACCCCACATCAAGGAATTGTGGACAGGAAAGTATGCCCGATTGTGCAACAAGGATTTGGTCTCTTATGGGTAAAGCAACTCACCTCTGCATAGTGTAAGAACTGTAACTTGTTACTCCCTGTTCCGGGAAGGAGCTATGAACGCGGCAGGAAAGGAACTCCATGAAGTTCTAGTTAACCTGTGAAGGCTGATGGGCATATTTTCTGATAATAAAATCAATCCTTGAAGAAATGTTTACAAAAACTGCATAGTACCAAGGACTTATAGTCCGAGGTGGTAGTTAGAGCATCAAACTTCCCACCATGCATATAATGAACTTGCTGGGTAACGCTGTTACTCACCCTTTCCTTTGAACCCCTTGCTAGAGTCTAAGGAGCAGAAGGATAACCAGGTGTATCCTATTGAAGTCTAGAATGATGTCTACTACGAAGAGAGGGACCTGTCCGGTGAAGTCGAAGGGGTGGACTACGGGATACACCATGGAGCTGAAGACAACAAGTCAGAGTAGTTGCCAAACTGTAAATTAGTTATCTAGGTTGAGCCGAGCAGCACAGACCTTATAGAATAAGTTGTTGAGCTCACGTCTTTCTTATCGTTGTGTCTTTCATTCTTCTGCTAAACTTATTAAATAAGTTGTATGGTGATACCTTCAATCTGGATTACGGATGTAGTATAGCTCTTTTTCCCTAGTAGACCTTGGTTATCGAATCCACGGGAAGCGAATGCGTAGTGAAGTTACTTTAACAGACCTTCAGGAGTTTTAGAATTCCTTTCGTGTTTTTACCGGACCAGTAGCTTGCGTCTTTTTGTTGTTGTCGATGATGGAGAGAGAGGGGCCTAGGGCGTTCGGTTTCACCTATAGCTGTGCAAAAACATCTAATGGAAATAAAAGATAGCAATAAAGTATGAGTGTACTTGTTAGAGCAAGATAAATTATATGTGGACAGTGCATCCATAATTTCTATTGCCTCCGCAACTGCTTATAGAAATAACCTACTAGTCTCATCCATATAATAAAGAGAAATAATGATATGCATAGTGATGTCACCGTTAATCCTAAGCAAATCCCTCACATACAGCCGTACTACCCCTTCTGTCACTAGGTTTCCCAACCTGCAGATCAATCATCACTCATACTCCCTATACCTGGCTCAACCCTCGGGGTCTTGGGTACCTGACAAGTCCTTGGATTGAGGCAAGAGAGGATACAATAATCATCATGTCATACAAACTAATACACAATCCCATCTATGATAAATCACATGCACAATTGCTACATGGCTAGGCCGAAGCCCTTAGGCCAACGAGAATTACTCACACATAGAGATGAGATCAACAATCACAAACATTGTAATGAAAATCATAAGATTGATAGCAATAGTCTTACAATGTCGCGAATCGGAGAAGAGATCTACTATTACAAGTGGTGGAAGATGGCTATGGAGATGGAGAAGGGTTTGGAGATCTAAGGAGGCTTTTTGGCAGAGTCTGGCTTCTTCGGGGCGGAGCGAGCGTTGTTTTCCCATCGCCTCAGGCTTCTTTATATAGGGGTCCCTTCACGAAAGTTGTTATGTTTAACCTAGCGGTGGTAGCATCAACTATACGACTGGAGCTATACAGTTGAATTTTTTGCTCTGGCCGTATAGTTGGTCGGTATGGCGTCTGCCTCCGTTGGACGGCTCCTGGTTTCTTCTGGTTGTTGGAAATCTCGTATCTTTGAATTTAATGTAGGGATCCCCTCCTTTAAACGACATTATCTGCGCAGGAAAAATACAAGAACAAAGGATTGCATACCCCTCTGAATATTAGCACTAGTGGCAAGGTTTAGAGAGATATTTCATCAAAAATATGATTAATATCTAGTTTAAATGTGGACGTAGATGGCTATATTTCAGAGCCATCAACCTCCCCAAGCTTAAACTTGATCGTCCCGAGCAAGAAAACCAAAATCAAAAAGGAAATCAGCATTTAAACTAAAATAACAAGATGGTGATCTTACTCATGATTAATAGTCTCATGTTTTCCTCCACTTCATAAATCTGAAAAACTTCAGCATAGATAGAGTAATGGCAAGCATATCATACGGGATTCATGCATGCTTATAGAGCAACAAAAATATTGTAAACATGGATGATCCAAATGAGTAAACTTTATTCCATGTCAAGTAATCAATTCATAGGCTTGCCTTTGAACTGTAAAGTATAATCATGTATATTAAGAGTGTGAGAGTTTTCATGAAAAGCATATATACTAGAGTATCTCAATTCTCCCCCATCAATGAATCAAGACTTTGCAAGCACTACTTTTCTATTCATTGTCCTTCAAGAATTTCAGTTTTTAAATAATTGAGAGCATGCCAACAATTTTTATTAGTTTATCGAGATGTGATGGACACTCGTGGCATCACTAAGGCTTTTGTTCCTTTTGCATAATGATTACTCATAATAGCCAGAGGAGTGATTCCATCATGATTACAACTACCCGGGAGTGCCAAGAATCTTTCCCACTATAGCATTGCTTCTACAAGTGTTTAATCAACTCATAGCCAAAATCTAGGAGTTTCCTCCATGAAGATCGTTCATAGGCCAGCGGAGTTATTGACATCCCATGAAGTTTGACACGCGTAAAGCTATATCATTCTTATGATTAACAAGTCAAACTTTGGCACGCTCACAAAAACCGCTAAACAATAATTCAATCAAACAAATTCTTTCAAAGAGAGCTATCAAGTCAATCAACATTTTCAGTGGTGTCGAGTGTCTCTAGAAATAAACCTTCAAGACTAAGCACTACAACACCCAAGCCTTCAATTGTGAGACTTTTTCTTATTACAATTGTTTAGCAATTTTTAGGCAAGACTTGGTTAATTACGAGAGCTAGAACAATATGAGCCCAATTAAATACCCATGCAAACCACAATCTTACTATGATACAAAGACTCACTTCATCAATGTACTATCTCAACATTTACTACTAACTAGCATGGGTTTCTCAAACTTCAAAAGTGGGGAGTCATAAGGCATACCTCTCATGTTTGGCTCCACTTCTCTCTTCCTTTTTTTATTTGTTTCTTGGAAACTCGAAGTCGATCACTCTCCTGCAAATATATGAAGACCTCGAGGCGGAAAGAAAAGAAAGAGGGAAAATCAGGAAAAATGGAGAAATCTTTTTGTGATTTTAAAGAGAGGGAATTTAAAGAATAGAAAATTAGCGAAAAAGCTCGGCTAGAAAATTTTGAAAGCTAAATAAAAAGAACTAAAGATAAAGTATTAGGGAAACCAACATGAGTTCTTATAAACTCAAATAAAAACGTAACCTTGAAATAAATAAAAGCAAATGAATGCCAAATAAAGATACACGAGGAAACTTCCCCAAGCTTAGGCTTTTGCAAGCCGTTCAAATCATCGTGGTGGCGGGCAAAAGTCATTACTCTAGTTCGCAAATTGAGTGGAGAGGTTACTTGTTGATTCTCGGAGGTTCAAAGAGAGGTTGTGCATCCTCTCCACAGTCCCTCCAAGTTCTTGGAAATCTCGGTATTTGGCGAACCGGGTTTGTGGCTGCTCCACTTGATGAGGAACTTCTTGCTCCTCCTATTGGTCCTCATCCTCTTCTGGAATATCTTCCTTAGGTTGGTGCTGCTCAACCTGCGAATCATATAGCAAACATCCTTCGTCGATAGAGAAAAGACCATTAGGCAAAGGAGCGGGGTGGATACGCCCAGCTCTAGCAATATGCAGGTTATAAACACCACCTATCCTAGTGAGAATTCCATAGGCCCTCAAGGTGGAGAAACCAACACGTGTCTCACCTAGTACCGGTTGCGACTCACCTAGATCAATGTCTAGGGCAGTGGCAAGCATGGTGATGACGCCTCCTCCTATGATTGGCCCTTGGCTTTGGGAGGCTTGGTTCTCTAGGTAGCGCACAAGGATGGCGCCCAAGTTGAGTGACAGGTTGCAGTTGATGTAAGCAACCTTTGCAAGGACTAGGATGTCCTCCTCGTTGAGTCTCGTGAACTCATTACGTGCCTGCAAGGTGTTAGCGATAACATAGAACAAATAGCTAATTACAGGATGTTGAATATTCTTCCCCTTGTTCACTCTACTAGTGAAGCTCATTCCATTATAGTATTGATCGGGGGAAGGAATTAAGCCAGTAAAGGATGCGTGTAAAGCATGAACATCATTGTTTGGCAAATTAAAGCATGCACACCATTCATCTGATGTTAAAGTGTAGTTGTTGTTTATCAGACGGAAAGGAATAGTGTCCTCTCCTTGCCATAGTTTAATGGTGCTTCGCAACGAACTTAGGAATTCAATGGGTTAAGCGGCGATAAGTAGGTATATCATTGTACACAAAGTTTTGCAGGCTAGCTCTATTGCAAAGTAAATTAAAGTCATCAGAAATACCGTGTTGGTTCAATATAATGGGGCAAGCCCACTTGGTGGCCTTCACTTCGCGGTTCTTGATCTTGTTGAAGCGTTCACGATGGGCCTCATCCCTGAACCGTATCCCCATGTGTTCCTGAGCGGCAGCCCGAGAAGTGCTAGCGGTGGCACGAGCACGAGTTTGGCTCCTTGTGTTCATCTTCTAAAACATTGAAGAAAGGAAAAAATAATTATTTTTATCCAACAACAGCAAGTATAATATATTCCTCATCTAAGCACACTAAAGAATCTCCTCAAGATAATAATATAGGCAAGAAAATCATGCCAACTGGTTCATAGTAGGTATCACCCCAGATTGATAATGACAACAGATCGAAGATGAATTTGCAAAAAGTAATTGGAGGATCGGAGGAGAAACATACCGTAGATCACTTGTGTGCAAGGAAATCAAATGAAATTGAGTAGAGATGAAGATCCTTTGAGGTTTTGAGAGAGTTTGGAGGTAGAAGAAAGAAAAAGGATTGAAGTTTTGGAGTTGGGAGTACCTTCTCGTGCGATTTTGTAGTCGGACGCAACTATACGGGTGCAACTATATGGGCGGAACATGCGTTCCGGCCGTATAGTTGGTGTTTTATCAAAATATTAGGTCTTCCTCCTGGCGGCACAACTATACGGATGCAACTATACAAGCGGAACAAAATGTTCTGGCCGTATAGTTGGTCGTTAAACTGTTTGTCCTTACGAAAGAAAATTTGCAAAGGCATAGATATCTATACGATCGGAACTATACGGCCGAATTTTTTTATTCCCACCGTATAGTTGGTCATTAAACTCCCAGTATATATGAACAAAAATTGTATGGAGGCACTGATATCTATACGACCGGAAATATACGGCCGAAATATTTTATTCCCGCCGTATAGTTGGTCGTTAAACTCTCAGTACAAATTGCAGAAAAGATTTCGATGGTAAAGATAACTGTACGACCGAAGCTATATGGCTGGAATTTTTATTCCCGCCGTATAGTTGGTCGTTAAACTGTCTGTGCGCAGCAAAAAATTTCTGTTTCTTTGTAAACTATTTCTATTCCTGTAACTTAGCGATATACCTTGTTTTTGACTGAAAATTGACAGTAAATATTGTCGACCAACAATAGCATGAATAATGTAGAATTTTAAGTACTACCGAATTTCTTCCCCTCAAATGGAGTTTTCTAGCACTCTTTATTAAACAAAAACTTAAACTATTAACTCAAACCTTAATTTAACATGGGTTGCCTCCCATGGAGCGTTCTTTTATGGTCAATAGCTTAATCTTGATGATACTCACTTGGGCCAGATTAGTGGGACACCCACTCCAAAGTAATTGGCTTTCAAAGTGATGGCCTCCTTCTCGTCATGTTTGGCTTTCTCTTCCTGGGGAAATGAATAAAAGAAGGATCCCGCGAAGGCAATTACAACTTCACGTTCCCTTCATGAAGGTTAATTAAAGCCTTTATAGTTCTTAAGAAAGGACGGTCTAGTATTATAGGAGCAACAATATCTTCAGGCATGTCAACAATAACGAAATCAATGAGAGCAGGACAACCTTTGATATAATCTAAAGTGTTCTCCTTAATCCCTACAGCTTGTTTGTAGGTAGAATCTGCTCGATGCAATTTTAATTCAGTAATTTCAAAGGAGCCAAGATTTAACTTGTTAAAAGGACTCTTTGGAATTGTTGAGACGCTTTCACCTAGATCACAAAGTGCAGCTATCTCATTGGTTCCAATCTTTATCTTAATTGTAGGCTCAAATATGTCATCTAGTTTAACAGGTAACTTTTCAGCAATTTTCTTGTATTCTTCTTCAAGCTCGCGTACCTTAATTGCTACTTGATCAACAAAGTGTTGATACATGGCTTCATCATTACCTTCACTTACCATAATTTTGACGTTGATCCTCTTTACGAGATCTTCGATGGTGTAGCTTGGTGAAGGGGCATTACTATAATCAAGTTCTTCAGGCTCCTCCCTTTGGATCCTCATCATTTTGAGTTCTTCAACAGGGTTAGGCTCATCTTTACCTGCAAATTTAGCTAGAATGAGAGTTGTACTCTCGGTTATCTTACCTAGTTGTGCCTCAATGATCCTTGTTCTTTCTTGAAGGGCCTGCAAATCATTTCTCAAACTAACAGCTTGGTTAGATAATTTACCAAGCATAGCATCATGATTCTCCGTAATTTTGACTAGAATATTATTTTGTTCATTTTGTGAGTCTATGGAAGACTTAAGCGTTTCTTGGAGACTACCATTACTAGTTTCCATATTATTATTAGAGCTACTTGTAGGACTAGAATAATGTTTCTAAAAGTTAGGATTGTAACTCTTCTTCCAAGCAGGGTTGTAATCATTACGAGCTACGAAGTCTATTTATTCTATTTTTGTTTCGGGGGTGGCTCTTACATGAGTTTCCTTACCTTTTACGGCTAGTATGAGCTCATCCAACTTAGCATTGAGATCTTCGTTCTCTTGTGGTGAGACAGAGTTCACCTTCTTCGTGTTTGACCTTTCCACATGCCATTGGGCATGGTTGCCTTGCATATTGTCTAGCAGCTGCTTTGCTTCGGTAATATGTTTACCCATAAATGTTCCTCCAACTCCAGTATCAAGCATAGACTTAGACATAGGATTAAGAGCATTATAAAATAAATGGAGAATTAACCAATCTTCCATCCCATGACTAGGGCATTTTCTTAGGCATTCTTTCATCCTTTCCCATGCAAGCGCTAGTGGCTCATGCTCTTCATGTCTAAAGCCAATAATATTAGATCAAAGTTGCATAGTCTTTGCAGGTGGGAAAAATTTGGTCATAAATAAAGAAGTACATCCTACCCATGATGTAATAGTATTTTTAGGCAAAGATAGCAGACATTCTTTAGCTCTCCCTCTTAGAGAGAAAGGAAATAGACGTAATTTGACCGCATCAGGGTCAACGTCTTTTATACGCATCATATCACATATTTCTGTGAAAGTATGTAAGTGCATACCCGCGTCTTCAACATCATAGCCTCCAAATTGATTCTGTTGAACCAAACTTAAGTAATGGGGCTAAATTTCATAGTCATCAGCAGCGATTGATGGCTGAGTAATAGGAGTACGCAAATAATCATTATTGGGAGTAGCAAACTCCCCAAGCTTCTTTTTAGCCATACTTCCTATGTTTTTGGGTTTTCTTAGATTAAAAATTATAACAGTAAAAACAAGAATTTAAATACTAACTATTTTTTTGGTTTATCAAATAAAGACTGAAAGCAAACTAAAAAAATTAAAACAAGAATTAAAACTAGCAAGGTTCCTAATAACCTCACCAGGGTAGCTATTGCTTCCCCAGCAATGGCGCCAGAAAAATGGTTGATACCTTCGATCCAGATAACGGATGTGGTATAGCTCTTTTTCCCTAGTAGACCTAGGTTATCGAATCCACGAGAAGCGAATGCGTAGTGAAGTTACTTTAACGGACCTTCGGGAGTTTTAGAATTCCGTTTGTGTTTTTACCGGACCAGTAGCTTGCATCTTTTTGTTGTTGTCGATGATGGAGAGAGAGGGGCCTAGGGCGTTTGGTTTCACCTGTAGCTGTGCAAAAACATCTGATGGAAATAAAATATAGAAATAAAGTATGTGTGTACTTGTTAGAGCAAGATAAATTATATGTGAGAAGTGCATCCATAATTGCTATTGCCTCCGCAACCGCTTATAGCAATAACCTACTAGTCTCATCCATAGAAGAAAGAGAGCTAATGATATGCATAGTGATGTCACCGTTAATCCCAAGCAAATCCCTCACATACAACCGTACTACCCCTTCTATCACTGGGGTTCCCAACCTGCAGATCAGTCATCACTCATACACCCTATACCTGGCTAAACCCTCGGGGTCTTGGGTACTTGACAAGTCCTTGGACGGAGGCAAGAGAGGATATAATAATCATCATGTCATACAAACTAATACATGATCCCATCTAAGATAAATCACATGCACAATTACTACATGGCTAGGCCGAAGCCCTTAGGCCAAGGAGAATTACTCACACATAGAGATGAGATCAACAATCACAAACATTGTAATGAAAATCATAAGGTTGATAGCAATAGTCTTACAATGTCACCAATCAGAGAAGATATCTACTATTATAAGTGGTGAGAGATGGCTATGGAGATGGAGAAGGGTTTGGAGATCTGAGGCAGCTTTTTGGCGGAGTTTGGCTTCTTCAGGGCGGAGCGAGTGTTGTTTTCCCGTCGCCTAAGGCTTCTTTATATAGGGGTCCCTTCACGAAAGTTGTTCTGTTTGACCTAACGGTGGCGGCGCCAATTATACGACCAGAGCTATACGGTCGGAATTTTTGCTCCAACTGTATAGTTAGTCGTTACAGCGTCTGCCTCCATTGGACGGCTCCTGGTTTCTCATGGTTGTTGGAAATCTTGTATCTTTGACTTTATAGTGATTCCCTCCTTTAAATGACATTATCTGCGCAGGAAACATACAAGAACCAAGGATTGCATACCCCTCTGAATATTAGCATTAGTGGCGGGGTTTAGGGAGATCTTTCATCAAAAATATGATTAATATCCAGTTTAAATGTGGACATAGATGGCTATATTTCAGAGCCATCATATGGTTTGTAAGTTTGAATATTTCAAAGATCTCGATCTTTTGGTATTGTAATACTATGTGTATGTTTGTAATCTGGACCCGCAGTATTTCTATTGTACCACTATGAGGGATGTAATATTTGCAGAATGGTGTTCCATGAGTGTTATGTCAACGATTATAGTATACTACAACATGAAGTGGTATGTTGGGTCAGCGCTGTAGGTATCAGAGTAATTGTTTTAACCTTAGGTTGGAAATCTAGTAAATGGTATTACATGTAGGAGTCTAGGAGCAATGGTAAAGAGTTCTCTAGATTATATGATGAATATTCAATTGGGAATATTTCGTTATATCTTTTAGTGTGATAATTATTTATTATGATGCATCATTATAATTAATGGTTACTAATTATGAATATTTTGTATATAGTGAAAATGGCACCAAAGTTTCCAAAACAGACTTTGATAAGGAAAGAAGAGACTCTCGATGATTATCAGGGGACTTTAACTGAACTGCTTTGACAACTTCTGAGGGTTTTTGGTTGTACAACTACTATTCCAGTTAGTACCTTGACATACCATGATGGGTGAATGTAACACCCCAAATATTTAATCAAGTTTATCAAGTTCCTAATCACCCAATTTAGGGTTAACAAAAACTTTTATTAAGAAAAAGGCATATGAATGCATGTGTGTTTGCATTAGTGTAGAATTGTTTGAAAATGTCATGCTTGATTGTTCTAAATGTTGTGAAATGGTTTAAAGGTGAATGCCACATCATCTAGACCATTTACAAACAAAATAAAAAAGAAAAAGAAATCAAATAAGATTAAATAAAGCAAATGGTCATTTTGACCAAAATTAACCACTAGGCCACTTTGAGTGTTCCTAGAAGAGAATTTCTAACAGAAACATTTCTACTTATTTCCCCACTTTCTAGACCAAGTAAAGATGTACCAAGGCCCACTTTACACATTTACAAAAACATCTAGCAAAGCAATTTAAATGACATTTGAAAATTGAATCCAATTCATATGTGAAGATCCCACTTTTTCAAAAACCCACCAAATCAATTGCCCTTGCCAATCCCAAGCAAACCTAGCGTCTCAAGCTTAAGTCAAGTTCACCCAAAAAGTTTGAATCAAAAATTCAAATTTAAATCTCATGCGGGCATTGTGTCGAACACTTGGTGAGCACAGAAACAGTGGCCAAACTTTTACTGTTTTTGATCAATGCCTTGTCTACCAATTGTCACCAAAATGTGTCCCTGGTCTCCCCCAGTCCCAACCAACACCATAGAACCACTTCCCCTTGCTGTTTGCGCCAGTACCGAGCCACCCCGAGCACCCCCATGTCGGTCCACCATGGGCCGCTCACCCCAGACCGCCCTGCTCTCTCCCACCAGGCCGATGAGGTAGGCGAGACTGCACCGCCCCTCTATGTCCCCTCCCCGAGCAAAGCTACACCGTGGACCACCTCAGCCAAGCCGCGCCTAGAGCGTCTGCGCCATCCCGAGCACGCGCCAGAGCGCCGTGCCCGACCAGCCCGCACACGATGTGCCTCGACCTCACCCCGCGTGCACTGCTCCGCCATGACCCTAGCAGCCGCCCAGACACCCCCGTTCGGCGCTGCTTGACCCGTAGCCCCCGTGTGCCGCATCGAACACCGCCTCTGCCGTGCAGAGCACCGTCCTCTCCCGACCCAATGCGACCACCCCATGCCTTGCCTTTAAGCCATAGAGGACCGACAGGAGACCATGCAGCGTCCCCTACCTCCAGCTGCGTTGCTAGCTGCCTGTAGCATCGCCACTAACGAGCCGCGCCCACGCCTCTCGGTCCCTTTGTCGAGCTATAAAAGGAGGCCCTCTCCACCTCCAATCCTCACACCATTCCACTCCCCTCTCACCACTGATCCTCCCACACCATCCCCAGAGCAAGGCGAGCCTCAGTCCGCCGGAATTTCGCCAGAGTTTGCCGCTGCAGAAGAGAAGAGGCGTCGTTGATTGGAGCTGCCCCAGGAGCCACCGTGACCACGCCTCGAACCGTCGTTGTCTACCAGCTCGAACGCCCCCACCGCCGACCGTAGCTGGAGCCCAGGTGAGCCCCCGTAGACCCCCACCATGCCGCTAGGGTTCGTCCTCGCCGGAGACCTGTTCACCGGGGACGATGAACCATAGTCGTTCGATCGTAGTCTAATCGCACGGCTGAGTTTGAAACGTACTGCTTCGCGTTAGATGTGACACTGACACGTAGGACCCCCCTATTAGCTGCCCGCTGTGCCTGCGCAGTGCAGCTGGGCCGGCCCATTTTCCTTTCCCGCGCTAGCCCACCGATTCAAATTAGTATTTTCCATTTTAATTGAAATCCTATTCTGTCCACTTATTCAAAAATTAATTCAGAGAGTTTCACTTTACCAAAATGCATGATTCAAATTTTGTTAGAAAGATAATTAAAATATCTATCCAAGCCTGTTGGATTTAAATCAATTGGAGTTAGAGATCACATATACCAAAAATAACAAAACAGAGACTTTTGCAACTTCAAACATTTTTAAAAAAATCAATCATAATAGCTTTTGAGTTGATTCTAACTCTCAAATATCACATTTGATAATATCTATCTGAATATGTAAAAATATTTAGGTTTGCATGCAGTGACTTTGGACTAGTACCAAAATAATGCTATATAGGCATTTCTAGTCACTTTAAATCATTTAAATGATAATCTTAAACTTATTGAAATATGATCAAACCTTTAAATCACATTCCTGTGTATTAAAATATGTGGTGATGACATGTGTACACATGACCTCTTATTTTAATTGGAGAATATTAAATCTTAATTAATTTCAATGAGTAGAAATTACTTTTCTCAAATAAACTAAATAAAACTAGTTCTTTAAATCTTGTGATGATTGTGATGATGCTAGATCATCAAGTGTGAACCTTAGTGTGCTAAATAGACTTAATTAAGTATTGTTTGGTGATTGTGTATCCCGTATTCATTTATAGACGATAGTACCGACCAAGTCTACGAGGAGGAGGAGTTCTACCCCGAAGAAGACGAAGAAAACTTCAATCACTGCACCAATCAAGGCAAGCTATTATTGCCAAGCTAATACTTGCAAGTCATCACTAGATGCAAGTTAACCTAAGCAAGATGCATTAGACATGCTTTGGTTATATACTTTGATTTATACCCATCCCAAGTTTTACTTGCAAGCTTTAATATTTTACTTTACCAAAGTTTCTTTACTTTTAGTAATGCTTTGTGAGATTTTGGAAAGTAGTATAGATAGCATAAAGAGTAATAAACTAGGCCTATACTAGATGTCATTCTATGGCATGAGATTGAGATTAGCACTCCTCATTAGTGAACACTCTTAACCTTAGTGGCTAGTGCTAATTATAAAAACTCGATCACTTTAGATGGGAATACTTGGTGAAACTGCTTATGAAAACCTTGGAATGATGAGTCATTATATTGAGATGTTTTGACATGTGTTGAGAAACACAAATGGATTTTGATTGTGAAAATGTTGAGGCATGAGCCTTAGCCCTATATAAAAACTGATGGTTGGGTTCGGATGTGATACCATTCCAATTTTACCATTAAACCACAATACCTGAATTGGGTAAGGCTTAGCCAGAAGTTTATATGCATTAGTATGGGTTCCCTCGCGGAAGAGGTTTGAGCTGAGGCTACCTCTTTATGATGGCAGATGGCCATGGCTGGGAGGCCAAGCTCATAGGAGAAGTGCTTATACTAGAGTGTGTAAAGGAAAGGTTATGATTGATTATCCGCATACTAAGTATGATGATTCAGGATTATCCCTGACGGATGTATCAAATTTTGTGGTGAAAGTGTACCACCTTTGCAGAGTGTCAAACTATTCGAATAGCCGCGTCCGCGGTCATGGACAGTTGGAGTGGCCATACTGTTCCGTCGTCAGATGTTTTCAAAATGACTTGTGAAGTGATCTATGATTTTGACTTGACCACAACAGGGTTGTGACTATGTAAACTAAGTTCCCAACTTAAGTGATTTAGAACTTTATTTTAACTTTCTTTTTTCTGAACTTAGCTTAGGTTAAATTTAGCTTTTGCAAATAAACTTAGAGCTTAGCATTCCTACTAGAACTACCTTACTTGTTAGTGATAGTTTGCGAGTACTTAAAGAGTACTCATGGCTTTGTCCCTGGCTATTCCTGTGGCCAGACTATGAGGAGGACTACCAGGAGGAAGGACAGTAGGACGGCTACGACAACTAGGATCATCTCCCATCACCAGCATTGCCTATGACACTAAAGATGGAGCCCACTGCACGCTTATTATTCTGCTGCTTGTTTGTATTAAGACTGGATCATGAGATCCGTTATTCGTGTAAGACCTTATTATGGTTTGTAATGGATGATGTACTATGATATCCAATCTTTTATGTCTCGCAAAAATGGTAATCATGGGATTGCGATGTATGGCATAACAGGCATCTGGGATTAAAAACCCGGGTGTTGACATTGAATGTTAGCCAAATATCGTGTTAGTATCCATCTACCAGAAAAGCTTGGTTTATATCATGACTTACCTATGGGTTAAGGTAGAAGTTATTTATCAGCATACCATGTTGTTGTTCTTTAGGTGATAGCTAATCTTCGGGAGCACAAAGCCTAGGAGTTAGAAGGAAGCACATTTTCTGTGATTCCTCATGATTCTATAGACACAGAGCCAGTATCGGATCATCTTGCTTTAGTAAAGAAGCATCCACAATTAGCTTCCAAGTTTATGGATCAGTATTGACTGATAGTTGGGTCTTTGTATAAGTCACATCAGGTTATTGTGGACGATAAGAATGATATGCAAGAGTATTTAACTAATCCTGAACCAAGGGAGAAGTTAGCATCTCAACTAGAGAACGAAGCAGTGGGTAGGGTTAACCCAAATTTTAAGGATATACATATAGATCCGGCATGTTTTACACCATATCCTTATTCACCTATGCCAGAACCCACCAGATATCTGGATGAGGGTACTAGTTATCCAGTACCACCGAATTCTCGGGGAACCGGGGATTTGGAACTACCTATTGGAAACTCTGAAGGATGGATGTATGGGTCAATGGATGGATCTACTAGGAATCCTATTCCCGTAGAAGATTCTATTGGCAATACCAGGCAAACTAGTCGGATGGGAGTGAGGTCTTATTCGTTGATGGAAGGGATGTCCATGTGGAGGATGTAGAGTCCGATGAGGAGGCGCTTGAAGAAGATAGTGAAGAGGATGTTTCTGAAGATACCTGAGATGAGTTGGAAGGTATGGACACACTTCAGCTGGATGACATGTCGAGTCCGGATACTTCTGATACTGATTATCGTCCATCGAATAGTCAAGTTGTTCCATAGACGGTGCATCATTCTTCATGTCAGCACGGTTCTAATCCGGGTTTGTACGATGAGCGTCGCGACTTCTAGGGTGTGTGACCACTTTGGGTGAAGTATTTCCAGTTGGGTAATGCATATGGTAGAGTTTGAGAGCTTGATGTAACTAAATAACTGCGGTAGCGCTCACAGGGACATGTAGCACTTATACAATATGGGTTGTAATGTACTATACCACCTGTATTAATGTAATATATATTATGTGTGTTGCATATTTGGTTCTTATTTGGACCTTGATTTCCATTGTGTGACTAGTTCTGAACATGAAGTTGAGCTCAGAAAGCATGGCATGATGTAATTATGAGTTTCTCTTTATGTACAGAACTAGGGGGTTATGGAAACGGGTGTAGAGGACGAGACAAAAAAGTAGTGCATGGAGCAAAAAGCTAAGGGAAAGGCGGACGAGGATGCCAGAATGCAGGCAGATTTACCACCACCACCACCAATGAGGCCATTGATGGAGTAGGATTTCATGCAATACATGCAGATGATGCAAGAATACCAGAACAAGTTCATGAAAGGATTAATGGATCGAGTTGGAAATCAGAGGGAACCTAAAGGTCGTGGTGTAACCACAACCAGGAGGAAAAACATCATATGCAATAATTGTGGACTTCCGGGGCATGTTAAAAGGGAATGCTAGAAACCGATGATCCTATGCTATGGGTGTGGTCAGAAGGGGCACATGAAGCCTGATTGGTGGTTGGTCCACTTCAGTCAGTGGTAAAGCAAAAGGCGGAGGCAGTGGCCAACCTAACAAAGGAGAACTTTTTTTCAAGAAGGACAATGGCAAGAGGAGCAGGCCTACTGGGAAGCTGAACTGTGCAATCTTGGAGGAGGTGGATAACTCCAAGCATGCACTGATAGGTACACTTAACATCCTTACCAATCCTGGGATTTTTTATTTGATATGGGTGCAACTACTTCATTCATATCTGAACAATTTTGTGATAAGTTTGGGATTAGAAGGGCAACATTAGCAAACCCTATGATTGTAGTGATGGCCAAGGGAAATGTAGTGGTATGCCACATTAAGAAAGATCAAGTTCTCGATTTGTGGTTGTACATATTTTGCGGATCTATATGTGATTCCATTAAAGGGAATTGCAGCAGTGCTGGGTATGGACTAGATGTCTGAACATGGAGCCAGATTAATTGTGAAGACAAAATTGTTTCAATTAAGACTCCAAGTTGTCGTGGTGGTGTCACGGCAGATGCCATGTATAGGCTAAAGGTGGGGACTGATACTCGCTAGGGGAATCCAGGGAGGGATAGTGTAGTGATTCTCCACACAACAGCTTGTATTGATTTACTTCCAAGGTTACAAGTGCTCCTAGAGCTGTATTGGCAAGAGGAGGAAGAAGGAGCTCTCTTACTCTCACCCACAGATCTCACCTGAAACCCTAGACCTTAACAGAATCATACAGAGACCAACCAACTAACCCCTTCTACAGAAGCCCTAGCCCCCCTTTTATAGGGGAGGCTCGGTTTCTGCCTAGGGCATACGTCGAGGCATATTCCTAAGAATATGCCTCCTCCCAAAGTGGCAAGCCGACCGGGGTGCTTTTTCCCCCGCGTCACACATGCTTTAGCTACGTGAGCCACTGCGGCGCCCTCGTCAGCTGACACGGGCGTCGTCACGCTTGTCGGCCACGCCCCGGTGGTCCTGTCCTTGCTCGCTTCGCTCAGGCAGTGCGTACCGGGGCTCCTTTTGACCAGCGAGATTCCTTCCTTCTCCTAGAAGCTTGCTGCGACCCGGATGATGGTTCATCCGGCCACACCCCTTTCCTGCATACAGGTAAGACATACACTTCCGACTTACCGCTTAAGTCGGATGAGGGCTAGTTAGGCGAACGCCCCCAGGTCCGGATTACCCCGTGATTCGGCCTGCCTTGAGGTGACCCGGCCAGCATCTGCTTTGGCCTTGCCGAACCTCGGCTAACTCGGCCTTTATACCCCGGCGTGACCCTACCCGGGGGTATCCCCCCAACATTAGTCCCTGAAGCTGGTGCGGTCTTAGCCGCCTTGGCCGCTAAGGCCACACCAGGTTCCATTTTGTGCTCCTGTCGTTGTTGCCGAGTTACCTCTGTACCTCGGATAGCTTGGATTTACGTTCCCTTCGCACATTGCAAGTTTTCACTTGCCGACCGGGTTACCATAGCTCTATCCGGGTCTTACTTCCTTCTCTCGTACGCTAGCCCATGTGAAGGGTAATCATTATGTCGTCTTATTTTAAGGGACAGTACAGTAACCGCCACAGTAATTGTCAATTATCACTGTGTGCGGGTCACGTCACGCCTGCCTCCTCATTTACCGCATCAGTGCGTCACGTCACAGGACTCTCTCCGCCCTGTGGCCTTCCGTGTTGCTCCTTACTGATTGGTCCGAACGGGTAAGGGTGCGATCCCACTCACCCTTGATGGGAGTGCTTAAATAGCAGAGGGGTGCGTCCCTTAGGATTTTCCCCCTCCGCACCCCTCTGCCTGCTGCTATTCCTCTTCGTCTTCCTCGCGATTGCGCCGCCGCCAGCACTGCCAAAAAGTAGCGTCGCTGCCGCACTTCTCCGTTGCGCCTCTGCGTCACCGTCACTGTGACGCAAATCTCCCGCTACGGGTCCTCGTCAATCCAAGCCACTGTCCCCCGCCACCTCTAGCGCCAGCGAGGGCTTCGAGGAGCAGATGGCGGAAGAAGAACTCGCCATTGCTGAGCAAGAGATGGAGGAGGACGCCGCTGCTGCTGACCGCGGTGCATGGGCTGGCTCCTAGGTCTGCCAGGACGATCTGGACTGGCTCTACCGGACCAGACGCATCCCCGCCGGCGTCGCCGCTCGCCTCGCCTCCGCCGAGCTAGCTCCTTCTCCCAATCCCGGGGAGTTCGTTGTGTTCCTGTCTCACTTTCAACGGGGCTTCGGACTCCCGGTGAGCGATTTCTTCCACGATTGGCTCAGTACCTACCATCTCCAGTCGCACCATATTCTAGCCAACGCCATTACTTCTCTCTCTGCCTTTGCTTCTACAATCGAAGGCTATGCCGGATTATGGCCCACGAAGGAGCTGTGGATCCGGTTTTTCGCCCTTCGTCGCAACGTTATTCCCGACATTCACACTGATCCAGAGGACAAGCGGCTCACTCAGTTCGGAGCGGCCTCCATCTCACCCCGGAGGTTCTCTGTTTTCCCCCGGGTCACAGGGCTAGAATCCTACAAAGGGTGGGCCCGGACGTTCTTTTACGTCCGGAACACGGGCACTGGAGATTTGATCCGGTTGCTCCCCTATACACCGGGTCCGCCGAACCCGGATCTGTGGGACGCCGTTCCCAGGAAACCCACGGCCCTGGCCAACCAAGTGAACAAAAGGTTCGCGGAGCTGAAGGAGCTCGGGTTGCGCAACGAGGATGCAATGATCACTTTCGTTCGCAACCGAATCTCCCATCTCCAGAAGCACACCCACAAGGTGTGCCATATGAGCTACGGCCGCGATCCCAACCGGACTTCATCTTTCGAACTGAACAACACGGAGATCTTTCGCCGGGTTAAGGCTCTCTTCACCACTCACAAGGACTTCTCCTCTGACTGGACTTGGGGGATTGAGCATTTCTGCCGTGACCGGCTTCCTCCCGCTGTAAGTTTCATGCTGCAAACTTACCCCGGACTAATCACGTGTCTGTTATTGTTGCATTTTTGACTCGTTTGTTTACTCTTTTCCCCAGCTATTCCTTCAGCAGACGCTCGAGGACGGCACCGATCCGACCCTTAAGTGGGCACCGGACCGGGTGACTTCGGACGAGGAGGAGCCGGACCAAGAGATGTTTCTCCCCATGACCGACGGCACGAAACGACCCACGGGTAACTTCTCTTCTGCTAGAGATTGGCCCGATGATGAAGATTACTCAGATATCGAGATAATTGAACCCTTTGAGGCTGTCCCTCTTTCTTTTGGTTTTCCGCCATTAGCTCACCCCGGTGGTCATATCCACGAGGATCCTCCCCTCGCTACGGACGAGCCAGTTCCGGTGGCGTCGAAGAAAAAGCGTGGGGCTTCCTCAAGCTCTTCCTCCGGACCTTCCCAGCCCATTAAAAGGTGAAAGAAGGCCCCAGCACGAAGGGCTCGGAAACCCAGAGCAGCCGAAACCTCGGATGTGTAAGTCCTTCTTCCTTTTGTAACTCGTTCTTCCTTACTTCGTCGTAATTTTTCTTCTGACGTTACTTGATTTCACAGGGCTCCGGTGGAGGTCCCTCAAAGTGGATCCAGTATCTCTTCGCCTCTCCGGCCTAGCCCTTCACCCCATCGTGACGACGAGTCACGTCCACTGAGCCCTATTCCGGAAAGGTCTGCGGCCGCTCCGGGTCATCCTGGAGCGGGGGGAACCAGCTCAGCCGGAGCAATGACACCCACCACCTCGGCAACGCCACAACCAGCAGCCACTAAGGCTACCTCGACTTCAGCATCCGTTCTAGTACCAGCAGCCAAACCAGCACCATCTCCAACTCCAGCATCAGCACCCACTCCGGCTGCGAAAACATCAGCGCCGGCACCAAGTCCAGCAACGAGAGTACCAACACCCAGTTCCTCTGCATCTTCCGAGTCCTCTCAACCTCGGAGGGAAAAACCGCTGCCTCGGCTTCTTCTTCCCAGCAAGCCAAGGGCCAGAAGATTCAAGACGCTGCCAAGCCCATTGCTGCCGAGCCTGGGCAACGCACCCTTGAGTCCATGCTCCCCAAGAAGACATCAGCGGCAAAGGACGCGCCTGCCGAGCCAACCGAAGCCTAGCAGTTGGTTCTGCATACCAGCCCCGCCCTTGCCTTGGTGGAGAGGAAGGAAGCACATGCTAAGGGTTTGGTGACGCCTCATATGCCCACAGGTGAACGGTACCCGCAAGCCTGATGGAGTTTGTCATGAACTGGAACAAGGTCGAGGTAGTCCATGAATCTAATTAGGTGAATACCGCCGCCAAGGCCATTAACCTCGCTGGACGAATGATGGAGGTATGTCGTTTCTCCTTTGCAAATTGTAGATAATAACCATTAGTCCCCGAGCCTCTGGGGGAGTAACTTGTTACTCAGCCGGATGCTCTTTTATATAACTAACGTAGCTCCATGATAACTTCAAATATGCACACACCGAAAGCCGGGTTAAGTTCCACTTGGCCCGGATTTTAGTACACTTCGAATATGCACACACCTAGAGCCGGGTTAAGTTCCACTTGGCCCGGATTTTAGTACATTTCGAACATGCACACACCTAGAGCCGGGTTAAGTTCCACTTGGCCCGGATTTTAGTACACTTCGAACATGCACACACCTAGAGCCGGGTTAAGTTCCACTTGGCCCGGATCTTAGTACACTTCGAACATGCACACACCCAGAGCCGGGTTAAGTTCCACTTGGCCCGGATTTTAGTACACTTCGAACATGCACACACCTAGAGCCGGGTTAAGTTCCACTTGGCCCGGATTTTAGTACACTTCGAACATGCTCTAGGCTGACTTAAGTTTCTATATCTATTTTAGGTGACCACCAACCGCCGAAGTGCCGAATTCCAGCGCTTGTTGGATACGCACAAAAATCTTCGCACGAAACATGCTGCACTCATCGCGGAGTACGAGAAAAGTGGTAAATTTCTTTCTTTAACGCTCCTTCATTTCCCTTCCACTTCATTTGCCGAACTGATCTGATTGTTCGGTTTCCGCAGCTGGGGTGGAAGCTGAAAACAAAATAATGCGGAAGAACTTGGAGCAGATCAAGGGTAGGTCCTTCTTGTCTGTCTTTACCGTGGTTTCCATCGGCTTTCCTCCGTGGCTCGGCAAACATTCATTCCTCGGCGCTGCCGGGCCAACGCGCTATTTCAGCATTGCTTGAAGATAGTGTGCCTGTGCCTGACGTGATGCTACATTTTCTCGAACAAGCAGGGCAGCACCAAGGTGAACTGAAGAAGAAAGATGATGAGCTCGCCCTCCTCCGGACCAAAGATGATGACATAGCCAAGCTCAAAGCTGAAATGGCTAAGATGAAGGCGCAGCACCAAACCGAGCTGAAAAGGGTTGGCCAGGACTACACCGAAGAACGCGAGCGCCTCAAACTCCAAAGTGCTAAAGACCGTGAACTTCTTCAGGAAGCCGATGTCAAACTTGAGTCCGTAAATACTGAGCTTGAGCAACTTCGGAAGAGGCGTGATGCTTGCATCAAGGAATTGACCCGGATTCACAGTCACATCTCACGTAATTTCTTTTCCTTTATCCGCCTTATTTCTCCGGGTTACTTCATATGCTTTGTTTTCTCAACTTTGTCCTTTGCCTTGTTTCCCAGGCCACTTTACAGAGGGTACTGCTATTGCCAGTGCTACTGTCACCAATTTCCGCCGAGAAAGAGGTACTCCGGTCGCTGCCGAGGGTGAGAGCATTCCCTTTGACATGGAGGACCTGTTGGTCAGCCTGTCGTCTCGCGTGGAAATTATTAAGAACTACGGCAGGGAACTCCTCGACGTTTCAGTCCGGGTCTTCAGCGCCTTCTGGCCCGCCGATGATGCTCCGGAGAGAGTCACACAGCTTGCTGAAAGACTGTCGGAAATTGAGACCCAGCTCGAGCTCTAGCGAGAATCCGCTGGACGCGCTGCTGCCGATACTGTCCTTCACCACATTTTGACGTGGTATGAAAAGATAGATCTCAGCCTCCTCCCTCGGCGCCAGGCTTGCGCCCATAGCCTCATCGAATATGCCCCCATTCATGAATGGACTAAGGGTCCGAGCTTCCTGGAAGTCGCAGGCGAAGAGGAAGTTGAAAACGTTGAAGATGACTCGGGTGAAGACGAAGAGGACACTGCCTCGGATATTGAAGAGGGCGACGATGATGCCGAACTTACTCCCGCTGCTCCTTAAGTAAAAAACACTTGAAAATTTATTAGATCCCCGGTATGTCGGGTGGAATTGTATTCCAAACACATGTAATATTTTGCTACTGAGTACTTATGCCGGATTAACTTGGGCATAGTCCCCGAGTTTCTTTTTCTTGTTCGTTCAATCTTTTGGCTCGGATCGTGTCTACCTTGATTCGGTTTTACAACTTACGAATCCGAGCTTGGAAAATTGTCTTAACAATACTGGGAAACTTTTAGACTTAGCTCAAAAATAAAACTGCATAATAACTTGAAAATAAATACAGGGTTAGTCCGAAAAACACACGTCGGCTCGAATAAATTCTTTTCCTTAGTCGTTTTTCATGTGCTACGCAATTCCAAACTTGTACTCTTGCTTGCCATGAAGCCAATTCTTGTTGGACAGCAGCAAGTCGAAGAGTTGGGTTTTTGGTGCTCACACATTACTAATCCGAACTAAGTAGAATAACTTACTCTAGCTGACGCACAGAAAATAACAAACATTATTAAGGCAGTCCCCGAGTTACTGCTCGAGGTGCCAACATTTCATTGATAAGCTCATTGCCGACATACATACCGACATATGAGATAACCCGGATACATTCACTTCTTAGCTAGGTGTAGAAAGGCCGAAGTAGAGCTATGTTCCATGGTCGCTTGGATTCCTCTCCGGACCTGTCCGCCTTGTTCTTTTCCTGTGGCTTTGCATCTATAAGATAGTAAGAATCATTGTGCAATGCTTTGCTCACGATGAACGGCCCTTCCCATGGGGGGGGGGAAATTTATGCATTCCAGTAGTATGTTGTACCAACCGGAGCACCAGATCGCCTTCCCGAAAAACTCGAGGGCAGACTTTCCGGCTATGATAGCGTCGGAGATTTTGCTGATATATGTCGGATCTGGACAGTGCCAGTTCTCTCGCTTCTTCCAGCAGATCAACATCATTTTGCCGGGCTTTTTGCACTTTGGCTTCTGTGTATTGGGTGACCCTAGGCGAATCATGCTCTATGTCAGCTGGTAATACAGCTTCTGCCCCATATACCAGAAAGAACGGCGTATAGCCTGTTGATCGATTCAGAGTTGTTCTTAAACTCCACAGTACCGCTGGTAGTTCTTCTGTCCAGCACCCGCTGATCTTTACAGCGACTCAATGAGCCGGGGTTTTATCCCGGATAATACTAATCCGTTGGATCTTTCCACTTGCCCGTTCGATGCAGGGTGGGCTACCGAAGCTACGTCCAGCCGGATCTTTTTATCCCGGCAGAAACGAGCGAATGCTCCTTCCGCAAAATTTGTTCCATTATCAGTTATGATACTATGTGGATAACCGTACCTCAAGATGATATCTTTGAGAAACGTTACGGCCGTAGCTCCATCACATTTTCTTATAGGCTTTACCTCAATCCACTTCGTAAACTTGTCCACCATTACTAGAATGTGAGTCATATTTCCCCTTGCTGGCTTGAACGGTCCAACCATATCCAAGCACCATACGGCAAATGGCCAAGTGATTGGGATGGTCTTGAGTTCCGACATTGGCATATGTGTCTTGGTAGCGTACCTCTGACAACCATTACATTTTCTCACCAGATCTTCTGCTTGCTCTAAGGCATTTGGCCAATAGAATCCGTGTCGGAAAGCTTTTGCTACCAAGGCTCGGGATGAGGCGTGATGCCCGCATTCCCCCTGATGTATATCTCGGATGATTTCAAGGCCTTCTTCCGGGTCAACACACCGCTGGAGGACATTGGTCATGCTTCTTTTGTATAACTCAGAATTGATGATCGTGTAGGCCTTTGCCTTCCTCTGTGTTTGCCTGGACAACACCTCCTCAGTGGGTAACGTTCCATCTTTTAGGAATTGAAATATAGGCAGTGCCCAAGCCGGTATTGACCGCACGGGGAACACGTCCTCGTGTATCTCCATCTGATCCACCGGCATAACTTTAACCGGACCATGCTGAGCAGTCCCCGGGTCTTGCGAAGCAGTCCCCGGGTTTTGCGGAGCAGTCCCCGGGTTTTGCGCACCACTTCCTGTGTCAACGTCCATGGGCACAGCTCCGGATTCTGTCTCCTCCGGGACGTAGCTTGACTCGGACTTTGGATTGTCAAAACCCTCGGATTGTACCATGTACACATCCTCGGTTAGCTTCCCATTTAGGAATTCTATTTTTACATCCATCTGCCATATCTCGTAATCAAAATATGCCGCGATTGTTAGAAGTATACAAACAGACATAAACATTGCTACGGGATAGAATGTCTCATCATAGTCAATTCCTTAAATTTGTCGAAACCCTTTTGCAAAAATTCAAGCTTTATAGACGGTCACATTACCGTCAGCATATGTTTACTTATTATAGATCTATTTACATTCTATATGCTTTACACCTTTAGGAGGGTCCTGATTCTCGTACATGGATTTTGTCTCGGATTTCATGGCATCTTGCCACTTAATGGAGTCAAGACCTATCATAACTTCTTTGTATATAGCTAGTTCATAATTGTCCAACAATAATACTTCATCTTCAAATCTTACAACCAGAAGACAAAATCTATCAGATATACGTGGTTCAATAGGAGCCGTAATTTTTGGACTACAACGTTTGTAGGCACGACAACATCTGATGGAGCCCTAGGCATTTCTAGAACACTTTCCGGCGATGCACTACTCTACCCATCTTGCTCCGGTTCAACAACCTCATTAAGCTCCATTATCCTCCCACTTAAACCTTTACCAGGAAATTCCTTATCAAGAAACACTCCTCCTCGCGCGACAAATATCTTGCCTTCGATTTTATGGTAAAAGGAACCAACATTTTCTTTGGGTTAACCTATGCATTTGTCCAAATTGGGATCGAGCTTGTTTGGCTGCAAACGTTTTACATAAACCTCGCATTCCCAAATTTTAAGAAATGATAAGTGAGTTTGTTGCCAAACCACTATTTATATGGCGTTGTTTCAACATACTTTGGTTGGGCTCTATTGGTTGCAAAAGTAGTAGTCTCTAAAGCATATCCCAAAAATGACAAAGGAAGATCAGTTAAAGACATCATAGATCTCAACATGTCCAACAAAGTTCGATTACGACGCTCCAACACCCCATTATGTTGGTGAAGGAAGGCCGGTAGGACAGCAGGGGCGGGATCCCCCTGCCTGCGCCGGCTACTCGAGCCGGATATGATCGCCTCGTGGTCATTCTTGGCTTTCTTCATCCAGCCCAACGTCTTCATCGTTGGCGGCGACGGGGGCGCTAGGAAGGGTGTATCTGGCAATGTCGATAGGTGGGAAGTGCGGCACCGACGGGCACACGGGTCGACTTAAGTAGCCCATGTCCGTGTGAATGCACGCAGGTTCTCGTGCCTTTGCCATCAATACCGGCGCAGGAACTCAGGCGGCGTCCCGTCAGTCAGGAAGTCGTCCCGTCCGTATTGATGGTGCAGGCTGCTGTTGGTCAGGATCCCACTTGGCGCCTCTGAATCACTGTCGCGCTAGCAGTCGCTGATGGGTGGGATAGTGGCATGCCCGGGAGGACACGCCCTCGGTCCACCCGATGCATCGGCAACACAAATTTGGTGGGCCAATGGGTCAAGTCTCGGTCCGAACAGGTCGTGCCGCTAGAGAAGCCGCGCACTCCTGCAGGTCCAGAATACACCTAGCGCAACCGCTGAGCACACGGCGATTTTTTTAAATAATACGTTTTTAATGAATTTGAGAAGTGTTGCACGAATTTAGGATTTTACACATCTAGGGCTTTGTCGGTTTCGGCATCGCCGAATGGAGGCAATCGGCCTGGGCCACGCCGAATGGGCTCTCGGATGACGTGCAAACCGTAATCGGCCAGGCCATAGCCGATTAGTCCATTCGGTCAGGGCGTAGCCGACTGGCGCTGGTCCAATCGGCCAGGCTGAAGCCGACTGATCCATTCGGTTAGGCCCGGGCCGAATGGACTAATCGGCCTGGCCTAGACCGAATGGATTAATCGTCTAGAACCAGGCCGAGTGCACATAATTCGGCTTACCCCTAACCAAATCCTACATGATCAAATGCATCAAACTTCAGTTCCTGCCGTTTATCTCCCGCCAGCCGATTCCCGCCACTATTTCCCGTCGTTTTTTCTCCCGCCAACCGATTCCCGCCACTATCTACCACCGTTTTTCTCGCCTATTCTTCCCATTGCCTCTATAAATCTGTGCACCGAGATGTTTTCTCTTCACCCAGTTCATCTATTCATCTTCTTTCTCTCACATTTCCTTCTCCTCTCCATCATGAGTGTGCCTTGTTCAGACCAGGAGTATAGGCCTAGGAAGATGAAAGATGCTAGGTTGCCACAAGGGGTGACACACGTGCACTGTTGGTGCAGCCATCTCGCCAAGGTCAAGGAGTCGATTGATTTCTCCACCTACATGGGCATGAAGTTTTTCATGTGTCCCAACTATGACGGAAGCCCGCCCCGGCAAGCAAGTTCATCATATGAGAGGCCTCCGGTATGATCACAGAGCATGGTTAATATGAACCATTCACATTATTATGTGTTCTTATATTCATTCCATTGATTTGCTTGCAGTCTCCTCCTCCAATTTGCAAGTGGTACCATTGGATAGACACGGAGCAGCCAACCTAGGCCGTGTAGGAGATTGCGGACATGAGTCGACGTGCAAGGGAGAGCTTTCTTGATGAGGAACATGCTGAAAGGATCACCGCGAACGAGAAGAAGGCTCGAGATAGAGAAATGAAAGAATTCTGAGTGGAACAAGCTCGAAACCGCGAGCTCAATAGGAAGAGAAGGGAGGAAGAGGAGCGGTAGGAACAGGTGCGCAAGGAGGCCCGTGAGGCGGAAAGGAAGAGATTAAGAGAAAGGGATGTCGAGGCGCAGGCGGCAGAGGAACGTGGGGACACATATGTTCGTTGACCTTTTTCATTTTGCTAGGAACTTTATGATAGACAACAATCAAGACCCATTGGAGGAACTCATTGCTAGTGATTGTCTCCTCAGTGAGCTGGGTGAGGGATTACGTAGAAAAGGGTGGCCGAAGAGGACTCCACAGGAGATACATCAAGAGCTTCTTCGGATCAATGCTAGGTGGGGCAAGCAAAGATTCGTCAACAAAGAGGCAAGGCAGAGGGAAGAAAAGCACCCTTGGCTGTGGATACAAGAGAGTGAAGACTCCGACAATCTCTTCATGCTGCCGGTCGGTGGTACCAGGGATAGAGTAGACCATGATAAGGCACATGCCTTGAAGAAGGCGCAGGCCAAGAAGAGTAATGAAAAGCTAGAAGAGAGTGAAGATGAAGATCATATATTCATGCCGCTTGCCGTTGGGACTAAGTGGAGAGCTGAGTGGGACAAAAGGTTGGCCAAGAAGAAGGCATTGTCGAAGGGTAAGGGTGAGGCATCATTGAAGGGTAAGAGCAAGGCATCATAGGTCGAGGCATCGTCAAAGGATAAGGGTGAGGAAGAAGATGAAGATGATATCTTCATACCGCCCCCCGTTGGGACCAAGGCGAGGGTTGATTGGGACAAGGCGCAGGCCAAGAAGAAGACATCTTCGAAGGGTAAGGGCAAGGCGCAGGCCAACAAGAACTAGAACAATTCTCCCTTGTAGTTGGTGTGTGTATCTTAATTATCTCGCTAATTATCTATTGTAGTCGTTTGTTAGCAATCTCGTCAGTAAAATGAATAACATTGTGAAATGTCTCACACATAGATAGGTGCATGTCTCACATATAGATATGTTCATATCTCACACATAGATACACATATGTCTGATACATACATACATAGATAGATATGTTCATGTCTCACACATAGATAGACATATGTCTCATACATAGATAGATAGAGAACTAGTACATGTCAGGTTGAGAGAGGTATCCGCATTGCCGTCTGCCTTGATGATCACGTGGTGGCTCTTGTGGCGACCAACCGTACCTAGCGGGCGCCCGAACGTTTCGAGGAGGAATCACTGAGCCCTGCTCGTCGTACTGAGTTTCCTGTGTGGGGTCTAGGGCAGGAGTCTGGAAAATGTTCAACCAACTGGTCTGTGTCAAGAAGTCTTGAGTGTTGTGATCCACTTCATGATCACTCGTCCACGCAGATCTCGAAAAAGATGACCGATAGTCAGGCATAGACCCCTGCACTCCGAAGGCTCCTGCATATGAATACCGAAGTATATAAGAAATTGATATGAGAATTGAGCAACCCCTGCACTCCGAAGGCTCCTGCATATGAATACCGAAGTATATAAGAAATTGATATGAGAATTGAGCAACCCCTGCACTCCGAAGGCTCCTCCAAAATTCTAGCACGATGCTTCTTTTAAATATCTGCATTGAGCAACCCGTATCTTCTCGCCATTTCTGCACATATTACAAATAAAAACATAGTTCGTTACATATTACAAATTAAAACATAGTTCATCACATATTATAAATAAAAATATAGTTCGTCACATATTACAAATTAAAACATAGTTCATCACATATTACAAATAAAAACATAGTTCATCACATATTACAAATTAAAACATAGTTCGTCACATATTACAAATTAAAACATAGTTCATCACATATTACAAATGGAACATAGTTTATCACATATTACAAATGGAAACATAGTTCGTCGAAGCCTAAGTTCGCCCACATCCTCTACCTCTTAGAGCCCGGGTACCACGTCCTCGCATAGGTACTACGCATGTACCGAACTTGGGACAACACCTAGCCCTATGGCCAAAATCATTACATAGAAAACACTGCCACGTTGGGCCTCCAGCTTCTGATTCATCCATGTCATTCCGGATGCGCCTACACTAGCGTCTTCCTCTGCCTGTCCGCATTAGAGCGGGGTGGGGGATGTACTGCCTTTCACCAGGGTTTACCGTGTTGCCGACTACAAGAAATCCTAACATCTCACCGGTCCAGGTATTGACCACAGATTCTTTTAGGTAGTAGAGAGACACGAACGAGATTGCGACCAACCCAAGCTGCCCGCAAGTAGCAAGAACATGCGAGCAAGGCAGATGAATCAACTTTGGTTTGTTGCACGTGCACTCATAGGTTGGCCATTGCTCATTTCCAATCTTCACCTCATGTGTCCTTAACTCATTACCACACCCAAACTTATCGGCGGGTAACCGCACCTCAAACCTTCTTTCTTCATTACCGACGGCCACAATAGTGTATGTCCGAGCTTTTGCCATCTTTTTATCCATGTACTCCATAATATTTTCATAGAAACATGTGTTCGGATTGTTCAAGATATGCAACTGAGCTCTCTGTCGTCTGTCTCTGAAATATTTGATCGTGACATACAAAATACCCTCGACAATGGCTGTAAGTGGCAGAGCCCTACTACCTCTCAGGAGAAAGTTATATGACTTAGATAGGTTTGTAGTCATGACACCATACCTAGCTCCATGGGTGTCGTGTAGCAAAAACCACCTCTCCAAAGGCTCGTGCTCTATTCACTGTTGAAAGTTTTTAATTTGTCTTTCCTGCCTTCTCCTGGTACCGGGCGGATTAAATCTTGACAAGTCACAAAGCCCTACAGGGTCTTCCTCCACATGCGCTTCTCCAGTAGCAGCCTGGGCAGCCATTGTTGCTTGATGTGCAGCTATAGCTGCGGTTTGGGTCGCTTTCCTCGCCCTGACATGTTTCTAAGTGAAGTCATCGAGATGTGCATGTATGAAATCATACTTCTATTCTTGGTTCTGCTTGCACAGTTTTTGAAAAGATTCATCAGGTTCTTGTTCCTGAAATGTGAGAAAAAATTAGCTCCCAAATGGCGCATGCACCAACGGCTCAGCATGTCGAGCCAAGGTGTTTGTTCTTCAGGCCCTGGCTGTGTCAAACGCTTGACTGCATTTAGTATACCTACATGCCTATCATGAATGATGCACACATTGGGCTTATCTTTCACAACTGCTATCTTGAGCTGCCTAGAGAACCATGTCCAGCTTTCAGTGTTTTCTCCCTCAACAAAAGCAAAGGCGAGTGGGACAATTCGATTGTTGCCGTCTTGACCAATGGCGATAAGGATCTGACCCTTATACTTGCCAGTGAGAAACGTACCGTCTACACATATAACTGGCCGGCAATAAATGAAAGCCTGCATGCATACAAAGAAAGAGAAGAACACTCGATGAAGCACCTTTACGGATGGATCCTCTGGTATCACATAGTGTTGGATGTTGACACAGGTGACTGGGTTCCTAGTCTGTAGTGTAAGAAGTTGTCTGACTACAGAGTCATACGCGTCTCTGAACGAACCAAACATGTCCTCAAAATCCCTTTGTTTTGTCCTCCAAGACTTGCCATACGAAATGTTGTAATTAACCTTACCCTTACTTTATTTATTATAGCCTTCACTTCCACCACTTTGCTCTCCACTATCTTCGTGTAAAACAACCGAGCCAGAAGCATGGACGAGAGGTTACGATGATCTGTAGGGATACATGAAAGCTGACACGTGTGTATCACCATATCGCTCATCAATCAATTTGTGTCATATTTAGGAAGATATCCATGCACCCTAGCTGGACAATTTATATCCACGCATTTCATTGTCAAGTATTTTTTACTTGACACGTTTGTACTGAGAACCCTCTATGTAGATAATGCTCAAGCAATGATTGCATCTTGCAAATGTTTCTTGTGGGGATATCTGGCGCCCTGCGCAATTTTATTCTTGTGATATTTCCATGCAGAATCAACGGTCATGACATCCGAGATGTTTTGATTCCAGGATGCAGGAATCGGCACGTCCTCTCCGTTGCCTTCTTCATCAGAACTATCTAAATCATCAGAATCATCACTTTCACCATCCATGTAATCCTCATCCTCCATCAAGTCATGCATGTGCCTACCTTCCTCGTCTGCATCTACCTCTCCACTATCGTATCCTTCACCTACATCTTGACTGCTCTGCCCTGGTTCGTAACCACCACCTCCTCCTCATATCTAACTGATCTGCTCTGATTCATAACCACCACCTCCAGTATTGGACATAGAGTACGTCCCGCGACTTGATTTAGCACTATGGCCAGGACCGTGTCCACCTTCCGATGCTTGCGGATCGATCTCCTTCAAGATGAGAAGCGCTAGTGCAACAGGGTGTATGTGTCTGTCCTGGCAACCTCTTAACCACTTAAACCAGTCTTTGTTATGATCTACATCCTTCAAAATCTAGAAAATGTTCTTGGTTGACTTTGTCCACAATGCTTAGACACTGACGGTGTATGTTTCGAGATTATATCCTAAACAGTTTGTCAACCATTCTTTCAACTGACTAACACTCCAGGTTTAGGGGACAGTAAAATCCAACTCCGTAAAATGAAACTCATGCAAATCTGCTCTATAATCATAGTATTGGATATTACCAGGACCGTTGTAAAACACGAACTTCACAACATTCGACATCTCTGCTGACATAAAAAAAATCAAACTAAATAATTAATTATTGACAATGCGTAAATATATGTACAACTATCCGCGAATATTCTAGATAATATAATAATAGCCTGGCTAATATTCCTACAAATCCACCTGCCAAATCTTTCTACAAATCCACATATTCTAAATAAAACTATGTACAACTATCCGCATATATTCTAAATAATATACTAAAACCCTTCCAATTATTCTAATAGCCTCCTAACCACAACCCGAGTAGCCGTATAACCATATACAATAACTGTGATTAACGAGGGATTCGAGTTTACCCTTGAAGCATGAGAAGTCACTCGGTATAGCAGCCTCGATTCACCAAACAAGCAGCATCGTGCAGCTCATACATGCCCCTGCTCCAAGCTGCACCACACCACCACCATTCCTCCAAAAAACCACCACCAAATCGAGTCCTGAGCTAACCCAACAGTAGATCGGGGTTTTCCTACTTCTATAGTGGTTTTAGAAGGAAGATTTAGTGATTAATCTGTGCTAAATCGGGGAAATAGCTGCAGGGAAACGAGGTCGCGCGAGGCAAGAGAGAGAGAAAGAGGCAGCGCGCGGAGGAAGAAGAGAGGAGCGGGGGCGACGCACGCGTTGTGGTCTTGATGGCATGCTTTCGGCCAGGGCCACGTCGAAGTATCCTATCGGTTATGGCCTCGCTGAGTGGGCGCGCTCGGCCAGCGCGGGCCCCGCGAACCACGGTGGCAGCTGCAATCGATCAGGGCGTCGCCGAATGACGCTGAATTGGCCAGGCCCGCACCAAATTCTTCAATCGGCTAGACCCAAGCCGAATGGATCTGAATCGGTCAAGCCGAAACCGATAAAGTTCTAGATGTGTAAAATCCTAAATTCGTGCACTTCTCAAATTCATTAAAAAACGTATTATTTAAAAAAAAATCGCGCACTCGTGCAGGTCCAGGAAACACCTTGCGCAACCGCTGAGCACGCGCAGGCTTCAGCAAGTCAGCACGCAACACGTCGCGGCAAATCAGGAGATGTTCTTATAGCTAAGCTACCACGCGCGTGCGTGAGCCAGCCAGCCGGCCGGCCAAAAAGACGGATTAAAGGCTTAATCGCCTGCAGGTCAGAGCCTAACGAGATACTACTGCTACTTCTCCTCCCACGCTAAGGAAAGTAATTATAGCTGAGTTTATTCTTGAGCACTGCTATGATTCGCAGGCTTAGGCTTTACCAAAGGCAGCTAGCTAAAGGCGTCCTGGTTTTGATGATTTGCGCTGCTGGTCAAGTTAATTAGTACAGTAGTGGAGTAAGAGGCGAGGCTTTTATGCAGACGACTTCCACGTCCTTACATTTTGACTCAACGGCCGCTCTTAACAAAACGGCTGATTGAGTAAGCCAAGAGACCAACCACACGCGCACGATGGACGGATGGATCACTTTAGCCCTTTAATCCGTCCCTTCCCTTTTGATCATCTCCCTAGCTCCTGTCTTGGTTAAAGTGGAAAAAGGTGATTAGAGGAGAGAGAGAGAGGGGCAATGTAGCGTGGGGTGACGGCGAGGTACTATAGTAAACAACTAGTGGCCAAATCTTCCACTTTGGGGCGCTTGAGATTTGGTTTGCGTGGCCAACCGGCCGTCTCTATTGTTTTATGACCAACCCTCGACTGTGTTATCCATACCAGTGCTTACCAATTTGACTCGTAATTTAGCAGTCGAACTCGTAATTTATAAAATTTTAGTCATGTATTTATCAATTGGACTTGGTTTAGTTTTAAACCATATTTGTCGTTGGATTTACACTGACACGGACTACATGTGACGTGGATTCACACGAAATATGCATTTAACCCTCCCGCCAGTGTAAATATGCGAATACCGCCTGTTTGTTATTTATATACATATATCATCTGCCCTAAATTATCACTTCATATATTCCCTAACCCTAATTTGCCTTATTCTTCGCCTCGATCTCCTCTCTGGCGAGCGGCTCCCGATATTGGAGCTCGAGCCTGGCGAGCTGCTCCCCTCGAGCTCATGTAGGAAGAAGGACTACCGTGTTCCCAACAGATTCTAGTCGAGCGATCTCGGGCGTCGTCGCCTCCCTCTATGTTGCCTCATTTCCCCCTCGCTCGAACATAACGGGACTGTCTAGAACTAAAACGGTCACTGGTTAATGGAGTAGATACGAAGGAGGGATCTGCAAATTTCCAGTGTAGATGTTCTCCTGCAAGTGGGATCAACATCCATGTGTCATCCATGTCAGCTCAAATTCAAAAGCAAATCTAATTTATGATCAAATCGAGTCCATTTAACAAGTACACGACTAAAATTCAGCAAATTGCGATTGCATGGACTAAATCGAGCCACATGCACAAGTATAATGAATGGTAGTGTATTTAACTCTAGCCTATACCTCAACAAAATCGGACAAATATATAAAACCAATCTAAGCTACATAGCAGAAAGTAATGATGGTATACAAGAGAGAGAGAGAGCATACTGCTTCCTTTCTTTAGACTTTTTTTTTGCAACATACAAACACCCACCCAAGACACGCATGTACATTCCACCTTACGAGTACTTTCGAAAGACTGAGTTTGATAGACTGGTCGGTAGGTTTTGATATTAACGAAGCCAGCCCAGCCGGCTCGCTATCGATGGAAATATTCCACTATTTATGAGACAACAAACATTAAACCTGGGTTTGAACTCTTGTGGCGGGGATATACTGTCCTGCTAACCCTTCAACCTCTCTATTAACTAGTAAAGTCTAAAACGTAGATTAATATAGAATAAAAAATGATCTAAAATGGAGACTAAACGAGAACAGAGGCAGTAGTATGTCAGGTGAGCCATACACATACTGTATTTGTAGATCCATAGGATTTGGTAAAGGATAGGAGAAAGCGAAGCTAGTAGGTGCAGGAGCTCAGTAATTGAGAAAAAGTATGAAACTGATGGGTGCATGCTCGATCGGGATACGCGTGCAAGTACCCGCGCCGCGCGAATCACGATGGGAGGGAGACGCCCTATGTTGCGTGCACGCTAGCTACGATGCTGCTACTAGCGGCAGCAGATAAAGTTGCTCGATTATCTCGTGGATGGATGGAAATGGAAGGCAGCGAAGAAGCCGTGGGATTATTCGTACGTGCGCTCCTCGTCCTCGTGTCGGCACGGCCAAAAAGATTTCGACCAAGTAGTACTGTAGCTAAATGGAGATCTGATTAGGTAACTGCTGCTCCTCCTCCTCCTCCTCCTGTCAGTTTGGCCTTTTAGATTAGATTAGGGAGGGTCGGAGGGAACTCTTTTATCGCACCACTCTGCATGCATGCGTACCAGCCGGAAATTGGTGCGTAGCAGCAGGAATTTGCAGAAAGCTTCAAGCGCTGGTACCTCTGCGTACGTGCAGAACGCCACCAATGTCACTGCCACTCGCCTCCAAAAGCAGCACTGCGCTGCACTGGACGACGTAAATGCGTACATTACATGGGGGCAAGACTACAAAATGCGCATCGCATTATTGCCCGGCATGGAGCTTTCTTTTTCAGTTTTTTTACCACATCTTTAGATATCTTTTTTTTTACTGTACGAGAAACATCTCTAGATATCGGTGGACAAGTGTGAAGCAAATTGCCTGGATGCGTGTCGCAGGGTAAAGGTCGTGGCGACGTCACGTGAGCAGAGGAGAGGAGCACGCGCGCCACGCCTGCCTGTGTTTTGGCGCTCAGGTCCCTTGGGCTGGATGGAAGTGGAACTAGCCTTGAGGGATGTGATTGTTTTCTTGTAGCCAGCATCATTCTCATCCCCAAGGGCCGGGCCAGGAGCAAGCAAGACCAGTCCATCAATCAATGCACTGCAACAGCATATGGTCCTGGGAGCGGAGGAACGGATGGACGCGTGCTTCCTCCGCCTGGCGATCTTTCTCCCACTCCGCGCACCTCCAATGGTTATTTTGATCTGTTTTGATCGCCGGAAACATTCGGACGGACAGCCCGTTTGGATCCTCGCCAGCATTCTGCCCGTTTGGGTCGTCATTTTAGGGCCGTGGTTCGGCCCTGCTGTTTATTAGCGTCATCGCTGACCAATACCGTCGAACACTCAAATTCACATGCAATGGTACGCAAAGTGACTAGCAGATAAATTGGCAAAACCCGTTTGCTCGGCGCCGTATAGTGGATCTTGCGAAACCTCCATCCATACCTTGCATAGGACCTTGTCCTCCTCGGTGGTGTAGCTCGCGGTTCGTTGGCTCAATTTTTTGGTGTCAACGAGCGACGCCGCAAGTGAAGCGACCAGTGACACAGCAGTGACCCCCACGCCCATGAAAGCGCCATCGTTTCTGAACAATGACTCGTTTGCAATGTTGTAGGCATCTTGCTGCGTCTTCTGCTCCTGTGTCTCTACCTGCGTCTGTTGCTGCGACTCTGCGTCGTCGCCATACTCCTGGCCACCCTCGTTGATCATGTCGTTCATGGCGTCCTCGGTATCGTTGGCCACAAAATCCTGCACCAAAATTGGCCTGGGTGAAGAGACGGGAGCGGTGTGCTGGCAAAGGCGAAGAGATGGCATGACCATACCGTGCATTCGTCGGTCGGCAGCGCGTCTGACATTCCGCCGAACAGGTTGACTGGCGTCGGCATATCCGCAGTGGAGATGGACCGTTGTTTCTTCGACGCCTCCGGGGTTGTGTCTGTGGTCGTTGGAGTGCGGTTGAGGTTGATGGCTGACTCTCCCGCCTCCAACAACGCCGTGCGGGGATAGACGAACCGGGAGAGCGAGGCGACGATCCTAGTGTGGCCTTCGAGCGAAGGTGTGCGCGGGCATGGCGTCCTGGGCTGGCCGCAAGGGGTGAAAGTGACGGAACTGGTAGAGGACGCGCCGGCTATGGACAAGCCGCCGACGCCGAAGGCCAGTGTGCCACCGAAGGCGGCGGTCATCGCCTCCTGCTTTATCATGTGCATGGCGTGCTTGGTGGCATCCACTGCCAGCTCCTTTTGGTTGGCCCTATTCTGCGCGGCGAGGATGCACTCATTCTCCTCCCGGCGCTCCTTCTCGAGCTTGGCTTGGGCGAGTCGACCTCGCGCCACAAGCCGCAGACCGGCTCGCTTATCCATCTCAATTTTCCGTTCTGCCGGCGTCATGCCGACCGCAGGCTTCTTTGGCCGGCCGCGCTTCTTGGCGGCGGGGACGCCGGAGGGCGTAGCGTCGACCATGGCGGCGGGATCCATCGCCTTTCACGCCGCTCCCGCTAGTGGAAATTTTGGGAGAAGTTTTTTGGAGGGAGAAGTAGAGTGGCCAGTGTTCCACTGGTGGGAGGGACCGCCAGTGGATATGGTCAGACACACGCCCGGGCGGTGCGTGTCCGGGCTGACCCAATGGTCACGCAAATTAGATGCACGGATGGGTCGAGCCGGACGCGTCGAGACAAATGGGTCATGCCACTACAACGCCACGAACGCCGCGCGCGTCCGCGCGGACGGGTTCGGACACGCCGGGATGGGTTGGGTCGACCCGGTGGAGATGCCCTTAGAGCATCTTCACTCCCGTTACCAGGAGGGCGTTCTCGGGGCGATTTTTATGTCTGGACGACGAAATTTGGCCTAGTCTTGTTCCTAGGACGCCGGATTTAGCTCAACTTCCATCCGGCGTTCACAGACCATACCCAGGGTGCTGGGAACCGTCTGGGAACGCCAGACACAGCGAAATTGCCGAAAATAACTCCCCTACTTGTGGCCCTACCCTGTCAGCGAGTGAAGCCGAGTCGTCCTCATCCCGTCGCCTCGGCTCCCGCGACGGACCGCCGGGCAATGACTACCTGTCTCGTTGTCCACACGTCGCCTTAATGGCGCGCCACCGCCGGCCCGCCTTCCCGCCGTGTCGCGTTTTCCCGCCCACGCCGCTACACCCCTCATGCGTTCGCCGTCCTTTCCTCTTTCGGCTATAAATGACAGTGCCCTCGTCGGTTCCCAGAGCACACTCTCACGTCTCCCATTCCACAACCACTCACTCCACCTTCCTGGCGAAGAGAAGAATCACTCGACGGCAGCAATGGCGGAATGATTTCCCGGCGACCCGGCGGTGGCCAACGACTTTGGCCACCGTTCTCTGTAGCCGTGGGGAGCATGGCTGCTCTACGGGGCTGGCTACAGCGCCGCCGGACTTCCGGTATCCGCTGACATGGAAGCTGAGCGCTGGTGGCATGCCCGTGCCACCAGTGCCGTCGTCGGAAGAGATCGTCGACAAGATTCAACTCGTTAGGCCGCAAGCGGCGTTCGCCGCTGGAGCGCCTACCTAGGCGTGCCGCTCGTCGTCCTCGACAACGACGTAGACGAGGATGAGGTTGGGCCTTCATAGTCATGGCGCTACAGCGACGCCGGCTAGGACAACTCTCGGTCTCCGCAGCCGCTGAGCGACGACGACGACGATGGCGATGACGGGACTCGGGAAGCCGGCTACACGACGTTATATCGCAACTTCGGCATGTAAACGGCGTTGGGCATCGACATCAGCATCGGCCACCTTAGTTATATTTCTATGTTTTTTAAGTTTTTCTTAGCCTATTCCACTCAAAATTCGGGTATATGTCCGAATTTGACATAATATGTATGAAACTCCCCTACAATTTAATGAAATCGCCTATGTTCATTTAAATTTCGCCCAGTTTGATTGAATTTTGGCCAAGCACAGGAACTCGGTATGGGAACACGAGTGGGAAACTGGATTCCCAGGCTGAATATTACATCCGTCCGACGCTAAAACAAACTCCAGAATTGGGCCTAGTAACGCCGAACGAGTGGAGGTGCTCTTACTCGCATAGGCCACAGTTGGGCTACAAATAGAAATGCGACAATAAATAGCCACATGCCACGGCGTGTCCCTACCACCTAGGCGATGCTTTCAGCGGCCGCTCGTTCCCGCTACCAAGGCGATGTGAGGACAAGGCACCAATGGAGGAGCCGCTAGTGGAGGACCCGTCGATAGAGGAGGGGGAGGAGGATGAGGAGATGGACGACTTCGACTTTGACTTCGACTATGACGACGTTGACGAGGAGCCCGTCGACCGAGGGGGGGCACCACGCGTCTTTTTGGACTGCGTGGGAGGAGTTTGTCGCCACCATTTGCTTCACGGGTGCGTACACAGATGCTTCACGGCAAAACAAAAGCCATACCCTTTTGCATGTGAAAAACATTGTTATATTTGCATTCCATATGAACCAATATAAAGCTGGAATACCAATGCGTATTCTAATCTTATTTTTTTATCGGTCACATTTAACAAACAACCAAACATATTGATAATATTTGTTGGTGGTGTTATATAATATGTGAAGTAAATCATGTGCCAAATAATCCATGCAATAGGGCATGACAAAAATAAGTGTTCTAGCTTCCATTGAGTATCAAAAGCAACACCTCTAAATTCATTTCAATTTCTTTTAGCTTGGCTCATTTATGTGAGCTATTTTAGAATAATTGTCAATTCAAAATGGAAGGATAGAGATGTCTTCTAGGGGGTGAATAGGCAATTTGAAAACTAATACAGTTTTGCTTGATATAATGTAAAATTAAATAAACGTTTATTTTACAAGTACAAAACCTAAATACACTAGGCTTAACTAAGTTCACCAACAATAAGTTAAGCTAAGCAAGATAACACAAGATATAAGTAGTTTAAATCTCGATGGCTACCACAAGAAAAGTATGCTCGGGTATAGATATAACTGAGGCACGCATTGACGAAGATGTATTTTCGTGTTCTCTTACAAGAAGGTACATCACGTTGAAGAGATGTACGATTCCATGAAGGATTTTTCCAACGCCACGAAGATTCACCTTCTTCTCCAAGTCCAAAACTTCAAATCAAGTTTATCAAATTTTAAGCACCCAATTTAGGGTTAACAAAAACTTTTATTAAGAAAATGAATATGAATGCATATTAGTTTTGCATTAATGTGTGATTGATTGAAAATGCCATGCTTGATTGTTGCCAATGATGTGTAATGGTTTAAAGGTGAATTAGACCAATTACAAACAAAATCAAATACGAATAAATAAAGCAAATGGTCATTTTGACAAAAGTTAACCAATAGGCCACTTTGTGTGTTCCTAGAAGAAGATTCCTAACAGAAACATTTCTACTTCTTTTCACCCCTTGCTAGACCAAGTATAAGTGTATCAAGGCCCACTCTACAAACTTACAAAAACATTTTTTAAATCAATTTAATGGACAGTTGAAAATTGAATCTAATTCATATGCTAAGATCCCACTTTTTCAAAAACCCATCAAACCAATTCCCCTTGACCTCTCCAAGCAAACATAGTTACTCAAGCTTATAATCAAACCACTCAAAAAAATTGAATCAAAAATTTCAAAGTAAAATTTTTGCGGCCATATCATCAAACACCTTAACTACACAAATAAACATCTAGCATAACTTCACTGTTTCCACCGTAATTAGTCGACCATTTGGTCCCCTCTTAACTCTTTGGTCTCCCCTGAGTCTAACCAAGCCCCAGACCAAGTCCCTCTTTGCCGTGTGCATAGTGGAGCGCCGCTCGTTTTTTGATCATCGCCAGCCGACAGTGGGCAGCACGCCAGAAGTCTCGCCGCCCTCTCCCACGATGCGCACCAGACACGCCTCGCTCCACCGCCACCCCTTGTCTCAGCCTCGACCTTAAACGAGCCCTGGACCACCCTAGCACCGGCGCACCCTACGCCTCTACACCATGTCCAGAGCGCGCCAGCTCGCCGTGCCCGACCAGCTCACACAGACCGTGCCAGCTCATCGTGCCCGACCAGCTCGCCCAGACCGCGCCTCACCCCCGCCTCACGTGCACTAGCTCGCCATGATCACCCCAACCCCGCAGACAACCCCGTTCGCTGCTGCGCGACCCGTAGCTGCCGCACACCATCGCAAACACCTCTGCATCCACGTGGAGCGCTGTATGCTCCCGACCGAACCACACCGCCCCACGCCTCGCCATTACGCACGTGAGAACGGCCAGGGAGCACAGCACCATCGACTAGCCTCTGCCACGCTGATAGCAGCCTGTAGCATCGTCACCGACGAGCTCGCTCCTGCACCGTTCGGTCCCCTCGCTGCAGTATAAAAGGAGGCCACCCCTGCCTCATTTCTCCACACCATTCCACTCACCACCTCTCACTCATCCTCCCCCACTTCTTCCTGGAGCAAGGCGAGCTCTCCTTCGCCGGAATTCGGCCAGAGCACAGGAGAAAGGCACCATCGATTTTGACCACCCCAAGACCTGCCGTGACCGTGCCTCCACCCACCGTCATCTACCACATCGATCGCCCCCGTCACCGACCCAAGATGGAGCCCAAGTGAGCCTAGCCATACCCCGACCGTCGCGTTAGCATTGATTCCTTGCCGGAGTAGTTCATCGTCGACGACGACTCCCAGCCGTTGATCTGTCTTCTAATCGCACGGCTCAGATTCGTAGATACCGCTTTGCGAGGTTAGTCTCACTAACGAGTGGACCCCCTCTATCAGCAGCCCGCTGCGCTGTGTAGTGCAGTTGGGCCGGCCCGTTTAACTTTCTCGCGCTGGCCTGGAAATTCAAATATGGATTTTCCATTTTAATTAAAACCCTATCCTGTCCACAGATTCAAAAATCAATTCAGAGAGTTTCACTGAACCAAATTGCATGATTCAATTTTTTAGAAAGATATTTAAATTATCTATCCAAGCCTGTTGGATTCAAATCATTTGGAGTTAGAGATAATCTTTAGTAAAAATAACAAGACAGAGACTTTTGCAACTAAAAACATTTTTCAAAAATCAACCATAATAGCTTTTGAGTTGATTCCAACTCTCAAAAATCACATTTGACAATATATATTTGAATATATAAAAATATCTAGGTTTGCATGCAGTGACATTGTACTAGTACTAAAAGAATGCTATTAGGGCATTTCTAGTCACTTTAAATCTATTAAATGAAAATCTTAAACTTTATAAAATATGATCAACACTTTAAATCACATTCCCATGTATTAGAATATGTGGTGATAACATGTGTCCACATGATCCCATATTTTAATTGGAGAATATTAAATCTTAATTAATTTCAATGAGTAGAAATTACTTTTCTCAAATAAACTAAATAAAACTAGTTCTTTAATTCATGTGATGATTGTGATGATGCTAGATCATCAAGTGTGAGGCTTAGTGTGCTAAATAGACTTATTTAAGTATTTTTTGGTGATTGTGTACCCCCGTATTTATTTATAGACGATAGTACTGACCCAAGCTACGAGAGGAGGAGTTCTACCCCGAAGAAGAGGAGGAAAACTTCAATCACTACACCAATCAAGGCAAGCTAGAATTATACAAGTTAACCATGCAAGCTTTAACCTAAGCAAGATGCATTAGGCATGCTTGGTTATATACTTTGATTTATACCCATCCCAAGTTTTACTTGCAAGTTTTACTCCTTTACTTTATCAAAGTTCTTTACTTTTAGTTAATGCTCTGTGAGGACTTGGAAAATTAGTATAGATAGCATAAAGTGTATAAAACTAGGCATATACTAGATGTCATTCTATGGCATGAGATTGAAGATTAGCACCCCTCATTAGTAAACACTCTTAACCTTAGTGGCTAGTGCTAAGCATAAAACTTGATCACTTTAGATGGGAATACTTGGTGAAAATGATTATGAAAACTTTGGAATGATGCCTCATTCTATTGAAATGTTTTGACATGTGTTGAGAAACACAAATGGTTTTGATGATAAAAATGTTGAGGCATGAGCCTTAGCCCTTTATAAAAACTGATGGTTGGGTTCGGATGCGATACCATTCCAATTTTACCGTACAACCACCTGAATTGGGTAAGGCTTAGCCGTAAGTTTATATGCATTAGTATGGGTTTCCTCGCGGAAGAGGCTTGAGCTGAGGCTACCTCGTGAGTGTGAATTGTCCACCTATGTAGTGCCCAGGATGGCAGATGGCCATGGCTGGGAGGCCAAGCTCATAGGGAAGGTGCATATACTAGAGTGTGTAAAGGAAAGGTTGTGATTGATTATCCGTATACTAAGTATGATGATTCAGGGTTATCCCTGACGGATGTATCGAATTTTGTGGTGAAACTGTACCACCTCTACAGAGTGTCAAACTATTCGAATAGCCGCGTCCGCGGTCATGGACAGTTGGAGTGGCCATACTATTCCATCGTCAGATGTTTTCAAAATGACTTGTGAAGTGAACTATGGTTTTGAATTGACCACAACAGGGCTGTGAATATGAAAACTAGGTTCTCACTTAAGTGATTTAGAACATTTACTTAGTTTTCTTTACTTCTAAACTCAGTTTAGATAAACCTGCATTTTTGCAAATAAACCTAGAGCTTAAGATTCCTACTAGAACTACATTACTTGTTAGTGATAGTTTGCGAATACTTAAAGAGTACTCATGGCTTTGTCCTTGGCTATTCCCGTGGCCAGATTATGAGGAGGACTATCAGGATAATGGACAGCAGGACGTCTACGACAACTAGGATCATCTTACGTCGTCAGCATTGCCTGTGACCCTGAAGATGGAGTCCACTACTACTACATTGCCTTTCGCAGAATTCTCATACAATAACAGTTATCAAGCCAGTTTGCAAATGGCCGCATTTGAATTTCTGTATGGAAGGAAGTGTCGTACCCCCCGAATTGGCTGCAAGTAGGAGAGAGTCAGATTTTCGAACCTGACATCCTACGAGAAGCTGAAGAGAAGGTTCACAAAGTCCGTGAGCACCTCAAGACCGCCCAATCTAGACAGAAGAGTTATGCTGACAAGAGACGTAGAGACCTGACCTTCAATGTCGGAGATTTTGTGTATCTCAAGGTGTCGCCTTTGAAGGGAATGCAACATTTTCAACTGAAAGGAAAGTTAGCCCCCAGATATATTGGACCCTTCAAGATTTTGAATCGCCGAGGAGAAGTATCATATCAACTGGAACTGCCAGAGGAGATGTCAGCCATCCATGATGTGTTCCATATATCGTTACTTCGCAAATGCCTATAAGTGCCGGAGAAGACCGAAGTTTTCAAGAATATCGATCACAGAGCCATAGATATCAACAAGGATCTGATGTATCGTGAAGTTCCCATTCGTATTTTGGAAGAAGCCTTCAGAACCACCAGGACCCGGAGTATCAAGTTTCTCAAGATCCAATGGAGCAACCATACTGAAGAAAAAGCTACTTGGGAGCGAGAAGATTACATTAGGACTGAGTTTCCAGATCTCTTTAGTTCCTAGTTTTTCTTAAATCTCGGGACGAGATTTTGTTTAAGGAGGGAAGGTTTGTAACACCCCAAAACTTCAAATCAAGTTTATCAAATTCTAATCACCCAATTTAGGGTTAACAAAAACTTTTATTAAGAAAATGAATATGAATGCATGTTAGTTTTGCATTAATGTGTGATTGATTGAAAATGCCATGCTTGATTGTTGCCAATGATGTGAAATGGTCTAAAGGTGAATACTACATTATCTAGACCAATTACAAACAAAATCAAAAGAAAAAGAAATCAAATATGAATAAATAAAGCAAATGGTCATTTTGACAAAAGTTAACCAATAAGCCACTTTGTGTGTTCCTAGAGGAAGATTTCTAACAGAAACATTTCTACTTTTTTTCACCCCTTGCTAGACCAAGTAAAAGTGTATCAAGGCCCACTTTACAAACTTACAAAAACATTTTTAAAATCAATTTAATGGACAGTTGAAAATTGAATCTAGTTCATATGCTAAGATCCCACTTTTTCAAAAACCCATCAAACCAATTCCCCTTGACCTCTCCAAGCAAACATAGTTACTCAAGCTTATAATCAAACCACTCAAAAAATTTGAATCAAAAATTCCAAAGTAAAATTCGTGCGGCCATATCATCAAACACCTTAACTACACAAATAAACCTCTAGCCTAAATTCACTATTTCCACAGTAATTAGTCGACCATTTGGTCCCCTCTTATCTCTCTGGTCTCCCCTGAGTCTAACCAAGCCCCTCTTTGCCATGTGCACAGTGAAGTGCCGCCTATTTTTGGTCATCGTCGGCCGATAGTGGGTAGCACGCTAGAAGCCTTGCTGCCCTCTCCCACGATGCACACCAGACACGCCTCGCTCCACCGCCACCCTTGTCCCAGCCTCGATTGCAGACAAGCCCTGGACCACCCTAGCACCACCGCGCCCTACGCCTCTGCACCATGTATAGAGCGCGCTAGCTCGCCACGCGCGACCAGCTCGCACAGACCACGCCTCACCCCCACCTCGCATGCACTAGCTCGCCATGATCACCCCAACCCCGCAGACAACCCCGTTTGCTGCCGCGTGACCCACAGCTGCCGCACGCCCTCGCAAACACCTCTTCATTCGCGCGGAGTGCCGCATGCTCCCGACCAAACCACACCGCCCCACGCCTCGCCATTACGCCCGTGAGAACCGCCAGGGAGAACATCACCATCCACTAGCCTCCGCCACGCTGATAGCAGCCTGTAGCATCATCACCGCCGAGCTCGCGCCCGCACCGTTCGGTCCTCTCGCTGCAATATAAAAGGAGGCCACCCCTGCCTCATTTCTCCACACCATTCCACTCACCACCTCTCACTGATCCTCCCCCACTTCTTCCTGGAGCAAGGCGAGCTCTCCTTCGCTAGAATTTGGCCAAAGCCCGCCGCTGCTGGAGGAGAAGGGCGCTGTCGATTTCGACCACTCCAAGACCTGCCGTGACCGCGCCTCCACCCACCATTGTCTACCACGTCGATCGCCCCCGTGGCCGACCCTAGCTAGAGCCCAGGTGAGCCTAGCCATACCCCCACCGCCGCGTTAGGGTTGATTCCTCGCCGGAGTAGTTCGTCGTCGACAACGACTCCCAGCCGTTGATCTGTCTTCTAATTGCACGGCTCAGATTCGTAGATACCGCTTCACGTAGTTAGTCTCACTGACGAGTGGACCCCCTCTATCAGCAGCCCACTGCGCTGTGTAGTGCAGTTGGGCCGGCCCGTTTAACTTTCCCGCGCTGGCCTGGAAATTCAAATATGGATTTTCCATTTTAATTAAAACCCTATTCTGTCCACAGATTCAAAAATCAATTCAGAGAGTTTCACTGAACCAAATTGCATGATTCAAATTTTATTAGAAAGATATTTAAATTATCTATCGAAGACAATTGTATTTAAATCATTTGGAGTTAGATATAAACTTTAGTAAAAATAACAAGACAGAGACCTTTGCAACTTCAAATTTTTTTCAAAAATCAACCATAATAGCTTTTTAGTTGATTCCAACTCTCAAAAATCACATTTGACAATATCTATCTGAATATGTAAAAATATCTAGGTTTGCATGCAGTGACATTGGACTAGTACCAAAATAATGCTATCAGGGCATTTCTAGTCACTTTAAATCTATTAAATGAAAATCTTAAACTTTATAAAATATGATCAACACTTTAAATCACATTCCTATGTATTAGAATATGTGGTGATGACATGTGTCCACATGATCCATATTTTAATTGGAGAATATTAAATCTTAATTAATTTCAATGAGTAGAAATTACTTTTCTCAAATAAACTAAATAAAACTAGTTCTTTAATTCATGTGATGGTTGTGATGATGCTAGATCATCAAGTGTGAGCCTTAGTGTGCTAAATAGACTTAGTTAAGTATTGTTTGGTGATTGTGTACCCCGTATTTATTTATAGATGATAGTACCGACCCAAGCTACGAGGAGGAGGAGTTCTACCCTGAAGAAGAGGAGGAAAACTTCAATCACTACACCAATCAAGGCAAGCTAGAATTATACAAGTTAACCATGCAAGCTTTAACCTAAGCAAGATGCATTAGGCATGCTTGGTTATATACTTTGATTTATACCATCCCAAGTTTTACTTGCAAGTTTTACTCCTTTAATTTATCAAAGTTCTTTACTTTTAGTTAATGCTTTGTGAGGACTTGGAAAAGTAGTATAGATAGCATAAAGAGTATAAAACTAGGCCTATACTAGATTTCATTCTATGGCATGAGATTGAAGATTATTACCCCTCATTAGTGAACACTCTTAACCTTAGTGGCTAGTGCTAAGCATAAAACTTGATCACTTTAGATGGGAATACTTGGTGAAAATGATTATGGAAACCTTGGAATGATGCTTCATTCTATTGAAATGTTTTGAGATGTGTTGAGAAACACAAATGGTTTTGATGATAAAAATGTTGAGGCATGAGCCTTAGCCCTTTATAAAAACTGATGGTTGGGTTCGGATGCGATAAGGCTTAGCTGAATTGGGTAAGGCTTAGCTGGAAGTTATATGCATTAGTATGGGTTCCCTAGCGGAAGAGGTTTGAGCTGAGGCTACCTCGTGAGTGTGAATTTTCCACCTATGTAGTGCCCAGGATGGCAGATGGCCATGGCTGGGAGGCCAAGCTCATAGGGAAGGTGCCTATTCTAGAGTTTGTAAAGGAAAGGTTATGATTGTTTATCCGCATACTAAGTATGATGATTCAGGGTCATCCCTGACGGATGTATCGAATTTTGTGGTGAAAGTGTACCACCTCTGTAGAGTGTCAAACTATTCGAATAGCCGTGTCCACGGTCATGGACAGTTGGTGTGGCCATACTGTTCCATCGTCAGATGTTTTCAAAATGACTTGTGAAGTGAACTATGATTTTGACTTGACCACAACAGGGTTGTGAATATGAAAACTAGGTTCCCACTTAAGTGATTTAGAACATTTACTTAGTTTTCTTTACTTCTAAACTCAGTTTAGATAAACATGCCTTTTTGCAAATAAACCTAGAGCTTAAGATTCCTACTAAAACTACCTTACTTGTTAGTGATAGTTTACGAGTACTTAAAGAGCACTCATGGCTTTGTTCTTGGCTATTCCTATGGCCAGACTATGAGGAGGACTATCAGGATGATGGACAGCAGGACGTCTACGACAACTAGGATCTTCTTCCATCGTCAGCATTGCCTGTGACCCTGAAGATGGAGCCCACTGCTACGCTTATTATTCCACTACTTGTTTGTATTAAGACTGGATCATGAGATCCTTTGTTTGTGTAAGACCTTATGTTGGTTTGTAATGGATGATGTAGTGTGATATCCAATCTGTTAAGTCTCGCAAAAATGGTAATCCTGGGATTGCGATGTATGGAATAATAGGCATCTGGGATTAAAAATCCGGGCGTTGACACTTTCTTTATGGCTAGCTTTTCCTCCACTCCAGAGATGACAAGCTCCACAACCACTTCGCAAGCTCCACAAAGGAGAAGCCCGAAACTCTTCACAATCTTCCACAAAGAGGACACCGCGACACCAACCACCAAGCCAACTAGGAGGTCACCCTCCAAGACTCCAAGAGTAACAATCTCACGGTCTCTGAATCGAAGAAATCTTAATGGAGAGCTCAACATTTATGCAGGAATAAAAATAAAGAACATCAAGGGTGCTCAAATCTTTCACTCTCAAACCCCAACAAAGCAACAAGTGCTAGGGAGGAATTAGAGAGAAAGAACAATGGTGGAAACCAACCAATGACTTCAAGATCTAGATCCAATGGGTTCTCCTCAGAACCAATGACTTCAAGATCTAGATCCAATGGGTTATCCTCACTTAGAGGATGAACTGATTGGTTTGGATTGTAGATCTAGATCTCCTCTTCCAAAGTCCTCAAAAATATATAAGAATCATAGGAGGGAAGGGAGAGGAAGTAATATCAAGGGGTCAACAATGGTGGTAAATTTCATGCACAAGAATCCGAGAAACATTGGAGAAGATGACCTATTTTATAGGAGAAATAAAATATGACCGTTGGGGGGGAATATGTAAGGACCCGGTCTTAATGTCGGTCGTACCAACCTCGATACACTGGCCTACAGACCGAAATGGCTACGTATATCATCTCGGTAAAGACTCAGTCACGAAAACCGGTAAGTTCGGTCTACGGGCCGGTCCACCGGCGCTGGCACCAGAACGTACGGTGTGGGAAGCGGTCGAACAAGATCCATAACCGGGATGCAACAGACTTCACTAGAAATGTAATAGCTTTTGCATCTGGACTCCAATTTTTGTGATCTTGGGCTTCTTTTCACAAGGACAACAAGCTCTCCAAGATGGTGCAGACAAACATTATAATACAACAAAGGAGGATATAAACAAATGAATAAAGGTATGAAGCCCCCTATAGGAAGAACCGATGAAGCCTCCAAACTCGAAAACACAATAGAAGAAACATATGAATTCTATTTTCAATGAACTTGGGCTTGTTGAAGAGCTAGCAACAAGCTTAAAAACCTCACATGAAGAAACACCAAGAAGCAACAAAATAGGAAGATGCAAATTATGCAAAGGATTGAGCTTCCTAAGACGATGTGATCAAGTTATCTAACCGAAAACCCCTATTGATAGTGCGGCTATCTATCCTATAACCCGGTCTCCCAACAATCACATTGAGACCGGTAATAGGAAAACCTAGAAAGGCCATATCTTTGCCTTGCACATCCTGCTTGATGTTGATGACAACACTTCAAGCTCCATCCAAGTCAGAATGCTTCACTTGATCATTGTTGCTTCGTGAAGACTGATAATTTGCTCCCTCATTCATCACTATGGGATAACTTCATTAATGCACGTCTTCACATGTCCATTATCACCAATATGGACATCAAGCTTCTTTTGGAATTTTTCCTAATAAAGGCCCAGATCATTTATATTATTCAACAATTCCTGAAATCCTAGAGGCCCACTTGGCCCATTCATGCAAGGCAAGAGGTGGGACAAAAGTTTAGTCCCACATTGCTAGTTGAGTGGAAGTTGGACCAGCTTATAAGGTGAGATCTTCCACCACTTGTACGAGCTTGAGAAGAGAAGACATATACACGCGCGCTCCTCCTCCGCCGCCGCCCGCCCTACCACGCCTCGCCTCGTCACGACGCGCGCGCGCCATGGGTTGCGGGAATGCCTCGAGCCGAGACCTTCTCTTTCTTTTTGCCACGCATGAATGGATAATAATTTGAACAGTCTGCGTGAGTGGATGTTTAATACGAACTCAGTGGAGATTTAATTCGAGCTTAGTGGAGGCTCTTCGGCTTCGGTCGATGCCTATTCATTTCCTCTCCCGATGCCGACTGTTCGCCTGCCTACCCATGCCTATAAGAGTGAGAGGTCACTCCTCTCCTGAGATACACCAACACACACCCTTGCGCCTGCAGTTCCAGAGCATTGCGATGCTTAGATCTTCCCCATCCCATCTTGCGGCATGCACCGCGAGCTAGGACAGTAGGCCTCCGAGACCTTGCTGCTTCGAGTCCTGTACGGGAGAAGGGCGATAAGGTTTTTGGGGAGCGCTACCAGCACGACTACTGGCTTCATCATGGACTCCTTCACGGATAGCAACTGCACCGACGTCTTCCCCAACGACGATTTCTTCCCTGACATCAACAACCTTTTCCTTGACAACATGGCTGACGACGGTGCTAACATTAACGCGAACACCGGCGGTTCCTCTGCTGTGATGTATATCACCTTCCTCAGTCTTGTTTACCATATTAAGTTTGTTTGTCGTATCTTCTGGTCTTTATCTATTTTTCTGCCTGTGTTTTATCTATCTTTTACTATGCTGAAATCTCTTGGAAAATTGATCATTTACTCATCAATCTAAAAACCTTATTATAGGAAATTTGCTCTAAGTGGTTTCGTTGCTTCTGTGAAGCCACCTGTTTTTGAGGGTACGCATTATAAGAGGTGGTGCGTGAGAGCAAATCTCTGGTTTCAGAACATGAACTTCTATGGCACCACTCTTGGCAAGCCTGAGTGAGAGCTTACTCCTACTCAGGAACAAGTTTTCCGAAAAACTGATACCCTGTTCAAGGCTACTTTGTTGTCAATTCTCGGGGAGAACATTGTTGAACCCTATATGTCATTTGATAATGGCAAGGACATGTGGGCTGCGCTCGAGGCCAAGTTTGGGGTCTCGGACGTTGGCAGTGAACTATATGTCATGGAACAACACTATGACTACAAGATGACTGATGACCGCTCCGTGGTTGCGCAGGCTCATGAAATACAGTCACTGTCCAAAAAACTTGAGCACTTCCCTTGCGTGTTACCGGACAAGTTCATTACCGGGGGCATTATTGCCAAACTTCCCCCTTCATGGAGGAACTTTGCTACTTCCCTGAAACACAAGACACAAGAGTTTTTCGTATCGGATCTCATTGGAACTCTTGATGTGGAAGATAAGGCGAGAGAAAAATACACACGTGCTCGAGGTGCTGAGGGAGGTTCAAGTGCCAATCTGGTACAGAAAAAGAACTTCTAGTCTCACAAGTCTAAGAACAAGGGAAAGTTTGATGGAAAATGAAAGTTCTATGGAAAGAACAAAGCCTCACAGTCTACTAGTTTGAAGAAGATGACTGATAAGAAGAAAGGTGTTTGTCATGTGTGCGGTGATCCTGATCATTGGCTCCTGCATGCCCCAACCGCTTTGACAAGCGCCAGCATGGAAAAGGCAACAAGACTGCTAATGTTGTCATGGGCGACATTGAGATGAAAGATGTTGGGTATGGTATATTACCTACTGTTCTTTCATTATGTCATTCTCCTGATTGGTGGATTGACACGAGCGCTAATGTACATGTTTGTTCTGATGTTTCCATGTTTTCTTCATATCAGGTCAGAGGGGCTCAATCCGTGCTGATGGGGAACGGCTTGCATGCTTCTGTTCATGGTGTTGGTACGGTCGATCTGAAGTTCACTTCGGGAAAGACTGTGTGCCTGAAGAACGTGCATCATGTTCCCTCAATAAATAAGAATCTTGTTAGTGGATCACTTCTAGTCGCGATGGCTACAAGATTGTGTTTGAGTCCAATAAATTTGTACTGTCTAAGTTTGGAACATTTATTGGTAAAGGCTATGAGTGTGGAGGTTTGTTCCACCTGTCACTATCAGATGTGTGTAATAAAGTCGTGAATCATGTTTCATCTGATCTTGTATCAAATGTCTGGCATTCACGTCTTTGTCATGTTAATTTTGGTTGCATGACGTGGTTAGCTAAAATTAATGTAATCCCAAAATTCATTATTGTGAAGGGATCTAAATGCCAAACTTGTGTGCAAGCGAAGCAACCTCGCAAGTCACATACGACTACAGAGGTGAGAGATTTGGCACCACTAGAGCTCATACATTCAGATCTTTGTGAGATGAATGGTGTGTTGACAAAAGGTGGAAAGAAATATTTTATTACATTGATGGATGACTCTATGAGAAATTGTCATGTGTATCTTCTGAAATCAAAAGATTGAGGCTTTGAGTTACTTCAAAATCTATAAAGCTGAAGCGGAAAACCAACTTGATCGAAAGATTAAGAGGCTTAGGTCAGATTGTGGTGGAGAGTACTTTTCCAACGAGTTGATTCTTTTTGTGCAGAACATGGTATAATCCATAAAAGGACGCCTCCCTACTCGCCCTAGTCAAACGGGGTAGCCGAAAGAAAGAACCGTACTCTAACAGATTTGGTTAACGCCATGTTAGACACATCGGGTCTCTCTAAGGAATGGTGGGGGGAGGCATTACTGACTGCATGCCATGTCCTAAACCGAGTCCCCACTAAGAACAAAGAGATTACTCCATTTGAAGAATGGGAAAAGAAAAGATTAAATCTTTCTTACTTGCGAACTTGGGGCTGTCTGGCAAAGGTTCATGCGCCAATCCCAAAGAAGCGCAAACTTGGACCAAAAACCGTGGACTGTGTTTTTCTGGGATATGCTTTTCATAGCATCGGCTATAGATTCTTGATAGTAAAATCTGGAGTACCAGACATGCATGTTGGTACAATCATGGAGTCAAATGATGTGACTTTCTTTGAGGATATCTTTCCCATGAAGGATATATCTAGCTCATCAAATCAGGAGATACCTGACTCATTGAATCAAGAAATACCCACAATTCCTGAACATACCATTCCTATTGAACACTCGGAAAAACTTGAGGAGGATGATAATGAAATTCCTAAGAGGAGTAAAAGATAGAGGACTGCAAAGTCTTTTGGTAATGATTTCATTGTGTATCTTGTGGATAATACTACTACTTCTACTTCAGAAGCCTATGCATCTTCTGATGCTGACTACTAGAAGGAAGCCGTTCGTGTGAGATGGATTCCATCTTAGCAAACAGAGCATGGGAGATCACCGATCATCCTTATGGGTGCAAACCTGTAGGATGCAAATGAGTGTTTAAGAAGAAACTTAGGCCTGATGGTACTATTGAGAAGTACAAGGCAAGACTTGTAGCCAAGGGTTATACCCAAAAAGAAGGTGAGGACTTCTTTGATACTTACTCACCCGTAGCTAGATTGACCAGCCCCACATGGTCTTCTCGTTCATCAAATGGACGTTAAGACAACTTTCCTAAATGGAGAGTTGGACGAGGAAATTTATAAGGATCAGCCAGATGGATTTGTAGTGAGTGGCCAAGAAGGAAAAGTATGTAAGTTGTTAAAGTCTTTATATGGCCTTAAATAAGCACCTAAGAAGTGGCACGAGAAGTTTGAGAGAACCCTAACCACTGCAGGATTTGCTGTAAACGAAGCTGACAAATGTGTGTACTATCGCTATGGTGGGGGCGAGGGAGTAATTCTATGTTTGTATGTTGATGACATACTGATTTTTGGGACCAATATTAATGTGATTAAGGAAGTCAAGGATTTCTTATCTTAGTCTTTTGAGATGAAGGATCTAGGAGTAGCTGATGTTATTTTGAACATCAAGCTATTGAGAGATGATAATGGTGGGATCACACCGCTTAAGTCTCACTATGTGGAAAAGATCTTGAGTCGCTTTGGGTATAGCAACTGCAAGTATTCTCCAACACCATATGATCCTAGTGTTTTACTTCGAAAGAATAGAGGTACTACTAGAGATCAATTGACATACTCTCAGATTATTGGGTCGCTTATGTATTTAGCTAGCACTACGAGGCCTGCCATCACTTTTGTTGTGAGCAAACTCAGTCGATTTGTTTCAAATCCTGGAGATGATCATTGGCAAGCTCTTGAGAGAGTCATGCGCTATCTAAAAGGCACTGCGAGCTACGACATTCACTATACTAGGTACCCAAGGGTGCTGGAGGGCTATAGTGATTCAAACTGGATATCTGATGCTGATGAGATAAATGCCACGAGTGGATATGTATTTACACTTGGTGGTGGCGCTGTTTCTTGGAAGTCTTGCAAGCAGACCATCTTAACAAGGTCAACTATGGAAGCAGAACTCGCAGCATTAGACACAACCACTATTGAATCAGAGTGGCTTCGTGAACTCTTGATGGACTTACCTGTGGTTGAGAAACCAATACCCTCAATCCCAATGAACTGTGATAATCAAACTGAGATTGTTAAAAAGAACAGTTCTAAGGATAATATGAAGTCCTCAAGACATGTGAAGAGGAGATTGAAATCTGTCAGGAAAATGAGAAACCCCGGAGTTATCGCGTTGGATTATATCCAAACATCTAAGAATCTGGTAGATCCCTTCACAAAGGGTCTATCACGTAACGTGATAGAAAATGCATCAAAGAAGATGGGTATGAGACCCACAATATAAGTTTTCCATAGTGGTGAACCACTCTATGTGATCGGAGATCCCGTGAATTAGAATTGGGAGAAACACTGTTGGTTAACTGAGAGGAAAGTATCCCTACTTTAATCACCACTCCGTGAAGATGCAATACTTTCCTATTATGCATGGCAGGTTGATTTATCTTAATGTGTTCTAAGTGGCTTAGTTTAAGCAGAGATGTTGTCCTGCAGAACATCTTTTGAAGAACACACCTATATGAGTCTGACTATTAAACATCACAGTCTATGAGAGTTGGGTGCTCTCTAATAAATTCATGAAAGGCTATGGAGTATGACACATAAGCTCCACCAGAGGGGAAGTCCCACGACAGCCCAGTATTGGTCAAGGCTTTGTGTAAAACTAGAATGTAGCAAACTTGCAGTTCAAGGCATAGTCCACTGTACAAGTTGCAAACTAGTGTAGCATAGAGTTTTAGGCGGAAGTTCAACTTAACTGTCTCCACTAGTACCAGTATATAAACAATGTTTTGAAACCATAGGCAAATTTTTGTGTGCCTCTGGGATCTGGTGGGGGATTATCGGAATTTTGCCTAATAAAGGCCTGGCCCATTTAATTATTCAACAATTCCTGAAATCCTAGAGGCCCACTTGGCCCATTCATGCAAGGCAAGAGGTGGGACAAAAATTTAGTCCCACATTGCTAGTTGAGTGGAAGTTGGACCAGCTTATAAGTTGAGCTCTTCCTCCACTTGTACGAGCTTGAGAAGAGAAGACATATACACGCGCGCTCCTCCTCCTTCGCCACCCGCCTCGCCACGCCTCGCCTCGTCACGACGCGGGCGCGCCGCGGGTTGCGGGAATGCCTCGAGCCGAGAGCTTCTCTTTCTTTTTTCCACGCATGAATGGATAATAATTTGAACAGTCTGCGTGAGTGGATGTTTAATACGAACTTAGTGGAGATTTAATTCGAGCTTAGTGGAGGCTGTTCGGCTTCGGTCGATGCCTGTTCGTTTCCTCTCCCGACGCCGACTGTTCGCCTGCCTACCTGTGCCTATAAGAATGAGAGGTCGCTCCTCTCCTCAGATACACCAACGCACACCCTTGTGCCTCCAGTTTCAGAGCATTTTGCTACTTAGATCTTCCCCATCCCGTCATGTGGCGTGCACCGCAAGTTGGGACAGTAGGCCTCCGAGACCCCGCTGCTTCGAGTCCTGTACGGGAGAAGGGCGATAAGGTTTTTGGGAGCACTACCAGCGCGACTACTGGCTTCATCACGAACTCCTTTACAGATAGCGACTGTGCTGACGTCTTCCCCAGCGATGATTTCTTCCCTGACATCAACAACCTTTTCCTCGACAACATGGCTGACGACGGTGCAAACGTTAATGCGAACACCGACGGTTCCTCTGCTATGATGTATATCATATTCCTCAGTCTTGTATACCATATTCAGTTTGTCTGTCGTATCTTCTAGTCTTTATCTATTTTTCTGCCTGTGTTTTATCTGTCTTTTACTATGGTAAATCTCTTGGAAAATTGCTCTTTTACTCAACAGCTTCAACCATATGATCTTCTTGAGATGCTTATATTGAACTTGCACTTCTCAACCTTGATGACAATCACTACTTGATGTCATCCTCACATGAGCTATATGAAATCTCCACTTTTCAAGCATGACCATGAAAAGATACCTATCCCATATAGAAAACACAAAGAAACATATATAATGGGTTAGTTAATGATGCATAATTGATAAGGATTATCATACCACAAGATCCATGTTATACATTTTTTATACTTCATGTGTTGACCTACTTAAAATCAGTCTTCACTCTGTATTGGTAACCATGTATCTTCTCATGCTCCATCTCAATATCTTGAGGTATATAAAGAACTCTTCATTTGATTACATGCTCTAAATCTTAGTCAACCATAGCTCAACTAATGAGGCTATGATGACACCGACTTAGACCCATATCTTGAAGTCTTCTATTGAGATCACACTCTCAAGATCTTAATCATATTCTTCTTTTCAACTCGATGATCTTGATGCCAATATTCAAGGTATATCTTTATCTTTATGGCATTCATACTTGAATCCAACACATGGACTACACGCATAACCTATGAAATATTATTCATATAAAACTCAATGAAAACATTAGTCCACAGAGATTGTCATTAATCACTAAAATCACACATAGGGGCAATTACCCTTTCAAAAAAAATATTTTTCCTTACAACTAAGTAACATAAAATGACAGAATACGCATGTTTCACATTTTTTTTGATTTTTAATTACTAAGACTGGATTAAAAATGTGGTCTAAATGGAGGGCTTTAGGTTTCTTAGCGGTGTTGTATCTTGCGGAAATCTTTGTGGATATCCCATTAAATGACATGTTTTATAACAAATTTTGTATTTTTCGAGAAAATCACGAGCAAACTATGAAGTGCCTGCAAGTTCTAATTTGAGCCGCCTCCTTCTAAACCGACAGGATTTTTTTCTAAATTGTGGGAAGTGTCTCTAGAAAGCTTTGCTGTACACCCAAATGGTGGATTGTCCATTGAATGTGGTCTACTATTTATTTAAAATGGGTTGCCGCACTTGGAAGTTGGATTTTCAGTACAAATAAAATAAAAACTTTCTTTGGTAACATTGTTTTCTATTTCAATATGCATATATCCGCACACCATGAGCATATTATTACAAACTATGTCATGGATGTGGTCATGACCGAACTCATTTGCTATTGAAGTTATGAATCTTCATACATAGTATTAGATTATCTTTTGTTAAGATGACTTTATCATTAAGGAATCGCATATGTTTGAAATCTTAACAGAATTTTCAACTTCCATATGTATTTACATAAGAATCTTGTATGATCGCTTTATTAGGCCTAAATACATAGACTTTATAGTGAATAATAAGTTTCCACACAAATTTGTCTGGATTGTCGAGAAACTATATCATCATCAGTCACTGATATAAATGCAACCAGTCTTTCCATTTATTGCCAGGTAATGCCCTCTTGACGCCAACATTCAATGTGGTTTGTGTCGTAGCATTTGCAACTAAGATTTTTTCGGTTGTGCAATATTATAAAATAATATGTATTGTTGTCCTAAGGGTGTAACACTAGACCAAGTATCCTCTCAAAAATGAAGAGTTGACTCATTTCCTATTTCGAAAGATCTAGAAATTTTCTTTAACTCTCGTGCGATCTTTTCAAAGTGTGGCACCGAATAGCACGATTTTGGCTTCATTCTAAAATAGTTTTAAAAAGGCTGGTTGTGTGTTAAGTTTCTAGATTTGTCGAAAAATACAATGGTGCTGTGTCGCCGAAGAGTCTACCCTGTGAGCGTTTATGCAATTTTCCTTTTTGCGAGGTTGTATATGTAATAGGGCCGTGTGGTCTCCCCCTTGTAGCTCTGTTTAATTTTATATATGAGCAGGGTATGTTTGAAAAAAATAAATTACCTCCCCGAGACCACAAACCACAATACGATAAAGCTAGGAGGTCAAAGAAGCGAGGTGGGGGAGAGAAGAGGGCATGATCGGTCAGACCACGCTGCGCCTTAAGTTCGTAGTAGCTACTGGGTCTGCGTGCGGTCCTCCCAAAGATCCAACGTACACCCCGTAGCTTCTTTTCCTCCTCTCTCCCTCGGTCTGGGTCATCTGGACGGCTCACAAGTCACACCCGAACCGCTCACTGCGGGGAGCGCGTCCGGCACCCCAACCTACCACGCCGCTCACTCCTCCTCTTCCTCCTCCGCCACTCTATTGGACCCGCGTGTGGAGTGGAGATCCATCCCGAACCTGGATTGTCTCCATTTGCTGGTAATGAACTCTAACTTGCTTGGATTTTTCGTGAGCAATCTAGTCCCACTATTTCTTCCTGGGATTGACCGAGGTCTGCTGCGGATTTGTTTGCTCAGCGGTGGAGTAGTAATGTCAGTTTTCCCCTCTAAACATTTGGGCGGTTGAACTAAACCCCTCATTACGTGCCCCTGTTCCCTAGATCTTGGAGCCATCTCTCATTTTCGTTTCTGCCACTGAATAATGGTGTTGAGTGTTTACAGCTTTAGTCTCGGGGGGTTACTTTTTCTTCCTGAAATTGTTGATGCATCAAATAGTAACTTATTGACCAGAAATGTAATCGAGACACACACGGATTACAATTTTGCATAGTATCAAAATATTGCACCATGCTCTGCATAAAATACTCACCAAAGGGCCTGAATGTTTCATTAATGCAGGTACTTTGTGCTGTGAACAATCTGAAGAACTGAAGACTTGAAACTAGCACGGTTAGCTGGCAGCATGCGGTGGCTGGGTCTCTTTGTAGATGTATTCCGCCAGGGGATCTCATTGAACCTCTACTGCCGTGTTATTCTGTAAATCACCGCAGTATACCTTGATTCAGAGGTCTCTTGACTCAGTTCAGGATTCCCCTTCTGGTTGGTGTTTCTGTTTGAGCGTCGTGATTAGACCTTTGCACACCTCTTGGTTCATAGGTCTGTGAAGGCATTTTAGAATTGCCCCAGCGTTTCTGTTTGGGTCCCGTGGTTGCTCTGTCAAAGCTTCTGAGAAGAAGGGAGAAGAGTACTGATGGTGTGGCAAGCTACGGCTCAGACAAGATTCTGCGTGTTTATGCATGAGAGTGGAATCACTGTGAGATTTATAGCTTGCTTCCAGCCATCGAAGAATTGCCAGGTAATTAGAAAATAAATGAACAATTTGGACACTGTGATATCAAGAGTTTACTTTTGTGAACAATGTTGACACCACTTTGTTGTTTCTGTTGTAGGCCGAGTACTTCCGACACCTCCTCAAACCTGTCATGTAGTTTGACTCTGCTCTCTAATTTACTGCTGAATAGAAATTGTGTTGTTTAACCCTTTCTCAAACATAATTCAAGTGGAAGAACATCCTGTTCATCTGAATTTCTGCTGGTGAGAATTCCATATATTCACTCATTCATTCATGCTGTAGGCACTTGTTTTATCTGATAGGACTATACTAAAGTTCATTTGTGTATTGGCATATTCAGGTAATTCTGTTTGGCGATTGTTTCTTGATGGGAGAAAAGGCTAATCCTTGGTGCCATATGCCTAATTCTCCATGGAAATTAAATACCGACAGCTCTACGAGCAACCCCTGCCCACCTGATGATAGCACCAATTCGGTGATATTGCTCACAGGTCTGAACAGTCATGCCTGTATCTACCCTGGGGCTTCTGCACCGGTGCCGTTTTTCACAGCATCTATTGCTGACAAACCTCTTCCAATGACTTCGAGGATTTTCACGATAATGGCCCCCTATGTAGGATCGTCTATAGCTGATCCTCCAAAAAAAAGATCTCTGGTTTTCTTTCAGAATGAGAAACATACTCGCACTGCAGATGCTTTCTTGAGGAAAGGGGCCTTGGATCCTGTGCCAGAACTGGAAGCTAGTAATGAAACTAATGTAACTGATGTTGGAGCACAAGGCACCGATGATACTCATGAGAACACCGAAGATATTAATGCACTCTTAGATTCTGATTCGGATGAAGGGCATGAGAAAGTGCACGAATTGAACAAACCCAGGAAATCTCCTGTAGAGGATGATACAATGAGTGTGGAGTCAGTAGCCAGTGCTGGTGCTAGCGTATGTGCTGCCCAACCATCCAAGAAGAGAAAACTCAGCTCTTGTACCGACAGATCTGTTGTCGACACAGCCAGTTCAGCAAGGCTTGATTGTTCCATTGGGCAGAAGCATGTAGGCAATGGCGATGACGCGCAGTCATGTTGTATTGGTGAAGTAGAAAGTGACCACAAGTTTGCTCTGGCTCTGAAGGATGGAGAAGAAGCAGAAGGTGATAGCCCTGATGATCGGAAGCTTAGAGTAGAGAGGATCCAAGAGACTGTCGCTGCTCTCAGAAAGATCGTTCCTGGCGGCACTGCCAAAGATGCCACAGCTGTTCTCGATGAAGCAATCTGCTACTTGACGTCTCTTAAACTCAAGGTCAAGACGTTGGGAGCTGTCTCTCTGTAGCTCCTCGGTAGTTGTGAGTTTGTTCAGATACGAACCCTCCAATATATCTGAGCTGCGACTACACAAGTAAAAGGGGCCAATGCAGTTCCCCCCATTTGGTGCTTGTGAGGTTCAGTAGAGCAGATAGAAGAAGGCACAACACGCGATGTGACGACTAGCTTCAACTGAGGCTGGTAGTCATGTACTCCTTCCTCTCGGTGTAGATAAGTGAGGACTCACGGCGGCCGCCTGCGGATCAACAACCTAGCCCGCTATTTCCGGCCAATTCCATGTCTGAAAAGGCCCTGGTGGTGGTGATGGAGCAATGAGTAATTCGACGGCATAAAGAGCTTTGGTTGAGTGTGATCCAAAGCAAAGGAGAGGCAGGCAAGAAAGGAAGATGTCCATGCAAAGAGCATTGTTGTGCTGTATGCGTTCATGGCTTTTGAACCAAAGGCAGATAGCGCAAGGTAGGTGTTAGTTAGTGTGTTCCTGGGGTCCAAGTCTCCAACAAAGCCTAGTGTGCTTGCCTGATGTGGAGTGGAGTGGAGTTGAATGCCCAGTTGCGCTCTTTTCCTGCCCTGCTTTATGTTTACATACTAGTAGTATTTGCTTTGCTTGTGTATTTGATCACCTTCCTGCTTTATACGCGTTGTAATGATACTCCCCACTAATGGTGCCCTGAGTATGGTATGGTTTCCCTGTCTGTATGATCTGTGTGCACATGCAGTAAGATTTAGGATGTTGTTTCCTTTTTCTGGATAGTTCTCTTGGGCTGGGCTGGGCTGGGTATCCATGAACTTTGTTTGCATTTCTCCTGTCCTGCTTGTCATGATGCCCTGCACGATCTCAAGTTCATCCGTCGCCCTTGTTTGTTCAGGCGGGAGGATTTCAGCCGTGTTCAGAACGTGTTCAACGCCTGTTCAGAACGTGCAAGACACCAATTCCTGAAAGAACCGTAATCATCAGAAGAATTGTCCAATCCGCAAGTTGATGAGAAAGAATCGAGACGAGCGAGGTGTTGTTGCGGAGACACCGATCGATGTGTAAGATGTTACCATGACCATGAGCGTGCAGCTTCTTCACCTTTTCCAGTTTCTCGAAACGGGACGGCTGACAGTCGGGTTCCAAAAGGCGTCGTGGGACAGCAACAAGGCACGCCGTGGCGGTAGGATTTGTACCGAGAGCGAGAGGAGGGGTCCAAAGCAGAGTGAGTCATGGATCACAGAGACGAGCTCCTCGATCAATTGCTCATCACTCATACTACTATCTGACATGGAGGCTCTTCTTCAACGCGACGTGAAGAAACTGGACCACTGGCGGCCTGGGACTGGGAAGCAGGCGGGGGAGAGGAAATCATGCAGTGCAGAGTGCCGGTGCCGCTAATTTCTTGGCTGCGCGGCGCACCCACCAGCCAGGGCGTGTCCCCATCCATCCACCGGCGCGGCGATGCACGGGCACGCCTCGCTCTTGTCTGTCTGTCTGTCTGTCTGTCACATCTTGCGCGCGTGGTGTGCGCCGCCAGCTGCATGCCTCGGCGTCTCGGCGTGCATCCACAGGTGCCGCGTTTTCCTCTCGCTTTTAATTGGGCGTGCATGCTCTCTGCTGTCTGTGGTTTCGTGCGTGCGTGCGTGCCGGGAGCGCGATCGAGGACGCAAAAGGTGGGCGTGGCCTTGGTTCTTCTGCCGTCTTATTATTGCCGGAGCCGTACCTTGTCACACCGAGGCTTCGTTTTGGCCTGAAAAAACTGCTTGGGCCACACGAGCGGCCACCCCAACCTTCCTCTTCCCAGTCCCCTCCTCCTCCGTTCATCCCTGCCGCCCGGTCTGTGTTTGCCGGGTAAAGTCCGTGTGGCTTCCAGCAGCGGTAGGACTTCTTCGGTTGTGTGCCGCGGGCGTGGGCGTGACGAATCTAGCGGTTGGGCGCCAGAGCGGCGGCTCCGGGTTGTGGGCCGTGGTGACTTTGGCACGCCATGGTTGCGGCAAACGTGCTGCCTTGTGGTGGCTCCTGGCTGCGCGAGCCCGTCCGGGCCCGATCCAGGGTGGCGGGCCGCATCCTATGCGTGGGCGTACAACTGCCCAGGTTCGGTACTGCTTCAGCCATGGTCTGGGCGGCGCCCAAGCGGCAACTCGAGCGGTCGACAACCAAGCAACATCTCCGGCGGATGGTGGCCAAGTGGTAACTCGGGCGGACGGTGGCCAAATGGCAACTCTTCAAATCGACAACTCGAACGGATGGCGGCCAGCGGTAACTCGGGCGGAGGGCGGCCAAGCGATAACCCGGGCGGAAGGCGGCCAAACAGCAACCCGGGCGGACAGTGGCCAAACGACAACTCTGGGCGGGTGGCGGCCAACGTAGCACCTCGGGTAAAACCACTGCTAGAAAATCGCTTGGTGTTTCTGTTTTGTGCATCATTATGACCGCATGTTCATATCATCATGTCACATTGCATTTGAGCATCATCATGTCATCAATGCATGGTTTGTCTAAAACTATTTTCTAAAAGTCTAGTTTTATTTCTAAATTTCCTCGTCTTTATTTCAAATCAAAACCCCGGTCCGTCAGGATCTTCTATTACTCTAAAACCTATTTGCAAAATAGTTTGTTTTAAAATCAACAAAATAAGTAATAAAAATATTTTGTACCGGGGGAGGCCGCCACCGACCAGGCCTAGAGGGCCCAGCTGGCAGCAGCCTACCACCCTGGCAGATCAGTCCAACCCAAACCTCCATCTATCTAACCCCAGACATAACCCTAACCCTATCTACATACCCAGCCGCACCCGACCGACCGACCGACCTGCTCCCTCGCACCCGATCCCACGCGGTCAAAGACCCCCGGCCCTACCACTCTGCTTCTCCCGTATGCGAACACCACCAACCCCCACCCCACGTCGCTCGTACGCGACCTTCCTCTCCTCCTAATTCCGAGCCGCCTCTGCAAGCCCCATCGCCGCCGGGAGCAGGGAAGCTCCCGATCGATCCGCCGCCCGACCTCACGCATCAAGGCCCGATGCTGTTCGTTCTCAGCCCGGCGCTCACGACGGCCGCGTGAGCCTCCTCCGCTAGCCCGCCAAGCTCTCCCCGCCTCTCCCGATGCAGAGCGCCGCTGTCCCTCGCCTGCGCAGCCAGGGGCGTGTGACCCCCTCTGCTGCCCGCGTCTTCCTCTCCTTTTGCGTCGCTCGCTACCCCACGCTAGCCTCGCCTTCTCCTACCTCCGCGCCTGGCCTGAAGCCCCGCCGCCATCCTCACGTCGTTCTTCCTCCCTCGCTCGCTTGTGCAGCGCCTCGGCCGTGCTCGCCTCGACACCTCCCTCTAGCAGGCCACGGTCCCCTCCGTCGCCAACCGCCTTCCGCCCCGAGCTCTGCCTCCGGTGGCCCGTCTCCGGTCGCCCCATCTCTGGCAGCTCGTCACCGACCCCGTTCTCTGGCCGCGCATGGCCCTGCTCTATGGTCCCTTGAAGCCTGCCGTCGCCGCTTGCAAGACCCCGCCGGGCCGCTCTGCCTCGAAGCCCGGTCGCCTCTGTGCGCCCCCTCTCGTAGAGCCACCGCCGCGGTCGACGCCGACCCGCCCTGCCACCGTGGTTGCCTCTCGCCGTCCCCACCTCGTCTTCCCCGACCCGGCCCTGCAGAGGCCGCGTGGACGCCGTCCGCGGTCCTCTGATCCCAGCGCGTCGCGCGGTGTATTCTGTCAGTGTTTACCAAAGTGAAGAACTGCTTCTGAAGATGTACTGCTATAGAGATGTGGTGATGTTGAGTATGTGGTACTGTGTCTCCTGCGAGATTTGTGCGTGTACTGAAGGATTCCTTCAGGGAAGCGACAAGGAGTGTCACTGTAGTTTTGGTGATGCTTGTGCTGTGGAGGTGTTGCCTCGGTGGACATGCCTTGGTACTACGGCAGCTCAGAGTCCATCGCCAAGATCTTCCGAAAAGAAACCAACGCCAAGTTTGGGGGCGACAAGATCGTCTTGTCGACAAGACCAATCCGATGCCACATCCCAAGATCTTCTTACCACATTCCAAGACCGTCGACACGGATCCAATTGCCAAGACCTTGAACCCCGACCTTGGTATCCGAAGACGCCGAGACCCCGGACGCCAAGTTCACCGTCCCGGATCCGAAGACCGTTCCGCCAAACCCCAAGACCCCCGAATTCGAACCCCCTCGGTGAACCCCAAGATCGCCGATAACCGATGTGTGACCCCGATCCGAGCCCCCCTATTTTTAAAAATGCCATCTATATAAATTGTTGCATATTAATTGTCATGCTTGCACTCATATCATGTGGTTTGGGGGCTTTTAGCTGATTCACCTCATAATTAAATATGGAGACCATATGCGGGCTTTTCTAGTCTTATATTTGGCTTCATTTAAATTTGTGTAGCGAACCGATGCCATGTTTTGCCTTGTTAAGCCAACATTTAAATTGCAGGGGTACCTAAACAACTTAAACCTTCCATTTAATTGTTGAGACCCCGGTTCCGCTTAATATTGCCTAATTGCACCGCATCTTTGCCATGTCATACATCATACATGCATCATGGCCGATCTTTTACCCTAGTATTAAGTAGTGCATCCAGTGTTTCTTCTAGTGCTTTACTTCTTCATGGATTATGCCGATGAGTGGATGCGAGTGTTGACCTGATCTCCGGTGAACCTTCAGCAGTGTTTCCCAGGTGAGCATCCTTCCCCTTTCTACCTATTTTGCATTTATAGTCTTTATTTCCTCCTGTTGATCTATTGCTATCCATGTCGCGATGCTTGAGCGTTTCGTACCAATTAAATCCCATGCAACCTTTATATTGCCTTGGACACCTCCTATTACCTGTTGTTTGGTAGATAGATGGCCTTGCGAGTCGTAGATGCTTGCTCAGGTGTTGTTGTGCGGCGTCGATGTCCCACAATTGTTGGAGGTTGCCAGATGCTTTATGGTGGAGATGATCATGGCTTTTATTACAACTTGATAATTAAAATGCTGGGAATAGATATAACTAATGAAGAGGCACCGGTGGGCAATAGCTAATATTTGGTTTTTAACCACTCACTTGTGTCCCGTAGGCCCCGAGTACTTGATACCTGTTCCTTGACTATCGCACTATCCGCATGTGGGACCATGAATCCCCTTAGCCAGAGCTTGATTCATTTCTTATTTCTTGGGGCCACAAACTAGTTTGGGGCTTTATTACTATCCTGTACTTATGCCATGCTTTACTTCTTTATTTACGATTGTGCGTGGAGCACCTGTACTGTTTTAGAACGTGGAATGTTTTCGCGGTATCGACAAGCCCAGTCACACTTTCGGGTTCCCAGTCGTTTACAGCCATTGTCACAAACTCTGGGTCCGTCTTGGAGCCGGCCAACTTCGTTGCAGGTAGCTTAGTGGGGTGGCCCCCTGAAATGATTTATGAATCCTGTGAATGCTTTGTCGTGAGGCCTCGTTGTGTTTTATTTGGTCCTTCCCAAGGTTGATCGTGTGTGTGTTGCTATTTGTGCACCCCTGCAGGGTAAATCTTTCTGAAAGTCGTGTCCACAGTTATGGACGACTTGGAGCACTATATCTCGATCATAGACAAGGATAACTAAAGTAGTGCTATAAATTTGACTTAATATGTGACTAGTAATCAGCTTCACTACAATGGAATGGATAATAAAAGTGCCAACAACTGGTGGAACTGGGGTGTATGTTGTCATGTTATACCTGCCTAGTAAGTATCGCAACTCCAATGGAATGAAATAAAAGTGCCAACAACTGCTGGGTTTGGGATGTCACATGCTAATTGTATCTGACTGGTAAGTACCGCAACTACAACTGAATGGTTAACTAAAACTTCCCACTACTTATGCTATCAGGATGACTCATGCTATCTATATCTGACTAGTAAGTGCTGCAACTATAATAGAATGAATAAAACTGCCAACTGTGTGAGTTCCTCAGTCTGACTTCCTCGTTTGGTCTCGAGGGGGAATACCAGGATGGGTATGATTGGTGTTAGTATAAGGTTGGTTCCGGATAGGTCTTTCTTATCCCTCTCTAATAGCCGACATATGTATCGAGTCTCTATAGGTTGTTTAGTGCATGCTTTGCTGCCGCTTCAGTCCACCATACCTATGTAGGCGAGAGCCGCCGAATTCGAGCCTCGCCGTGTACTGGCCTTAGTACTGACGCTCCTCTTTTTCCCTTCGCCCTTTGTCGGCACCCCTTTTGTTTAGCAGGTACGAGTTCGACGTCGTTAGCAGGGTTACCCTTCCGGCTTGGCCTGGGTAGAGTTATGGACGCCATTGGTTATTCTTCAAGGCTCTTAGCCCCATTTGCATCTTATCCGTACTCGGATGTTGTATCGTTTTCGAGGTGATTTGGATCTTTGTACTGTATATCTGTATTCTTGACTCGATGAGACGTTGTTGTATATATATGTTCTGTGGGTCCCATCATGGACTATTGTGTAATGATATTACTTCATTTTCCACCCGCACGCAAGTGCCTGGTGGGCATCTTTGAATCATTTCTATGCGGGTTTGGCGAGAATCGCTGAAACTTGCATAGGGCCGATTCGAGGGTGTTACAAAGTGGTATCAGAGGCCAGCAATTACGATACCCCACTGGTCCAGCATGTAGGATAACCTAGCTAACGGCCGATGTAGAGTGTCAAAAATATTTTGCAAAGTCGGTTGGATAGATCTGATTAAGTCTGTTTTTACTCCTTATCCCTATGCTCTTCTCCTCTTACCTTTGCGTGTTTTAAATCTGTTCTCTTACCTCTCTTCGAGTCCAGGAATTCTCGTGGTTGGGTTTTCGTCGTATCTTCAGGGTTTCTCTCCTTCCTCTTGTAACGGTGTTGCTCCATCCGATCTTTATGCTATCTGAGGAATATTCCTCAGTTGTATCTTTCTGTGACCCAAAATTCACTAAAAAATTTCTTTGTATCATCCGATGTTTTCCAACGCGACAACATCATCTATGTTAGATCCGATGAAGAGCCTACATCATTCCTTTGTTTCTGAACATTGCTTGTGAAGATCTTCAGTCTAAATCCGAGAATGGGTTGCACGATTTTCTACTGCATGTGTAGAGTAATAGTTTGGGTGCGTGATGGATTGGCCCCCATGCCGACTACTCATTCTATTGGCTCTTGTACATTGAAGTGGATTAGGTGGAACCTTTTTCTCTCCTTTTATCGAAGTTAGAGGTGGCCTTATCTTTTGAGACCTTTATCTTTGACTTTGTTTCTCCGGAGTGTTCCCTTGGCGAACGTGAGCAATGATCCTTGTTGGTGGTGTCGCCGATTTCAACATGGAGCAAGAATCCTTGTTAGATGTGTCACGAGGATCTTCACGAAGCGAGAAGATTTAGACCTTCGGCCTTCTTCCCCGTACCATGAGGCGGATCTCAAGGGCGAGATCCATTGTTAGTGGTGTCGAATTGTAGCACCCCAGGTAAAACCACTACTAGAAATCACTTGGTGTTTCTATTTTGTGCATTATCATGACCGCATGCTCATGTCATCATGCCACATTGCATTTGAGCATCGTCATGTCATCATGCATGGTTTGCCTAAAACTATTTCCTAAAAGCCTAGTTTTGTTTTCTAAATTTCCCTGTCTTTATTTCAAATCAAACCCCCGGTCCGCCCGGATCTTCTATTTGTCCAAAACCTATTTGCAAAATAGTTTGTTTTAAAATAAACAAAATAAGTAATAAAAATGTTTTGTACCGGGGGAGGCCGCCACCGACCAGGCCTAGAGGGCCCAGCTGGCAGCAGCCTACCACCCCGGCAGATAGGTCCAACCCAAACCTCCATCTATCTAACCCCAGACCTAACCCTAACCCTATCTACCTACCCAGCCACACCCGACCGACCGACCTGCTCCCTTGCACCCGATCCCACGCGGTCAAAGACCCCCGGCCCCACCACTCTGCTTCCCCCGTACGCGAACACCACCAACCCCCACCCCGCGTCGCTCGTACGCGACCTTCCTCTCCCCCCAATTCCGAGGCGCCTCTGCAAGCCCCATCGCCGCCAGGAGCAGGGAAGCTCCCGATCGATCCGCCGCCCGACCTCACGCATCAAGCCCCGGTGCTGTTCGTTCTCAGCCCGACGCTCACGACGGCCGCGTGAGCCTCCTCCGCTAGCCCGCCAAGATCTCCCTGCCTCTCCCGATGCAGAGCGCCGCCGTCCCTCGCCTGCGCCGCTAGGGTCGCGCGACCCCCTCTGCTGCCCGCGTCTTCCTCTCCTCCAGCGTCGCTTGCTACTCCGCGCTAGTCTCGCCTTCTCCTACCTCCACGCCTGGCCTGAAGCCCCGCCGCCATCCTCGCATCATTCTTCCTCCCTCGCTCGCTTGTGCAGCGCCTCGGCCGTGCTCGCCTCGGCACCTTCCTCTAGCAGGCCACGGTCCCCTCCGCCACCAACCGCCTTCCGCCCCGAGCTCTGCCTCCGGTGGCCCCTCTCCGGTCGCCCCATCTCTGGCAGCTCGTCACCAACCCCGTTCTCCGGCCGCGCATGGCCCTGCTCTGCGGTCCCTTGAAGCCCGCCGTCGCCGCCTGCAAGATCCCGTCGGGCCGCTCTGCCTCGAAGCCCGGTCGCCTCTGTGCGCCCCCTCTCGCAGAGCCACCGCCGCGGTTGACGCCGAGCCGTCCTGCCACCGTGGTTGCCCCTCGCCGTCCCCACCTCGTCTGCCCCGACCCGGCCCCGCAGAGGCCGCTTGGACGCCGCCCGCGGTCCTCTGATCCCAGCGTGTCGCGCGGTGTATTCTGTCGGTGTTTACCAAAGTGAAGAACTGCTTCTAAAGATGTACTGTTATAGAGATGTGGTGATGTTGAGTATGTGGTACTGTGTCTCCTACGAGATTTGTGCGTGTACTGAAGGATTCCTTCAGGGAAGAGACAAGGAGTGTCACTGTAGTTTTGGTGATGCTTGTGCTGTGGAGGTGTTGCCTCGGTGGACATGCCTTGGTACTACGGCAGCTCAGAGTCCATCGCCAAGATCTTCCGAAAAGAAACCAATGCCAAACTTGGGGGCGACAAGATCTTCTTGTCGACAAGACCAATCCAATGCCACATCCCAAGATCTTCTTACCACATTCCAAGATCGTCGACATAGATCCAATTGCCAAGACCTCGAACCCCGACCCTGGTATCCGAAGACCCCGAGACCCCGAACGCCAAGTTCTCCATCCCGGATCCGAAGACCGTTCCGCCAAACCCCAAGACCCCCAGATTCGAACCCCCTCGGTGAACCCCAAGATCACCGATAACCGATGTGTGACCCCGATCCGAGCCCCCCTATTTTTATAAATGCCATCTATATAAATTGTTGCATATTAATTGTCATGCTTGCACTCATATCATGTGGTTTGGGGGCTTTTAGCCGATTCACCTCATAATTAAATATGAAGACCATATGCGGGCTTTTCTAGTCTTATATTTGGCTTCATTTAAATTTGTGTAGCGAACCGATGCCATGTTTTGCCTTGTTAAGCCAACATTTAAATTGCAGGGTACCTAAACAACTTGAACCTTCTATTTAATTGTTGGGACCCCGGTTCCGCTTAATATTGCCTAATTGCTCCGCATCTTTGCCATGTCATACATCATACATGCATCATGCCTGATCTTTTACCGTAGTATTAAGTAGTGCATCCGGTGTTTCTTCTAGTGTTTTACTTCTTCACGGATTAGGCCGATGAGTGGATGCGAGTGTCGACCTGATCTCCGATGAACCTTCGGCAGTGTTTCCCAGGCGAGCATCCTTCCCCTTTCTACCTATTTTGCATTTATAGTCTTTATTTCCTAATGTTGATCTATTACTATCCATGTCGCGATGCTTTAGCGTTTCGTACCAATTAAATCCCATGTAACCTTTATATTGCCTTGGACACCTCTTATTACCTGTTGTTTGGTAGATAGATGGCCTTGCGAGTCGTAGATGCTTGCTCAGGTGTTGTTGTGCGGCGTCGATGTCCCACAGTTGTTGGAGGTTGCCAGATGCTTTATGGTGGAGATGATCATGGCTTTCATTACAACTTGATAATTAAAATGCTGGGAATAGATATAACTAATGAAGAGGCACCGCTAGGCAATAGCTAATATTTGGTTTTTAATCGCTCACTTGTGTCCCGTAGGCCCCGAGTACTTGATACATGTGCCTTGACTATCACACTATCCGCATGTGGGACCATGAATCCCCTTAGCCAGAGCTTGATTCATTTCTTATTTCTTGGGGCCACAAACTAGTTTGGGGTTTTATTACTATCCTGTAATTATGCCATGCTTTACTACTTTATTTACGATTGTGCGTGGAGCACCTGTACTGTTTTGGAACGTGGAATGTTTTCGCGGTATCGACAAGCCCAGTCACACTTTCGGGTTTCCAGTCGTTTATAGCCATTGTCACAAACCCTAGGTCCGTCTTGGAGCCGGCCAACTTCGTTGCGAGTAGCTTAGTGGGGTGGCCCCCTGAAATGATTTATGAATCCTGTGAATGCTTTGTCGTGAGGCCTCGTTGCGTTTTATTTGGTTCTTCCCGAGGTTGATCGTGTGTGTGTTGCTATTTGTGCACCCCTGCAGGGTAAATCTTTCTGAAAGCCATGTCCACAGTTATGGATGACTTGGAGCACAATATCTCGATCATAGACAAGCATAACTAAAGTAGTGCTATAAATTTGACTTAATATGTGACTAGTAATCAGCTTCACTACAATGGAATGGATAATAAAAGTGCCAACAACTGGTGGAACTGGGGTGTATGTTGTCATGTTATACCTGCCTAGTAAGTATCGCAACTCCAATGGAATGAAATAAAAGTGCCAACAACTGCTGGGTTTGGGATGTCACATGCTAATTGTATCTGACTGGTAAGTACCGCAACTACAACTGAATGGTTAACTAAAACTTCCCACTACTTATGCTATCAGGATGACTCATGCTATCTATATCTGACTAGTAAGTGTTGCAACTATAATAGAATGAATAAAACTGCCAACTGTGTGAGTTCCTCGGTTTGACTTCCTCGTTTGGTCTCGAGGGGGAATACCAGGATGGGTATGATTGGTGTTAGTATAAGGTTGGTTCCGGATAGGTCTTTCTTATCCCTCTCTAATAGCCGACAGATGTATCGAGTCTCTATAGGTTGTTTAGTGCATGCTTTGCTGCCGCTTCAGTCCACCATACCTATGTAGGCGAGAGCCGCCGAATTCGAGCCTCGCCGTGTACTGGCCTTAGTACTGACACTCGTCTTTTTACCTTCGCCCTTTGTCGGCACCCCTTTTGTTTAGCAGGTACGAGTTCGACGTCGTTAGCAGGGTTACCCTTCCGGCTTGGCCTGGGTAGGGTTATGGACGCCATTGGTTATTCTTCAAGGCTCTTAGCCCCATTTGCATCTTATCCGTACTCGGATGTTGTATCGTTTTCGAGGTGATTTGGATCTTTGTACTGTATATCTGTATTCTTGACTCGATGAGACGTTGTTGTATATATATGTTCCGTGGGTCCCATCGTGGACTATTGTGTAATGATATTACTTCATTTTCCACCTGCACGCAAGTGCCTGGTGGGCATCTTTGAATCGTTTCTATGCGGGTTTGGCGAGAATCGCTGAAACTTGCATAGGGCCGATTCGAGGGTGTTACAGCCAAGCGGCTGACATTATTGATGGTGCTCCCGTTATATATATGTGGTACGATCTGGTGTGACTAAGGTGTGCCGGGGAGTTTGTTTCCAGGGAGGTGTCTGACTCTCTGGGTGAAAATCCTGCTCGACTTCGTCGGTGCTGTTGACGACAACACATGTGGGTGTTGTTTGCCTTATTGAAGGCGTCATCGAGGAGATCTAACATCTTTTACCATTCTTGGATCTTGTCTTCCGATGAAAACCGTGATATGTTTATCCGACGGGTGATGGCGACGTTCTCCATGTCGCTACTTTGATGGAAGCATCGCCTCGAACACAAGATCCTTTGGTGGGAGCACATGGTTTGCGGTTGAGCGGTTGGCAGGACATCATCAATGGCGTAGTGTTGATGGAGTTGCGGTGTGGTGTGTTGCCGGCGGTGGCAGGAGCACTCCTGACATACGGGTGGTGACATATTAGTCATGTTTGTTGTCCTCTTGACACCGGAGTGGCACATGCCCGCCCCCTTCAGATATTTCTTCTCTCTCCGGTGACGTTGAAGTCGGCGAACAAGCTCATGGCAGCTGTGTCAATGTGATAGGTTTGGAGCGACCTTGGTGCTGTTGTGACAAAATCAAGGTCATCGGACCATAAACACGATGGATGATGTAAGATGATGTTGCTTGCTCCAATGGTTTTCTTTTCTGTGTCATTGTGCGCCTTCTTGGTGCTTCGTATGCCTAGTGGTGCTCTTGTGGATGCAAACGTTTTGCCTGGTTTTTCTCAAATTAACCGAGCAATCTAGGTCTCTGTACCTTTTTTCACTAACGCAATGACTATAATAGTTCTCCTGCTGTTATTAAAAAAACTTCTTCACATATCTTGTCACACCGAGGCTTCAGCTTCAGCTCAGGATCTGTTTGGTTGGGATTATTTCTAGCTTATGGATTTTGATATATAAGTCACAAAGTATCTAGATAGCTTTGACATTGTTTTTTTATAAGCATCTAAATGGTGTTATCCTCTTATGGAAGGCAGGGTCGGGGAGGAGCGGTGGTATCCTCTCTAGGTGTCATAAAAGTATCCAAGGCCACCAGAGGCGGACGATCAACTTTCCCGGAGAGGATAAGAGCACCTCCAGCCGTAGTGTCACCCGAGCCATTTTTTGCGATAAAATGGGCCTCATGGTGGTGGTGGTTGTGGGGGGGGGGGGGATTCACATCCATGCGCCCTAGTTTGGTCCTCGAGTCCACGATTTTGATGGGAAAACAACACACAAATTTGGCTTAAATTTGTCACCTTCCACATAAATTTGGCATAAATTCGGCTAATGATTCGACCAAAGCTAGCAAATAGTACAACAAAGCACAAAATCCGACATGAATTTAACAAGTTTTGAAACACAAATTAAAACACACCAAATTAGGTGTTGCCTTTGTGCCTCTACAGGTGCTCCACTAGATCCTACTGCAATTGTTGATGCACATGTGGTTCTTGGATCTCCTAACGTATAGCAAGGAAGGTAACCCATGATGCTGACACCTCGTGATCAATAGCTACAAGAGGACCCTGTCTTAAATATGGTTCACTGTTAGTCCCCGGCTCCTCCTGCTCACTCTCAATGATCATGTTGTGTAAGATCATACAAACATTCATGACTTTCCACATCCGATCTTTCAACCAAGTCAGAGTGGGGTACCAGACAAAAGCAAATTAGTCTTGGATCATACCAAATGCCGCTCGACATTTTTCCAGCAAGCTTCTTGCTCCTTGGAAATTTTTGAAATGTTGGGAATATGCCCTAGAGGTAATTATGTGTATGATGATGTAATTATCCATGTATTCATAAAGTTATTAAGTTGTCCTTGTATGAACATCTGATATGTATCATTGAATATGTGATTTAGTTGTGAAACTATATATTCCTGTTGTTCATACTAGATGTCCTTAGTCATCGAGGTTGTGTTGGACACACAACTTAGACTAATGTGAAAGTCGGTTAATGACTTAGTTTCACTTGTCATGGGCATGGTGATGCTATTCCGACTTACATGGATTCAACTAAAGAGTTTACCGAGTCAGAATGACCCATATTAAGATACAACCAACAAGTCATCATTTGTATGTCTCAATCAATATAATCCTTATACCTGAAGTTGTCACACCATCCGAGTTGTGTATCAGCCAACTTAAGTTCTATTAAACGTTGTTCCATCATAGGGCAGTTATAAAGGCAGACTTCAGGTCAACTGAGAATCAAGTCATGTGATATGGATAACCAAGATGGGTTTTCCCCTTCAACTAGAGAGATATTCTATGGGCCTATGAGATCCTAGCACATGCCTTAATAGGATTGTTAGGATACTCATACCAACAAGTTACAACTTCTTTTCCGGGATTCATCTTCAAAGGAACTCTAGATTAAGCGTGCTTGGCCTTGAGAAATTTGAGGATGGATGACCGACCAGAAGTTGCTCCCATGTGCACACGAGTGAGGACAAAGTGCATAGAAAAGACTAGTGTTGGTCCCGTGGGGGTAGTCTAGAGATCCTAGTAAGCTGCCAGGGTGACAACCACCGGTCGGGAGAGGCAGGGGTGTTACAAAGTGGTATGATAGTCGATCCTCGCGGTTACATGGGCGTGTGCAGGTTAGTGGCGCGGACATGTGGAGCATGGCGTGTGTGGCCTACAGTGGACACGGCATGGCACATGTGCCGGCACTGGATGCATAGACATGTGCCAAGAGAGAACGTTCATGTCTTGTGGTTGATCGACAAGGGTGTCGATCTTCTAAGAGTGGTTGTATGTTAGATCCTGCCACATGGCTTAATAGGATTGTTACGATACTCATACCAACAAGTTTCAACTTCTTTTTCTAGGCTCATCTTTAAAGGAACTCTAGGTTAAGCGTGCTTGGCCTAGAGAAATTTTAGGATGGGTGACTGACCAGGAAGTTGTTCCCGGGTGCGCACGAGTGAGGACAAACTATGCAGAAAATACTAGTGTTGGTATATGGGGCTAGTCTAGAGATCCTAGTCAGCAGCCAGGGGTGACAACCACTGGTCCGGAGAGGCCAGGGTGTTACAGGGCCCTCTCTGGAGAGAGAGTTGAGATATTAAAGGGATGATAATGATTTGCCTATAACTCGACAAGGTATATCGCGAGGCAAAATTGTCACATCCCAAAATTTTCCAAATTTTGAAATGTGAAAAAACTTAAACAAAGTGAAGAATCAAGTTCTTTGAAATTCAGAAGGAACAAAAACTTTTGGAACATTTAATATAATGCCTCAAAAACCCAAGCCAAACAAAATGATTTTGTTTGTGAAGTGGTGTGCATGTTTTAAAATCCCAAATCATGAAGCATGCATGAGCATCTTGACTTGGTTGCATTTTAAAAACCTAAGAGAAGTGAAAAATATCTCAAACCCTAAAACTCTAATTATTTGTTAATACTAAGAACAACACAATACTATGGATATACTCCATATTTATATTAAACAAAAGAACTCCTATGAGAGATAAAAAGATAAAGGGCAAAATAATAAAACAATAGAGATTTGGTTTCATCCAATTTGGATTCATGGATAAAAAGATATGAATTATTTGAGAATAGAATTCAGAAAATACAATATTAGCTATTAAAGCCAAAGTGAATAAATTTGATTAGAAAAATTTGAGTTGGAAAGTAAATGTGTTCTATAATGCCCTAAAAACCTAATTTGAGTTTTACAAATTTTTAGAAATTTGTTTGATTCAAATTGGATCGCTAAATCAAAAGTTTTTGGAGAAAACAGAAAAAGAAAAACTGAAAAAATAAGCAAAGAGGAAAAAAATAGCAGCAGCACAGCCAGCCTGCTCGGCCCAAACCCTAGCCCACCAAGCCCACCCGGCTCTCCCCTTCTCCCCCTCTGTTTCTCACCATCCCCCTCTTTGCCCCCCTCTCACTGACGTGCTAGCCCCACCTCCACGTCACCCTCCACCTCACCTTCTTCCACCGCGGGGACGAACTGCCTCTCTCCCTCCCTCTGCCGTTTCTAATCGGCTCGAATTCGAGCGTTTCCATGTTTAATACTCCACTCCGACCACAGCCTCTTAATACCCACCCCTCCTCTTCGTTTTCCCCTCAGACACCGCCACCTGAGAGCCACTAGGCTGCTGGAAATTGAGCTCGAACCACCGCAGTCGCCGGCGAGCTCCGACGACGATTCCGGCGAGACGCAGGTTCCCACCGCCCTCTTTTTTCCACAACCAGCTTGTACAGGACCTGGCACACCTCTCTGACCTTCTGCTTTGTCTGCTCGAGCCCCAGGGCGACTCCACCGTCTCGGAGACGCGAGCTCCACCGTCGGCAGGTACTCCGGCGAGGAATCCCCGGCGAATCCGAGCGCCCCTTCATCGACCGCGACCATCCCCGAGACCACCTCGACCACGGCGATCGCTGGTAATAGTCCACGGTCTCCCTGCCCCTTTAGAACCACCGGAGCGCCACCCACCCGACGCGCCGCCGCCGCGCGCCGTCGCCAACGCCGCCAGTCCGTGGCCAACGCGCTGAGCGCCGTCCGATCTGTCACCAACGGTTGAGATTAGATCCTTAGCCGAAGAGGTATTGGCCGATCTGGTTCGTCCATTTCCACTTAGAATCCAACGGCCCGCAGCGGTCAATCCAACCGAATCGGTACCAGCCAATAAGATTACGCCACGTCAGCCATGGCGTCTGTTTAAATTAGAAAATAGATAGAATTTGTATTAAACTTAGAAATTCAATAACGTTTGATCCACAATTTAGAAAAATACAAATTTGGTGTCCATGGATTCAGAAAAATGAGGGCTTCACTGCTGAGGCCTTATCTCACCCTTTTGCTTCTGAAAATTTAGAGTTTTAGGCAGAACCTTTTTAGGAGTATTTTACCCATAAAAATTGTTTTGTAAATTATTTTTGGGTGAATCTTTTTGCCATAGAATGAAAATTGAACCCTCTGTCTAGTAAGACCAAATTATAAATTTAGTTGACTATACATAATAACATGGAAATTATTTAGTGAGTATAGCCTTTCCAAATACTAGAAATTATTGCTAATTGTTACAATTGCACAAATGGTTGCATTTGTAATCTTGCAATTATAAAATGTTCAGAAAACAGTTAGTAATGTTCAAAACCTTTTTATAACAATTTTTACAATAAAAATTGCCATCTTGCATGCTTGCATATTTTGCATGATTTTTGTAATGCCATTTGTGTTGATCTTGTGCATGTTTTGTTTTGGTTGTTTTGTTTGATAGATTGTGTGGATTGTCAAGTGTGTTACTGCGAAGAGTGTACCAACACCACCAACTACTGAGGCAAGTGACACTATCATCCATGTCCTACTATTTTCATTACACTTAGTGGATCTTGTAGTATGCATGATAAGACTACTATGATACTATGCTATGCTATGTCCTATTTAGGATATCCTTTATATCTTCCTTAGTGAAAACACTATAGTTGTAGTATGCTTAGCCCTGCTATAGATTCAGGGTGGAATATACCATATCGTGATTATATGAAGTGTTGGAAAAATATATGTTTTATATAATAAAACAAGTACTCAATGAATCACCTGGGTGGAATGTGGATACTCAGTTGAGAATAAGGTGGCAACGAAGGGAACCATATCTATGGCAATGTCTTTTGTGTGTGCACTAGAATAATACCACCCAGGGACTTAGAGATTGAACATGTTTCTCGTATAGTGTCTTTCATGTACAGCCACATGTCAAATGGGCTCTGGCCTAGTCAATTACATAGTGGGAGACCCATGCATTGGTACCTCTTCAAGTTAACTAGAATTATGTATTGAAAGTATATCCTTGCATTGGTGCCTGGTAGACATGCTAGCATTATGTATTGGGAGGAATTCTATGGAAAGACTTTGTAACATTCTCGATCTGCCGGTACTCCATCTTGGTGAGTACTAATCCAGCAGGCACTGGTGGCGTCAAGACGAGATTGTGTCTTGTGGGTAAAGTGTACTACTTCTGCAGAAGATCAAATTCTAAGTACTTAGCCGTGTCCCCGGTTATGGACAACTCTAAGCAAGTAAGGCCTGAAGCTATGGAAGATCTCGACATTCTAATTTCTCAAAGTAAAACTTGATGGTGACAACAAGAGAGTAGAGGCACTTGGAGTTTGCCAAGGAGTTCAGAAAGTTGTTGAAAGATCAAAACCATTTTGCAAAGATAGGATAAAACCATGTTGCTTTCTGCAAATAGGCCCAAGCTCTACTTAGCCAAATATGCATGTAGTGATAGTCCAACTTATATTCACCAACTTGTGACACTTGCCAATACATTCAAAGTATTGACCCTTTGTGGCGGCAACCTATCATGTTGTAGGTATATTCTATTGATGAGCGAGGAACGATAATAGGATTACGAGTCTGCACCCAACATGTTTGCCTGTGGCACTTGAAGATGAAAGACTCCATGCTTTACTTGTATTCTACTGCTTTGTAATAAGATAGCCTATGGCTATGAGTTTGTAATAAAGTATTCATATTCTAGATCATGCGATGTAATATGACCTTTGTATCTTGATATTACATGTTAAACTATGGGTGCTAGCTATTCGATCTAGGGACTAGCACTGTAATCACAGGGATTCGAACCAAGCCAGGTTTGGGTCTTTAGAAAAATGGACTTGAACGTAAGTCATATTGAAAAGGCATGTCGTCATGACTCTTAGCACTTGGGAGTCAGAACATTCTGCTAGGAGCCACTACCATTGATCGATTATGAGTCAAACTCAAATCATGTCCAAGTCTCCCTGAGCCTGTAGGGTCACACACTTAAGAGAGAGAGCTAGTTGGATGTGAATCGTATTGAAAGCATGTCGTTCAGGTTGGACCCGAACCATACACGAACTAGGTTAGTGAGTTGGACTCACAATGACTAGAATGGGCATTTAGTGGATGGGCCACAAGTGTTGTGTAGCCCACCACCACTTCCTATTGGGGCACAAGAATGCCAAGGGGCATGGTAAGATCACACCACGCATTGGAAACCCTCGCCCCATTTTCAGTACAGTCACCGTACGGGACCTAGCATTCCACCGCTAGTGCTCTGTCTTGTACATGTAGATACCGGTAGATGTGTTGTACTTTTAGCGGATTGGATCATGAGACTGCACTACATCAATCGACATGCTTCATCAGTAATTTTCATCCGCGCTTCTAGTGGTAATCCTCATGGCCTTCTACCTTAGCTAGATCTTGAGAGAACCACGTAGGAAAAAGGTTTTGTTTATATCTGCGTGGCCCAACAGAAATTCTTGCCTACAATAGGATTTGAGATAGTCTTCATAAATGTTGAACATCTTGGATAGATGCCATCTGTCAGGTAGTATCCTTTGTTGTAGTGGTGCCCACTGATCACATAGTCCATCAGGGGAGCATGACCTTCAACAAGCTCGACAAAGACATTTGAGCACTATAGGACGTTGATGTCATTATGGGATCCTACCATCCCAAAGAAGGAATGCCAAATCTAGAGATCCTGTGTAGCTATTGCCTCAAGTGTCACACTGCAAGCTCCTTTGTGGTATTCTTACATTCCCTACCAAGCAAATGGGCAGTTCTTCCATGCCAAGAAAATCCTCTGGCTTCATCGTTGCTAGGATCTGAGCAATGTCTTCAGCATTGGGTGATCTCAAGTATATTGGTCCAAACACTGCAACCATTCCCCTAGAGAACTTCTACATGCACTCAATGGCGGTGGAATTGGCCATGCGTCGATAGTCATCTTGTTTATCACCTAGAGCTGCATATGCAACCATCCTCAAAGCATCCGTGCACTTTTGAATTGAGGAAAATCCTACTATGCTAGTGTAGTCCTTCTTGCATTTGAAGTAGGTGTCAATCTCCCGGATGGCCTGCACAATCTTGATGAAGAGCTTCTGGTCCATCCTAAAATGGTGCTGAAATATTGTCTCGCCGTGTAACAGATCATTGGCGAAGTAGTAGGCATACAACATGAGTGCCCCTTCAAACGCTACCCTAACTTTCTCTTGCAGCGACCAAGTGCCGATCCACCACGCTGTGGCTTTGTATTCTGTGCGTGCAAGATGGCCATGAAGGTGAGTATCTTCAAGTGTTCTTCATCGTTTATGCCTGCGGCAGTCTTCTCCTCCATCATGATGGCAAACATCTCCTCGTTGTTGGGGTCCATCACCGAGTAGGAAAAATGCCAAGCACTTTGCGGACGTGGTTGGCGAGGATATGCCACAGAAGCTGCCCACATCATGGAGTCACCATGAAATCTCGGGGAACAGGAAGGTGGAGGTTGGTGCACTGGAAGACTCCCTTGCTAGCGGCGAGCTTTGGGCGGAGTAGGGAGGGGTGGTGCGGACGGTTGCATGGTGGCAAGGGGAAGGAGAGGGGAAGAGGTGGGGCAATAAAGCAAATCACGGCAGGGATATGTGTTGTCTCACCGACAGAGCTAGCCAACTCACCTTTTCCCTTCCATTGGTGCCCCCAATAGCACCCCAATGTGCTGGATTCAGCCTGGGTTCACCAGCTCAAAGTTCTGCCCAATTTGGGAAAAAATTGGCTTCTAGAGGATGAATGGGAGGAAAACGCTTTGCCAGTGCAAAAAATCCTCCCGGGGGCTGGCTGGAGATGGTCTAACACTGTCCCTCCCTGACCCCGCCATCCCACCTAACCCCCTATGGAACTGACTTGCCTCGTCACCATCCAGCCTCCAAGAGATCATTGGTGCCAGTAGTTTATACTCCAGCCTTATGTTCTTTGTCAATGTCCCGTCCTCGATATCCCATGCCATGTCCCCTCCCTAGCCTGCTTGATTCAGGCAGGGATTCCCGGTTCCCAGCCAACAAACCTACTTGCGAGGCTACATGATCAACGTTAGTAGTTCCATGGCCCTCCTCTTGGTCGCCATGGAGCAACAAGTTTGGTCCTCCTACTCGATCGTCGGCGGGCAACCGACCTCCCCTGTGCGTGCTAGGTCCCATAGCCGGGGATAGAAGTCCCGATGTGGCCATGGAGGTCTCAGGTCTAGGCTAGAGGGTCTGGATCCTAGGCACCTCCTTTTGTTTCTTTTTATTGGTTACTTTGGAAATTTTAGATTGAGATCTGGTTTCCTGTTGAATCTAGATGGCCCTATTTGAATCTTATGTTCAACCCCATGAAGTTTTTATATTCTTTCAAGTTCTAGTGAAGTTTCTTAGATGTGTTTATAAATTATGTATGAAACACATATGTTTCTGTTAATTATGTATGAATAATATTTCTTGATACCATTATAAATCCCCTAAGTTTCTATCAAGTTTATTTCATGTCTCCATGAAGTTTCTTTTCCAAGATCCAAAAATATTTTTAGAGTGAATGTTCCAGGATTTAATTTTTATTTACACATGAAACTTGTATGTATCTTCTGTAAATCTTGACACCTTTGTTTGGTTGTTAGGCACAGGAATTTGCATGCTCTAGCGCCAATTTCTTGGTGGACGGGAGGACTAGACGCATAAACTTTGTGTTCGTGTCCTGACCATCGGATGCATGATGGAGCACATAAACAAAAAAATCATTTGTGAAACAAGTTACTAAAGGGGCCTTGTGGATAAATCAAAAAATTATTGACCTAAAAAATCAGAAAACAAAGCAGCAATGTGCAATACTACTTTCTATTCTAATTTGTGACAAATATTGGTATAGTTAAGGTAAAAGAATTTAGAATAATTCGAATTTAGATTTGAGATTCAAAATGCGGTAAAAATGGTGAGAATTATGATTCTTAACCAGGGGTTGAATCTTGCAAAATCCTTAGTACTTTTCTGACGAAATGACTTGTTGTGTATCAAAAAAATGATTTTTGGGAGAAAATCATAGGCAAGCTATGAGGTACTGCTAGTTTAAATTAGACCTACTTCCTACTAAACTAACTGAAACTTGTCTAAATTGTGATAGGTGTATGAAAAGATTTCAGATGCAACCAATTTGGTTAATTGTCCATAAAATGTGGTATACTATTTATGAAAAAATGGGTGGTGCATTTTCCCAATAAATTCTTGATAGTTGCTTCACAAAAATCATCATTTCCCACAAGGAAAATGGAAACGAATTTTCTATCCAAATAAGTAAATTCCTTTGTCAACATTGTTTCATATTCCAAGATGCACACATGGGCACATTATCGCAAGCTATGCCATAGTTATGGTCATGACATAGCTCATTTCCTTGAAAGCAATGAAATTTTGTATGTGGTACCTCATTTCTGTGAACATTTTTTAGAATAATTGCGATATTTCAAGTTTGTTATTTCCCCTGCAACAAAGTCACATAAAAAGACAATCTGTGAAGGTTACATTTTTCTACTTTTTGATTTCTGAGACTAGACTTAAAATATGATCAAAATGCTGGGCATTATGGTTCTTAGCTAGGAATTGAATCTTGCAGAACCCTTAGCGGATATCTGACAAAATAGCATGTTGTGTACCTAAAAATTAGTTTTGGAAAAACTCCTGGGCAAGATATGGGGTACCTCGAGTTCAAATTTGACCCACTTCTTACTAAACCAGTAAAAACTTGTCTATATTGTGTGAGGTGTCTCGAAAGATCTTAGTTGCAACCAATTTATGAATTTTCCTTGAAATTTGGTCTACTTTTTATGAAAAATGGGGTGGTGCATTTTCCAACACATTTTTGGTAACCGCTTCACAAAAACAAGCTTCCCGCAGTAGCAAAATGGAAAAATGATTTTCTGTGGAAATAAAATGAGAACTTGTTTTGGAGACATTGTTTGCTATTTGAAGATGCACACATGGGAAAAATATGGGTACATTCACAAACTACGCTATGGTTATGTTCACGAGCTAGCTCATTTCTCTTGAAAGCCATGAATCTTCGTATGAGACAGCTCGTTTTTGAACACTTTTTTAGAATAATTTCCATATTCCAAGTTTGTTATTTTTCCCTACAAGCAAGTTAGATAAAATGAAGAATTGCCAAGTTTTACTTTCTTTGAATTTTTGAGGCCGATTTCAAAATGTGGTCAAAATGCCAGGTATTATAGTTCTCAGCGAGGGTGCAAAACCCTTAGCGGATCTCTAAGGAAATGACATGTTGCGTACCTAAAATAAATTTTGGAAAAACCCATGGACAAGCTAGGAGGTACCTTTAGTACAGTTTTGGCCCACTTCCTACTAAACTGAGAAAAACGTGTCTAAATTCTGAGAGGTGGTTGGAAAAAATTTGAGACGCAACCAATTGGTGAGTCGTCCATGAAATGTGGTCTACTATTTAAGAAAAATGTGGTGGTGCATTTTCTCAATATGCATTGGTAGCTATTTAAAAAAACAAACACCCTTTTCGGCACTTGGAATGTAGATTTTCTCTGCAAATAAAATGTGAACTTCCTTTAGCGACATTGCTTGCCATTCCAAGATACACACATGGAATAGTATAGAAAAATTGTCACAAACTAAGCCATCCTTGTGGTCATGACCTAACTTATTTTCCTTGAAAGCCATGAATCTTCGTACATGGTACCTCATTTCTATGAAAACTTTTTTTTTATAATAATTGCTATATTACAAGTTAGTTGTTTTTCCTACAACTAGGTCACATGAAATGACAAAGTGCAATTGTTTTACATTTTTTATTTGTTTCTTAATTTTGGAGGCTGATTAAAAATGCTGTCAAAAAGGCGGGAAATATTGTTCTTAGCTAGGGGTTAGATCTTGCAAACCCTTAGCGAGTCTTCGATGAAACGAAATCTTGTGTACCGAAAATGATTTTTGGAAAGCAATCATGGGCGAACTATGAGGTACCTAGAGGGGTTTACAATAGAAAACAATAATTTTTCTAACTAGCGCAACACCAAATGGTAGGATCTATGTAGGAGTAATGCTGTAACGGAGAAGGTTTTGGTAATATACCCTTGTAGACCGAAAGTGTTTACCATTCATGCAAAACATGGATGATGTAGTCATACTCGTAGCCGATCTTAAGGTCACATTGTTCCTCGCACGATAATCTAGGTGCGATAAGTGGAAGCACCTCCATGGTCTCGCACATGTCCGGTGTTCGATGACGACCTCTGAGCTCCTTGATCCAACCAGGATTGTGGAAATAAACCTTCCAGAACCGCGGATCCAGCAGCGCGATAGCGTGCCAAAGCGTCGTCTCCTACACACATAGTTCTTCTTGGAACCGCGCTAGGGCAAGAGCCGACGATAGAGAGAGATTCTCTAAGGAAACTGCCCTAGAGAATATATTGAATTTGTGCGTCTTTTTACCTACCATAGGACCCTCCTTATATAGGGGAGAGAGGGGAACCCCCATCCACTCAAGTCCTGGGATGGGACTAAAGGGAGAGGAGGGAGGAGGCATGCGTGCCAAGGAAGGAGGGCCAGCCGGCCGGCCGGGGTGGGCCCTGTGCTTCAGGCCCATGGAGGGGTCGGTGGCTGGGTCGGCCCCACCCCGCGTGCCTACCCTAGGCAGCGGTGGCTTGCCTCTTGGGCCTTGTTCCCTCCTGGTACTTGGCCCATTAGGGAAGTTTGCCCATTAACTTTAATTTTAAGTATTATTTTAATATTTACTCCAACAATTAATACGAAATACATATTATAAAATTACCTTTTGATCTGAAACACCTTTCAGCTCACTTCGAAGAACTTTGGATCCTCCTGAAACGATTTTGGTTTTCTCATGGAACACTTCTGGCATTCTCATATCTTTGTTCCCGTCATCCCGATGTTTCCAAAACGATCTCCAAGCGTCATAAAACCCTTAAGTGTGTTACCCTACGGTTTAGGAATATCATAAACATGATCGATACGCCTCTCAGATCAATGATCATTAGCAGGATCGGGATATCCATAATGACCACTATGCATTTAATGATATCAATGTCATTTGAACCATAAACGATGAGTCCAATTCCATCTGTTACTTCGATACCTGACTTGTCCAAGACCTGATCAGCAGTATCACGATACCTTGTTCAACCTTGTTACGGACAAGTGCTGCTTTAATCGTTCCCGTGATATTCCATTCCTGTGACCTAGTCCCACACTACGCAACTTATGGATGTAATGTTACCGAGTGGGCCTAGTGTATCTACATGTCGCACAGGTAAACAAATCATGATCTCGATGTATACGCCTCAACATATCCCTCTGAAATACTAATATATACCTTTATGATCACCCTGTTACTGTGTGATGGTTGATGTAAATCTAAGCAGCCTCGGGTGATAGCGATTAAATATTATCTCATGGTCAAAGGAGTAGGATACTTCGTTTTTAATTATTGCAACGATGAACTATACGACTTGATCGTGTCACAATACTTATATTGGGTAATGGCCATCACATCATTCACCAGTGACATAACTTCATTGTCAAGGCATAAATGCTCCATGATCAGGAAACCTTGATCATTGATGTCCAATGAACTAGTTGAACATAGGCTGCTAGGGACTCTAGTTTGTTTACAGCCAGCGGCCACGGGAAACATGAGCTAACAAAGTGTGAAGGGCCTAAAAACGTGGTGGTTCTGCGCATGGAGACATACTACAAAGTTGAATGTCGTACGAGGCAATTTTCAACGACATAACAACCAAGAGAAGTACCAAGAGCAAAGTAGAACAGATATGGCCAGCAATCATCCGCTTATATCGTTGTATAATTTCTCGATGCTAATTGTGGTCAAATACATGAAGGCCGCAAGTTTGTTTTTGCACGATGTATGCTTACTTTCACACAAATCCTTTATACAATGGACAGGAATAATTAGTTTACATAGAAGAGCACACACTAAGTTACAATGGACATGAATAATTAGTTTACATAGAAGAGCACACACTAAGTCTGTCATCACCTTTTTTCTAATTTTACAAAGGACGTTGCATCATTTCTCGAGAAGAAACTCGATCGTAAGAACTCATGCAAGGTGATTCGGATGTACCGTAGCTGTCTTCTTGTTAGGACCGGTGGAGATGCCAAGATGGTGAAATGCTCGCTCACCTCACACGACACCGCTAGCAGGCATCTCTAGTCGACGATCAACGATGGAGTTTGTAGGAGAACGTACATGCCTGCAGCTCGGTGGAGGTGCCCTCGTCGTCAACGGCTCACCACGACTGCTGCTGCTGCTCGGTCAGCCTGCAAGTGCACGGTGTACCGCTGTTAGACCCATGGTCCTGCTACAGTCGCCGTAGCTTCGTAATAACTAAAAACGAGGAGGTTGTTGCTAGTGCCCCCGTTCTCCTTAATTGGTAGAGAAAATAAAATACCTCACAATAGCTCTGGTTGTGCTTGGTGATGTTGATGTGCTTGCCACTGTTATCCCTTTAACACTGCTCGTCCAATTCTCTTCAACTCTCAGATGCCTGTTGCAGATCAACTTCTATTCATGCTCCAGCAAGAAATATACCATGATTTTGTAATACATGGTACTTCCTCTGTTCAGAAATATAAGACATTTTAGCTTTGTGAAATAAATGTATTCGTTTTTAGTGTATAGGTTCACTTTGAACTTCTATGAATCTATACACTAAAAAATATCTAGATACATCCGCACTAGTAGAAACAAGGCCTTTTGTCCCGGTTTGTAAGGGGCTTTAGTCCCGGTTGCCCAACCGGGACGGGGCAATTGGGACTAAAGCCCTAAGCCTTTAGTCCCGGTTGGGCTGCGAACCGAGACAAAAGGACGGTCCACGTGGCCGCTGGCTGTCGCTAGAGGGGAGGGGCATTTTTCCCGGTTCGTAATACGAACCGGGATCTATGCGTCTCGGCCGCGACAACATTTTGGGCACTTTTTGTGCCGCGACAGAGATTTTTTTGTATATTTTCCATTTTTTTCTTTCCCCTTTATCTATTTCCTTTTTGTGTTTTGGGCAGCATTTATTTTGTGACACTTACCCCAACACTAGGTTGTGAGGAATGCTCGTCCTCATAGTAGATGGTGCGAGGTTGATGTTACCGAAAGTGGATTCGCATGGAGGTATGATGTCTCTCAAATCCGCACCATGCCTCCACGCGAATCCACTTTTGGTAATATCAACCTCGCACTATCTACTATGAGGACGAGCATTCCTCAGAACATAGTGCTAGGGTAAGTGTCATCTACCTTAAGGGAACCATTATATTACAAAACATCTCCCAATTATATTACACAGCAAGTATCGAATATATTATATTCATGCATATATATAATATAAAGTGTTTATGATCCTTATTACATTATCATAACCTTCCGATAGAATTCTCCTTTTGGATGTAGGACCTCTGCATCTAAGAATCCCGCAATTTCCTCTTGGATCGCTTGTATGCGATCCTTTGGTAGAAGATTGTCCCGCAACCGTTTGATCTAATTTAAAAGAATGAGTCAACATATATGAATGAAACTAAACACAATTGATGGTAATAAAACAAATTTTTGAATATTGTTTACATACTTAAAGTTGTACTAAGTTTCTGCCCTTCTCACAGGTCGTCTGACGAATGAACTCGCAGACTGATACGTTGCTAACGTATCCATAATTTTTGATGTTCCATGCTTGGATTTTATCTACTTTCTTATGTTTTGTCCACACTTTGGAGTACTTTTTATACACTTTCTTGGACTAACCTATTAACAAGATACCACAGTGCCAGCTGCCTGTTTTCTGCTGCTTTTGGTTCCAGAAAAGTCAGAAAATGAATATTTTCGGAATTGGACGGGACAAAAGCCAAAGTCAGTTTTTCACCAAGGGGGACACGGAGCCAGAATACGAGACGGAGAGGGGCCAGAGGGCTGCCACACTACCTGGCCGCATGGCCAGGCCTGGCCCGTGCCAGGGGGTGGTGTGGCCGCCTAGGGCACCCCCTCGGCCTCCCCTTTCGCCTATAAGATACCTCCGATACAGAAACCCTAAGTACCCGATCAAAAATCCACGAAAGAGTCTGTAGCCGCCGTGATCTCCATCCCTAGATCGGGAGGGATCTGAAGCTCTTCCCGGCACCCTGCCGGAGGGGAGAATTCACCTTGAAGGCCTTCTTCATCACCATGCAAGCCTCCAGTGTGATGCGTGAGTAGTTCATCCTTGGACTACGGGTCTATGTAATAGCTAGATGGTTGGTTCTTCTCCTTTGTGATACCATGTCTAGATCTTGTGAGCTCCGTTCATGATCAAGATCATCTATTTGTAATCCACATGTTGTGTTTGCGGGGATCCGATGGATATTGAGATGCTATTTTAGATTGATTATTGATTCTATCATGTCTTTGTTATTTGTGATCTTGCATGCTCTCCGTTGTTAGTAGATATCTTGGCCGAGTAGATGTTAGCAACTCCAAGAGGAAGTATTTATGCTCGATGGTGGGTTCAAGCCTCTAGTAATCCGGGGAAGCGACATAAATTTCTAAGGTACTAGATGTGATGTTGCTACTAGGGAGAAAACAACAATCCTTTGTTCATAGAACAATCGTATTGTTTACTTTACATGCAATGGGTAATGCAATTATCTGTTGCTTGTAACTTAATAGTGGAGGGGGTTCAGATGATAACCTGAAGGTGGATTATTAGTCATAGATGCAGTTGGATTACAGTCTATGTATAATGTTGTAATGCCCAATCACATCTCATAGGAGTCAAGATGATTAGTATATGCATGATTGCTTTCTCGATGTTTGTCAATTGCCCCGCTGTAATTTGTTCACCCAACATGTTACTATCTTAAGGAGAGCCACCACCAGTGAACTATGGACCCGGTCCTTTCTTTTACCATCAATCTACAACTATTTACTGTTTTCTGTTTACTTTCTGCAAGCTTTTATTTTCTTCCACACAATACGTTTAATCTTTTGTTTTCAGCAAAACCGGTGAGATTGACAACCTCACTGTAAGTTTGGGGCAAAGTTCTGTGGTTGTGTTGTGCAGGATTCCAAGTTGGCAACAACACCTTGGAGGTGTTTCCTTGCTCCTTCTGGTTCGATAACCTTGGTTTCATAACTGAGGGAAACTTACTGCTGTGCTCATCATACCTTCCTCTTGGGGTTCCCCAACGATCTCGACATCAACCACGAGTCTTCGAAGGTCTTCGAAAAAATTGGTTTTTACCTGCTGGTCTGTTTTGACAGATTTCTGCCATTATTTGCATTTGCTTCTTGTTGGTTCCTTTTTTGGGTTCTCTTTGGGGAATTGAGCTTTTCAAGGGAAGTGCTTCAGTAGCTTGTATGTTAATGGATGTTTTATTGGTGTTGAAACTGAACCCAAAGACTTATTATCTTGATCGCACTAATGTTGCTGATAAAGATTGTGTGAAGTTTTGTATGAAGAAAAAAATTCAGGTGTATGGAGAGAATGATGTAATGAGATGAAGAATGGACTAAAGCTCAAGCTTGGGGATGCCACCCCATGTCACCCCAAGAAATACCCAAGAAGTACAAGCGTCAAAGCTTGGGGATGCCCAAGGCATCCCCTTCTTCATCAATAAAAATTCCAGGTTTCTTCCAAACACTTCATTTTTATTGTTTCATGCATAATTGTGTTGTTCTTGGAGCGTCTTTGTTTTTTGTTTTTGGTTTTCATTTGCTTGGTTTTCTTAGTTTGCTGAATAAATTGGTTGGACACCCTCTTTCATGCATTGGTTTTCAAATATTTTGGTTTGGAATGGAAAAGAGTAGGAAAGTTCATGCTTAAGTGGTAAAAGGAGTTTGTTTTTGACTGTGGCCTATGCTTTGTCATGCCATGCTTGATCTTGTTTTTTCTTTATGCTTAGTGACCTTTGCTGTAGCATGACATGTTATAAACCATTGAGATTGCTTAATGTGCCTTTGAAGAATCATGCGTTGTTTTAGCATATTAAAGCATAGTATTGTGGTATTCTCCTTTGATGCTTTATTTGGGTTGACTTGGCGCATGCTCAAACCATGTTATGACCATCTCAAGTCACCATAAGCCTTTATGATCCTTTAGTTTTTGAATTGTAATATCACTTTATGCTTTGATTATTGATGTTTTGTCGCTCTGCATGATTATGGCAATTATTGCTCTCTTAGTTGGTCGCTCCCAGTCTTTTGCTAGCCTCCATAACCAAGTATGAGTTCGACTCATGCATCCAACTCCTAAAACCAAGTTATTCCAAAGAGTCCACCATACCTACCTATTAGCATTTGCTATTGCAAGTATATTCATGTTTTTATCTACCTTCCGAATTAAACTTGTTATGTGAAAATTAGTGATTAAAGCTCTCATGAACTTGATGGAAAAAACTCTAACCTGTAACCGACTCGACTTGCTACCCGAGACCTGGCCTATCTATATAAAGGCTAGGAGGGGGCGGCGAGGAGGACGCATGCAATTCTAGTTTCCACAACCCTCGCCAGATTGCATCTGCGCACCTTTGTAATCCTTGATTCCTTCAATAATTCCACGAGCAGACAAGCAGGAGTAGGGACCTCTACGAGGCCTGAACCTGGGTAAATCTTTGAGTCCCCTGTGTGCTTGTTTGCTAGCCGATAGATGTCTCCAGCGCTCCCTCCTTCTCCAAAACCCAAGTCTGTAACAATGGGCATTGATGAGTTAAACCCTCGTCAATTGGCGCCGTCTGTGGGAATTGGGAGTGCTGATGTAGCGGCTTCTTCGGCCCCATCAGCTGTGATCTACAACTCCGCAACAGCGGAGATTCGCCAGCTCTTCGACGCGTTTGACTTCACCATCCACACGCCAGCCACCCGCCCGGCTTTCGAATCTGTGGGCGACGGAATCAGCCTTGCGATCGGGAGCTTCCGCTTCCAAGTTGGTCAGATGGGCACGCTTCGCATGCCTGACCAGCCTACAATACCGTCGATTGTCCAGCATCGTGGTTCCCTCCGTCGATCGGCACCCTCAGCGAGCTCAACGCCCCTGCAATAGCTGGGAGTACAGACAGCAATAGCAGTCGCGAATCCGATCTGGGCGATCTAGCAACCGAAGATGGAGCCTACGACTCCAGATCTAAAAGTTGCGGGCCTAGCAGCTTCCCAAATCACTTCATGTGCGCCGTCATCAACACGTGCGACACCTTCGCCAATCACGACAACACGGGCAACCGTGGCAATGAAACCGACCTGCCAAACGGTGGCATACCCAATAGCGGCAACGGTGCCCCCGTTAACAGCAGAGGAGCAATCGAACCACCAACCATGGTGAACGAAAACACGGGAGAGCGCGTAGTAATTAGGCTCAATGACAACGAGTGGGCCCGCTACCGAGAAGCCCTACGAGGCAACCCCCTGCCTCTCGACTCCCCGCAGAACATGCTGATGGGCTACCATTGGCTTCTGAAGGAGGAATACAGGCACCAAGTGCACACACTCGCGCAACTCGAAGCACGCAAAAAGGCGGCAGACGAGTCAAGTCTTCGACGTGCTGGGCTCTCCTCCCACGGAGGATCCTCCTCAAAGGGCAACGAGCACATCGCAAACAAGAGGAGATCCCGGATGGCCCATCTCACCGAGCAAGAATGCATAGAAGCTGCAAAGGTCCTCGACTTCAGCTCTATGACAGTCGACACATGGGGCCACATGGTCCCAAAGACGCCGCAAGCTGCAGTGACAGCAGCCACCATGTACCTCCTCAACAACCAGCCGCCAGCTGGAGATCCCCGAGCCGCCATGCACTGATCTACGATCGCGGGCTTGGGGCTAGTCGAGGCCGCCCTCGACAAGGAGCCAACACCAGAGCCAAAGAAAAGCAAGGCTCTGGCAAAACGCCATTCCCCGCCCTCATCCATCAATGACAGTCATGATCTGTCTCGATGCTGCCGCTCACGGCGACATGGCCACGACTACGACGCTCGTGACGATATCACGCAGCGCAAGATCGACAAGTCAAGGGCGCCACGTGCCCGATCGACTGACTTAGAATACAAAGATGTGGAGCTCTGTGGCGCTAGATGCTTCAGCAGGGCCATCAGGAAAAAGCGAATGCCCAAGGGGTTTAAGCTCCCATCAGAGAACCTGAAGTTTGACGGTCTGCAGGACCCAAAAATCTGGTTGGAGGACCACATCTCCTCCGTCAGGCTTCATGGTGGAAGTCGCAGTACGGCCATGTAGTGCTTGCAGCTACAGCTACAGGGCGCCGCCCGAGCATGGATCAATAACCTCCTACGCGGATCCATTCGTAGTGGGGAAGAGCTGGTTTACAGCTTTGTGCGCAACTTCAAAGGCACCTACTAAAGGCCCGCGTCAATCGAAGAGCTGAGGTGCTGCCAGCAAAGATCGGGCGAATCACTACGCTTGTACATCCAGAGGTGGTCCATCACCAAGAACTCCGTAGAAAATATCTTGGAGGACCACGCAATCAACGCATTCAACGGTGGCGTTCGCCGCATAGAGCTCAGGGAGGAGCTGGGCCGTTCGAAGCCCAAGACCATCGACCACCTGATGGAAATCGCGAATCGGTGGGATGACAGAGAAGATTCGGTGAAGAATCACATTCATTCCGACGAGGAAGCAGAACTTGAGAGCAGATGTGACCGCCGAAGCAAATGGTGAATGTGCATCTACGATGATCGCGACGACGTCAACATGGTCACATCCGGCTACGCCGACAGGCGCGACGACAACCGCAACAGCGACTACCGCAGCGGTGGATACCGTGACCCCGGGAGAACCACGCAAGTATGGCAGCGCCGCACTCGCGATGAAGCACCCGCCATGTCCGTTGAAGAAAAGCTGTCCGGACCATGCACCGTGCACTTCTACATCGACAAGCATGCCGGCAAAAAGAAATCCAGCCACCTCCTCAAAGACTGCCATGAGTTCCTCAAACTCCATGAAGGCCTGGCTCGGATGAATCGCGAGGCAGTCAACAGGGGCTACGGAGCCGCCCCAGGCGCTGTGGCCCACGGAGCTCCTCCACCACCACCTGGACCACCGCCAGGCGCGGCCGCACCCGACCAGCATCACGGAGGCGAGCCGTACCCACGGGCCATGGGCACCATGATGATCCAAAAGGGTCGCCCCTCCAACCGGGTGCAAAAGGCCTCACTCACCAAGTCAATTTGGCAACAAACTCGCCACCATCTACCACTGAGTACCTCAGTGGAAGCGAGTCGACAAGCGCGACCATCCGCCCCAAGTACCTCGCCCAGACCACTGTCCGCTCGTACTCTAGGCATAAATTGGAGGCTTCAACATGAGCCGTATCTTCATGGATGGCGGAAGCGGCATTAACCTTATATTCGCGAGTACCTTGCGAGCAATGAGGATCCCTCTGACTTGCTTAGAGGCCTCAAACACAACATTCCACGGCATCGTCCCAGGCAAGGGCGTGTATCCCCTTGGCAAAATCAACATCGACGTTATCTTCGGCATGCCAAAAAACTTTCGGCGCGAGCGCATTGACTTCGAGGTTGTCGACTGGCCCTCACAGTACCACTGTTTCCTCGGACGTGTCGCATTCGCTAGGTTCATGGCAGTGCCACACTACGCCAATCTGCAGATGAAAACGTCAGGCCCTAATGGCGTCATCATAGTCAACGGGAGCTTCGAGAGGTCCGACAGTTGCAACAGGGAATTCAACAGAATTTCCCAGCCCTTCTGCATGCAGGAAGAACTTGCGAGACTAAAGGAGTCGACAGACAACAGTCTGCCTCCCCTAAGCCGGCCAAGTTCACCCGACCTATCTTTCGACTCATCGGTGCACACAAAGAAAGTTCAGGTCCATCCATCGGGTCCCGCCAAGACGGCCCACATCGCCAACAACTTGAGTCCCGCATAGGAACTCGTGCTCGTCAAATTCCTCCGTGAGCACTGGGAAATCTTCGCCTGGTGTCCAGTGGACATGCCAGGAGTTCCCAGGGAATTCGCTGAGCACGCACTCAACGTCAACCCAGACGCAAGGCCAGTCAAACAAATAATTTGGCGACTATCTGAGCCAAGAGCAAAGGCAGTTGGAATGGAGATCAACAGACTCCTCGATGCCAAATTTATACGCGAGATCAAAGAAAGCACTTGGCTCGCCAACATGGTGCTAGTACCTGCGGATGTGCATGGACTTCACCTCTCTGAATAAGCACTGCCCAAAGGATCACTTCCCGCTACCGTGAATCGACCAGATCATCGACTCCACCGCAGGATGTGAGCGCCTCTACTTCCTCAACGCCTACTCAGGCTACAACCATATTCGAATGAAGGAGGAAGATCAAGAAAAAACAGCGTTTATAACGCCTTTTGGTGTGTTTTGCTACAACACAATGCCCTTCGGGATGAAGAACGCAGGAGCCACCTACCAGCGATGCATGCAGGCTTGCCTCAAGAACCAACTTGGTCACAACATCCAAGTCTATGTTGATGACATAGTAATCAAGACCAAAGAGGAAGCCTCGCTAATCGATGATTTGCGCGAAACCTTCGCCAACCTCGACCGCTACCGAATCAAGCTCAATCCGGACAAATGCGCTTTCGGCGTACCATCAGGGCAACTACTCGGATATCTTATCTCCGCGATAGGGATTGAGGCGAACCCGAAGAAAATAAAAGCCATACTGGCCATGGAGAAGCCGAAAAACGTAAGGGGTGTCCAGCAACTGGCTGGGCGAATCGCGGCGCTCAGTCGATTCATCAGTCGGATGGGTGAAAAGGCACTACTCTTCTACCAACTCCTCCGCAAAGCTGACAAGTTCGAGTGGACCAACGAGGCACAGGAAGCATTCGAAGACCTCAAATGCCTGCTATCCACCTCGCTAGTACTGGTGACCCCACGCAAAAGGGAACCATTGTTGCTATACATCTCCGCCACCAACCAGGTGGTCAGTACAGTGCTTGTAGTAGAACGAGCTGAGGAAAACAAGGTCCACGGGGTATAGCGCCCAGTCTATTACCTCAGCGAGGTACTTACGCCAAAAAAACAGCGGTACCCACACTATCAGAAACTGGCGTACGACGTCTTCATGACAACCCGATGACTGCGCCACTACTTCCAGGAACACCCAATGGTGGTAGTCAACGACGCCCCGCTTGGGCATATCCTCAACAACCCTGACGCCAGCGGGCGGGTCACGCTTTGGGGAATTGAACTGTCTCCACGAGACATCACATATGAAAAACGCGACGCAATCAAGTTGCAAGTTCTCCCTGACTTCCTCGTACACTGGATGGAGAATCAGATCCCTGAAAAACCAGACATGTCCTACCTCTGGACAATGCACTTCGACGGCTCGAAGCGAAAGGATGGGGCTGGTGCAGGTGTCATACTAACATCACCCCAGGGAGATAAGCTGAAATATATCCTGTGAATGCAGTTCACCGCCTCCAACAATGAAGCCAAATACGAGGCCCTACTGCACGGGATGAGGATGGCAAAAGCCTGCGGTGCCAAGAGGCTCATAATATATGGCGACTCCAAGCTGGTCGTCAACCAAACAATGCACGAGTGCGATGCACTGAACGACAACATGATCGCTTACCGCAACCTCTACGACACACTCGAAGGAGACTTCGATGGTTGCGAACTACGGCACATCGGCCACGAAAGCAATGAAGAGGCGGACGCACTCGCCAACATAGGCTCCACCAGCGCCCCCATACCACCTGGGGTATTTCTCGAGCGCATCTGCGAACGCTCCATTAAGCCAAAGGCCACAGAGAAGAAAACAAGCGCAACAACGGACTCGGGGGCTGTGCCTCCCAATGAGGCAATGTCACTCAATGACCTAGAGCTGGACACAGGACTCGAAGGACCAATGAGCGTCATGATGATCGAGACATCCTGGACCCAACCATACATTACGTACCTCCTCAGCAAGAGGCTACCAGACGATCCGACTGACGCCCGACACATCGCACGGCGCTCCAAGGCATTCGCTGTTATCAACGGCGAACTATACAAGCACATCATCACAGGAGTACTCCAATGATGCGTCTCCACTGCAGATGGAAGAGCTGTTCTCCTCGTCATCCATGAGGGGACCTGCGGGCACCACGCCGGCAGTCGCGCCCTTGTTGCCAAAGCTCTACGAGCTGGATTCTACTGGCCTATGGCCATGCGCGATGCCAAGGACATCGTCCAAAAATGCAACGCTTGCCAGCGATTCGCGGACAAGCCGCACGCACCTAGCGCAGAGCTCGGACTAATTCCATTGGCCTGGCCCTTCGCGCAATGGGGACTCAACATGGTCGGCAAACTCCGAAGGTCCTCACGAGGAGGCTACATTTACCTCTTGGTCGCAGTCGACAAATCCACCAAGTGGATAGAGGCCATGCCAGTGACTAATCAGTCAGGATACATCGCAGTCAAGTTCTTCATGTCCATCGTCTACCGCTTCGGAGTGCCACACAACATCATCACGGACAATGGGACAAACTTCACATCCAAGGAGTTCCAGGAATTCTGCGAGAATCTAGAAATCGACGTCAGCTATGGCTCCGTAGCGCATCCACAGACCAACGGTCAGGTCGAAAAAGCTAACGGGCTCATCTGCGGCGGCATCAAGAAGCGACTCCTCAAGCCACTCGAACAGGCCGCGGGCTGCTGGCCAGATGAGCTACAATCGATACTCTGGAGCCTACGCACAACTCCAAACAATACCACAGGGTACACCCCGTTCTTCATGGTGCACGAGGCTGAAGCGGTGCTACCCGCCGAAGTACGATACAAAGCACCACGTGTGGTCGCTTACAGTGAGCCGGTGTCAGCTCTTGCACTCGAAGACCCCGTCGACCTCCTTGACGAGGCAAGAGAAATCGCCGCGGAAAGATCAACGATCTATCAGCAGAACCTGCGCAACTACCACAATAGGAGACTACGCCCCAGGTCCTTCGTCAAAGGCGACCTGGTCCTGCGACTGAAGCAGCAAGGGCATCTCAAGCTCAAGTCCCCCTGGGAGGGACCATACGTGATTACAGAAGTAATCCCAGGTGGCGCCTATCGCCTTAAAGATTTAGAGACAGGAGTCGCATACTCCAACCCTTGGAACATCGTGCAGCTGCGGCGCTTCTACCCTTAGTCGTTTTTGGTTTTACATTGCAAATAAGGCTACTCATCCAAGGCTACTTAGCCACACATTGTACCTCGTACTACCCTGCGGATAAATAAAGCTAAGTGCCCCAAAACTCTATGTTTTCTTTTATTCTTCGCACATTATCCACTCGGGGGCTGCGCCACCCTATACACATCTGTTCTACAAACTAACGCGATATCCTAAGTAGCTGACACAGCAATCGAAACCCTTGATAAACACCAACCCAGTTGCAACGCACCTGACGGGTTGGCAAGGGGCTGAGATAAACATAAGTCAGGCTAACGAAAAGGAATCGCATAGTGCAACGCACTCGCAAAACATACACGCTAGCAAGCTCTTTATGTACATCAATATTAATCAAATTATACACAAGCATATATATAAACTTTACAACACTGGTACAACTATATGTAGGATACAAACTAAACTACTGTTGCAACAAAAGAACGTTGGTCTGCTCCTCGAAGAAGTCGACGATCTCCTCCGCTGGGTGATCCACCGCCTGGTAGTGCGGAACCATGTTCCAAGTCGAACCTACTGGCGGCGTTGGCGGTCCGGCCGCAACTGCTGCAACGTCCACATCAGGCCTGTGCAGTCGCACCAGCGACAGAGTAGCCTTGGCACCAGCCACTAACTGTTGCCGTACACACTCGCGAACCGCACTCAAGTCCTAGAATTTAGCAAGAGGGGCCAGCAGGATCGATGGAACGACGTCCAGCAGGAACATCGTCTGGTAAATATTCTTCAAGCATGATTGCGACTTCTTCAAGAAGTGAAGTACTCGCGACGCATGATCCTGCAGGGTTGCCAACGCGATTGCGCGATCATGATCCACCCAGAAGTATCCACTCGCCTGAAGCTGCTCTTGGGTCAGGTCATGCATACAAATAGCAATCCTATCCTTCTCATCCTGTGGATGGCGCGCACTAACAACTATACCAAGCAAAGGCAGAAGTATGAAGACAACGAACTACGGCAAGTGACTATAGGGAAAAGATAAGGAAGAAGAAAACTAACATTTGAATTGGTCGCCTAGCTGCGTCACCTCCCCCAGCAGATATTGTTCTCAGGCGATGTCTTTCTCCGCCCTTGATTTCCATACATCCGCGTTACCGCGGAGTACGGGCAATTCACGCTCCAACTGCTTCACGCAGTCACGAAGTCACGAGAGCAGAGACAGCTCATCCACCCTTGAGCGCGGCGGCGCCAAGGTGTCATCAGGGGGTGGCGAATCCCGAGGTTCCCTCAAAGGATTACTCGATGTGCCCTATCAAAAGTCAAGCAAGAGACAATAAGAAGACCAAGGCGAAGCACAGAAAAAAGGATTCGAGTGCATTCAAGATCAACAAAAGTATCAGCAGATACACTCGCCAAAAGGCATGTCTTCAACAAAAGAAATATGCTATTTTTCTATTACAAGGCGCGACTACTGAGGAGCAACTGGCTTATTCGACTTAGACTTCGGTTTTGGGGGCCTCATCGAGTCTGTGGCAGTATCAGACGCCACAGACTTCTCGCCGGCCCCTGACGTCGCAGCCTTTGCCGCCTTCTTGGCTCGCTGAAGCTCCTCAGAGTACTTCACAACTGTATTGATCAGCTGCGGCCCGTACTTGCCACATGCAGTTGCGAAACGAGTGAAGAATACCTGCTGGCCATCCGCGCCGACAGGCATCGCCTTGGAAACCGCTGCAGGATCAACTTCGACTCCGTGGGCTTGAACCATTGCGAGTGACAATGAAGCACCACCCGCACAGAGCGAGTTCTTGAAGCTCACCGGAATGCCCCGGCAAGGGACTCCACCAGCTCATCTATATTTTCGATCAGCTCAGCCTTGGGCGCCAGCTCCTCCCGAAGGCGACTAAGCACACCCTTGGTCTTGGCGAGCGTCCCCTGCACGGCAGCACTGCGGTCTTCGACTGCTGAAATGGCGCCCGCCAACGCATCATCACAATGGAGTGCCTGCGCGTCAAAGCTCAAATCGCTGGCATCTACAAAAGAAACAAGCATCAGCACAAAAGTCAGCACGACAGCAAATTCGAAAGAAAAGACACGACGAAAACTTAGACAAGGGCATACCTGAGACAACCTTGGTAATCGAGAAAAGTTGTTCTTCGAAAACCTTCTCCCTATCTGCGATGGAGGCGCACAGATCCTCTTCGCGTTTCCACGATTCGTCCAGCGCCGTGATCGCATCATCGTGACTCTTCACAACCGCGGCTTGCGTCTTTTCCAGGGAGGCGACGTCACGAAGAAGTGCATTATGCTCAGCTGAAAAAACAAACAAAGGATAGACTGTCAGTCGAATATATCACAAGGATGCAGAAGGAAAAGTAAAAATACACTCACTTTCAACCGCGTGATGGCGATTATCCAGCATTGCATGCTGGCGACCCATCGCCAGCACCTGCTCTGCCAGGTGAGTGGCTTCCTTCACAAGGGGCTGTAATAAAGGAAACAGTAAAGGATCAGCAGATGGCATAGATAAAAATTTGACTACAACATCAGAAGAAGATATACTACACGTACATGATCCTCCAATGACTCCAAAGTTGATTGACGCCCAGTCATCCGGGCAACCATCCGATGCTCCACATCGTGTGGAGAACTCGATGAATTATGCCCGGAGTGGGCCGCCAATTGAGGGGAAGGCGTGCGCTCAACCTCTTTCTTGGCCTTGGAGGTTGCAACTCCAGATTCCTTCACAAATTGGACGTCGCCAGAAGATGACGACGCCGACTGACTGAAGATCAAAATCAGCATCAAGAGAAGGCAACTCGAAAGGAAGAACCAAAAGGAAAACTTTTATACTTACCAATCAAACTTGTCAAAATCAAAGGTTTGATCCCCCGACTCTGACAATGACTCCTTCGGCAGCCGCATCTTCTTGCGAGAAGGTGGCGCCACGGCACTCACAGGAACGGCTGGTATCGGTGACTCAACACCAATAGCTGCACCTTCCGGAGTAGAAGGAGATGACGCATCCGAGTCCTCGCTGCGCGAACGCTTACGAGTGTCCGGACTACCCGACTCGGGGGCTTCCTCCTCCACATCAGATGGGACTGTCGACTCCAACTCGTCCTATTCCAAGGCTTCACAGGGGATAACCCCCTCAGGTAGAGGGGGCATACGGGGTGACACCCTCCAATCCTGCATACAGAGAACAAATTAGCACAAACCAAGCAAAGAGAAGCATTCGACAAATAAAGCTACTTCGTAGCACAACCAACCCTCAGGAGGAGGATTAGCAGCATCGAATGGTGGTACGACTGGTTCACTGGAGTTTTGTCTGCTCCACATCAGATGGGACTGGCGGAAATGCCATCGGCAGATACGCAAGTGACATCATCCACGCCAGTCCACTGGAACATAGGGTGGACTCTGGCCTACAGGGGCAGGACGCGACGGCGCAACCATTTGCGAATAAAGGCACAACCATGTGTGAATAAGGGCGCAACCTCCCTCCTCTTTACCCATGCGAATCTTGAGGTCGCAGACGCGCTCGTACAGCACATCTGTCTCCGTGGACTCGCCGGGCATCACTATGTTCTTCTAGGAGCGTCGCCTCTTGCACGGCGTTGCTGGATCAAAGGGCACGAGTCCAAATTGGTCTCCATCGGCCTTCTGGTCCCGGATGTAGAACCACTTGTCCCTCCATCCTTTGACGGACGCCATGAGCTTGATGTCGAAGTAGGTGACGGCGGAGTCGATGTAGATACCGCAACCGCCTACATCGTAGACTACGGAGCCAGGCGCTGGTTGGCGTTTTAGCTTGAAGAGACGCTTAAAGAGACCAAAGTGCGGCTCGATTCCGAGCCAGCAGTTGCAAAGAGTAATGTAGCAACCTACATGGAGGATGGAGTTGGGGGACAGCTGATGCAGCTGGAGCCCATAGAAACAGAGAAGGCCCCTGAAGGAAGGATGCAGGGGAAACGAGAGACCGCGGATGATGAACGCTAGGAACATCATCCGAAAGCCAGTAGGCGGAGAGGGGATTACCTCGCTGTCAGGGACGCGCGCGTCAGCAACCGCAGCAGACAAAACTCCATCTTGGCGTAGAAGACGGAGCTAAGAGGACTTGATCACGGATGGGCGCCACGCGCCATTGGTGACGCGAGTGCCCGCGCCTTTCTTCTTCTCGGCAACGGTGGCGCTGGTGCCCGCAGCGGCGGAGCTGCCCTTCTTCTTGGCAACAACAGTGGCGGCGACAGATTCCGCCGTGGCACCTCCCTTCTTCTTCCCCATTCTGCGGTGGCGGTGTGACCGGAGAAAATAACTGGGGAATATGCGCAGCTGGTCCAGCGCCATGAGAAAGGTGAGCACAAAGGAGCAGAGGAGCAGCAGCAATGGCAACAGAGGCAAAGGTAGAGAAAAGAAGCAGATGTGAAAATTTACCATCGCAGCATCGCTACTTAACCCCCTGGAAGATGAAATCTAACGGCCAGGAAAAACCCTATCAGACGCATGGCGCTCATCGTGATCGACATGTGGAAGACCTGAAGCGTGAACCGTCCCCCACTACCCCATTACGCGTGGAAATCGAGGAGGCATAGTTAAAACAGAGATTATGTATGCCCGGTCAAGTCAGAGTCAGAAAATGGGACCCATCACTCGTCACGTCCCATCAAACTCACTCACGCAGGTAACTGAGGTCATCACATCGTCAACACTGACGTCATCGAAAACTATGCCACAGAAGACTTCGACTACTTTAGTCCTTGCTCAAGTCTTCGACTCCACCAAGCACTCGGGGGCTACTCCCATAGGGAGCGCTGGTCGCGCACCCTACGATTTTTCTTTTTCTTTTCTATAGGAACATGGACAATCCAAAGCAAACCCAACCACTCGAATCCGCAATTTGACTATGAACATGGGTTAATCCCATAGGGAGCGCCGGAAACAAATTCGACTGAAACAAGCAAACAAAAGACGACGGCAGTCACAAAAGTTCTTTAGTCCCTGCCTGAGTCTTCGACTCAACCAGGCACTCGGGGGCTACTCCTATAGGGAGCGCTGGTTGCGCACCCTATGATTATTTGTACATCGTACAGTGTGTTGATAACATCCACACTCGAGGTTTATGGCGACACCGCCTCATATTTTCCCTACAAAGAGACTGCGTCTCCTGGGTCACCCGAATCATCTCCGTGATGACCAAAGATTCGGATGCCGCGCTTGCAGCATGAAGGTAAGACCTGAATAAGGCCTGGCAACGCATTTGCTGCACACTACCATAAATATATCCATGCCTACAGGTACGATGAACATGCCTTGACGGACGCGTCGAGTGCTCACATCCATATACTGGAATTCGACTCCTGTAAGACCTCCGCGGCTTGAGTCGAATTACACCAGCACTTTTTCGGATTCGAGTCCGGGGACTCGAGTTCGAGCAGATTGCGTTGTTTTGCCCTAAGGTAGTTAACTGATACCGATACATCGGTCAAATCAGGCACGCATATCAACGATCCCTGTGACATAAAAGGCAGTCGAAAATATACTCATCCATGCACTCGAAAGACTTCATAAGTCCCCAGTCGAATCTGCGATTCCACTGGACACTCGGGGGCTAATGACATGGGTATACCCTACAGGTACTCGAGCTTGGTATATACGGCCTGGATAGAACGGAAGCCCACAGTGTCGCCAAGGCCCAAATAGAGAACTCGAGTAGCCTACGGACTCTTGATTGCTTGAAGAACAAGAAGAAGCTAAAGATAGAAAGTTCAAAGGGAAAAACCCTAACCTGTAACCGACTCGACCTGCTACTCAAGACCTGGCCTATCTATATAAAGGCTAGGAGGGGGCGGCGAGGAGGACACACGCAACCCTAGTTTCCACAACCCTCGCCAGATTGCATTTGCGCATCGTTGTAATCCTCGATTCCTTCAATAATTCCATGAGCAGACAAGCAGGAGTAGGGACCTCTACGAGGCCTGAACCTAGGTAAATCTTTGAGTTCCATGTTTGCTTGTTTGCTAGCCGATATATGTCTCCAGCGCTCCCTCCTTCTCCAAAACCCAAGTCGATAACAATGGGCATTGATGAGTTAAACCCTCGTCACTATGCATGATCATATTGTGATCATGAGCTTTGTAATCAAGTAGATCTACCTTGCTACTCAAGTGCTTTATTAGATCTCTGCTCTCCCCATGTGTGTGAAGTTGACAGTGTGCACTCCATGGTGGCACTTAGGCTAGAGATTACAAATACTTGTTATGAGTTATATTTGGAGTTGGATGTTTCTATGAAATTGTGGTGTTTGTTGGAACCGTCTAGTGCTCAAGGTGACAGTGTGGGGTTTTCTAGATGGGAAATATGAACTTTGAGGTGTGCTGTTATAGACCTACCAATGATTAGAGTGTCCAACCGGAGAGTACTTAAGAGTAGTATCATAAAGAGAAGATATTTATATGAGAGTGTTCACTAGTGAAAGTATGATCCCTAGGCCTTGTTTCTAAGCATTGATACACCGTTTGCAATTAGATCTGTTACATGTTTGCTTGCTTCCATCTTTATTTCAGTTTGCCTTTACTCTCTTCCATGCCATGAAGCTATTTTCTGACACCGTTGTCTTATATCTATACCACTTGTATTTCACTATATCTTCGCCGAACTAGTGCACCTATACACCTGACAAGTGTATTGGGTGTGTTGGGGACACAAGAGACTTCTTGTATCTTGATTGCAGGGTTGCTTGAGAGGGGATACCTTTGACCACTTCCTACCTGAGTTCGATAAACCTTGGGTGATCCACTTAAGGGAAAACTTGCTGCTGTTCTACAAAGCTCTGCACTTGGAGGCCCAACAACTGTCTACAAGAATAGAAGTGTGTAGACATCAAGCTATTTTCTGGCGCCGTTGCCGGGGAGGTAAGGTAAAAGGTACTCACATCCTCCAGTATGAGTGCTCGATGTTATTTCCTTTAGATTATGCAATTTTGTCTTTTTGTTTCTTGTTTTCACTAGTTAGGCTTAATGGAAAACAACGAAAAAAATTAGAGAGCTTTATAGTATTTATCTTGAGTTAGGACATGAAGTGTTTGAAGAGAAAATTAAAAAACTATGGAACTTTATTTGCATGCTAATAGCAATGTTGTTAGTATGAATTCTTTGGACACCATTATTGCTAATGCTATGGAAAAGTCTAAGCTTGGGGAAGCTAGTTTTTATGAAAGTGATCTTTTTAGTTCCCCAGCTTTGGAAGATAGCTATTCTATTGCTTATGATGATACCAAACCTCCAATATATGATGATTACAATGCTGAATATGATATTTTCAGTCCACCTACTATTGAGGAGAAAAATTAATTATGATTACAATATGCCTCCTATATTTGATGATTATGGTGATGAGAATAATAATGATAGCTATTTTGTTGAATTTGCTCCCACCACAATTAATAAGAATGACTATGCTTATGAGGGGATACCTTTGACCACTTCCTCCCTGAGTTCGATAAATCTTGGGTGATCCACTTAAGGGAAAACTTGCTGCTGTTCTACAAACCTCTACACTTGGAGGCCCAACAACTGTCTACAAGAATAGAAGTGCGTAGACATCAAATATGCCTCCACGTGTGCCCTATATTTGTAACCTGGGCTCCCCTATATAAGGAGTACCGGGGCCTCCATAGGAGGGGTCGGCCATTTTTACTAAGGGAGTGCCTAAAAGATTAGAGGTGGGTAGTAAGAGAGCTAGTCTCCTTCCCACGAACAGCCCGAGGAGCCTCTTTAATCCATCATCTTCAAGAGAGAAATACAAACACTTGTGTGTGGAATCACCACACTATCCCTCCCTGGATTCCTCTAGTGCACATTGGCCCCATCTTTAGCCTATACATGGCATCTGCCGTGCCACCACTACGACATACAGAAAACCTACACCAATGAAATCATACGCTTCTAAACTAAAGGAAATATGCCCCGAGAGGCAATAATAAAGTTGTTATTATGTATTCCTCGTATATGATAGATGTTTATTTTGCATGCTATAATTGTATTGATCAGAAATGTCAATACATGTGTGTTTAATAAACAAAAAGAGTTCCTAGTTATGCCTCTCTTATAGACTAGCTTGTTGATTAACAAGATGATCAAGGTTTCCGGATCATAGACATTGGATGTTGTTGATAACAAGGTCACAACATTTGTGAAATGATGTGATGAACATTCATCCGAAGTATAGCATTACGATCAAGTCATTATGTTTGTATTAGTATAACATCATACGAAGTAATCTTTATCCTTAGACCATGAGATCATGTTAATTGCTAACACTAGAAGAGTATCTTGATAACATAAACGTCACACCGTAACAGGGTGACTATAAAGATGGGTTCAGTGCTACGAAGGTGTTATGTTGAGGCTCATGGATCAAGAGTGGAATTTGTCAATCCCGATGACGGATAAATATACTCCGGTCCCTCTCGGTGATATCACATTAAGATAGCTTGCAAGCAAGTGATGTGATCACTAGAATGTTATATCACGGGAACGAGAAAAGAGTGCATGTCAGTAACAAGATCAAACTAGGTATTTGGATACCGATGATCGAATCTTGGAAATGTATTATATCATGAGACAAAGGGATTAAGTTACTAGCATTAAAGGTTCTCATGATCACATAAGTCGTCGTTGAATATGCAGGAGTCAGTATGGATCTCCAGGTCCCGCATCTGATTATTGATCTGAGAGGAGTCTCAATCATGTCTGCATTATTCGCGAACCGTAGGGTGACACACTTAAGAGTTACCGGACACCATTTTGGAGCACATATGTTTCAGACGAAAGAATTGCAAAGTGCAGGAATTGTTTCGATAGAAACCAGAATTGTTTCTGGCGAAATTGCAGAAAGTGGTTCTGCATGTGATATTGAAATGTTGCAAGGGGTTTTATGTGAATGTTTGTTAATTAAAGTAATTAACAGAATTCTGAATAAATTTAATAAAAGAGTTTTATTAAATGAGAGAGCATTAAACTTAGAGAATTTTAACGCATTTAAAGTGGAGACTTTAAAAGGGAATGTGAAGAGGCATTTTAATGTGGAGGGAGTTACCACCACATGAATGGAGGAGGTGAGGGGTCACATCCTTGAGGCGCCGGCCATGGAGGGGGTAACCCCCTCCTCCTATAAAAGTCCCCCTCTTCCTCCTTCCTCACACCTCCTCGTGAATGATCTCTCTCCCCCTCTAGAATTATTCCCCCATGGTCTCGGATTAGCGAGATACATGTTCTCGGTGGCATTTCGTCTAGAAGGAGTTGCTGCTTCCCGGCATCGCTGGAGCCAGGAGGTGGAGGTTGTCCGGTGGCTTGAACGTGTGTGCGAGGACGGATGCGCTGCTGATTTGCGGCGCTCGGACTTCCACACGATCTTTAGATCTGCAAGTGTACGACTACATCAACCACAAGTTCCTACTCGTTAACAAAACTCGTTGTCTTCGAGGGTAAGTTCTTGATGGATGTATGTCCACCCGTTGCTCTGTATCTAGTAGATAGATCTTGGCGTATAGTTCTCATCGTAGGAATTTTTTTGTTTTCTATGTTGCGGACCCAACAGTGGTATCAGAGCCTGATCTATGCGTAGGTGCTTTGCACGGGTAGTACACATATGTTTATATGTGGGCGATGATGATCATGTTATTGCATATTCTAATTATTTTGGATATTGGTGGCATAGTGGGATGAAGCGGACCAGACCAACCTTACATGTCATCGTACATGAGACCGGTTCCACGACTGACATGCAACTTGTTTTGCATAAGTGGCTGGCGGGTGTCTGTCTCTCCTACTATAGTCAATATCTGATTTACAGCGAGTTGCTAATAACTTGGTTATCCTCGTTGTGGTTCATGTTTGTAGGTAAGACCGGTTCTATCTCCGAAAGCACTAAGCCACATAAAACTTGCAATTGATAAATTAGAGGCATCTAGTTTAGATCGTTGCTGGGCTAGTGTATTGATGTGGTATTGTTGTAAGTAGATGTATGATAGATACTCTTACAACACACTCAACGTGTAAGTTCCATAGACCTTGGCCTTACACACAAAGGAATGATAGAGATCATACCACGATGCAAATGATAGAGATCAAATGCATGGACCATATCATCTCACTTTACACATTAGATGTTAGCATCTTATACTGCTAGTTTGGCGTTTTTTGTAGCATTGTAAGATGATCCCTCATTTAAATATCAAGATAAAATGTGTTCTTCCTTAAGTATGCACCGTTCTAGGGATCGTGTTTCGAGACATCATGTGATGATCGGGTGTACTCGACTCTATGCTTTCATAAGAACGGGTGTAAGACAGTTTTACACACGCGAATACTAAGGTTCTTACTTGGCGAGCCTAGCATGTACATACATGGCCTCGGAACACGGACCGAAAGGTTAAGCATGAGTCATATAGTTGATATGATGCCCATATAGATGCTCGCCTTTGAAGCTACATCGACTCACGTGATGATTAGACTCGGTGTAGTGGATTTGGTTCATGTAATCACCAAAAGGACACGAGGGATGTTGTTTTTGAGTGGGAGTTCATTAGTAATTTGGATTAGTTGAACTCACTCTATCATAAACTTAGTCTAAATAAACTTTACAAATTCTGTTGTAGATGGCACCACCTGCTTTTAATTTCAATGTGTTCATGGAGAAAGAGAAACTTGCTGCGAATGGTAGCAACTTCACCAACTGGGCTATGAATTTGAGGGTTCTCCTCACTGCTGCACAAAATCAATATGTGCTAGAGGCGCCGCTAGGCCCCCCAGCTCCTGATGCCCCTGACAAGGAAAAGAATGTCTATGTGACTCGTCAGGAGGACCACAACTTAGTTCATTGCGGCATGCCGTATGGGCTAGAGCCTGAACTTCGAAAGCGTTTCGAAAATGGCAATGCCTTTGATACCATGGGAGAATTGAAAATGATTTTCGATACCCATGCTGCAGTAGAGAGTTATAATGCTACTGAAAAGTTCTTTAGCTGCATGATGGAGGAGAACAGCTCTGTTAGTGAGCACGTACTCAAAATGTCTGGGTACGCCGATAAGCTTGTGTCCTTGGGAATAACGATTCCCATTGACTTAGGCATACATCGTGTTCTCCAATCTCTGCCACCTAGCTACAAGAGCTTCATGGTGAACTATAATATGCAGGGCATGAAGAAGTCTCTTCCCAAACTTCTGTCAATGCTTAAGACTGCAGAAGTGGAGATTAGGAAAGATCATCAAGTGTTGATGATCAATAAGACCACCGGTTTCAAGAAGGACAAGAAAGGCAAGCACAAGGGAAAGAAGGGTGGCAAATCTGTTGCCACACCTGAAAAGAAACCCCGAGCTGGCCCTAAGTCTGACACCGAGTGTTACTATTACAAGGGAACTATCCATTGGAAGCCAATTGCCCCAAGTATTTGGCGGACAAGAAGGCCAGCAAGGCAAACAAAGGTATATGTGATATACATGTTATTGATGTGTACTTGACTAGTACTCGTAGTAGCACCTGGGTATTTGATACGGGATCGGTTGCTAATATATGTAACTCAGTTCAGGGGCTGCAGAACAAGCGACAACTAGCAAGGGATAGGGTCATGATGCGAGTCGGCAATCGATCAAGAGTTGATGTGATCGCCGTTGGGATGCTACTTCTCCATATGCCATCGGGATTAGTTATAAATCTGAATAATTGTTATTTGGTGCCTGCACTGAGCATCAACATTGTATCCGCATCGTGTTTGATGCAAAGTGGTTATTCCTTTAAATCTAAAAACAATGGTTATTTGATTTATAAGAATGATATCTTTTATGGTCATGCACCTGTGTTGAATGGTTTATTTCTATTGGATCTCGATAGTAGTATTACGCATATTCATGATATTGATGCTAAAAGGATTAAACTTGATAATGATATATCTGCATATATGTGGCACTGCCGTCTAGGTCATATTGGCGTTAAACGCATGAAGAAACTCCATTCTGATGGACTTTTGGAATCACTTGATTTTGAATCATTTGATACATGTGAGCCATGCCTTATGGGCAAAACGACTAGAACGCCGTTTTCTGGTTCAATGGAACGGGCGACAGATTTATTGGAAATCATACATACTGATGTGTGTGGACCAATGAGTGTGTCGGCGCAAGGTGGATATCGTTACTTTGTTACTTTCACGGATGATTTGAGTAGATACGGGTATATCTATTTGATGAAACAGAAGTCTGAAACTTTTGAAAAGTTCAAAGAATTTCCGAATGAGTGGAAAATCATCATAATAGAAAGATCAATTTCTGCGGTCCGACCGTGGAGGTGAGTATCTAATTTATGAGTTTAGCACACACATGAAAGAGTGGAATAGTTTCACAACTCACGCGTGCTGGAACACCGCAACGTAATGGTGTGTCGGAACGTCATAATCATACTTTATTGGATATGGTTCGATCTATGATGTCTGTGACTGACTTGCCACTGTCATTTTGGGGTTATGCACTGGAAACCACTGCATTCACTTTAAATCTGGCACCATCGAAATCCGTTGAAATGACACCGTATGAATTATGGTTTGGAAACAAACCTAAGTTGTCATTTCTTAAAGTTTGGGGATGCGATGTTTATGTGAAGAAACTTCAGCCGGATAAACTCAAACCCAAAGCGGAAAAATGCGTCTTCATAGGATACCCTAAGGAAACGATTGGGAATACCTTCGATCATAGATCCGAGGGTAAGGTTTTTGTTGCCAAGAATGGATCCTTTCTTGAGAAGGAGTTTCTCGCGAAAGGTGTGAGTAGTCGGAAGGTAGAACTCGAAGAGGTTATTGAACCTTCTCTTCATGAAATGGCTAGTAGCGCAGCATCGGAAATTGTTTCGGAGTTGACTTCACCTAATAAAGAGAGAGCTAATGATATTGATCATGAAACTCCGAAAGAGGACACTACCGAACCTCGCAGCTCAAGTAGGATACGTGCAGCTCCTGAACTGTACGACAATCCTGTTGTGAATTTCATGGTTGATGAAATGGATGACCCTGCGACATATGAAGAAGCGATGATGAGCCCGGATTCCAACAAATGGCTAGAAGCCATGAAACTCGAGATGGAATCCATGTACGAAAACTAGGTTTGGACCTTGGTGGACTTACCTCACGATCGAAAGGCCGTTGAGAATAAGTGGATTTTCAAAAGAAAAACTGATGCTAATGATATGTGACCATCTATAAGGCTTGACTTGTCGCAAAGGGGTTTCGACAAATTCAAGGAGTTGACTACGATGAGACATTCTCTCCCGTAGCGATGCTAAAGTCAGTTAGGATTATGTTAGCAAATGCTGCATATTTCGATTCTGAAATATGGCAGATGGATGTCAAAACTGTGTTCCTCAATGGTAATATTGAAGAAGAGTTGTATATGATACAACCTAAGGGTTTTCTCGATCCTAAGGATGCTGATAAGGTATGCAAACTTCGGCGATCCATCTATGGACTGAAGCAAGCATCCCAGAGTTGGAATCTCCGCTTTGATGAGGTGATCAAAGAGTTTGGGTTTGTCCAAACTTATGGAGAGGCTTGTATTTACAAGAAAGTGAGTGGGAGCAATGTGGCATTTTTGATATTATATGTGGATGACATATTATTGATTGGAAATGATATAGATCTTTTAAACAGTGTTAAAAGTTATCTAAACAGCAAATTTTCGATGAAAGACCTTGGTGAAGCATCATATATATTAGGCATTAAAATCTATAGAGATAGATCAAGACGCCTAATTGGGCTATCGCAGAGTACATACCTTGATAAGATATTAAAGAAGTTTAATATGGACGGAAGTAAGAAGGGGTGCTTACCTATGTTGCAAGGGAATACATTGAGCAAGACTCAAAGTCTGGCTACGGCGGAAGAAAGAGAGATAATGGATAAGATCCCCTATGCCTCGGCCATAGGCTCTATAATGTATGCCATTCTTTGTACAAGACCGGATGTGGCACATGCTATTAGTTTGACTAGTAGGTACCAATCTGATCCAGGTTTGGAACACTGGATAGCGGTCAAGAATATCCTTAAGTACTTGAGAAGAACTAGGGATATGTTTCTTATATACGGAGGTTAAGAAGAGCTAGTCGCTAAGTGTTATGTCGATGCTAGCTTTGACACCGATCCGGATGACTCTAAGTCTCAATCCGGATACGTATTTCTCTTGAACGGAGCAGTAGTTAGTTGGAGGAGTTCCAAACAACCTGTGGTGGCTGGATCAACGACGGAGGCGTGCTGCTTCAGAAGCGGCGCATGAAGCGGTTTGGATGAAAGAGTTCATAACGGAACTAAGTGTGGTTCCTAGTGCATTGGACCCAATGGTGATCTATTGTGAGAACAATGGAGCCATACCCAATGCCAAGAACCAAGGTCTCACAAGAATTCCAAGCATATTAAGCGCCGGTTTCACTCCATTCGCGAGCATGTCAAGGATGGAGATATAAAGATTTGCAAAGTACACACATACCTAAATGTAGCAGATCCGTTGACTAAAGTTCTCCCTAGGGAAAAACATGATCAACACCAGAACTCCATGGGTGTTAGATTTGTCACTATGTGAACTAGATTATTGTTTCTAGTGCAAGTGGGCAACTGAAGGAAATATGCCCTAAGAGGCAATAATAAAGTTGTTATTATGTATTCCTTGTATATGATAGATGTTTATTTTGCATGCTATAATTGTATTAATCGGAAACGTCAATACATGTGTGTTTAATAAACAAAAAGGGTTCCTAGTTATGCCTCTCTTATAGACTAGCTTGTTGATTAACAATATGATCAAGGTTTCCTGATCATAGACATTGGATGTTGTTGATAACAAGGTCACAGCATTTGTGAAATGATGTGATGAACATTCATCCGAAGTATAGCATTACGATCAAGTCATTATGTTTCTATTGCTATAACATCATACGAAGTAATCTTTATCCTTAGACCATGAGATCATGTTAATTGCTAACACCAGAAGAGTATCTTGATAACATCAAACGTCACACCGTAACAGGGTGACTGTAAAGATGGGTTTAGTGCTACGAAGGTGTTATGTTGAGGCTCATGGATCAAGAGTGGAATTTTTCAATCCCGATGACGTATAGATATACTATGGGCCCTCTCGGTGATATCACATTAAGATAGCTTGCAAGCAAGTGATGTGATCACTAGAATGTTATATCACGGGAACGAGAAAAGAGTGCATGTCGGTAACAAGATCAAACTAGGTATTTGGATAGCGATGATCGAATCTTGGACATGTATTATATCATGAGACAAAGGGATTAAGTTACTAGCATTAAAGGTTCTCACGATCACAGAAGTCATCATTGAATATGCAGGAGTCAGTATGGATCTCCAGGTCCCGCTTCTGATTATTGATCTGAGAGGAGTCTCAATCATGTCTGCATTATTCGCGAACCGTAGGGTGACACACTTAAGAGTTACCAGACACCATTTTGGAGCACATATGTTTCAGACGAAAGAACTGCAAAGGGCAGGAATTGTTTCTATAGAAACCAGAATAGTTTCGGGCGAAATTGCAGAAAGTGGTTCTGCATGTGATATTGAAATGTTGCAAGGGGTTTTATGTGAATGTTTGTTAATTAAAGTAATTAACAAAATTCTGAATAAATTTAATAAAAGCGTTTTATTAAATGAGAGAGCATTAAACTTAGAGAATTTTAATGCATTTAAAGTGGAGACTTTAAAAGGGAATGTGAAGAGGCATTTTAATTTGGAGGGAGTTATCACCACATGAATGGAGGAGGTGAGGGGTCACCTCCATGAGGCGCCAGCCATGGAGGGGGTACACCCCCTCCTCCTATAAAAGGCCCCCCTCTTCCTCCTTCTTCCTCACACCTCCTCGTGAAGGATCTCTCTCCTCCTCTAGAATTATTCCCCCATGGTTTCGGATTTGCGAGATAGATGTTCCCGGTGGCATTTCATCTGGAAGGAGTTGGTGCGTCCGCTGCATCGCTGGAGCGAGGATGTGGAGGTTGTCTGGTGGCTTGAACGTGTGTGCGAGGACGGATGCGCTGCTGATTTGCGGCGCTCGGACTTCCACACGATCTTGAGATCGTCAAGTGTACGACTACATCAACCACGAGTTCCTACTCGTTAACAAAACTCGTTGTCTTTGAGGGTAAGTTCTCGATGGATGTATGTCCATCTATTGCTCTGTATCTAGTAGATAGATCTTGGCGTATAGTTTTCATCGTAGGAATTTTTTTGTTTTCTATGCTGCGGACCCAACATGAACTACTACCAATTGAGACTATGTTGCCGCTATCGATGCCTTTCGTGGGTGCCCAGCAACTTTAGGAATGAAGAATCAACATGAAAAGAGGACTACATAGTTACCAGCTGCAGTCGCTGGACATGAGGCGTAGAGAAGGGGGAGCCGTGTGTAGGAAAACTGGGAAAACAATCTAGCCAGCGCGAAGGACCTGTGCCATGCATGCCACAACAGCATTAGGTGCCATGCAACATACCTTGGCGTAGCTCCTTCAAAATTTTCAATCAAGCTGACACCTCATGGCCTACAGAGCAAGCGCGGTCAGGTAAGAGGGATAGATGGGATGTTGAGCGTATCGGGGTTCACCTATGGCGACACGATATTGCTGCAACTCTGTCCACAACCGCCACATTTGGAAACAGCTCGCCATTGCCACTCTTCCCTGGTGACTAGTGCTATCGTCCACGCGCCTCTCACAACCTCGTGATGACAGACAAAGAAAGAGCGAAACACATCCGGAAAAAAGTGGATTGATCCAGGAAACATCGACCTGTAGAAGGTGGATTGGCCGAAAAAAGATCTAGAGAGGATCACAGTCCTGGTAATAAAGAAAAACAATACCTGAAGGACGTGTATCGACTACATTAACCTCAACAGTGCCAGCACCAAGAAAGAGTTCGTGCTGCCACGAATCGACTAAATCATCGACTTGACCATGGGGTTCAAGTCGCTGTGCTTTCTCGATGCATACTACGGCTACAATCAAATCAAGATGGTCGCCGATGGCAAGAAAACTGCGGCTTTCATCACGCCGTTCGGAGCGTTCTGCTATACCATCATGACGTTCGGCCTTAAGAACACCGAGGCAACATACCAATGGTGCACGAAGGCGTGGCTAGCGAGGCAAATTGGCCACAACATGCACGTCTACATCAATGACGTGGTGGTGAAGTCGACCCGCCAAGACGACCTCACCAACCTTGCCAAGACCTTTGCAAATCTATGGAAGTACAAGATCAAGGTCAACCCGGAGAAGTGCATGTTCGGTGTGCCCACCGGGCAATGGCTCGGCTACATTGTTTCCAAGCGAGGTATCGAGGTGAACTCCTCAAAGATCAACACTATTGTGCGACTTAGAAAACCCAAGTGCCTGCGGGACATGCAGAAACTAGCGGCTCGAGTGGTAGCTCTCAGCTGCTTCATCAGCTTGACGAGGAGGCAATGACTCTCTACCGCCTCCTCCACAAGTTACCCACATTCGAATGGACCAGCGAGGCCAACAACGCACTCGCCGCACCGAAGGAGGTATTACTCACGGCTCTGGTTCTCGCTGCACCGCTCGACAAGGAGCCAACGCTGATGTACATCACTGCTTCCAATCGAGCCATCAACACTGGCTTGGTCATGGAGCGACACGAGGAGGACAAGGAGCGCCCCATGCAACAACCGATGTACTATCTCAGTGAAGTACTCACTGACTCAAAGTAACACTACCCCCAGTATCAAAAGCTGGTCTACGCTGTGTTTCGAGCGCAATGATGACTCCCACACTACTCTCAGGAACACTCAATCACGGTCGTCTCCTCCGCCCTGTTGCAATACATCACTCGCAACCATGACGCGACAGAGTGGGTCACCAAGTGGGACATGGAAATCGGTGTCCACAACATCAAGTATGAGCCACAAAGGGCCATCAAGTCGCAACCCTGGTCGACTTCCTCGTCGACTGTTAGGAAGCACATCAGCCCGAGTTGCTGCCACACCAGCACCGCTGGACCCTATACTTCGACGGGTCCAAGAACTCCGAGGGAGCCTGTGCTGACATCATCCTCATCTCCCCCAAAGGAGACAAGATCCGCTAAGTGTTGCATATTAACTTCACTCCCTGTACTAATAACGTGGATGAATATGAGGCATCCCTCCACGACATGCGAGCCACCAAGGAGATGAGCGTCAACCGCCTGAAGTGCTACGGTGACTCTGACCTAGTCGCTAGCCAGGTCGCCAACACTTGCAATGCCGTAAACCCCAACATGATTGCCTATCGCAGGACGGTGGACCAACTTAGAGGCTACTTCGTCAGACATTCCGTTGAATGGGTCAATCGGTGGAAGAAGGAAGAGGCTGCCGCGCTCTCACGGATTGGCTCGTCTCGTCAAGCGCCCCTGCCAGGAGTCTTCCTCGACGTCATTGACCACCCCTCCATCTCTCCCCCTAATGAGATTGATGTTAGGATCCCGCTGAACCCCGACTCATCTCTAGTTGCCATCATCACCAACACCAGCGACTGGACCAAGCCCTACGTCGCCTACCTCGAGCATCAGATCCTTCCCAAGGACGAGACTGAGGCACGCACGATCTTGCGTCGATGCTAGTCGTTCGTCATGATCAACAGCGAGCTCCATAAGTGTAGCGTAACCGGCATCTTCTAGAATTGCATACCACCGGAGGAAGACCACAAATCCTCCATGGCATCCACTCTGGTGACAATGGCCACCATGCTAGAGCACGGTCGCTAGTCACCAAGGCCATGCGCCACGTCTTCTACTGGCTCGCCGCCCATGTCGACGCAGTCGACATCGTCTAGCACTACGTTGGGTTCCAAAAATATGCCAACCAGACGCACGTAACTAGGTTGGCACTGAAGACAATACACATCACATGGCCATTCACCATATGGGGCATCAACATGGTGGGAATGTTCAAAACTGCCACCTTCGGCTTCACCCACCTTCTAGTCGCCGTCGACAAATTCACGAAGTGGGTCAAGGCGAAGCCCATCAAGAAGTGCGATGGGAAGACCGCCACCAGTACGGATACCCACACGACATCATCACCGACAACAGGACCAACTTCATCAAAGGCGCCATGGCCGAGTTCTATGAGGAAGACGAGATACGTCTCGACCTTGCCTGAGTCACCTACCCGGAGTCGAATGGCCAGGTCGAACACGCCAATCAAAGTGTCCTTCACGACCTCAAACCGTGACTACAAGTCCACGTCGAGCGAACGCAAGGCTGTTGGGTCGAGGAACTCCCCTCAGTACTCTGGAGCATCCACACCTCCGTCAATAGGTCAACAGGGTTTACCCCCTTGTTCATGGTATACGGTACTGAAGCAGTCATGCCGACCGACCTCGAACATGACTCGCATCGAGTTGTCAACTATGTGGAGGAATACAACGAAGTCTCCCGCCAAAACAGGACCGACCTGGTCGACGAGGCATGCGACCTGACTAGCTCGCACATGACAATCTACCAGTAAGGTCTCTACCGCAACCATAGCCACCGAGTCCGAACTCAGACCTTCCAAGAAGGCGACCTCGTCCTGCGCCTCATATAGGACACGAAGGGGATGCATAAGCTCTCCCCTCCATGGGAATGCCCATTCGCCACAGTAGGGTACTAGGAAATGACGCCTACTATCTCATCGAAGTCTGAGGCTATGACAAGCTCAACATTGAGCGACCATGGAATGTCAACCTACTTCGCAATTCTATACATAGAATTAAAACTTGTAAACCATTGTGTTGAATATCAATAAAGATACATCTCTCTCCACACTCGTGTCAACTCGCCAAAATTTTGTGCTCACACGCACTCGCTCTAAAATAACGAGCCATTTTCCAGCGTCAACCCTTGGAAGCGCGACTCACTATGGCCAAGTAGTGTGACCCAAGGGCGTCGAGACCACTCGAGTCTTAGGTCGTCCATGAAAACACCTACCGATACCCACCATCGGAGTCACCTCGCTCGACTGGCTTTATGAGCCAAGATGATTGGTTATGCTTCCCACAACACCCCGTCCTCCTCAACCTTGGGCAAGGAGACTCGATAGGCTAAGTACTACAGAGGAGCACTCGCTAACCGAGCCTAGGTCTATCTAGGAATACACAAGGCGAGATTGACCCTTAGAGTCGGCACACTACTGGCCCTCCGGGATAAGAGGAGAGACTTGCTAAAACAAAAACAACGTAACATGTCTCCGCCAACCTTGGGCCTACGATCCGAATGGCTAAGTAACACGCTCAGGAACTCGACAATCAAACCCGCACACGCCTTGTGAAAACGTCTAGTATAGAGTAGCCCTTCGAGTCACCATGCGATTGCCCCCAGGCTAAGACGAGTCGACCTAAGCTACACAAATAGCCGAAAAGACTACTAAGTCTCGACTAACCACGCGTGTGTGACTCAATCATCAAACAAATACTCCTGGGGAGTCGCAAAACAACCTTGTACGCGTCACACGAGACATCGTACTGTAAAGTGGCTAACTCCATGAGTCAATAAGAGTCGACTAGGAAAAAAAGAGAAGCACACCATGTGACTTGAACATAACTCACAAAACATTTATACAAAATACATGAGTCTGTACCAATCCACGGCCCATTACATAAGTTGTTCCATGCTGCAGGCTAACACGCTACTCCGTTGATAACCCCCAAGTGCAGGGGATCACCGTAGTACAACTCGATAAATATTTAAGTGTAGAACCCACGAGGAGCTGAAGGTAAACTATCTATTCTCTAAAGCTCTATAACCCATTTATATGGCCTTCTATACAAACTAGGATCTAAAGTGTCTGTGTGGTTATTTTTGGTATTAACTAGAAAACAATAAAGTAGTTAAAATAAATACTGTACGTAAAATAATGCAAATGAAGTGGAGATAGTGGAGTGGATGTGGATAATCTTTGGGACCAAATGTTTAGGCAAAGTGCTATTTCATTCATTTGGTTGTCACAATTAGTGAAGCACATATATAGTTTTTTATTGTTTCTTCTAGGAGGATCCATAACTAGGTGTAGCCATAGATACAAGCAAATACACCACTAGTGATTGATCCCAAGGCCAATTAAGTACAAACAAGGGAATTATTAAGATATAAAGTCCAACCACCGCATTTAGATCTAAGGTCCCCATGATAATACCTCCGTTGATTAACGATGCATTGATACTGAATATATTTCTAAGACTTGGGATCCAGCTTCTGTCAAACTTCGTCTATCCCTCATCCTATCAACATGCAACAGTGATAACCTTGTGCATCCCCCAACATATGTGTGCACTCATATGTTAGTGCATTAAGATCATCATAGAAGATAACATATACTTGTATGAAACCAAAACACACTAGATCACAATTGCCATAACAATTCACTACTAAAACATCAACATAGTTAGTGGGGGATGATGGGATCTTGCAGTAGATGGTGATGGAGATGAGCCTCCCCATGAGGGAGAGGAGGCCATGGCGTGGTGGAGAGGCGACGCCCCGACGGCTCCCCAGGACGGCGCCAGCCCTAGGGCATGGAGGCCCCTTGCCCCTTCTTATTCCTTGGACATGGTGATGGTGTGGTGGAGCTTCTCCCCCTTCTTGGGGATGCCAAGGAGGGTATTTTCGTGGATATGGGTGGATGACTCTAAAAGTAGGGCTTCCTCTCAATATATAGTGGTGGAGATGCAATCTTGGTCATAGGATGGATGCCCCTTGGATCCAATAGCTCTTGGGCATATCTAGAACCTTCCTAGGAGTCCCCTCTGTCCTTAATGAGTCCATCAAGTCGTGGTTGGGCAAAAATCATCAAAGATGAAATGAGTTTGAGTCAACCACGTCACATATTTTTGGAGACCCAAAACTGTTTGTGTCCTTCGCAGTAATATGGCTATAAAAATGCATCTGGACTCTGATTGGGGCGAATTTTATTTCTAAATTATTGCGCATAAATTTCCCCACAACTTTTCTTTCTACACCTTTTCCATTAGACATCATATTCAAGGTCAATTCTGCCAATGTTCGAAAAGAGTTCTACAGGGACAGATTTTAGAAATTTCTAGATTTCTCCATGATGCACGGTTTCCTTCCATATTTCTATATTTCCTACACAAAAAGTGTAAAACAAGAATATGTGCAATTTTGCAACTATTAGTAGGTTAGTCCCAATAAATATAATAATGTTTCAAAATAATAATGATTTTGAAGCAATAAACGTCAAAGTTCATGAATGCATTTTACATGCATCAAACATCTCCAAGCTTACATATTCTCGTCCTCGAGCATAAAGGTGATAAAATTAATAAGGAATTTGGAGTTTGTTGCTTTGCTTCTTTTTCATTGCCACACAAAGTTTAGTAGGTTTAATCTTTTAGGAATAACAACAAGCAAGTGGGCTATAAAGTGATATCTTTCGCACTCTACAAACATGCTCAATAATAGGTAGACTTGTGTTCAAACAAATGAGAGGTAAAACAAAACTTCAAGCATAGTTAGATGAACCTATAGAATTGTTGGAAGACTCTTTCCTATCACTGGCATGGGTTTTTTATGCCTTTCTAGTTTGGGATACTTCTTAGTGTCATGCCCTTGACCTAGAGGACTCACTTCTTAGTTTTATGTCTTCCCTTAAGATATTTTTATATGTCTTAACGAAAGTAAGAATGGATTAAACATTTTCAAAGACCTATTTAGCTTTCAAACACTATTTAATTAAGTTTATGGTCAATAGTTCATAATTGTTTGGTTCCATTTATCCCTATCATTAGCATCTTTCCAGTTCAAAGAAGATAATAATTATAACAAGATAGACATGAAGTTCAACTTTTGTCGAACACTTTCACCATTTTTATATGGCATTAGTTAACAGTCTTGCCCTCCTAGTAATCAGTATAAACCTTATTCATGGGTCTTTCAATCATGTCAGATGCTCTAAAACAACATTTGCTTTTCACTTTCCATGGCTATCCGAATCCTCGGGTGCCTACCTTTCCAACACATTTCCCTAGAGCATATGTATTGAAATTCCCATGACCCTCGGTTTACTCGTTGATTACTAAGTAGAACAAGAGTATCTCATGTCCCCTTGTTATCATTCCTTCCATTTTTATCTTACAAAACCAATTTATGTTTCATAAATCATTACCTCGTTTGGTGGTCGTGCCTTCAAGTTCGTGGTCACCCCACAACTAACTTCTCTATGACAACCATAACTATAAGAGCAATATTATTTGGAAGCTAAATAAAACAAGGTACATGATATATATACCTGGAATAGCATTGATGCTATATAGGTATGTATGGTGTACACTGTGGGAATTAGTTTTAAGGGTATTTGGATAAACAAGCTTTGCTCGTATAGGAATTTTTGGGCTGGCAAAAAGATCTACAAGTATGCCATTGGATCCATAGTGCCCAACATTTATCATCACACAATGCTACTTATTATAAACATCAATGTATATGAGCAAAAGGTATCACTAAATAAGGCACTATCAAATTATCATTCATTAAAGTATTTGAGCTAGCAACACTAAGCATGACTTTGAATTTCAGCTTTTTTGCTTTCATTCCCTTTTCTTTTAATAGCACACAACTCATTCTCTTCAAGGAATTTAATCATGGGATATATTGTTTCAGTAGATATTTCCTAAGCCTTGAAAACATCTATCATGGTAGTTTCATTTATTCTCCAGGAAACATGCAAAACTAGACATAAAACTAGACAAAGACGCTCCAAGTTTCTACGATCATTCTATGTAGCTCAAAAAACAAAGTTTAGAGGTTTGCAAACCGAAAATTTGATAGGTATAGTGGGGTCCCTTGGGAATCACCAAGATTATGTTCTTCACCATTCTTGGATAACTCTTAGTGTGGTGTTCCTCCATTCCCTGTCAAAAAACTTCAACACAAAACTTTCTCCTATTTCTTTTCTATGGGGTGACATTAGTGGTACAAAGATATAGTGCTAGATATGGTAAAAGCCCCAAATAAAATTTGTTTTTAAATATCCAGAGAGTTAATTAAGTGTACAATGTCAATATAATATCAAAAGACTCAAAAAGAATCAAATCAAAACTCAAAAAGGCCACTCTTGCAACAAAAGACAGATTCTGTAAAAAAAAAGCAGCTATAGAACATATATATTTCACCCACTTAAACATGTGAGAAATTTTAGCTAATGTTTGTGCATATAGAGGATGAAAAGTTGTAACATGAATTTAGCTCAATCGGAGTTACAGAAAAATCATAAAAATCATTTGGTAAACAATAGTGTGCATGAATTTTCAACCTCAAATATATGTTTCAACTTTTAACATGCAAAATGGGTAAAACTTGGTATTTTATTTTTGTAAATATTAGAAAATATATAAAACCTTTATTTTAACAAAGAACAAATGTCCAAAAACCAAAAACCTAAAAGAATCAAAAATAACCAAGAAAGAACCAAGAGAAGCAAACAAACAAGAAACAAAATCTTTTTGTTATTTTTGTTTTACGAAAGATGAAAAGCAAGAAGCAAAAAAAAATGAAAAAGCATAAAATATTTTTGTTGTTTGGGGTTTATAAAAACAATAACCAAATGAAAAAAATCTTTTTGTTGTTTTTGTTTTAAGGAAAAACAAGAAGTAAATAAGAACCATAAAATGTTTTAAAGTTTTGAAAACAAAAGGCAAGAAGAAGCAAAAGGAACCAAATAAACATAAAATATTTTTGGTATTTTGTTTTTATAAAGAATATGAAAAAAAGATCCAAACAAAATAAAAATGTAATTCAAAGATGGTTTCGACAAACATACAAACAAAAACATGAAGGTAAAACTAAAACATGAGTTTGGAATGATATTACTTGAAATACTTGAAAGAAGAGGGGGATGTGTGGGCACCCCCAAGCTTGTAGTCTTGCTAGTTCTTGTAATATACTTCATTGACATCATATCATATCACTGATCTCAAACAAAGAAATATTTTCATCTTCATGTTACTTCAATGCCTAACAAATGGTTAGTTCCCCAAACAAATGATATAATAGTTTCTACCATGATGCAACCTTTAGTAATTATCAGGAAATCATTTTATTCAAGAAGATAATATATTACAAAAGAGACACTCTTTTTATTTTGATTTTATGTCGGGAAAGTTTTAATGATGTAGGCTTTGCAATGGTTTCATTGGCATGAACAACACATGCTCAAGTTTAACCCCAACTTCTCCATTGCTCATCCTTCTAATTTGATCTCCCAAATTTTATATTTAGTTAAAATATTACACTAATTGTTAAATAATAGTAGATAAAGTTATTTTACATGTTACATGGATATCAAGGAGTGCTCAAATAGAATACCATTTGAAAGCATATGGAGCACACCACAAAGCACATATACATTAACATTTAAGTCTAACTTTCTTCCTATGCATTGGCATTTTATATATGAATAAATAGCAGCAAGGTTGTGGTATCCAATGCACATAATGATTAGTAGCATGCATAAATAGAATGTAAACATAAATAGGGTTTTTATCTCTTCCTCTTTCATAATTATTGCAAGCATCAAAAGGAAACTTAATCTCATAGTTTTGAATAGATTCACCATATAAAGACAAATCATCTAATGAGCATAATGGATCATCTAAATCAATTATATCACTTTCATCCTCCCATATATTAGACATAATTGTTCCACATAGAGAGCTACTAGGCAATGAAAGATCATCATCATTATAAGAAGAGTCCTTCATGGGAATTTGTGTGTTACCCTTGTTGGGAGTAGGAGATGGGTAGCTACTCCATTCTTCCTCTACTTTTTCTTCTTTCTCTTCTATCTCCTTTTCTTTGGGATGCATGGGCATCCCCAAGCTTAGCCTTTTTTCATATTCTTCCCTAACACTTTCATCATGATTTCTTGCATTCAAAAAGTTAGTGCCTAGGGGAATATTCAAGCTTTCAACATATTTGACTAGCATATCATACACATCATTGTGAGAATTTTCCATTATAATTTTTTTGGGTTTTAATTTTATATGCAAGGTACTAAAAATAAACTAGCAATTCAAACAAGAATAGAAGCCTAGCTCTACGCTCCCCAGCAATGGTGCCATAAAAGTATCTTGATAACCCCCAAGTGCAGGGGATCACCGTAAGACAATTCGATAAATATTTGAGTGTCGAACCCACGAGGAGCTGAAGGTAAACTATTTATTCTCTAAATCTCCATAACCCACTTATATGGCCTTCTATACAAAGCTAGGATCTAAAGTGTGTGTGGTTGTTTTTGGTATTAACTAGGAAACAGTAAAGTTGTTGAAATAAATACTATAAGTAAAATAATGCAAATTAAGTGGAGCTAGTGGAGTGAATGTGGATAATATATGGGAGCAAATGTTTAGGCAAATTGATGTTTCATTCATTTGGTTGTCACAATTAGTGAAGCACATATATAGTCATTTTATTGTTTCTTCTAGGAGGAGCCATAACTAGGTGTAGCCATAGATACGAGCAAATACACCACTAGTGATTGTCACAAGAACATGTGCACTTTTGCAATTATTAGTAGGTTAGTCCCAATAAATATAATAATGTTGCAAAATAATAATGATTTTGAAGCAATAAACGATAAAGTTCATGGATGCATTTTACATGCATCATCCACCACCTAGGAAGAAGTAGAACCTTCTACACACATGACCCGCACGAAGGGCTCCCACCTACTGGTAGGATATGTCGAGAGCAACTTCGCGATTACCATCTGGAAAGGCTTCTCCGCCGGAAAATCGCGGTGCTCCAGGATGGGATATCCAAGCGTGAATCGTGACTCCTGATACGGGAGGAGGTCGCTCATCGCCAGCACACGTTCCGTGTATGGGGAAGCCTTCACATTCAGCTTCAGAACCTCGGCAATTTGCATGACACTAGTCACCGAAGGGAAGCCACTCGTGACTTCCTGGAGGTCGAAGTCCTCCGAGAAATGCACGAGCCCTAGGCTCAGCACCGCTGTCATCCCATGACAGAATGCCGACCGCGACATCCACTCTACGACGGCCGGCACCTAGTCCAAGTAGTTTCCCACTCCGCGGAAACCAGGTGGAATCATCTCTGTGGGTATAAGGTCCTGGAGGATTGTACAAACGCACATGGATGACATTGTGGCCATGGACAGAACCGCATTCACGTACTCAGTGACGCCAAAATTCAACATGTCAAGGTCCTTCAGACCTAGGGCATCTACAGATAGTCAGCAAACATGGACCAAGGGGACTCGACCTGCTCGAGGACTCGACTCACCCAGAAAAAAGAATCATAAGTGCATACACTCACTAAGAATGTGCTGGCAATTGTCGACGATGTGCTTCACTAGCACGGAGAACTTCTACTACAGCTCCGTAATAATGGACTCAGAGGCATTGTGATCCTTCTCCGCATCCACCAACGCCACATTGGCTTTCTCCTCCGCCGAGACCGCCGCGACCTTTGCGGCTTCTAGCTCCACGACTAGCACATAACCCTCTCAGGCTTTCGCCAATGCGGACGCATTGTTATCTGCAAGGATAAAAGGCAATCAGCCCACCGGAGAATCAAAGAAGCAAAAGAAACAAGAAGCAAACAAGCAACCTAACCGCAGTCAACCGTAGTTGGAGGTTCGACTGAGTCGCCACCTGTTGCTCGTATCAGAGCAGCTACAACTCCTCCATCGACCCGCCACTTCGCGCTGCAAATCCATCACAGAAGATTCAACATGTTCAACAAAACTTCAAGACTTGAATCGCTGCTACCCAGCGACCCGACCCTCGGGGACTAGGGAATCAAAAGCTTCAAGAATCGAATCGTTGCTACCCAGTAACCCAACCCTCGGGACTAGGGAATCGAAATGACCCTCGAGGACCTGGGAATCAAAAACTTCAAGAGTCGAATCGCTGTTACCCATTGACTTGCTTCTTGAGGGCTGGGGAATCAAAAACTTCAAGACTCGAATCGCTGCTACTCAGTGTCTCGAACCTCGGGGACTGGGGAATCGGAAATATAAGCCTCCAGCTGCTACTACTTAGCGACTACAGTCTCGGGGACAAGGCATACCTGGTGTGCTTGGACAAGCAACTGATGGAGCTAAATCGCTCCTACGGAGAGCAGATGGTACACTACTCCCCCGGCCCCTTGGGCCACCCGTTCGATGCTTCCGTAGATGACCTCCTCCACCACCGGCGACTACGAATGGGCGGCCGTGGAGGATTATTTTGCTAGGAATCATGGAGACATTGTGTCCATGGCCATCGCACTAGCCGCCGCCATCGCTGCACCCTTCATCCAAGAAGCACCCACCACCAACACGTCACCCTCTTGTGGCACGGCGCCCTCTTCCCGGGTGGCCACATAGCCCACGTCAAACTTTGCCACCGCCTTGTCCGCTTGGTCAATACCTTCTTCTTGGCTCTAAGGTCAGGCGCCTCGCCGGAGTCACCCTTCCTCTTCTTGGAGGCATCATCTCCTTCCTTGGCGCAACTCGTGGGGATCTTCGCCATGGTGGTGTGCTTGATATTCTTTGGCTGGCTGCTGCAAACCCATGATGTTCAGCGATGATGGGGATATACCAATCGTGGTTTGCTCAGAAGTCCAGTTCGATTAAGTTAGGCCCATGGCGAATGAGCCTGTAGGCACGGCGACTAGAACGCGACTGAAAACAAAGCCCATCGACTAAAGCTGAAGGCCCAAGACTCTAGCTAGGCCTAGTCAGATTAGGGAAAATCCTCCAAAACTTAAACTGATTTGGTTGTAATCTTGTAAACCCTAGCGAGGTCTACCTATATAAACCTCCCTAGGGTACCCTGTATACTTACGTGCTATTAGCTACCCCATCCAAGCGACTCGCTTCCTAGCCACCGAGCTCGCCGATCTTGTAGTCCACTCACTAGCAATACAATCTAGCGGGAAGTATGTATTTACCCTACGGGGGGCGAACCTGGGTAAATCCCTTGTGTTTGTTCCCAATCTCACACCACGGATGGCGACTCTCTCTTTCCCCCAATCGTATCAATCGTTACCACTGGTAGCGACTGTCGTGATCATTCCCACGACAATGGCGCCCACCGTTGGGCATTGTTAGTAAAGCCTAAGATCTGCGGCGAGACCCTACGTCCCGGTCAACTGGCCGATTGCCACCGGTCGCATGGCCGCTAGCGACAGGTTTCTCTAGATCCTACCGAGCAACTACATCCCAACATCGCGCCCGGTCACTCATGGCGCGGTGATGCCGGTCGGCACCATCAACCTCTTCGGCAGGTTCACCTACGCCAACAGCCTGATGGAGACGGATATCATTGGTGGCTCGCTGCCACTGGATCTTCTCTCGGAGGACCAGATCCGCTCCATCACCCGCCTCGCCTCTGAGTACGACTCGGCCAACGCGGCCGGGAGAGACACGGCTCTCTACGATGCTGCCAATTCGGAAGCCCCAGCTTTGGCCGTTGGATCCATCACCTCTGCGTCCCATGAGGACTCCATCACACGAGTCTCCAACGTTGAGGACTTCGAGGACCCCTCCATCTTCGGGCTATTCAATTCCAACTCTAGGTCGGAGTCCTCTGACGAGGCACGAACTAGATCCAATCGCTACGATGCCATATACATGGCGGGTAGCACCAACGTGCCACCAGATCATTTCTCCACACCCATCCCACCGATGGAAATGGTGGCGGAGATCGAGGAGTACCGCCAGCAGTTGGAGGCAGCCAAGGTCAGGGAACAAGCCGAGCGTGAAAAGTTCCATCTTGAGTAGAAAATGGCGCAGGAGCTATCGCTCGACCACCAACACCTCCTGAACCCTACTGTTTAGCGCCGCTCCCTAAAATTCGATGATGAACACGAATCCCGCTCGCGTGGCCGAGCGCGAGTTCTGCCATAACATACCACTCGGCGGCAGTCGCCCACCAGCTGGGGCGCCTGCGACTGGAGCTCCACTAGTACCCCACCGCTCGCCTCCTCCGGAGCAACTGCGGATCCTGATCTCCCGTAAGCGCGCGACTCCAACAAGCTCCCTCTGTACTCCACCCCGATGGACAACGTCATCGCGGGACAGGCTATAGTTGCCAACCTCAACATTACGGGAGAGGGCATGATGCTGGTCAAATACACACAGGCCCTACTCGCCAAGGCCACCGAGCAGAAAGTCGCGAGGGTCGACCCGCATGGGCGGATGTATTCTCGCTCATCCGGCTGCCGCGCGGCTTCGAGCGGCCGTCTGATGATCGCCAACACCATCAACTTCCCCCCACCCCAGCCACTACAACTCCAACCGCGGGCAGTAGACCCTGCACTCTCCACCAATAAGCCGCGGCCTGTGCATAACTGATACATTGCAAATGTATCTATAATTTTTGATGTTCCATGCTTGGTTTTATCCAGTTTCTTGTGTTTTGTTCCAACTTTGGAGTACTTTTCATATGATTTCTTGGACTAACCTATTAACAAGAGCCACAGTGCCAGCTGCCTATTTTCTGCTGTTTTTGGTTCCACGAAAGTTAGAAAATGAATATTCTCGGAATTAGACGGGACAAAAGCCAAAGTGCCTATTTTTTCGGAAGGGATCAAGTGCCAAAATACGAGACGGAGAAGGGCTGGGGGCCGGCCACACCACCTGGCCGCGCGGCCAGGCCTAACCCGCGCCAGGGGGTGGTCTGGCCGACCCCAGCACCCCCTCAGCCTCTCCTTCCGCCTATAAGTTGCCCTCGGCACGAAAACCCTAAGAACCCGATCAAAAATCCACGAAAGAGTCTGTAGCCGCCGTCATCTCTGTCCCTAGATCGGGGGGGATCTGAAGCTCTTCCCGGCACGCTGCCGGAGAGGGCAATTCACCCTGGAGGCCTTCTTCATCACCATGCAAGCCTCCGGTGTGATGCTTGAGTAGTTCATCCTTGGACTACGGATCCATGTAGTAGCTAGATGGATGGTCTCTCCTCCTTTGTGCTTTCATGTTTAGATCTTGTGAGCTCCGTTCATGATCAAGATCATCTATTTGTAATTCATACATGTTGTGTTTGCGGGGATCCGATGGATATTGAGATGCTATTTCAGATTGATTATTGATTCTATCATGTCTTTGTTATTTGAGATCTTGCATGCTTTCCGTTGTTAGTAGCTATCTTAGCCAAGTAGATGCTAGCAACTCCAAGAGTTAGTATTTATGCTCGATAGTGGGTTCATGCCTCTGGTAATCTGGGGAAGTGACAGAAATCTCTAAGGTACTAGATGTGCTGTTGCTACTAGGGAGAAAACAACAATCCTTTGTTCATAGAACAATCGTATTGTTTACTTTACACGTAGTTCGTAAAGCAATAATCTGTTGCTTGCAACTTAATACTGGAGGGGGTTCGGATGATAACCTGAAGGTGGATTATTAGTCATAGATGCAGTTGGATGGCGGTCTATGTATTATGTTGTAATGCCCAATCAAGTCTCAGAGGAGTCAAGATGATTAGTATATGCATGTATTGCTTTCTCGGTGTTTGTCAATTGCCCCGCTGTAATTTGTTCACCCAGCATCTTATTTATCTAAGGAGAGCCACCTCTAGTGAACTATGGATCCCGATCCTTTTTCTTTACATACAATCTATAAACTATTTCTGCTTTGTGTTTACTTTCTGCAAACTTTTACTTCTTGCCATTCGATACGTTTAATCCTTTGTTTTCCGCAAAACACGGTGAGATTGACAACCTCATCGCAAGTTGGGGACAAAGTTCCGTGGTTGTGTTGTGCAGGTATCCATGTTGCTACTAGCACCGGTAGTGCGCCCTGCCAAAGCTCAGCTAGTAACACCTTTGGGGTGTTTCCTTGCTCCTACTGGTTCGATTAAACCTTGGTTTCATAACTGAGGGAAGACTTGCTGCTGTATTCATCGTACCTTCCTCTTGGGGTTCCCAACGAGCTCTACGTCGAAAGTCGAACGCATCAAGGTTTTTTCTGGTGCCGTTGCCGGGGAGTCAAGGACATCTTCAGAAGGGTAGTCCCTCATAACCAATCTCTTTACTTTGTTGTTTTTGTTTTGCTTTGTTTGCTTGTTTTGTTCTTCAAAAATCCAAAAGAATTAGTTTTACTTGTTTTGCTTTCTTATTTGAAAACACACAAAAATTAGTTCCTATCTTGACTTGCCTTTATGACTAGCTCTGCTCCAATCACTATTTCATTATGGATAGCTCACTCAGTTTCCTAGTTGGGAGCAGTTTGATGACTGCTAAGGTAATAGATGAACCACCGCCTGCTAGAACCTCCATGGAAGAAGAAATTGCTAAACCTGAAAGCTCATTAGATGAAAAAGAGGAGGAGAGTGATGGACAAAAGGAGGAAGAATGGATCTACCCATGCCTACCTTCTAATGAGAGTAACTCTTCATCCCTTACATTATTTGATTGTCCCCCATGCTTATCAAAGGAGAGTGAATGTTGTGTTCCCGAGGATTCTTTTGAAAATATTTATAATAAAGCTCTAGTGCTTGTAGATTATCAAAATCATGTCTTATGTGATAGTTATATTGTTGAGTTTATTCATGAGGCTACTGAAAATTATTATGAGAGAGGAAAATATGGTTGTAGAAGTTTTTATGGTAATGAAACACCTCTCTATGTGCTGAAAGTTTTGAAGTTACTTTTGTTTTATCTTCCTATGCCTGTCACTTTGTTCTTTGCGCATTTATTTGCATACAAGATTCCTATGCATAGCAAGTGGGTTAGACTTAAATGTGTTTTGAATTTTCTTCTTGATGCTCTCTTTTACTTCAATTCATATTTCCTATGAGAGCATCTTCTCAAATTCTTATGCCTAACTTAAAGGCGTTAAAGAAAAATACTTGTTGGGAGATAACCCAAGAGTTTTAGATGATTCTTGAAATTTATTACCTCTGTAATAACCTCTCCTTATCCTTTTTATTTGCTTTTTGTGCCAAGAGTAACCTCTAATGAGAGTGAAGTAATGATTGGGAAAGTTGCTGTCCTGAAACAGATTTCTGTGCTTAACCGTAAAAAATCCTGAGAGAGCTCTATATGTCGGTTTGAGCTGTAATTATTTGTGCTTCTTCCCCAGGTTGTTATATAACTTTCGTTAGTTCAACACTTTTTGATTTCAGCAACAGAAGGTCTTCGAAAAAATTCGTGTTTACCTGCTGGTCTGTTTTGACAGATTTCTGCCATTTTCTGCATTTGCTTCTTGTTAGTTCCTTCTTGAGTTCCTTTGGGGAATTGAGCTTTTTGAGGGAAGTGCTACAGTAGCTAGAGTTCTAATGGAAGTTTATTTGGTGTTAGAACTGAACCTTGAGACTTATTTATCTTAAGTGCACTAATGTTGCTAATAAGATTGTGTGAAGTTTTGTATGAAGGAAAAATTTCAGATATATGGAAGGAATGAGTAACGAGATGAAGGATGGACTAAAGATCAAACTTGGGGATGCCACGCGTGTCACCCCAAGAAATATCCAAGAAGTACAAGCGTCAAAGCTTGGGGATGCCCAAGGCATCCCCTTCTTCATCAATAAAAATTTCAGGTTTCTTCCAAACGCTTCATTTTTATTGTTTCATGCACAGTTGTGTTTCTCTTGGAGCGTCTTCTTTTTCGTTTTGGTTTTTAGTGTGCTTGGTTTGCTTAGCTTTCTGAATAAATTGGTTGGACCCCCTCTTTCAAACTTTGGTTTGCAAATAGTTTGGTTTGGTTTGGAAAAGAGTAGGAAAGTTCATGCTTTAGTGGTAAAAAGAGCTTGTTTTTGACTGTGGCCTATGCTTTGTCATGACATGCTTGATATTGTTTTGGCTTTATGCTTAGTATTCTTTGCTGTAGCATGACTTGTTATAAACAATTGAGATTTCTTAATGTGCCTTGGATGAATCATGCGTTGTTTTAGCATATTAAACGCATAGTATTGTGGTATTCTCCTTTGATGCTTTATTTGGGTTGACTTAGCGCATGCTCACACCATGTTATGACTATCACAAGTCACCTTAGCCTTTATGATCCTTTAGTTTTCAACTTGTAGTATCACTTTATGCTTTGATCAATGATGTTTTGTCGCTTGGCATGATTATGGCCATTATTGCTCTCTTAGTTTGTCGCTCCCAGTCTTTTGCTAGCCTCCACAACAAAGTATGAGTTCCACTCATGCATCCAACTCCCTAAACCAAGTTATTCCAAAGAGTCCACCATACCTACCTACTAGCATATGCTATTCCAAGTATATTCATGCTTTTGTTTACCTTCCACTTGTTATGAGAAAACTAGTGATTAAAGCTCTCACGAACTTGATGGCACACTTTACTTTTTGCCTTAATAAACTTGAACCATTGTGTCTTCTATGTTGTATATGCTTGCACTTATTTGTTGGGAATTAGGAGAACCATGCTTTCATGGGGAACGCTTTCAACATTGCACTTGGTACTTGTACCTAGTTGATATCATGATCTTTTGTATATGGATTTTGTCGGTGTTAAATGAAAGGGGAGCTTGTAAGTCCATGGAGTTATGTATATGTGTTAGAGAAACGCCTGGGCCGCTGGTCTAATCCATGCTGACATGGTGGAAACCTGCAGCGTAACCATAATGAGCTGTCTATGAAGCATTCTTCTTATAAAAAAAGAGTCATATACTGAGAAAAAAAGAGAAAAAGAGAAAAAAGAGATACTATGAAAAGAGGAAAGAGAGAAAAAAGCACCATATTCCCATGGTAAATAAGAAGAATGCTGAGATGCTCGTTGTCTGCTTGCCTTGTCATTTTGATATGGGGATTCTTCCGTATCATCGGGCAAGGGGTACCCCGTTGGCGGTTCTCAATGATACACATATACTTACGATGACAAGAACTTACCGGTGAGTAAACTTGAGTAGCATGAGGAGCGGCCCTCGTATACAAGAGACATGAGATTTCTGACTTATACTTCGTCAAGCATGTACACCATAGTTTGTTCACTTTAACCTTAATCACTTCAAGATGCTTATGATAGGGGCAATGCGAGCTGAAAACTATAAGTATCATGATTCTTGGAAGCTCTTTATGAGACTTGAATCCCTACTTCCTTTTACAAGGGCCTTTCTTCCACCATTATATTGAGTCTCCACCTTCTATCTTTATGCACCTACTTTGAGAGCATAGTGGCCATTCTTAGTTCTATGTGCATTGTCCCAAAACTAGTTGATTGATGCATAACTTGTTATTGCTTGTTTTAAACTATTGTATCTAGTCACTCTTATGAACTTTGAAGGTGTCCTATGCATTTATATTTGCTACTCTATTGAGGGACAAGATGAATACTATTATGCTATGTTTTCTTTATGTGAAACAAACAAACGTCTTGCAAAGCATTGTTACTCATGAATCTTTTGTTTGTGCCTTTTCATGTTGCATCATAGTCTCTTTGCTTATTGCCAGAACTTTGTCTTTCATGTTATGATTGAAGTACTATGATCCCAGCTTTGAATGTTTTCCAAATAATTTGATCAAGTCTTTGATGGTGCATGTCACCTCAAAAATTATTTCTTTTTATCACTTACCTACTCGAGGACGAGCAGGAGTTAAGCTTGGGGATGTTGATACATTGCAAATGTATCTATAATTTTTGATGTTCCTTGCTTGGTTTTATCCAGTTTCTTGTGTTTTGTTCCAACTTTGGAGTACTTTTCATATGATTTCTTGCACTAACCTATTAACAAAAGCCACAGTGCCAGCTGCTTGTTTTCTGCTGTTTTTGGTTCCAGGAAAGTCAGAAAATGAATATTCTCGGAATTGGATGGGACAAAAGCCAAAGTGCCTATTTTCTGGAAGGGATCAAGTGCCAGAATACGAGACAGAGAAGGGCTAGGGGCCGACCACACCACCTGGCCGCACGGCCAGGCCTGGCCCGCGCCAGGGGTGGTCTGGCTGACCCCAACACCCCCTCGGCCTCTCCTTCCGCCTATAAGTTGCCCTCGGGACGAAAACCCTAAGAACCCGATCAAAAATCCACGAAAGAGTCTATAGCCACCGTCATCTCTGTCCCTAGATTGGGGGGGGGGGATCTGAAGCTCTTCCCGGCACCCTGCCGGAGAGGGGAATTCACCCTGGAGGCCTTCTTCATCACCATGCAAGCCTCCGGTGTGATGCGTGAGTAGTTCATCCTTGGACTACAGATCCATGTAGTAGCTAGATGGATGGTCTCTCCTCCTTTGTGCTTTCATGTTTAGATCTTGTGAGCTCCGTTCATGATCAAGATCATCTATTTTTAATTCATACATGTTGTGTTTGCGGGGATCCGATGGATATTGAGATGCTATTTCAGATTGATTATTGATTCTATCATGTCTTTGTTATTTGAGATCTTGCATGCTTTCCGTTGTTAGTAGCTATCTTGGCCAAGTAGATGCTAGCAACTCCAAGAGTTAGTATTTATGCTCGATAGTGGGTTCATGCCTCTGGTAATCTGGGGAAGTGACAAAAATCTCTAAGGTACTAGATGTGCTGTTGCTACTAGGGAGAAAACAACAATCCTTTGTTCATAGAACAATCGTATTGTTTACTTTACACACAGTTCGTAAAGCAATAATCTGTTGCTTGCAACGTAATACTGGAGGGGGTTCGGATGATAACCTGAAGGTGGATTATTAGTCATAGATGTAGTTGGATGGCAGTCTATGTATTATGTTGTAATGCCCAATCAAATCTCAGGGGAGCCAAGATGATTAGTATATGCATGTATTGCTTTCTCGGTGTTTGTCAATTGCCCCGCTATAATTTGTTCACCCAGCATGTTATTTATCTAAGGAGAGCCACCTCTAGTGAACTATGGATCCCGGTCCTTTTTCTTTACATACAATCTATAAACTATTTCTGCTTTGTGTTTACTTTCTGCAAACTTTTACTTCTTGCCATTCGATACGTTTAATCCTTTGTTTTCCGCAAAACACGGTGAGATTGACAACCTCATCGCAAGTTGGGGACAAAGTTCCGTGGTTGTGTTGTGCAGGTCTCCACGTTGCTACTAGCACCGGTAGTGCGCCCTGTCAAAGCTTAGCTAGTAACACCTTTGGGGTGTTTCCTTGCTCCTACTGGTTCGATTAAACCTTGGTTTCATAACCGAGGGAAGACTTGCTTCTCTATTCATCGTACCTTCCTCTTGGGGTTCCCAACAAGCTCTACGTCGAAAGTCGAGCGCATCAATAACACAGTCGCTGCCAACGGTCAGCTGATCGAAGCAAAGACCCACATCGTCAACAACCAAGCCTGGCGAGATCGCCAACCAAATGACTTGAGGAACACCCTCACCAACCGCGGCGAGCCCGGGGAAAAGGGCTCCGTCAGCCGAATCGACCCATAGTGCTTTGGACCAATGATCCAAGGCGAGAAGTACCCCTCCACCTTCAAAGCGCCAAAGGACATAGAGAAGTATGACCCCACGTACAATCCAGTGGTGTGGATCAACACGTACCTCATGGAAATTGGGATCACCCATGGATCAACACCCTCGCCGCTTTCTACCTCCCCCTGATGATGGAGGGAGCGACTCGCCAATGGATCAACACCCTCCCTGAGAACAGCATCGACTCATGGGAAGAAATGCGAGATGCATTCGTTAGGCACTTTGAGGGCTCCTACATCTGCACCACCACCATCGAGGACCTAGAGCGCTGCATCCAGGGATCCCGCGAGTCGACCCGCCATTGGGTCCAATGGTGGCGGGACCTGTGGATCAATGCCTCCGGCATCCACCCAGATATGGCCATCCACTGCTTCAAGACACGTGCCGCTACGAACCTCTGGTCGCGAAGATCAAGAGGGTCTACCGGACGCTCGATAACATCCTCGACCTCCTCAAGATCGCCACGTGCTACATGGAGGAGGACCCCAACCAAGACTCAGACGACGAGACAAGGGGAGACATTGCTCGGGTGGCCCTGACAATGGCAGGCACCATGAGCTGTGCTACAGAACACCCGCCTCACTGGCAAGCACCGCGGTGATGGGCCAGTTGACTTCGTTGCAAATGCCAGCTATGGGCAGCGCGACCCCAAGAACTACCGCCGTGATGGCAGTAACTACCGCGATACTGACAACTACCGTGCCAATAACGTGGCGAGGCCGAAATTCGACCCCACTGCAGAAGGGAGGGGAAGCCCGCCACTCACACCACCGCCGATTGCCAATCTCTGAAGGAGATCGAGAAGGCAAGGCGAGCCAAGGAAGGGTCGAACGACGACCTGCCAAGAGACAACAGAAACACTGGCAGATTCAGCCACGCGGTCGACTCGGTGCTTACATTCATCGGGCTCAGCACCAAGCGCGAGAAGAAAGTGCTTGCCCGTGTAGTCACCGTAAACACGGTGACTCAAGTGGATGTCCCTCGCTTCCTCAACTGGTCCGAGCAAAGCATGACCTGGAGCCACGAGGATCACACGCCCAGGATCGAGTACTCCCGGCTAGTCGCTCTGGTGGTCAAGCCCAAAGTGGCTGACTACTGACTCCCCAAGACTCTGATGGACCGCGGGAGTTCCATCAACATCCTGTACCTAGATACCTTCAGGAGACTGTAGCTCCCGTAGTCGATGGTCGAATTGACCCTCACCACCTTCCACGACATCGTCCATGGTCGGAAGGTAGATCTGGTTGGCAAGGTGACATGCCAGTCACCTTCGGTACACCAACGAACTTCCACACCGAGCGGATCATCATCGAGCCGGTGAACTTCCGCAGGCCATACCACTGCATGCTGGGACGACAAGTGTTCACCAAATTCATGGCGGCCCCTACTACGCGTACAACATGATGAAGCTCCCAGGGCCACACGACATCATCACCATTCACGGCGACCCCGACGTGGCCGTGGACTGCAAGGACAAAGACACTGAGCTCACCGATGATATTATAGCCGAAGAAACCAACCACGTAGACGATCCTGAAGAAGCCCACCTCGGCCAGCGCCACACTGGCAACCTTTGAGGCCTCCATGCACACTCGCACCATCGAGCTCATCCCAGGTGACTTGAGCCGAAAGGTCACCAAGGGAACCAACATGAGCCCTTCATAGGAAAGCACACTCATCGAGTTCCTCTGTGATAATCGTGAAATCTTCGCATGGAAGCGATCTGACATGCCTGGTGTCCCGAGGGAACTCGCTGAGCACAAGCTAAACGCCGACACGAAGGCATGACCCGTCAAGCAGTCGCTGCGGCCCTTCCATGAAGAGCGCCGCCGTGCAATCGCCGAAGAAGTAGAATAGCTACTCGCTGCATGATTCATTCGGCCCATCAAGTAATCCAAGTGTCTAGCTAGTCCATCCCTAGTCCCGAAGAAGAACAACACCTGGAGGATGTGTATCGACTACACCAACCTCAACAGCGCCTGCACTAAGGAGGAGTTCGTCCTCCCGCGCATCAACCAGATCATCGACTCGACCGCTGGGTCCAAGTCGTTGTGCTTCCTCAATGGTTATTCCGGATACAATCAAATCAAGATGGCCGTCAAATATGAGCAGAAAACGTCTTTCATTACGCCGTTCAGAGCCTTCTGCTACACCTCGATGACATTCGGCCTCAAGAATGCCGACGCGACCTACCAACAGTGCATGCAGGCATGCCTGCGAGCCAAATTGGCCGCAACATCGACGTCTACATTGATGAAATGGTGGTGAAGTCGACTTGCCAAAGTGACCTACCCGCCAACTTGGCCAAAACTTTCGCAAATCTGCAGAAGTACAAGATCAAGCTCAACCCAGAGAAGTGCACTTTTGGCGTTCCCACTGGCCAGCTCCTGGGGTACGTGGTCTCCAAACGAGACATCAAGGCTAACCCCTCCAAGATCGACACCATCGCACGACTCTGAAATCTTGAGTGCCTGCGTGATGTCTAGAAGCTAGCAGGGCGAGTCGTGGCCCTCCGTCGCTTCACCCCCCTTCTCGGTGAGAAGGCAATGCCCCTCTACTGTTTGAAGTAGAAGAACCCCACGTTCGTGTGGGACGACAAGGCTCAAAGCGTTGAAGGAGGTGCTACTCGTAGCACCAGTATCATCACTCCCATGGACAAGGAGCCAATTCTCATCTAAGTCATGGCCTCCAGTCAAGTCGTCAGCACCGTGATGGTTGTCGAGCGATCGGAGAGCATGGAACGCCCCGTGCAGCACCCTGTCTACTACATTAGCGAGGTCCTCACCGAGTCGAGGCAACGATACCTGCAGTACCAAAAGCTGGTCTACGCGGTCTTCTGAGACCAGAGGAGCCTCCCACATTACTTCCAGGAGCACCCCATCACGACCATCTCCTCTGCCCCGCTGCAAGACATCATTCGCAATCGTGACGCGACTGGGTGAGTCACAAAGTGGGTCACCGAAATTGGCGTCCACAACATCAAGTACGAGCCGTGCAAGGCCATCAAGTCGAAAGCTCTGGTTGACTTCCTCACCGACTAGGAGGAAGCACAACAGCCCACGAAGCTGCCATACCTCAACTACCGGTCCCTCCACTTCGACGGATCAAAGAACACGGGCGACACTGGGGGTAGGATAATCCTCACCTGCCCCAAGGGCGACAAACTCCAATATGTGGTGCAGCTCAATTTCACACCCTGCACCAACAACGTGGCTGAATATGAGGCCTTCCTCCACGGCATGCGAGCCACCAAGGAGATGAACATCAATCGCCTCAAGTGCTGCGGCGACTCCGACCTCATTGTTTCACAAGTGGCTGGCACCTGCGATGCCGTCGTCCCCAACATGATTGCATACCTCTAAGCGATGGACCAACTGGGGGGGTACTTTGCTGGCTACTCCATCGAGTAGATCAATCGGCGGAAGAACGAGGTGTCCGGCGCACTCTCGCACATCGGATCGGCTCGCCAAACGCCACCACCGGGCGTCTTCCTCGACATCATCGGTAAGTCATCGGTCTCCCCCTAAAGGAGATTGACATAGGGATACCGCTACAGCCCGAATCCGCTCTGGTCGCCATGATCATGGAGCCCAGTGACTGGACCACACCCTACGTCGCCTACCTCGAGCAGAAGATCCTTCCCAAGGACGAGACAGAGGCGCGAATGATCGTGCGCCGCTGCAAATCCTTCGTCATCATCAACAGCGAGCTCCACAAACGGAGCGTGGCAGGCATGTACCAACACTACGTACAACCATAAGAGGGTCGCAAGATCCTTCAAGACATCTATGCCAGCGACTCCAGCCACCATGCTGGCGCAAGGTTGCTAGTCACCAAAGCCATGCGCCACGACTTCTACTAGCTCGCCACGCACCGATGCCGTATACATCGTCCAACACTACCTCAGGTGCCAGAAATACGCCACTAGATGCACATCCCTGGATCGGCTCTCAAGATCATCCCCATCACATGGTCATTCGCCGTTTGGGACATCGACATGGTGGGCCGGATCAAAACTACCCCACCAGGCTACACCCACCTCTTGGTCGCTGTCGAAAACTTCACAAAGTGGGTCGAGGCGAAGCCCATCAAGAAATGCGATGGCAAGACCGCCACCAAGTTCCTTCGCGATCTGATCTACCGGTACGGCTACCCTCACAACATCATCACTGACAATGGCACCAACTTCACCAAGGGCGCCATGGCTGACTTCTACGAGGAGCACGACATTTGACTCGACCTCGCTTTAGTCGCCCACCTGGAGTCGAAGGGCCAAGTCGAGCGTGCCAACTGGAGCATCCTCCACGGCCTTAAGCCAAGACTACAGGTCCACCTTGAACAGATGCCATGATACTGGGTTGAAGAACTCCCCTCCGTAATATGGGGCATTCACACCTCCATCAACCGATCAATAGGCTTCACCCCCTTATTCATGGTGTACGGCATCGAAGCCGTCATTTCGACTGACCTGGAGCATGACTTGCTGCGAGTCGTCCACTATGCAGAAGAGGACAACGAAGGCACCCATCAAAACAAGGACGATCTGCTCGACGAAGCATGTGACCTAGCTCGCTACTGCACCGCCATTTACCAGCAAGATCTCCGCCGCTACCACAGCCACCGAGTCCGGACTCGCACCTTTTAGGAGGGCAACCTCGTCCTGAGACTCATCTAGGACAAGAAGGGCATGCACAAGCTCTCCCCCAATGCAAGGGGCCATTCGCTATAGGGTGAGTCTTGGGAAACGACGCCTACTACCTCATCGACATACGAGGTGATGGCCAGCTCGACGTTGAGTGGCCATGGAATGTGAATCTCCTTCAAAAGTTCTACACCTAGAACTCAAACTTGTACCCAGCTATACCATTGACGAAATACAAGTACTGTCCGCACAAATTGTGTCCACTCGCATTTCCTTGTGCCAATCGCACTCGTACATATAGAAAAAATGCTAACTACGGTAGTCAACCCTTGGTCGAGTGACCGACACAGCTAAGTAGTGTGGTTCAAGGGAACCAAAAATAATTCGGGTCTTGCACCATCCACGAAAACTCCAACCCGGAGCCAGTGTCAGAGTCGCCTCAATCGACTAGCTTCCTAAGCCAAGACGACCGGCTGTGCTCCCCACATCACCTTGTACTCCTCATCCTTGCGCACAACAACTCGAGCGGTTAAGTACCACACTCGGGGACTCATTCTAAAACGAACCCACATGCGGCTCGAGAACACACCAAGTGTGACAGCGTGCCATGGACTCGCCAAGCTACTGGCTTCCCGAGCCAGGAGGAGAGACGCGCTATATACAAAACAGTGCCCAACTTCCTCACCTACCTTGGGCATATGACTCAAATAGTTAAGTACCATGCTCGGGGACTCACAAAACGAACCGCTCGTGTTGAGGGAAAAAACTAAGTATAGAGTACCCCTTGGGGTCGCCGTGCGACTGGCTCCACGAGCCACGGTGAGTCGAATCAAGCTACCTAAATATCTTACAACAAACATCGACAACACTAAACACACATCTGCGCAACTAAAACTCAATAGCGAATACGGTCAAGGACTCACACAATTCAAAAAACCAAGAGACAAAATCAAAATAAGCAACTAACCTACGATTGCATACGAGTTGATTACCATATCATCAAGTGACAAAATATACCATTCACCAGCAAAATATTGTACAAAAGGCCAGTCACCACATGAAAACTACGGTGCAGTCTAATCCCTCACTCTGCAGGCTTCAACGAGGAGGCACATCCGGACCCTTGACCCTCACAAAGGGCTTCCACGGGTTCATCGGGTAGGTTTCCAATGACTTCACGATCGATGACTAAAACGACCGCTCTGATTGGAAGTCATGATGCATTGGTTCGGTGTTGTTTGGTGCAACTCGTGTCTCCTAGTACGATAGGAAGTCACCCATCGCCAACACACGGTCCACATACGAAGCGGCCTTCGCATTGAGGGCGAGGACGTCGGTGATCTCCACCTTGCCAGTCGCCAAGGGATATCCACTAGTGACGTTGTCAAGGTCAAAGTCTTCTGAGAAATGGATGAGCCTAAGGCTCAATGCCATGGTGGCTCCTTGTTAGAAAGTAGACCTCGCCAGCCACTCGACGATCGTAGGCGCCTCCTCGAGGTACTTCCACACCTCCGTCAAGCCTCCAAGAATCACCTCGGTGGGGGAGATGCCTTGGAGGACGACTTGGATGCACATCGCCGATGCTGTGGCCACATTCAGCACTGCCGTCATGCACTATTCGGTGCCGAACATTTGCACGTCGAGATCTCCTTGGCCTACAACATCTGCACATCGTCAGCAAGTCAAGCCCCAACAGAAAAAAGCTCGGGGACTCCCCCGCTCAGGGGACTCGACGCGTTCAAGGGTGTGGTAATCGCAAAATGGAAACATAATCGAAGGACGTACCAAGAAGCTTGTGGTAGTTCTTTGTAACAAAGTTCTCCAAGGAAAATAACTTTCCCTGTAACCCCATGATAACGGAGTTGGACGCCTTGTGTTCCTCCTCTGCTGCCGCAACCGTGGCTTTCGCCCTCTCTTCGGAGGAGGTCATCGCCGATTTTGCCGACTCCAGCTCCTTTGCCAAAGTGGTGGCTTTCTCCTCTGCTGTGGTCGTGGTGTCCTTCGCAACATCCAAGTCAACGGCAGGCACATAGCTTTCATGAGCCTTGGCAAGCCTGGCGACATGGTCACCTACACAAGAAACACCGAGTCAGCAAGGCGCAGTCGCAAGACTCCAGAACGTACCAAGACTCTAAAACTTACCCGTGATAGCTTGAAGGAGCCGATTGCTTTCCTGGGCTAGCCGCATGTCACGGTCCACTCGCTCTAGTGCAACTCGTCGATCAGCGGACTCGTGCTGCAACATAAACGAAAGTGTAAACATTCAAGAGTCGACTCGCCACTTCCTAGCGACCCCTCGGGGACTAGGGGATCGAAGATTTTAAGTGTCTAATCGTTAAAATTTAGCGACCAGACCCTCGGGGACTGGACATACTTGGAGGGCTTAACCTAGCATGCGGCAGAGCGTGACTTCATCCATTATGGGAATCGGAGGCTGCCCAATTCTGCTGTCAATCACCTTAGCGACTGATGGCAACTGCGTGCCAGTCGCCGCGGCTGAGGCCTTCGCTACGAACTGCAAGAAGGTCGCGGTCGCCCCTCCTGGTGCGCCGGTCACCGGCCCAAATGCCACTGGAGACAAGTCGGCCTTAGCCAACTCTAATCCCGTGGTTGCATCCTTCTCCTGCACGACCGTGGTGTTGCCCTCTTTTGATCCTAGGTCAGTCGCCTTGGCCATCTTGGTTTTCTTCTTATTTGTACCTCTGTTCGGCGTCTTGGCGGTCTCACCCCTCCTATTCTTGGGAGCATCTTCCCCAGCTTCGGTGCCAGTCGGGGGAACCTTGGCCACCATGGGATGATTGATTTTCTTGGGGCCGCCCCTGCAAGATCACAATGCTCAGCGACTAAGGAAATTTAGAACAACAAACTACAAACAAATGAAACTGCGACTAAGGCACTCACTTGGTGACCGAAATGAAACACATGCCCCTGATGATGTGCGCAAGATTCTCCAGCTCTAGCCTTATCGACCGAGTCAACCCCATGTGTAGCAAGCTCGCCTGCCGCTTCATTGCGGGGTTCTTTGTTGACTTGGTTCCCAACGCAGGGACCTCCGGCTCCTTCGGCACCGGCGCCTCTTCTGATTCCTTTGTCGGTGGTGTCACCGACCCTATGGCCATCTGAACCTATGGCTCTAGCATCGTTAAGGTGCTTCGAACTTTAGCCACGACGGGGGTCACGGTGGCTACGTTCGCAGCCGTCGGCACCATCACTGGAGCCGGGTCCTCCATCGTCTTCGCAACATCCGCAACCTCCTCGGTGCCGGATTCTCCCTCTGAGTCGAAGGTGCCACTACTTTGGCTACTGATTTTACTGGCAGCCTCGTCTTCGGAGAGGGTTGGCCGGCATGGGCACCATCCAAGAGTTGTGCTCATCGATGAGCTCCACATCACTGTCAAAATCTTCGAGGTTCTGACTAGCCCAGACATTGCGCCTCTTCTTGCCGCGGGTCTTCCAAGCCATGGAGGAGGGATCCTGCGCCTCCACTACATCCTCCTTGATTTTAGAGCCTCCTTCCTCCTCTTCAAGTTCCTCAGGAACTTCCTCCTCGAGTGGAAGAAGCCAGTTCTCATGGACCTAGAAAAGCTGAAAGATAGGGGGATTAGCAACCAAATTCAGTTAAAGCGACTTCAAACTGCAAGTGCAAAAACTATGACTAGAAAACTGCGAATGAGAAGAACAAGGGAGCTTACCAGAGGAGCCTTCCGCTTTCTGGCAGTATACGAAGCCAGACCCGCCTTCGTGCCGGTGAACTCTGCTTCGGTGATATTCTTCAGGGCCGCGATGTACTCCTGTAACTCCCATGGCTCACTGCTCGGTCTTGTCGGGTCATCCTGCCCAGTGTATTGGTACATCCGATGGGCTCGGGTGTCCAGCGGGACCAGATGCCGCCCGAGCCAGCAATTATACAGATTGATGGTCTCTAGTCCTTCGTCTTCGAGCTCCCAGATCCGACATCTCGTCCACGACCATCTTCTGGTTGCTAGGGAGCTTGTCTTCCGACAACCTGCGTGGCTCGCTCCTTTCCGCGGTATATGTCGGGATCGACACCTTGCCAGCAGGGGTGGATTCCTTCATGTAGAAACAATTATTCTTCCACTTGTTTGCCACCTTCTTCGGTAGCAACAACTTCAGAAATTGGCCTTGGGCTTCGGCTGGAAGGTCACGCTGCCCGCCGTCAAGATGAAGCCGCCCTTCCCCTTGTGGCTGACCCGACCATGAAACAGTTCTAGCCAGAGAGGGAAGTAGGGGCGGCACCCTAGATAGAACTTGTAGACCGCGATGACGATGGCAAGCTGCTCGATGTTGTGAGGCCCCAAATCGGAGGGCTTGATGGCATAGTAAGTGTAGAAGCAACGAAAGAAGATTGAGGTGGGGAACCCCAATCCCCTCTCCAGGTGGCTGAGGAAGCGATAAATTCCCCCGTCCGTGGCTTTGGATCGATCTCGCCGGTTGCGGGAATTCGCCAATTCACCTTGCCGAGGATTCCGGCCTCCTAGAATGATTTCAGGACGGCCGACGGAGCATTTGGGCTTGCCCCACAAATCTTTTGTGGGCGGCATCAGGGGAGAGGTTGCTCGATCTAGAAATTTTGGATCAGGATTGGCTTGGGAGACTGAAGATGGGGAGGCGGAGAAATGTGAGGATGGTCCATGCTTCCCTCAGTCACTCTCCTTATAAAGCGGTGCTACCCGGCAGTTTTGGGATAGTCGTTACTTCGAGGTAAATCCACCGAAGTTACCGTTGGAGTTACCTAACGGCTAGTTTGACTGAGCTGACGGTCCAACTTTGACCAAGTTGGTCACTCGACTCGCCTACTTGCTCGCTTTCCCATTCCAATCGCCAGGGAGAGATGACTCAAGCATACTCCTACCCACCAAAGCTACGACTGAGAACACACAGGAAGGCTTCTCCCTTCTTTGGAGGAGTTCGCCGCCGATTCGACTGGGCGTCCACCTGGTATCGCTTACTCTGACTGCCAAGTTGACACCTTCATCGAACCCCCATCACACTCAGGGACTACTGATGGGCATATACCAATCGGGGTATGCTCATAAGGCCGGTTCGATTGACTTAGGCCCATGGCAAATGCGCCTACAAGCACGACGACTGAAAGCAAAGCCCGACGACTGAAGCTGAAGGCCCAGTCAGATTTGGTTAAATCCTCCAAAACCTAAACTGGTTTGGTTGTAATCTTGTAAACCCTAGCGAGGTGTCCCTATATAAACCTCCCTAGGGTACCCTGTATACTAACGTGCTATTAGCTACCCCGTCCAAGCGACTCGCTGCCTAGTCGCCAAGCTAGCCGATCTTGTAATCCACTCACCAGTAATACTATCTAATAGGAAGTAGGTATTAGGGATATGATAACCTGGACAAGAGGAAGTTCTCTCATGATCTGGACATTTTCGGCCATTGGATCTTGTTGCCTGGACATTTTCAGCCGTCGGATTAATATTGCTTCCCGTACTAGGCCAACTATCCCTGGGGATGCTACTTTGGGCATCAAATTGGTCTGTTGGGGTGTCTTGGGCCCGAATTCCCGCTAAAGCTCGTAGATTTGTGGTTGGGCCAAGCTCAACTTTTAGCACCACGTACAAACCCCACGCCGATTGAGAATTAAAACTACAACGGGAAGATATCGGGGATGGGGCGGAGCAGGCGATGCGGAGAGTGAGCACGATCCAGGTGACGCGGTGGGCGCCAGCGTCGCGTGCTCCCAGTCGGACATGTGCCGGTCAATGGATTAGCTCATCCATCGCCGATGAGCGGCAGTGACATTCCGATTGAGGAAACTCATCTTTTGAGGATCGTCTGACCGCTTGATGCGGGAGGGCCGATGCGAAGCTGATCCGCCGGTGTTGAATTGATCAGTAAAATATCCGTTTCTCAAATCCATTAATGGGCACTCAGCCGGCGGCGGATAGTGGAGCTACGTTACTAAATATTGCTACCTGTCTTTCCTTTTGTATGCGGTACCACATAGATAAGCTTTGTCCACTCTGATTCTCCTCCCCACTGCTTCCTTTGGCACCTCCAAAAGCTTTACTCACGCCTTGGTTGCTCATCTATCTTCATCTTTGCTTTAGATTTTAGAACCGTACAATTTCCTCTTCCTCCCCTCTGGTTCAGTATGGTTCGGACTGCTTCCAATTCATGATGTTCTTTCTCTCTCAATTTCTTGCAGGTGCAATCAGTTTTCAGCTGTGGGCGATTGATGTACTCGCTAATTCCAGCAAAGCCCGGGTGGCAGCCCTAAAGAAGTCCCGGTTGGCTGGCGAAGGAGATGTGACAGAGTGTACAGGGCGTGCGGTGAGTCGGTAGTGTCTCATATTCATCCGTGTTGCAAGACCAGTTCCTTTTTTATGCCACAACAGCGACAAGGCGGTGTCTATGGCCACCGTTGCAGCGACTAGGTATTCTTCTCAATTGGCAAAGAATCATAAACATATAGTTTGTCTAATACAAACTAGAATCTAATTAACGCAGGTATAGCGGCCAGATTAGAGGCTGAGCGTACACAACTACACATGTGTCTGGCCTCATGGCACTCCATGGGAAGCTAACAACGAAGGTGAACGAGCTAAATTCAATCTGCGGCCTCGCCTCCATCTAGGTAGAATACCAATCACATCTCAAGTTCTAGGAGTAATCGCTATGTGTGTATTAGTAAATATTGCTATCTAATTTATTCGTGTATGCTTACAGTTGGGAATAAACTGTGACGTGATTTTTGTAGCTTGCTATTTAATCAAACAGGTGTTTAGTCATATACTTATGGTATTTTTGTGAAAACCTTGGAGGTTTGGAAGAGGTTCGAGGTTTCGCGAGATAGGGTTTTCAAGGACAATCGATTTTCACGATGTATACCTCTATTTATGTATAAATGGTTTCACGAGATAGTGTTTTCAAGGAAAATCTACTTTCACGATCCATACCACTATTTATGTCTAAATGCCTACCGTTATCTTGCAAAAATCAACGGGCACGGCAACGCGCGCCATCATGATCTAGTTTACCGTAAGGAGGGGGCGAACCTGGGTAAATCCCTTATGTTTGTTCCCAATCTCGCACCACAGATGACGACTCGCTCTTGCCCCCAGTCGTATCAATTGTTAGCCCTGGTAGTGACTACCATGGTCATTCCCACGACATGCAACCCGTAAATTCCAAGATACATGACAAAGGCAACACAAGGAAAAACTGCATTTATTTGGAAACTAGAAGAACTCATAGGCCCGTGTTGATGTGCGCGGGTTTCTCCAGTTCGGGGCCGGGCTGGCACGTCAAGCCCTTCTCAAGGAGACTCGCCTGACGTTGCGGCTTCGCTGGCTTCTTCTCCTCCGGCTTCACCGAAGCCTCTCGTTCCACCGCCACCTCTAGTTTCGTCACAGCCTCCGGCTTGGATGCTGTCTCTGACTTTGCCGTAGGCTTTGTCCTTGTGACGAGCTTGGTCAGGATCAGCACCCATTTGGAGATCCGCTCGTCAACGATTTACAGATTGATGTCGTATTCCTCCTAGAGGCTATGACTGGCCTCCTCGTCATGGTGCTTCCAGCTGTGAGTCTTCTAGGGCACGGAGGTGGGATATTTGTCCTCCTCTCTCTCCTCTTCCTCACTCTCAGAGGAGTCTCCTTCACCCTTCCCTAGAAGCTCCTCTAGCACCTCCTTGTCAAACGGAGGAAATCGATGCTTCAAAATGGAAGGTCTATGACACGAAACAAGGTACGTAAGTCAGTAATCGAACTCAAACAAATGAACGAGGGATGAGACTGCGAGTAGGAAACTTACGGTGGGGGGCAGTCATGCTCCTGTCCTGCATGGGCAAAGCCCCTCTGTCAGATCGGTGAACTTCGCATCCGTACTCTTCTTCAGGGCCACGATGTAATCTTCTGCGGCCCATGCTTCGTGTGACGACTTTGTCGGGTTCGTCGACCCGGTGTAGTCATACATCAAGTAGGCTCAGGTGGCGAGTGGAACAAGTCGCCGCCCGAGCCAAAAGTTGTAGAGGTTGATCGCCATCAACCCCTCGTCCTCCAGCTCTGGATTACGAGAGCACATCTCCACCACGACCATGCCCTAGTCCTTGGGGAGCTTCCCTGCTAACAGCTGTCGCGGATTGCTCCACTCCGCGGTGTACGCCGGGATCGCCATCTCACCGGCGAGGATAGATTCCTTGACATAGAACCAATGTTTCTTCCACTCTTTGGCCGCCTTCTTCAGTAGCAGCAACTTAAAGAATTTGTTGTTCGGCTTGACTTGGAAGGTGGCACCGCCAACATCTAATATTTTTCCATACTTCCCCTCGTGACCAACGCGGCTGTGGAATAGCTCTAGCTAGAGCGAGAAGTAGGGCATGCACCCGATATAGCTCTCACAAAACACGACGAAGATCATGAGCTGCTCAATGTTGTGTGGACCCAGGTCAGAGGGCTTGGTCTGGTAGTAGGCGTAGAAGCACCGGAAGAAGATCGAGGTGGGGAACCCCAACCCTCGCTCCAGATGGATGAGAAATGAAATAAATTCCCTAGCCCGCAGCTTCGGCTTGACCTTGCTTGCCGTGGGAACTCGCTAGTTCCCCTTCATGAGCACCCCAACATCTTGGAATGACTGCAACGATGACACCGTGCACATGGATTCCCCCAGACATCCTTGGGAGGCGCCATCGAGAGTGAGCTCGGCTGGTCTAGAGATATGCATCAATGATGGCTTGGAGAAAAGAAAGGAAAAGGGAAGAACAGAGAAAATATCCATAATCCACTCCCATATTCTCCCTTAAATAAGGGTGCTAGTGGTGTGGCCCGGATTAGCCATTGCTTCATGGTAATTCCACCGAAGTTACCGTTGGAGGTTACCTGACAGCTAGTTTGACCAGTCTGATAGTCCAACTTTGACCAAATCGGTCACTCGCTCTACTCCACTCGCTTCGCTCCCACTCGCCTAAAGTGGCGACTCACGATCTACGGGACTCGCCCATGTGACTGGGATAATTTGTCGAGCCCACGGCTTCTCCCTTCATTGGAGGATTTCGTCACTGATTAGACTGGACATCCACTCGGATTCGCTTACTCTGACTGCCAAGTTGAAGCCTCCGCCGAATCCCTGACACACTCGGGGACTACTGATGAGGATATGCCCATCGTGGTATCCTAGGAGGTGGATTCGATTAACCAGACCCACGACGAGTGGGCTCGCTGGTACATTGACTAGAAGCATTGTGACCAAATAAGCATGGAGACTAGTTACAGAAGATCCAAAAGCGTACCTAGGCATAGTCAGATTAGGTCAAGATTATCAAAACCTTAACCAATTTGGTATTATCCATGTAAACCCTGGCGAGGTAGCATCATATAAGACTACCTAGGGTACCCTCTGCAGGGACACGTTTTGATACACCCCATAGAGGCGACTTGCTTCCCTCATCACCGAGCTCGTCATCCCTTGTAATCTCATACAGATCAATAGATCTAGCAGGATGTAGGCTCTTTACCCTACGAGGGGCTGAACCTGGGTACAACCCTGATTCTCCTCAATCTCGATCCGAAGATGGCTCACTCACCCTTGCCCTCATCGACTAAATCGCTACCCACGGCAAACGTTGTTGTGGCCATTCCCATGAGACATGTGGCTCCCTTGCGGCTGAGCCTCGGTTGGGATCCCCTACGATAAGCTCCGAAAGAGGGCTTGCGGCCAGAGGAAGTTCGAGATGTCATGGTGCCTATTGCTAGGGTATTTTCTACGAAGGGAACGTAGGGGGAACGATGATGATGTAGGTTAGATCTCCTGGTCTACATGTCCTTATAGAAAGAATATATATAGTAAGGGCCTCTCGTATCTCTACTGAAGGGTTCGTGGCCGTTTAGTTTGGATCCAAGGGAGAATTTGCATGGGCCACCGCGTAAATCGAGGGAGTGGCCACTACCGCCAATAGAAAATCCCTATCCGCATGCAAGGATACGTCTCGTCATGGGTAGAAATCTCATTATGAGCACCACCTTCCAACTTGCTAGGCAAAATGGATTCCCACGCAATAAAAATCTCTTGAAGACAGTATTTACTAATGATAGCTCTCAATTGGTTCAGATTCAAGTCCTTACAACCAAAGAATACCTCAGGAATTCTCAGAGACCTTCTTAGACCATGCCTAGGATTTAATAGAGTACCCATGTCATCACTCACGACATCCTAGACTAGAACTTAACCCTACTATGTCCTCTTTGCCTCGAGATGGGTCAATAGGCAGCATTCTATCAAGATAAGGATTGGCTTAAGTATACTTGTGTGACCTCTCAGTTCAGTAATCTATGTAATACTAATACCTCTCTGTCAGACCTCCTCATGTCACCGAGGTATCAAATTCCCTTGTAAAGAGATTACCTTCTTTCTTTATTATTAAACTCTTTTCAGGACCTCTTTATTACCAAAATCCCAATAGAATGGGAAATTTGAGATGAGAATGCTGGGGATTTTGTCCACTGATCAGACAAACAAGGGGGTCAAAGTCATGTGATTGCTTATGGACAATATGGTTACAGATTACTCAAGGCTTTCCATACCTCTTTGTTGGCTCCTCCTAGCCTTTATATAATAGGCTGGGTCCCAAGGACGTATACGGATAGGTGACAAGTTACAATTACAATGCTAATATAATGTCAGTTTCTATTTCTTCCTTGATCACCAAGACGTGCTTTCTATTCGTCGGATGATTCCTAGACCTTGCTTTACTCTTTATGGGCTTCATGAGCTGTAAGCCTTTATGCAACGCAGGTAACTATTCGTAGGAACCCGAGTCATACCCAAGTCACCTGCCCACAGAGACCTTCATGTACAAGACTTATAGGCCTACGACCAGAAGCTCTCAATTGACCTGACCTGCAGGGCAGCAAGCCGACTCTCTAGAGGTTCAAGAAGACCAGACATATCACCAAGGTAGATTGAAGATTAACTTAACGTGCAAGGAAAGATGAAGACCTATCGTGACTAGGGGAAACTCTTGAAGGAAATATGCCCCGAGAGGCAATAATAAAGTTGTTATTATGTATTCCTTGTATATGATAGATGTTTATTTTGCATGCTATAATTGTATTGATAGGAAACATCAATACATGTGTGTTTAATAAACAAATAAAAGGTTCCTAGTTATGCCTCTCTTATAGACTAGCTCATTGATTAACAATATGATCAAAGTTTCCTGATCATGGACATTAGATGTTGTTAATAACGAGGTCACAACATTTGTGAAATGATGTGATGAACATTCATCCGAAGTATAGCATTACGATCAAAGTCATTATGTTTGTATTGCTATAACATCATATGAAGTAATCTTTATCCTTAGACCATGAGATCATGTTAATTGCTGACATCAGAAGAGTAACTTGATAACATCAAATGTCACACCGTAAAAGGGTGACTATAAAGGTGGGTTCAGATACTCCAAAAATGTCAAGTTGAGGCTCATGGATCAAGAGTGGAATTTGTCAATCCCGATGACGGATAGATATACTTTGGGCCCTCTCGGTGATATCACATTAAGATAGCTTATAAGCAAGTGATGTGATCACTAGATTGTTATATCACGGGAACGCGAAAATAGTGCATGTCAGTAACGAGATCAAACTAGGTATTTGGATACCGATGATCGAATCTCGTACATGTAATATATCATGAGACAAAGGGATTAAATTACTAGCATTAAAGGTTCTTATGATCACAGAAGTCATCATTGAATGTGAAGGAGTTAGTATGGATCCCCAGGTCCCGCTTCTGATTATTGGTTTGAGAGGAGTATCAATCATGTATGCATTATTTTCAAACCATAGGGTGACACACTTAAGGGTTTCCAAACACCATTTTGGAGCACATATGTTTCAGACGAAAGAATTGCAAAGTGCTGGAATTATTTTATGGAAACCGGAATTGTTTCGGGTGAAATTGCAGAAACGTGTTCTGCATGTGATATTGAAATATTTTAAGGGGTTTTATGTGAATGTTTGTAAATTAAAGTAATTAACAAAATTCTAAATAAAATAAATAAAAGAGTTTTATTAAATGAGAGTTGCATTAAATTTGGTGGAAATTTAATGCATGTGTGTGGAACTTTGGGTGGAGGCTAAATTGATGTGAGTGGAGCTTCCACCACATGAATGAGGAAGAGGTCGGGGCACCCCCATGGGCTCCGACCATGGTAGGGGAGGAGCCCCCCTCTCCTATAAAAGCCCCCTTCTCCTCCCTCACAAAGCACACCTCCTCATGAAGGATCTCTCTCCCCCTCTAGATATATTCCCCCATGGTCTCGGATTAGCGAGATACATGTTCCCGGTGGCATTGCGTCTGGAAGGAGTTGCTGCTTCCATTGATTCGCTGGAGCGAGGAGGTGGAGGTTGTTTGGTGGCCTGAACGTGTGTGCGAGGACGGATGCGCTGCTGATTTGCGGCGTTAGGACTTCCACAAGATCTTGACATCGGCAAGCGTATGACTACATCATCCACGAGTTCCAACTCGTTAACAAAACTCTGTTGTCTTCGAGGGTAAGTTCTCTATGGATGTATATCCACCCGTTGCTTGTATCTAGAAGATAGATCTTGGTGTATAGTTCTCATCGTAGGAATTTTTTTGTTCTCTATGCTGCGAACCCAATAGTGGTATCAGAGCCTGATCTATGCGTAGGTGATTTGCACGAGTAGTACACATATGTTTATATGTGGGTGATGATGATCATGTTATTGCTTCTTTCATGTATTTTGGATATTGGTGGCATAGTGGGATGAAGCGGCCCGGACCAACCTTACTTGTCATCGCACATGAGACCAGTTCCACAACTGACATGCAACTAGTTTTGCATAAGTGGCTGGCGGGTCTGTGTCTCTCCTACTATAGTCAATATCTGATTTACAACGAGTTGCTTATAACTTGGTTATCCTCGTTGTGGTTCCATGTTCGTAGGTAAGACCGGTTCTATCTCCGAAAGCCCTAAGCCACGTAAAACTTGCAATGGATAAATTAGAGGCATCTAGTTTAGATCGTTGCTGAGCTAGTGTCTTGATATGGTAATGTTATAAGTAGATGTATGATAGATACTCTTACAACACACTTAACATGTAAGTTCCATATACCTTGGCCTTACACACAAAGGAATGATAGAGATCATGCCACGATGCATATGATAGAGATCAAATGCATGGACCATATCATCCCACTTTACACATTAGATGTTTGCATCTTATATTGCTAGTTTGGCGCTTTTAGTAGCATTGTAAGATGATCCCTCATTTAAATATCAAGATAAATGTGTTCTTCCTTAAGTATGCACCATTATATGGATCGTGTTTCGAGACATCACGTGATGATCGGGTGTACTCGACTCTACGCTTTCATACAACGGGTGTAAGACAGTTTTACACACGCAAATACTAAGGTTCTTACATGGAGAGCCTAGCATGTACAGACATGGCCTCAGAACACGGACCGAAAGGTTAAGCATGAGTCATATAGTCGATATGATGCCCATATAGATGCTCGCCTTTGCAGCTACACCGACTTACGTGATGATCGGATGGTGTAGTGGATTTGGTTCATGTAATCACCAAAAAGACACGAGGGATGTCGTTTTTGAGTGGGAGTTCATTAGTAATTTGGATTAGTTGAACTCAATCTATCATAAACTTAGTCTAAATAAACTTTACAAATTCTGTTGTAGATGGCACCACCTGCTTTTAATTTCAATGTGTTCATGGAGAAAGAGAAACTTGCTGTGAATGGTAGCAACTTCACCAACTGGGCTATGAATTTGAGGATTCTCCTCACTGCTACACAAAAGCAATATGTGCTAGAGGCGCCGCTAGGCCCTCCACCAGCTCCTGATGCCCCTAACGAGGAAAAGAATGTCTATATAACTCGTCAGGAGGACCACAACTTAGTTCATTGCGGCATACTATATGGGCTAGAGCCAGAACTTCGAATGCGTTTTGAAAATGGCAATGCTTTTGATACCATGGGAGAACTGAAAATGATTTTCGATACCCATGTTGCCGTAGAGAGTTATAATGCTTCTGAAAAGTTCTTTAGCTGCATGATCGAGGAGAACAACTCCGTTAGTGAGCACATACTCAAAATGTCTGGGTACACCGATAAGCTTGTGTCCTTGGGAATAACGATTCCCATTGACCTAGGCATACATCGTGTTCTCCAATCTCTGCCACCTAGCTACAAGAGCTTCGTGATGAACTATAACATGCAGGGCATGAAGAAGTCTCTTCCCGAGCTTCTGTCAATGCTTAAAACTGCAGAAGTGGAGATTAGGAAAGAACATCAAGTGCTAATGATCAATAAGACCACCGGTTTCAAGAAAGACAAGAAAGGAAAGCAGAAGGGAAAGAAGGGCAGAAAATCTATTGCCGCACCTGAGAAGAAATCCCGAGCTGGCCCTAAGTCTGATACCGAGTGCTACTATTGCAAGGGGATTGGCCATTGGAAGCGCAACTGCCCCAAGCATTTGGCAGACAAGAAGGCCGGCAAGGAAAACAAAGGTATATGTGATATACATGTTATTGATGTGTACTTGACTAGTACTCGCAGTCGCACCTGGGTATTTGATACGGGATTGATTGCTAATATATGTAACTCGATTCAGGGGTTGCGGAACAAGCGACAGCTAGCAAGGGATGAGGTCACGATGCAGGTCGGCAATGGATCAAGAGTTGATGTGATTGCAGTCGGAACGCTGCCTCTCCATATGCCCTCGAGATTAGTGATAAATCTAAATAATTGTTATTTGGTGCCTGCACTGAGCATGAACATTGTATGTGAATCGTGTTTGATGCAAAGTGGTTATTCCTTTAAATATGAAAACAATGGTTGTTCGATTTACATGAATGATATCTTTTATGGTCATGCACCTGTGATGAATGGTTTATTTCTATTGGATCTCGATAGTAGTATTACGCATATTCATAATTTTGATGCTAAAAGGATTAAACTTGATAATGATATATCTGCATATATGTGGCACTGCCATCTTGGTCATATTGGTGTTAAACGCATGAAGAAACTTCATTCTGATGGACTTTTGGAATCACTTGATTTTGAATCATTTGATACATGTGAGCCATGCCTTCTGGGCAAGATGACTAGACGATGTTTTCCGGTTCAATGGAACAGGCGACAGATTTATTGGAAATCATACATACTGATGTATGTGGACCAATGAGTGTGTCGGCGTGAGGTAGATATCGTTATTTTGTTACTTTCACGGATGATTTCATTAGATACGGGCAAAGATATTTAATGAAACATAAGTTTGAAACCTTTGAAAAGTTCAAAGAATTTCAGAATGAAGTGGAAAATCATCGTAACAAAAAGATCAAATTTCTTCGGTCTGACCGTGGAGGAGAGTATCTTAGTTACGAGTTTAGCACACATATGAAATACTGTGGAATAGTTTCACAACTCACGCCTTCCAGAACACCACAACGTAATGGTGTGTCGAAACGTCATAATCATACTTTATTAGATATGGTTCGATCTATGATGTCTCTGACTGACTTGCCACTGTCATTTTTGGTTTATGCAATGGAAACCGCTGCATTTACTTTAAATCGGGCACCATCTAAATCCGTTGAAACGACACCGCATGAATTATGGTTTGGAAACAAACCTAAGCTGTCATTTCTTAAAGTTTGGGGATGCGATGTTTATGTGAAGAAACTTCAACCGGATAAATTCGAACCCAAAGCAGAAAAATGCGTCTTCATAGGATACCCTAAAGAAACAATTGGGTATACCTTCTATCATAGATCTGAGGGCAAGGGTTTTGTTGTCAAGAATGGATCCTTTCTTGAGAAGGAGTTTCTCGTGAAAGGTGTGAGTAGTCGCAAGGTAGAACTCGAAGAGGTTATTGAACCTTCTCTTCATGAAATGGCGAGTAGCACATCACCAGAAATTGTTTCGCAGTTGACTTCACCTGATGAAGAGAGAGCTAATGATAATGATCATGAAACTCCGAAAGAGGACACTACCGAACCTCACAGGTCAACCAGGACACGTGCAGCTCCTGAACTATATGGCAATCCTGTTATGAATTTCATGATTGATGAAATAGATGACACTGCGACGTATGAAGAAGCGATGATGATCCCGGATTCCAACAAATGGCTAGAAGCCATGAAATCTGATGTGGAATCCATGTACGAAAACCAGGTTTGGACCTTGGTGGACTTACATGACGATCGAAAGGCCGTTGAGAATAAATGGATTTTCAAAAGACAAACTGATGCCGATGGTAATGTGACCATCTATAAAGCTCGAATTGTCGCAAAGGGGTTTCGAAAAATTCAAGGAGTTGACTACGATGAGACATTCTCTCCCGTGGCGATGCTAAAGTCGGTTAGGATTATGTTAGCAATTGATGCATATTTCGATTATGAAATATGGCAGATGGATGTCAAAACTGTGTTCCTCGATGGTAATATTGAAGAAGAATTGTATATGATACAACCTAAGGGTTTTGTCGATCTAAGGATGTTGATAAGGTATGCAAGTGATACGTCCAAAACGTATCTACTTTCCTCGAACACTTTTGCTATTGTTTCTCCTCTAAACTTGTGTGATTTGGATGCAACTAACGCGAACTGACGCTATTTTCAGCAGAATTGCATTGGTGTCTAATTTTTGTGAAGAAAATCAACTATCAGGAAAAATCCCGGAAAATATGCCAAAAATCCTATTTCACCAAAAGACTCCCGGAGCCAGAATACGAGACAGAGGGGGGCTGGGCGCAGTCCACACCACCTGGCCGCGTGGGCAAGCCCAGGCCATGCCAGACTCCCCCTCGGTCTCCCTCTTCGCCTATAAGTTGCCTTCTGACCTAAAAACTCAGGGGGGTTCGACATTTTTCCAGAAGGAGTTCCGCTCCGCCGCCACCACTAGATTCCATGAAACAACACCAGAAACTCCGTTCTGGCACCCTGTCGGGACGGGGAATTGGAGGAGATCATCGCCATCATCATCACCATCGCTTCTCCATCGACCATCCATGTTTCCCCCATCTATGAGTGAGTAATCCCCCGCGGTAGGCTATGGGGATGGTAGGGATTGGATGAGATCGTTCATGTAATGGCATCAGATTGTTAGGGCATGGTGCCTAGTATCGTTTATTAGTGCTTTATGACTTTGTCGTGATTTGTTATGCTTAATGCTTGTCACTAGGGCCCGAGTGCCATGATCTCAGATCTGAACATGTTATTGATTCATTATGGTAGTATTGTTTATGGTCTTATCTGCAAGTTGTATACACAAGTTGTTGTCCGGAACCAATGGCCCCGAAGTGACAGAAATCGAGATAACCGGAGGGAATGGCTTTGATGTGAGGATCACATGTGTTCATGGAGTGTTAATGCTTTGCTCCGGTGCTCTATTAAAAGGAGCACCTTAATTGCCAATAGTTCCCTTGATGCCCCGCTCCAAACGGGCTGGCATGACAAAAGATGTTGTGCAAGTTCTCATTGCGAGCACGTATGACTATATATGGAACACATGCCTAGAATTATCTAGTACTTGGATACTTTATCTTATTTATCTGTAATTGCCCTATGTTCTGATTGCTATGTGAATTGTCTTGTCCATGCAACGCCCGTCCATCCATCCCTATGCCTACCGCACTCTAATCCTACTGTTTACTACTATTGTTACTGCTATCTTTAGTTTACTGCTACTGCTACTTTACTATTCCTACTACAAAACTGTTGCCACTGATAAACTGCTGTGAGCAAGATTGTTTCCAGGTGCAGCTGAATTGACAACTCAATTGTTAAGGATTATAAGTATTCTTTGGATCACCTTGTGTCGAATCAATAAATTGGGTTTCACTTCCCTCGAAAATGCTGCGATACACCCCCTATACTTGTGGGTCATCAAGACTATTTTCTGGTGCCGTTGCCGGGGAGCATAGCTTTATTTATTAAGTTCACTTTGATTATCTATTGTTCACTGCTATCCATCCATCATGGGTAAGTCTCATGATGGCAAGGTTCATATTTTACCATCCACTACAAGAAGAGGTATGGTTCTGAACACCTCTATTGCTCTTGATTCACCATCTGTTATGAGTAAGTTCGTTACACCACCACATACACATGCTACACACACTGCTACTACTGCTGAATCTGAACTTATGATGCTGCTTCTACTGTGCTTGATAAGAGTGGTTCATTAGGTCCTTTCCTAGATGCTACGATTGCTAGAACTATAGCTGGAAATACTGAAACTCCTAATGAAGACACTACTACACCTGTTAGTTCACCTGAGTCTTGTCAAAGTTATGATATTGAAGATGGTTATGTTGAAATGACCGATGAATTTATTAAAGAATGTAAAAACACCCATGATAGGAGCGCTGCTAAGAGTCTCCTTGAGAGGCATACTATTAGAACCAAATTGTCTCCTGTTGCTAAGTTTGCTGCTTCTCCTAGAAATATTAAAGATAAAGATTATGATTTCTCTCTCAATCTATCTTACATAGCTATTGTTGAGAAAGAACCTTTTTGTGGGACTAAGAATGAAAGTGCGGTAGCACATATGAATGAACTTTATACCATGAGTGTCTTGTTTTCTGATGATATTAAGATGCGTACTTATTTTGTTGCTAAGATTTTCCCCTTTTCACTGAAAGGAGAAGCTAAAACTTGGTTTAGTAATTTACCCCTGGATCTATTGATAGCCCTGATGTCTTGATTAGTACTTTCCTGCAGAAATATTTTCCTCCTAGTGCTAGACATGCTATTTTGCAGGAACTTTTTGATTTTAAATAGGGAGAAAAAGAGATATTGCCCGAATCTTGGGCAAGGTTTTGTGCTTTGATTCATGCACAGGCTGGAAGTCAATTACCTAGAGCTTCTTGATATATTTTATAATGGACTAACCAAACAATCTAGGACATACCTAGATAGTTGTGTTGATTGTGTTTTCAGGAATAGGACTCCTAAGGAAGCTGAGGAATTAATGGCTAAAACAAGTAAGAACTATGAAGATTAGACTCCTCCTGAACAAACTATACCTGAAGTAATTGTACCTGAACCTACTATACTAGTGCCCATTCCAACATCAAAGAAGAGGGGAGTTATTGAATTAAATGATGAAGTGATGAAGGAAGCTAAGAAATGTCTTAAGGAGAAGGGAATTAAAGCTGCAGATGGCAAGAATTTACCACCTATAGAAGAATTATGTAAGCATATCCACTACTCATCCACTATTGAGGTACACTCTCTCCAACACTTTGATGAAGGTTATATCCCTTACTCTAAACCTCCTGATCAATGCTTAGAAGAATTCGATATCTTTATTGTTAAGCAAGATAATTTTAATAAAAGGGTGCAAAATCATCTAATGGAAAACACTAGAGCTATTGTTGAGTTGAAAGATATTGTGGAAAGAACCTATAATGATGTTAAAATGATTATTAAACACTTTCAAATGGTTCAAACTCAAATAGATCAACTCGTTAAAGTGCAAACAGACTTGCTAGTTAATGCTGCTAAAGAAAAACATGCTTATGAAATTAGAACTAGAAGTGTTGCTGCTACCCAGGATCGTCTATATCCTGAGGGGCATCCCAAAAGAATTGAGCAGGATTCTCAACAAGCTGAAAATAGTGGCTCTACTAGTAAGAAAAGGAAAAAGAAACATAAAACTATTGTAGAACCCTCTAAACCTGTTGTAGATCCTAATAGTATATCTGTCTCTGATGCTGAAACTGAAAGTGGTAATGAAGAAAATGAAGCTCCAAATGAAGAAAAAGTTGAAGAAGAACCTGAAAAGCACACTAAGAATACTAAATACACTAAAGAAGATTTTGTTGCTAAGAAACATGGTAGTGAAAGAGAGCCTTGGGTCCAAAAACCTATGCCTTTCCCTAAAAAGAAACACAAGTCAAAGGAAGATGAACACTATAATAAGTTTTGTGAGTGGATGAAACCTTTATTCCTGCAAATTCCTTTGACTGGTGCTATTAAATTGCCTCCTTACTCAAAGTATATGAAGGATATTGTATCAAATAAAAGGAAGATCCCTAATGAAGAAATATCTACTTTGCTTGCTAATTATTCCTTTAATGGTAAGGTTCCAAAGAAACTTGTAGACCCAGGGATTCCAACTATCCCTTGCTCAATTAAGAATAGTTATGTTAGAACTGCTTTGTGTGATTTGGGAGCTGGAGTTAGTGTTATGCCTTTCTCCCTCTATAAGAGGCTTCAACTAGAAAAATTAATACCAACTGATATATCTTTGCAAATGGCTGATAAATCTACCACTATTCATGTTGGTATATGTGAGGATGTACCTGTTCAAGTGGCTCATAATTGCTTGATATTAACTTATTTTGTTGTGCTTGAAATGCCTGAAGATGATAATATGTCTATTATTCTTGGGAGACCTTTTCTTAATATTATAGGAGCTGTTATTAATTGTAATCAAGGAAAGGTTACTTTCAATGTTAATGACAACGGACATAATGTCTATTTCCCCAAGAATATTGAAAGGACTTATGGTTTGAATTCAATTGAACATGTTGAGGGCATTCAAGTTGGAGAAATATATTGTCCCATACCAAGAGAAAAATTTGAAACTATTATGATTGGGACCAATGCTATCAAGGTTGAGGTAACATAATCATTAGTGGGATACAAAGTTTTGTCTCATATGGAATTGTTTTGGTAACAAGACCTGATCAACCTTGTTAACAAAAGGATTCCGTTGAAAAAAACAATGTTTTCACTATGATTATCTCCGTTTACTTCTGTTGCTATCCATTTTAGTTTTTGCTTTCGTTTAGTTTTCTTTTTTGTTGTTAGTTGCTTGCATGTTAGAGTGTCTTAGAACTCATGTAGTTCTAGCTTTGTTTTGTCATTGCATCATTTTCCGAAAAAAATCTGTCTGTCAGAAAATCACCCTTCTATACCTGAAAAATGCCCAAAAATAAAGTGTCTCGAAAAATTCTAGAAAATTCATATTAAATTTTATGTGAAAAAAGGGGCAGAGGAGTGCCTGGAAGGTACCAGGGGGACCCACCAGGCAGGCTCACCACCTGGTGGCGCGACCTGCCCTGGGTGGCGCCATGGCATGGTGTGGGCCACCCCTGGCCCTCCACTAACTCTCTCACCTGCCACTTTCTTCCCTCTCCCGAGTAAGCTCTAGTTCATTGCTCAAAATCGCGTTCTTGCTGTGCTTGCTCTCGATTTTTTCGATCTCCTTGCTTAGCCCATCTTTGTTGCTGAAATTTGGAGCACTTGTTCTCCGGTAAGTGACTCCTCCCCTTGTCCAAGTAGATTTGTGTTTAGTGGATTATATCTTGAGTATTTTGCTGCTGTAGGTGACATGTTATGAGAGCTTGTAAGCTTGTTTGATGCTTAGAGATATAGTTTTGATGCATGTTTAAGCCACTTACAAGTCCCTATGAGTAGAATCCTTAATTTTATTCACTTTGCAATCACTTGATTAATTGGTGTTTAAATTTCAGAATACCAAGCATGAACAACCATACCTTTGGAGAGATATTTGAGAGGGATGCACCTAGGAGGTTGAGGCCCTCAAGATCAGCCTCTCAGTTTAGGCCATCATACAATGAAGATCTCATTGCGACTCGTATTGGTAATGAAAGGGATGATGGGGATGCACACCCATCTACTTTTCCTTGTTTTACTTTCTTACAAGCCGTAGGGATTGTTGATGGTTTCTTGCTACTGATTGAGAGGGTTGGTTTGACCTCATATATGCAAGATGAGAGTGAGCAATACGCTATGCTCACCAAAACCTTTGTTGAGAGCTTCACGTTTACTAACACGCCTTATCATTCAACTGTCTCTTTCAAAATTTATAATCTGCCCTTTACCATGCCATTGGAAAGATTTTGCAGCATTGTAGGTGTAAGCATGACAGGGACCGTGAAGAAAATTCAAGGGCGACCCGCTGATTTGCTGGAGCTTTATCGAGGGGTGACCAATGATGATGACCGCGTGGCGCAGCGCGGAAAGATAAGAAATATCCAACTCCCTGCTCTTAGATACTTTGCATATTATCTTGCTACTAGCATACTTGGTAGGGAGAATACAAGTAATATCTCCAACTATCATTTAGCCTTCCTTGCTGCTGCGCTTAACAATGACACTCAGTACAATCTGGGCTCTCTTATTGCTCGCCGCCTAGCTGCTAGGGGGCCTATCTATGGGGGCATCATTGCCTCGCGTATGGTCAATGCATTAGAGCTTTCATTGGACCCCAATGATACTATATTGGCACCACAAAGGCTTGACCTTGTTGCTATGAAAACTCACCACTTTGTCACTGCTGCTTCTGATTTGGACATTCTAGTATATAGGATGCTGTTTACTGACGGGGATGAGAGGGAAATACCATTGCCACAGTCTTCTTTGTTTAGTGTTCATAGGAGACTGTGGTCGCGCTCCAAGGAGGAGGTGGACGAGAAGCTTCGCTTGCTGGGTTTCCACGAGCAGCACCAGGACGATGTACCTCCTACGATCACTCCGCACATTACAGAGGGACGTAATCGAGCTTGCACGAGGATTTGGGTACCTCCTCGTCATACTACGGTGACACGTCATCCTGGCCGGCTTGGGATTGATACCCACTTAGGCCAAAAGCCTAAGCTTGGGGGGAGGTACGCCGACATTGCACTCATCTCCTTATCATGTTGCGTCGGTGCTTTGTATATTCATGTTTCATTCTCTTTTTAGTTTTCTTTCTTTCTTTGCTTTTGCTTTCTAAAAACACAAAAAGACCAAAAATATTTCTATTGTTTCTCTTTGGTTTGCTTCTTCTTCTTTTCTCCTTAGTTTGTTTTTTCCCTTTTTTCCCTTGTTTGAACTATTCAAAAAAACCCAAAAAGATTTTGATTTGCTTGTTTTTCCTCTTTGGTTCTTGTTTTAAAAATCGAAAACAACAAAAATATTTGTCGTTGTTCTTTGGTTTTGTGAGTTTGCTACAGGGTTCCGCAGTCCTCAGTGGGTATTGGTTTCATATTATTATTCAAGCCACACAAGTGAAGATCAATAATGAGGATTAATGACAACTTGAGGTGTGGTAAGAGGCTGGTAACGAACTCTACTTGTTTTCATTTTTGTACATATACTCATCATTCTGGGCATGCTTGGCCTGTCCATGAAGGGTGTATGTTATCTTTGGATGCTTAGTAGTTCTTGCTTTCGTATGATTAGTTCCAGCTTGCTAATAGTTGGTAGCATGTCATATGAATATTTGCTTGCATTACTCTATTCATAACTTGGTATGACACCGTGGTATCCTCCTCTGAATGTTTCATTTGAATTGACTTGGCACATGCTCACGCATGCACATGACTGAAATAATCAGTTAAGCCTCGATGAATTATTTTGCCTTGAGGATCTTGAATCAGTTTCATGCCATGTTTAGTCCTGTTTTATTGCAAGCATGGGACAGCTATTGCTCTCTCGTTTGTCGCTCCCTTACTATTGCTAGCCTTCACCTTCACTGAGTATGTTTTACTCATGTTTCCAACGCCCCAAAACCAAATATTGCCAAAGTGTCCACCATACCTACCTATTAGCATCATTTGCTACTTCCGTGCATATTCAATATGCCTTGTTTTCTTCCGAATAAAATGTTTGCTTGTTATGAGAAAGTTAGTTAGTAAAGCTCTCACAAACTTGATGGCACACTTTATTTTCTTGCATTTAATAAACTTGAACCATTGCGTCCTTCTTTGTTGCGTATATGCTTGCGCTTTATGAGTTGAAGTTAGCAGAACCATGTATCATGGGGAACGCTTTCAACATTTCATTGGTACTTAGTACCTCGTTGATATCATGTTCTTTTGCTTATGGATCCCGGCGGTGTGAAATAAAAGTGGAACTTGTAAGATCATGGAGTTTGTATGTATGTTAGAGAAACGCCTGGGCTGCTAGCCTAAGCCATGCCTAATCATGCTGGAAACTTGAAGCATAACCATAATGAGCATTCTATGAAGCATCCTCAATAAAAATCTATGCACATAGTAAATAAAAAGATCGTTGAGATGCTCATTGTCTGCTTGCCTTGTCATTTTGATTATGGGATAGCTCCTGTGTCATGTGCAAGGGGTAACCTGTTGGCAGTTCTCTATGATACGTATATACTTACAATGACAAGAGCTTACTTGTGACTGAAGTTGAGTAGCACGAGGATCGGTCTTCGTAAGTAAGGGGCATGAGACCTCGATTTATAACTTGTCAAGCATATCCTCTTAGTTGTGTCACTTTAACCTTAATCACCTTAAATATGCTTATGATAGGGGCAATGAGAGATCAAAGCTAATGAGTACCATACTTTCACCATTTCGAAGCTTTTCAAATTATTCAAAACCTTTTCTTTTACTTGTTGAGTCTCCACATATTCTTTGAGCACCTTCTTGAGAGCATAGTTGTCATTCTTTGTGCTTGTCTTAAAACTTGATTATTTGTGTTATGACTTTGATGCTTGTATCTTTGACATCTTTACTTCTAGTCTTCACCTGAACTTCAGAGGTGCCTTAAATCAAAGGCAAGCGAGATACCACTCTATCATACCTTTTTATGAGCATTGTAATGTTGCTTATGTTTATACTTCATGCTACTTATTATTTTTGAGTTGGAATCTCTCATAGCTTGCATTGCCTATTAAGTAAACTTAGTTGCATACTCCTTATTATGAATTGTCTAAGTAGTTGATCACATGCTGAGAATATATACATCATATGAAGCAAATGTATTCGTGAAAGTTCTTTTATCGCACTCAGTTTTCAACTGAATTGCTTGAGGACAAGCAATAAGCTAAGCTTGGGGGGAAGTTGATACATCCAAAACGTATCTACTTTCCCGAACACTTTTGCTATTGTTTCTCCTCTAAACTTGTGTGATTTGGATGCAACTAACACGGACTGACGCTGTTTTCAGCAGAATTACATTGGTGTCTACTTTCTGTGCAGAAAATCAACTATCAAGAAAAACCCTAGAAAATATGCCAAAAATCTCTCGTAGCGATGCTAAAGTCTGTTAGGATTATGTTAGCAATTGCTGCATATTTCAATTATGAAATATGGCAGATGGATGTCAAAACTGCGTTCCTCAATGGTAATATTGAAGAAGAGTTGTATATGATACAACCTAAGGGTTTTGTCGATCCTAAGGATGATGATAAGGTATGCAAGCTTCAGCGATCCATCTATAGAATGATGTAAGCATCCAGGAGTTGGAATCTCCACTTTGATGAGGTGATCAAAGAGTTTGGATTTATCCAAACTTATGGAGTGGCTTGTATTTACAAGAAAGTGAGTGGGAGCAATATGGCATTTCTGATATTTTATGTGGATGCCATATTATTGATTGGGAATGATATAGATCTTTTAAACAGTGTTAAAATTTATTTATATAGCAAATTTTCGATGAAGGACCTTGGTGAAGCCTCATATATATTAGGCATTAAAATCTATAGAGATAGATCAAGGCGCCTAATTGGGCTATCGCAGAGTACATACCTTGATAAGATATTAAAGAAGTTTAATATGGACGGAAGTGAGAAGGGGTTCTTACCAATGTTTCAAGGAAAGACATTGAGTAAGACTCAAAGTCCGGCTACGGCAGAAGAAAGAGAGATAATGGATAAGATCCCCTATGCCTCAGCCATAGGCTCTATAATGTACGCCATGCTATGTACAAGACCGGATGTGGCACATGCTATTAGTTTGACTAGTAGGTACCAATCTGATCTAGGTTCGGAACACTGGATAGCGGTCAAGAATATCCTTAAGTACTTAAGAAGAACTAAGGATATGTTTCTTGTATACGGAGGTGAAGAAGAGCTAGTCGCTAAGTGTTATGTCGATGCTCGCTTTGACACCGATCCGGATGACTCTAAGTCTCAATCCGGATATGTATTTCTCTTGAACGGAGCAGCAGTTAGTTGGAGGAGTTCCACACAACCTATGGTGGTTGGATCAACGATGGAGGAAGGATATGTTGCTGCTTCAGAAGCGGCACAAGAAGCGGTTTGGATGAAGGAGTTCATAATAGAACTAGGTGTGGTTCCTAGTGCATTGGACCCAATGCTGATCTATTGTGACAACAATGGAGCCATAGCCAATGCCAAGGAACCAAGGTCTCACAAGAATTCCAAGCATATTAAGCGCCGGTTTCACTCCATCCGCGAGCATGTCAAGGATGGAGATATAAAGATTTGTAAAGTACACACGGACCTAAATGTAGCAGATCCGTTGACTAAATTTCTCCCTAGCGCAAAACATGATCAACACCAGAACTCCATGGGTGTTAGATTTATCACTATGTGAACTAGATTATTGTCTCTAGTGCAAGTGGGAGACTGAAGGAAATATGCCCTGAGAGGCAATAATAAAGTTGTTATTATGTATTCCTTGTATATGATAGATGTTTATTTTGCATGCTATAATTTTATTGATAGGAAACATCAATACATGTGTGTTTAATAAACAAATAAAAGGTTCCTAGATATGCCTCTCTTATAGACTAGCTCGTTGATTAACAAGATGATCAAACTTTCCTGATCGTGGACATTGGATGTTGTTAATAACGAGGTCACAACATTTGTGAAATGATGTGATGAACATTCATCCGAAGTATAGCATTACGATCAAAGTCATTATGTTTATATTGCTATAACATCATACGAAGTAATATTTATCCTTAGACCATGAGATCATGTTAATTGCTGACATCAGAAGAGTAACTTGATAACATCAAACGTCACACCGTAAAAGGGTGACTATAAAGGTTGCTTCTGATACTCTGAAGATGTCATGTTGAGGCTCATGGATCAAGATTGGAATTTTTCAATCCTGATGACGGATAGATATAGGCTGGGCCCTCTCGGTGATATCACATTAAGATAGCTTACAAGCAAGTGATGTGATCACTAGAATGTTATACCATAGGAACGAGATCAAACTAGGTATTTGGATACCGATGATCGAACATCGGACATGTAATATATCATGAGACAAAGGGATTAAATTACTAGCGTTAAAGGTTCTCACGATCACAAAAGTCATCGTTGAATGTGCAGGAGCCAGCATGGATCTCCAGGTCCTACTTCTGATTATTGACTTGAGAGGAGTCTCCATCATGTATGCATTATTTGTGAACCATAGGTAAACACACTTAAGGGTTGCCAAACACCATTTTCGAACACATATGTTTCCGACGAAAGAATTGCAAAGCGCTGGAATTATTTCGATGGAAACCGGAATTGTTTCGGGTGAAATTGCAGAAACTGGTTCTGCATGTGATATTGAAATGTTACAAGGGGTTTTATGTGAATGTTTGTTAATTAAAGTAATTAAAAAAGTTCTGAATAAAATCAATAAAGAGTTTTATTAAATGAGAGTTGCATTAAATTTGGTGGAAATTTAATGCATGTGAGTGGAACTTTGGGTGGAGGCTAAATTGATGTGAGTGGAGCTTCCACCACATGAATGAGGAAGAGGTGGGGGCACCCCCCATGGGCGTCGGCCATGGTAGGGGAGGAGGCCCCCCTCTCCTCCCTCACAAAACACACCTTCTCGTGAAGGATCTCTCTCCCCCTCTAGATATATTCCCCCATGGTCTCGGATTAGCGAGATACATGTTCCCGGTGGCATTGCGTCTGGAAGGGGTTGCTGCTTCTGCTGATTCGCTGGAGCGAGGAAGGGGAGGTTGTTCGGTGTCCTGAACGTGTGTGCGAGGATGGATGCGCTACTGATTTGCAGTTCTAGGTCTTCCACACAATCTTGAGATCGGCAAGCGTACGACTACATCATCCACGATTTCCAACTTGTTAACAAAACTTGGTTGTCTTCGAGGGTAAGTTCTCTATGGATGTATATCCACCCGTTGCTTGTCTCTAGTAGATAGATCTTGGCGTATAGTTCTCATCGTAGGATTTTTTTGTTTTCTATGCTGCGAACCCAACAACTCTTACACCACCCATGGTCATATATACTAGAAGGCATTCTCCTGAAGAGGACATGCTAGAATCGCCCAAGTTTGTAGTGAACTAGCATACCACTTCATGTTGTAGTACACAAGTTGTTGACATAACACTCACGGAACACCATTCCACAAATATTACATCCCTCAAAGTGGTACAAGAGAAACATTGCGGGTACACATTACAAACAAACTTATTATTACAATACCAAAAGAACATATACCATAAGGTTCTCAGTATTACAACGAGTGTTTAACTTACTTGACGAAGTTCCAACGTAAGAACAAAAAGATCCAACCAAATTAACAGGATGGGAGCTCAACAACTTATTCTATAGAGTATTATGCTGCTTGACTCAACCTAAGGACTAAGTACTACTATAGCAACTATTCTGACTCATATCCTTAAGCTCCATAGTATATTTCGTAATCCACTCCTTCAACTCCGCCGGAAAGATCAGGCTCTGTGTAGAAGATGTCATCTTGACACTCTGGAGTATCTTTCTGGTCTTCAGCGTCTAAGCAGGGGATCAAAGGAAAGAGTGAGTAACAGCGTTACGCAAAAGTTCATTATATGCAAGATGGGAAGTCTGATGCACTAGCTACCACCTCAGACTATAAGTCTCAGGTACTATGAAATTTTTGTAATCATTTCTTCAAGAGGTTTGTTTTATTATAAAACTATGTCTGTTAGTCTTCAGAGGTTAACCAAAACTTCATGGAGTTCCTTTCTTGCTGCGTTCATAGCTCCTTCCTACAATAAGGAGTAACATATCACAATTCTTACACTCTGTAGAAGTGTGTTGGTTTACCCATAAGAGATCATATCCTTGTTGCACAACCAGGCGTATCTTCCCATCCACAATTCCATGATGTGGGGCCTAGTAGATGATCCAAGCCAACCACTTCCCTTCTCCATGATCCTGCATGCCCACCCAATTCTCTAAGTAGAACCTGCCCCTGGTAGCCTCCATCAAAATGGCTGACCTACCTCCGACATCCCCTTACAGACCATCATAGACACCAAGTATCGCGGGGAACTAAGGTCTCCCACCCATGTGCTATATGATCACAAGGAATCTACAGCGTCACGATAAGGTTATCCATCAGCTTGTGAAAGGAAGAAAACCCGGCTGACCTATCCGTCCTATTCCAGATCTCATGGTTAACGCGTATTATACGGTGCTATAATCACTAGCGACATTGGTTATTAATTCCTAGATAATACTTTTGAGTGAAAATGGAACCTCCACCAACCATATACTCCCTCTGTCCCAAAATATAAGGCGCCTAAGTATTAGTTAAAATTCAACGCTTTCTAAGTTTGACCAAGATTCTACACAAAAATATAAACATTTACAATACTGAATAAACATTTACCAAGATTCTACACAAAAATATAAACATTCGTCATAAAGTATATTTTCTTAGTGTTTTCATTCAATATTGTAGATGTAGATATTTTTTCTAAATAGTTGGTCAAAGTTAGTAAGATTTGACTTTTGGCTAATGCTTATGCGCCTTATATTTTGGGATAGAGGAAGTATATCATACCGTGGTTCCATTTGTACACCTTAATAGATTATCACCACTTGGGCTGATAACTAATAATTCATAATATTATGAAAATAGTATTTTCAGCCTCATTTTCAAACATAGGTGATACCATAACCATTTGTAAACATTTTCATAAATAGATCAAAGGACATGAGCAAGTGATGAAGTTGCCTTGTGACTGCAAGGTAGTGAAGTCTGATGCTTGGACTTGACCCTAGCATCTTGTTTCTACAAAACGCCATCATTGTTCGGTCAGAACAATGTTTAAAGAAGAAATAATGAATTATGCATAGTAATGTCATGCAATACTTTAATTTAGTTTTAAACCCTTCTTTATGTGTTTTACCCATATCATTAGATGTAAAAATACTTTTAAATATGTATTCTTTTATAATAATATATAGTTATTTCTTACTTAGAAAATAATTTTGAATAATTAATATATATCTAAGCAAGTATTTATTTTGATAAATATATAAAAGAGAATTTATTACTTTGAAAATTCTAAAACCTTTTGAAATAATATTTTTAGTACTTTCTAGTATAATACATTTACTTAGAATCTTATAAAAAGATTTTTATTTATTTTTTAAGTCTTATCCACATTTTTATAAAATTCAATAAAGGAATTAGCGTCTTTAAATATTCTATTCTAAGTTTACTATTTCAAAAGAAAAGTTAGTATTTTTATTAGATAGCTTATATTTTTGTGAACATTTAGAGATATCATATGTATTTTTATGATTTTTATTTATTTTTTAGAGTCTAAATAATGCTAGGCGTACATTTTGAATTTATAATTTTCTTAAAGACTTAATATTTCTTTATTTAACTAGACTAAACCCGTGGGTTATCCTAGCCTAGCCTATATGACCCGATCCAGCCAAGTGATTGGGTTCAACCTCACCCAATCATTGACCCGTGCATCGGCTCGACCCTATCCTCACTCACTCGCACCCCTCGCATGCCTCTTGTCTCTCTAGCGACACCGTAACGCATCCGCCGTCGCCGCTCGATCCGGGCGCACCTCGGGCGTCTTGGCTGCCACCGATGAGTGCATATTTACATCATGTTTTACATTATTAGGTTGCATTGTAGATGTAGGATCTTGGTATTTTACGGTGCTCGCACGCACATTTTATGGCTGTTTTCACCAGGATCAGGACATATGATGGATCCAATAGATACAATTCATGGAGCAGTTGTACTATGGAGAAAATAAGTCAAAAACAACGTAAATCTCTTATTTGGGAAATATTAATAATACCAGAAGAAAACCAGAAGTGAACAAGGGAGGCAGAAGGTCCAACGACCAACTATACGACCGGAGCACATTTTCTGGCCATATAGCTCTAGCCGTATAGTTGGCACCACCTCTGCCTCGTCAAATAGTTTCACGCCGTGCAATTGGTTCGAGGAGACGACATACAGAACACCCAGAAATCGCAAAAACCTCACCTCTGGAAGGCATCTAGAGGGGGAACTCATCCACCAGGGATCCATCTTTGCCTTGCGCAGATCCAGGAGGCTAAGGCATCGATCTTCACCATCCACCGCTGCATCAGCACCATCTCCATCCATCCCATCTACATCTTGTCTAGATCTTGTTATAATTCCTGTACTCGTTGTGTATTTATACAAGTACTATTCATCTATGATTATTTCCATTACCATTGCTATGATGTTGATTGCCTCCATGTCTGAGTAGATCTCTAGTTTTGGGGAGATGGAGAAACCCTAGTATGAGATTGAAATAAGATAAATTCTATTATGATATTCATCGTTGTGACCATGTGTTAGATTTTCTACATCTTGATGTTGAGAAAAGTCGACCTCTCAATATTTGACTCTCATGGAGACTTGATGGAGGGAACTACTAGTTGGTAGACGGAGGTGTGCTAGCACTTACAGTGACTACAAAGTTGTTGGCACCCCTTACGTATCAACTTGGGGAACCGAGGAAACTCACGGAACACTATCCATGCCATGGGACACGTCCTACGGGATTACGTCCCTTAATAGCGCAGTAACTCGATTGATGTCGATTGCTGACTACTGTGGTTATGAGGATGATGAGAGCAGTGATTTCTGCCTAATTGTCCAAATACGGAGTTCCCCCCATACATACATAGTTGAGAATATTCATGATGATAATCTTTATCTTAGATCCTTATAATACTAGTGGTGTATCCGCTACTCCCTGAGAACGCTTTTTCCCTATTGCAGTTCCAATCTGTCTTACATACGCGATACTTACTTCCTGTATTAAGTGATTTTGCTTTACTTTATTATTGCTCTTATACCTAAAACCCCAAAACACCTTTTTACACAATACTCGCATTTTATCTTGTTACTTAGAACTTAATCTAGCATTTCTATCATAATATTTATTTCAAGAGTTATTAGACTTCAGACTCTTTCTCCCTATGGGATCGATATCTTTATTTCAAAACTAGCTACAAACGATCTATGCACTTGCAGTCATCAAGCCATTTTCTGGCGCCGTTGCCGGGGAGCTAAGCGTTGTAGGTCTTTTAGTTTTTGCTTATTTATTATTGTCTTGCTAAATTTTGTTTTGAGTTACAGGTTCCCACCAACGCATGGAGTTTGAGCATATGGTAGATGCTAACCCACTCAACTACTTTGGGAAGCCCTATTATATTTATAAAAGAGACAACTCCAATTAGAAGACAAGGGGGTTTGAAATAAATCCTCTACTACTTAATATTCTACATAAGAAGCAATTTACTTGAGATGAAGAAGATCCTGATCCATATGAGCATATTGCATGTTTCAAAGAGATATGTGGCACTTTTCTATTGGTGGGATATACCGCCGATGAGGTAAGGGTTAAAGTTTTTAGTCTAACTTTGACTAGTAAAGCTCTCTCATGGTATAGATATCTACCACCTGAATCCACTACTACTTGGCATAATCTAGCCTGTAAATTTCTAGGAAACTATTATCCATTGTCAAAATCTTTTGGAATCATTCGGCTTATAATGACTTGGAAAAACCGTTTAATGAAGGACTAGTAAGAGCTTATATTAGATTTAAAGACTTACTACGTCTATGTCCTCATCATGATTTACCTAAATGGTATTTATTGCATATCTTTTATGGCGCTTGAATTGAATCTAATAAAATTGAACTCGACACTTTCACGGAAGGAGCCTTTATGAATCTTCCTATACCTAAAGCTTGGGCTTTACTTAATAGAATTTGTGATCATAGAGTTTCATGGAATTTTGGTCTAGGAAGTGAAGGAGGCGTAGAAATAGATCATGATTGTCTTCATGACTACAATAAAAAAGGGCATGTTAAAGAATTATCTAAAGAACTTTACTTGGATTCAGATCTTGTGTTGCAAAAGAGGGACCGGTCAAGTATGATCCACCACCCGAACCTGAGAAGAAAAGAGAAGATAAAGCAACACTGGCCTCTTTAGAACCAATAAATGAAATGCCTTTTCCTAACACTGCACGAAAGCATATTCTTGAATATGAACAGGTCAAAGCAGTATAGGATAAAAATGAAGAAAAAAGTATGCCCGAAGTCGTATTCTTCCTTGCATATTTAAAGAAACCTCGCATTACAGTTTATGTGATCTTGGCACCAAAGTTAATGTTATATCTTATGATTTCTATTTAGAAATAAAAGAAGAAATAGAACTGGCTACAATTGAAAATACTGATATGACAATTATGCTAGCCAACAAAAATCTTAGAATTCCCATGGGAGTAGTTGAAGATGCAACTGTCACAATTAGCAATAAAAACTTTCCCATCGATTCCCATCGATTTTGTAGTTGTTGATACGCCTGCTAACACTCTTTGCCCTATTATATTTGGAAGAAACTTTTGGGTGATATAGGTGCCTCTGTCAATTTCAAGAAGGAGATTGTGTCTCTTAAGCTTGGGGGAACGGAAAATAAATTCCATTTTTCCAAATTTAAAGACAAACCTCCAGAAATACAAGAAGAAGAGAAAGAGAAAACTATTGAGAAAATGGTAGCTCTCTTATTAGTGATCAAGAAGAAGAAATAAATGAAGATCCAAATTATGAAGAAATAGTTATGGAGGACAAGTCCTTGGAAGAACTAGAAGATGAATTCGATTCACTTCCTATAATGGGACCTCCAACTGATGAGGCTTTTGAAGAGCCAGAAATGAGAGGGGACGAGGAACTACCACCCCTAGAGTTGAAGACTCTACCAGATAATCTCAAATACAGATTTGTAGATGATACAAATAAATTCCCTCTTATTATCAGTGCTAAACTTTTAGGAAAAGAAGAAGAACTTATGGAGATACTTAAGGAGCATCGCAAGGCCTTTGGGTACTCAATGGATGACTTGAAGGGCATCAATCCCATGATAGCCATCCATCGAATATTCATGGAGGAAGGTGCTAAACCAATCGCAGAATTTAATAGAAGACTGAAGCCTGAAATGAAAGAAGTGGTAAGAAAAGAAATTGTACGCCTACTGGACATAGGTATAATCTACCCTGTTAAAGAAAGTGAATGGGTAAGTCATGTTCATTGTGTCCCTAAGAAGGGCGGTTTCACTATTGTTCCTAATGAAAATAATGAATTGATACCTCCTAGAACTATTGTTGGGCATAGGATGTGCATAGACTTCAGAAAATTAAATAAATAAACTAGGAAAGATCACTATCCTTTACCGTTCATAGATCAAATTTTAGAGAGGTTAGCAAACCATACTCATTTTTGTTACTTGGACGGATACTTTGGTTTTTCTCAAATAGTTGTTCATCCTGATGACCAACTTAAAACAACTTTCATTAGTCCTTATGGTTTACATGCTTACCGACGTATGCCTTTTGGTTTATGTAATGCTCCGACAACTTTTCAAAGATGCATGACTGCTATTTTTGCAGATTTCATACAACTTATAATGGAATTATTTATGGATGAATTTTCTGTATATGGAACTTCTTTTACCAGTTGCTTGGATAATCTCAAAAGAGTTTTGCAGCATTGTGAAGAAACCAATCTTGTTCAAAATGTTGGGTTCGCAGCATAGAAAACAAATTTTTTCCTATGATGAGAACTATACGCCAAGAACTATCTACTAGATACAGAGCAATGGGTGGATATACATCCATAGAGAACTTACCCTCGAACACAATAGAGTTTTGTTAACGAGTTGGAACTCGTGGATGATGTAGTCATACGCTTGCCGATCTCAAGATAGTGTGGAAGTCCTAGCACCGCAAATCAGCAGCGCATCCGTCCTCGCACACACGTTCAAGCCACCGGACAACCTCCACCTCCTCGCTCCAGCGAATCAGCGGAAGCAGCAACTCCTTCTAGATGCAAGGCCGCCAGGAACATGTATCTCGCTAATCCGAGACCATGGGGGAATATCTATAGGGAGAGAGATCCTTCACGAGGAGGTGTGCTTTGTGAGGGAGGAGAGGGGGGCTTTTATAGGAGAGGGGGGCTCCTCCCCTCCCATGGCTGGCGGCCAAGGGGGGTGCCCCCACCTCTTCCTCATTCATGTGGTGGAAGCTCCACTCACATCAATTTTGACTCCACCCAAAATTCCACTCACATGCATTAAATTTTCACCAAATTTAATGAAAATCTCAATTAATAAAACTCTTTTATTTATTTTATTCAGAATTTTTTTAATTACTTTAATTAACAAACATTCACATAAAACCCCTTGCAACATTTCAATATCACATGCGGAACCACTTTCTGCAATTTCACCGAAACAATTGCGGTTTCTATCGAAACAATTCCTGCACTTTGCAATTCTTTTGTTTGAAACATATGCGCTCCAAAAGTGTGTCACCCTATGGTTCGCGAATAATGCAGACATGATTGAGACTCCTCGCAGATCAATAATCAGAAGCGGGACCTGGAGATCCATACTGACTCCTGCACATTCAACGATGACTTCTGTGATCATGAGAACCTTTAACGCTAGTAACTTAATCCCTTTGTCTCATGATATAATACATGTCCGAGATTCGATCATCGATATCCAAATACCTAGTTTTATCTCGTTACCGACATGCACTCTTTTCTTGTTCTCGTGATATAACATTCTAGTGACCATATCACTTGCTTGCAAGCTATCTTAATGTGATATCACAGAGAGGGCCCAGAGTATATCTATCCGTCATCGGGATTGACAAATTCCACACTTGATCCATGAGCCTCAACATAACACCTTCGTTGCACTGAACCCACCTTTATAGTCACCCTGTTACAGTGTGACGTTTGATGTTATCAAGATACTCTTCCGGTGTTAGCAATTAACATGATCTCATGGTCTAAGGACTAAGATTACTTTGTATGATGTTATATCAATATAGACATAATGAATTTGATCGTAATGCTATACTTCTGATGAATGTTCATCACATCATTTCACAAATGCGGTGACCTCGTTATTAACAACATCCAATGTCCATGATCAGGAAACTTTGATCATCTTGGTAATCAACGAGCTAGTCTATAAGAGAGGCATAACTAGGAACCTTTTTGTTTATTAAACACAAATGTATTGACATTTCCTATCAATACAATTATAGCATGCAAAATAAACATCTATCATATACAAGGAATACATAATAACAACTTTATTATTGCCTCTCAGGGCATATTTCCTTCAGTCTCCCACTTGCACTAGAGATAATAATCTAGTTCACATAGTGATAAATCTAACACCCATGGAGTTCTGGTGTTGATCATGTTTTGTCCTAGGGAGAACTTTAGTCAACGGTTCTGTTACATTTAGGTTGGTGTATACTTTACAAATCTTTGTATCTCCATCCTTGACATGCTCGCGGATGGAGTGAAACCGGCGCTTAATATGCTTGGAATTCTTGTGAGACCTTGGTTCCTTGGCGTTGGCTATGGCTCCATTGTTGTCACAATAGATCACCATTGGTTCCAATGCACTAGGAACCACACCTAGTTCTGTTATGAACTCCTTCATCCAAACCGCTTCTTGTGCCGCTTCTGAAGCAGCAACATATCCTGCCTCCGTCGTTGATCCAGCCACCACAGGTTGTGTGGAACTCCTCCAACTAACTGCTGCTCCGTTCAAGAGAAATACATATCCGGATTGAGACTTAGAGTCATCCGGATCGGTGTCAAAGCGAGCATCGACATAAAACTTAGTGACTAGCTCTTCTTCACCTCCGTATACAAGAAACATATCCTTAGTTCTTCTTAAGTACTTAAGGATATTCTTGACCGCTATCCAGTGTTCCAAACCTGGATCAGATTGGTACCTACTAGTCAAACTAATAGCATGTGCCACATCCGGTCTTGTACATAGCATGGCGTACATTATAGATCCTATGGCTGAGGCATAGGGGATCTTATCCATTATCTCTCTTTCTTCTGCCGTAGCCGGACTTTGAGTCTTACTCAATGTCTTGCCTTGAAATATAGGTAAGAACCCCTTCTCACTTCCGTCCATATTAAACTTCTTTAATATCTTATCAAGGTATGTACTCTGCGATAGCCCAATTGGGCGCCTTGATCTATCTCTATAGATTTTAATGCCTAATATATATGAAGCTTCACCAAGGTCCTTCATCGAAAATTTGCTATTTAAATAACTTTTAACACTGTTTAAAAGATCTATATCATTCCCAATCAATAATATGTCATCCACATATAATATCAGAAATGCCACATTGCTCCCACTAACTTTCTTGTAAATACAAGCCTCTCCATAAGTTTGGACAAATCCAAACTCTTTGATCACCTCATCAAAGCGGAGATTACAACTTCGGGATGCTTGCTTCAGTCCATAGATGGATCACTGAAGCTTGCATACCTTATCATCATCCTTAGGATCGACAAAACCCTTAGGTTGTATCATATACAACTCTTCTTCAATATTACCATTGAGGAACGCAGTTTTGACATCCATCTGCCATATTTCATAATCGAAATATGCAGCAATTGCTAACATAATCCTAACAGACTTTAGCATCGCTACGAGAGAGAATGTCTCATCGTAGTCAACTCCTTGAATTTGTCGAAACCCTTTTGTGACAAGTCGAGCTTTATAGATGGTCACATTACCATCAACATCAGTTTTTCTTTTGAAAATACATTTATTCTCAACAGCCTTTCGATCGTGAGGTAAGTCTACCAAGGTCCAAACCTGGTTTTCGTACATGGATTCCATCTCGTATTTCATGGCTTCTAACCATTTGTTGGAATCCGGGCTCATCATCGCTTCTTCATACGTTGCAGGGTCATCTATTTCATCAATCATGAAATTCATAACAGGATTGTCGTACAGTTCAGGAGATGCACGTGTCCTGCTTGACCTGCAAGGTTCGGTAGTATCCTCTTTCAGAGTTTCACGATCATTATCATTAGCTCTCTCTTCATCAGGTGAAGTCAACTCCGAAACAATTTCCAGTGCTGCACCACTCGCCATTTCATGAAGAGAAGGTTCAATAACCTCTTCGAGTTTTACCTTCCGACTACTCACACCTTTCGCGAGAAACTCCTTCTCAAGAAAGGATCCATTCTTGGCAACAAAAACCTTGCCCTCGGATATGTGATAGAAGGTATACCCAATTGTTTCCTTAGGGTATCCTATGAAGACACATTTTTCCGCTTTGGGTTCGAGTTTATCTGGCTGAAGTTTCTTCACATAAACATCGCATCCCCAAACTTTAAGAAATGACAGCTTAGGTTTGTTTCCAAACCATAATTCATACGATGTTGTTTCAACGGATTTAGATGGTGCCCAATTTAAAGTGAATGCAGCGGTTTCTAGTGCATAACCCCAAATGAGAGTGGGAAGTCAGTTAGAGACATCATAGATCGAACCATATCCAATAAAGTATGATTACGACGTTCCGACACACCATTACGTTGTGATGTTCCAGCAGGTGTGAGTTGTGAAACTTTTCCATAGTCTTTCATATGTGTGCTAAACTCGTAACTAAGATACTCTCCTCCACGATCGGATCGCAGATATTTGATCTTTCTGTTACGATGATTTTCCACCTCATTCTGAAATTCCTTGAACTTTTCAAAGGTTTCAGACTTATGTTTTATCAAATAGATATATCCGTATCTACTCAAATCTTCCATGAAAGTAACAAAATAACGATATCCACCTCGCGCCAACACACTCATTGGTCCACACACATCAGTATATATGATTTCCAATAAATCCGCCGCTCGTTCCATTGAACCGAAAAACGGCATTCTAGTCATCTTGCCCATAAGGCATGGCTCACATGTATCAAATGATTCAAAATCAAGTGATTCCAAAAGTCCACCAGAATGGAGTTTCTTCATGCGTTTAACGCCAATATGACCTACACGACAGTGCCACATATATGTAGATATATCATTATCAAGTTTAATCCTTTTAGCATCAACATTATGAATATGCGTAATATTACTATCAAGATCCAACAGAAATAAACCATTCAACATAGGTGCATGACCATAAAAGATATCATTCATATAAATTGAACAACCATTGTTTTCAGATTTAAAGGAATAACCACTTCGCATCAAACATGATCCGGATACAATGTTCATGCTCAGTGCAGGCACCAAATAACAATTATTTAGATTTATCACTAATCCCAATGGCATATGGAGAGGCAGCGTTCCGACGGCGATCACATCAACTCTTGATCCATTGCTGACCCGCATCGTGACCTCATCACTTGCTAGCTATCGCTTGTTCCGCAGCCCCTAAATCGAGTTACATATATTAGCAACCGATCCCGTATCAAATACCCAGGTGCTACTACGAGTACTAGTCAAGTACACATCAATAACATGTATATCACATATACCTTTGTTTGCCTTGCCGGCCTTCTTGTCTGCCAAATACTTGGGGCAGTTGCGCTTCCAATGGCCAGTCCCCTTGCAATAGTTGCACTCAGTATCAGACTTAGGGCCAGCTCGGGATTTCTTTTCAGGTGCAACAATAGTTTGCCGCCCTTCTTTCCCTTCTGCTTGTCTTTCTTGTCCTTCTTGAAACCAGTGGTCTTATTCATCATCAACACTTGATGTTCTTTCCTAATCTCCACTTCTATAGTCTTAAGCATTGACAGAAGCTCGGGAAGAGACTTCTTCATGCCCTGCATGTTATAGTTCATCACGAAGCTCTTGTAGCTAGGTGGCAGAGATTGGAGAACACGATGTATGCCTAAGTCAATGGGGATCGTTATTCCCAAGGACATAAGCTTATCGACGTACCCAGACATTTTGAGTACGTGCTCACTAACGAAGCTGTTCTCCTCCATCATGTAGCTAAAGAACTTTTCAGAAGCATTATAACTCTCTATGGCAGCATGGGTATCGAAAATCATTTTCAATTCTCCCATGGTATCAAAGTCATTGCCATTTTCGAAATGCTTTCAAAGTTCTGGCTCTAGCCCATACAGTATGCCGCAATGAACTAAGTTGTGGTCCTCCTGACGAGTTATATAGACATTCTTTTCCTCGTTAGGGGCATCAGGAGCTGGTGGGGGGCCTAGCGGTGCCTCTAGCACATATTGCTTTTGTGCAGCAGTGAGGAGAATCCTCAAATTCATAGCCCAGTTGGTGAAGTTGCTACCATTCGCACCAAGTTTCTCTTTCTCCATGAACACATTGAAATTAAAAGCAGGTGGTGCCATCTACAACAGAATTTGTAAAGTTTATTTAGACTAAGTTTATGATAGATTGAGTTCAACTAATCCAAATTACTAATGAACTCCCACTCAAAAACGACATCCCTCGTGTCTTTTTGGTGATTACATGAACCAAATCCACTACACCAAGTCCGATCATCATGTGAGTCGGTGTAGCTTCAAAGGCGAGCATATATATGGGCATCATATCAACTATATGACTCATGCTTAACCTTTTGGTCCGTGTTCCGAGGCCATGTCTATACCTGCTAGGCTCGCCAAGTACGAACCTTAGTATTCGCGTGTGTAAAACCTTCTTACACCCGTTGTATGAAAGCGTAGAGTCGAGTACACCCGATCATCACGTGATGTCTCGAAACACGATCCATAGAACGGTACATACTTAAGGAAGAACACATTTTATCTTGATATCTAAATGAGGGATCATCTTACAATGCTACCAAAAGCACCAAACTAGCAATATAAGATGCAAACATCTAATGTGTAAAGTGAGATGCTATGGTCCATGCATTTGATCTCTATCATTTGCATCGTGGTATGATCTCTATCATTCCTTTGTGTGTAAGGCCAAGGTATATGAAACTTACACGTTAAGTGTGTTGTAAGAGTATCTATCATACATCTACTTACAACAATACCATATCAAGACACTAGCCCAGCAACGATCTAAACTAGACATCTCTAATTTATCCATTGCAAGTTTTACGTGGCTTAGGGATTTCGGAGATAGAACCGGTCTTACCTATGAACATGGAACCACAACAAGGATAACTAAGTTATTAGCAACTCGTTGTAAATCAGATATTGACTATAGTAGAAGAAACAGACACCCGCCAGCCACCTATGCAAAACTACTTGCATGTCAGTCGTGGAACCGGTCTCATGTGCGATGACATGTAAGGTTGGTCCGGGCCGCTTCATCCCACTATGCCACCAATATCCAAAATACATGAAAGAAGCAATAACATGATCATCATCGCCCACATATAAAAATATGTGTACTTTCCGTGCAAAGCACCTACGCATAGATCAGGCTCTGATACCACTGTTGGGTTCGCAGCATAGAAAACAAAAAATTTCCTACGATGAGAACTATACGCCAAGATCTATCTACTAGATACAGAGCAACGGGTGGATATACATCCATAGAGAACTTACCCTCGAAGACAACAGAGTTTTTGTTAATGAGTTGGAACTCATGGATGATGTAGTCGTACGCTTGCCGATCTCATGATCGTGTGGAAGTCCTAGCGCCGCAAATCAGCAGCACATCCGTCCTCGCACACACGTTCAAGTCACTGGACAACCTCCACCTCCTCGCTCCAGCGAATCAGAGGAAGCAACAACTCCTTCCATACGCAAGGCCACCGGGAACATGTATCTCGCTAATCTGAGACCATGGGGGAATATCTAGAGGGGGAGAGAGATCCTTCACAAGGAGGTGTGCTTTGTGAGGGAGGAGAGGGGGGCTTTTTATAGGAGAGGGGGCTCCTTCCCTCCCATGGCCGGCGGCCAAGGCGGGTTCCCCACCTCTTCCTCATTCATGTGGTGGAAGCTCCACTCACATCAATTTTGACTCCACCCAAAATTCCACTCACATGCATTAAATTTCCACCAAATTTAATGAAACTCTCAATTAATGAAACTCTCAATTAATAAAACTCTTTTATTTATTTTATTCAGAACTTTGTTAATTACTTTAATTAACAAACATTCACATAAAACCCCTTGCAACATTTCAATATCACATGCAGAACCACTTTCTGCAATTTCACCCGAAACAATTCCGGTTTCTATTGAAACAATTCATGCGCTTTGCAATTGTTTTGTCTGAAACATATGTGCTCCAAAATGGTGTCCGGCAACCCTTAAGTGCGTCACCCTATGGTTCGCGAATAATTCAGACATGATTGAGACTCCTCTCAGATCAATAATCAGAAGCGGGACCTGGAGATCCATACTGACTCCTGCACATTCAATGATGACTTATGTGATCGTGATAACCTTTAACGCTAGTAACTTAATCCCTTTGTCTCATGATATAATACATGTCCGAGATTCGATGATCGGTATCCAAATACCTAGTATGATCTCGTTGCCGACATGCACTCTTTTCTCGTTCCCGTGATATAACATTCTAGTGATCACATCACTTGCTTGCAAGCTATCTTAATGTGATATCACCGAGAGGTCCCAGAGTATATCTATCCATCATCAGGATTGACAAATTCCACTCTTGATCCATGAGCCTCAACATAACACCTTCGTAGCACTGAACCCACCTTTATAGTCACCCTGTTACAGTGTGACGTTTGATGTTATCAAGATACTCTTCCGGTGTTAGCAATTAACATGATCTCATGGTCTAAGGACTAAGATTACTTCGTATGATGTTATAACAATATAAACATAAGGACTTTGATCGTAATGCTATACTTCGGATGAATGTTCATCACATCATTTCGCAAATGTTGTGACCTCGTTATTAACAACATTCAATGTCCATGATCAGGAAACTTTGATCATCTTGTTAATCAACGAGCTAGTCTATAATAGAGGAATAACTAGGAACCTTTTTGTTTATTAAACACACATGTATTGACGTTTCCTATCAATACAATTATAGCATGCAAATTAAACATCTATCATATACAAGGAATATATAATAACAACTTTATTTTTGCCTCTCAGGGCATATTTCCTTCACTAAACTGGGAGAAATGCCATTTTACGGTCAAAGAATGTATAGTCCTTGGACACAAGGTATCAGGTAAGGGAATTGAAGTTGATAGAGCTAAGATTGAGGCAATTGAGAGAATGCCACGACCTAGGGATATTAATGGTATAAGAAGTTTCCTTGGTCATGTGGGTTTTTATACAAGTTTCATTAGAAATTTCTCTGGAATATCTAAACCTTTGACTAATCTCCTGCAAAAGGGAGTAAGATTTAATTTTGATGATAAATGTCTTGAAGCCTTTGATAAACTAAAAAATGCTTTATCTCGTGCTCCCATCATTAAACCATGTATCTGGGATACAACCTTTGACTTAATATGTGAAGCTAGTGATGATGTTGTAGGAGTGACTCTGGGACAACATATTGGTCGCAAATTTAATATTATTCATCATGCTAGTAGAACTCTAAATGGTGCTCAGAACAATTACCCAAAGGAAGAAAATGAATTATTTGTTGTATTTTTCTCTTGTGAGAAATTTCGTTCTTACATAGTTGATGCAAAGATAAGAGTTCATATGGATCGTGATGGTTTAAAAGAACTCCTTGAGAGGAAAGAACATAAGCCAAGATTGATCCGTTGGATTCTTTCACTTCAAGAATTTGAGTCATAGATTTTGCAGAGGCAGGAAATAAAGATGTTAAATGCAGTGTCCATGATTGCCCAACAAGACATCAATCTTGTAGAGAGGAACTTTAGTCCTGGTGATTTTCTTTTACGAGAATTATTCAATGAATTAAGGTCAATTCCTTCAAGGGAGAAGAAGTCTTTGTTGTTGGAGGAACTTTCTCATCCCCAAATAAGCAAATGGTAAGTGCAAGGTAATTGTTCTTACCCAAATAAGTGATTTGTTTTCATAAATTTTACTCCTAAAAATTCTGCCTTTGAATTCCTTGTGTTTTTCTGAAGTTTTAGAGGGGTTTTTACCAACTATACGGGCGGAACTATACGACCAGAGAGGGAGATCCCTCCATATAGTTGGTCGTTAAACTCTCTATATCATCTTTGTGAAATTGTTTGCGATATCTGAGCCTATACGATCGCAACTATACGACCGGAGCCAAAATTCTGGCTGTATAGTTGGTCGTTAAACTCTTAGATAGTTTCCTTTTTGGTGTTTGTATCTATAAGGTCGCAACTATACGACCGGAGCCAAAATTCCGGCCGTATAGTTGGTCGTTAAACTCCTAGGCAGTTTTGATTTTTGGTGTTTGTATCTATACAGTCACAACTATATGACCGGAGCCAAAATTTTGGCCGTATAGTTGGTCATTAAACTCTTAGACACTTTTCGTTTGTCTTTTCATTTATTCATCTAAAAAAACTTATTGTCGGTTCCGAGTCGTGATTTAATCGACCCGGACTCAAGATATTTGGAAATATCTGCCTGAAACCAACTATACAGCCAGACCTATACGGGTCGCGCCCGTATAGTTGGTTGTTACGCGGCAGGACTCTTCCAAATCCGTGATTTCTTTCCCTGTTTTGTTAAGATTCTTTTCTTCGATGACAGTTTGGTGTTTATCATGAGTTTTACCAACCTCTGACCCCCCCTTATATACTTCAATTGTCTTTCTCTCTAATCATAATCTACAGAAACCAATCTACCTCTTATTTACACGTGAGGACTCTCAACCAAGGGATAGAAGTCAAGAAGAAAAGCTCCCATGGAGATTGGGAGCAATAGCGAGCAAGGTAAGGAGATCAATACCATCCCTATAGAGTTCCTCGACACTGACCATGGGTGTCAGAAGAGGGATTTCAAGGCCCTGGAGCTGAAGATTGAAGAGTTGGACAAGTAGAAGCCAGGGACACCCAAACACCTTCACTTGCTACGACTTTATCTTGATAAACTTGATGAAGATATCAAGCGGACAACTGAAGATGGTTTTTCTATGAGTCTTAAGGCGCTACAAACACTTCAGGATAACAATGAGTTCATTAAAGAACAAGTGAAAGTGCTGGAGAGGAACAATCATTTCTACAAGCTGCGTGTTAAAGAATTAGAAGTTGTCAATCAATCCCTCTGCCTCAGGATGGCCCGTGAGGAGAAGATACCATGTTCCATGCCGCCATAGTGATCTACAACAATCAGAGTATCAAATAATCGCAAGGGATTATTTGATCCTCCCTGGCTTGATTCCAAGCTTGGAGAGATCTTTAAGACCTTGTAATCTATCTTATAAGTTATTATTATTATTTTTTGCATTAGTTCAAACTAGAAATTAAGTTTGCATCATTAGAATTCCCTTCAGGAATAGTGATCCCGTTAATGAAATTTCGAGTTTATTATTATATATGGAGCAATATTCAGTTTGTGTTTGCTTTAATGATATATGAATGGCTTGAGTATTGTTTTACTTGCACTTTATGATAGCAATAGGAGTCTTCCACACCATTGGTATTAATGGAACACATAAAGATAATTTGGTCAATATGTTGTAAGTCTACGGTTTGATTTACAAAGAGAAATTATATATACAATTAAGTTGAAAATGAAACCTTAAACAAAGGAAAATGAAAGTGTTATCAAAATAGAGTGAGAACAAGTCGAGGTAGAATCTCCAAGTCATAAGAATGCTTCATATATAGTTGGAATTGTATAATTCAGATCGTTGAACTTTGAATTCCTACATAAGGTGGAATATATGGGTAGCTCCTTTGAACAACACTTAAAACAAAAGTGTGATCATATATGCAAAAGAAAAGAAAAAAAGAAGAAAAACAGCGAATGTGAAAAGAGCAAATAGGCATATACCACTATATTGTAGTATGATAAAGGGACACTTTTGAGATTTTGAATCCCAAGTGAATACGTTGATCCTAAAACACTTGGGACTACCTCGTTAACTCATTCAGTTGAACTAGATACTTTTACATTATGTTGAGATTCATCATTTATGAACTATTGATAACTAAGGTGTGGAAGCCTGCTAATACTATTCAAATGGTTCGAGTAAGGTACTATTCATGAACTTATTCCTATGTATCGTATATGATAAACACATGCTGCAGCTGCCTCATTTATTTTAATCGACTCAGCTTCATGAATATGAGGATCACATCCATTAAGCTAAAACTTGCTCAGGACGAGCAAGAGTCTAAGCTTGGGGAAGTTGATGAGTGCATATTTGCATCATGTTTTACATTATTATTTTGCATTGTAGATGTAGGATCTTGGTATTTTACAGCGCTTGCGCACAAATTTTATGTCTGTTTTCACCAGGATCAGGACAGATGATGGATCCAATGGATACAATTCTTGGAGCAGTTGTACTATGGAGAAATGAGTCAAAAACAATGTAAATATCTTATTTGGGAAATATTAATAATACCAGAAGAAAACCAGAAGTGAACAAGGGAGGCAGAAGGTCCAACGACCAACTATACGACCGGAGGACATTTTCTGGCCGTATAGCTCCAGCCGTATAGTTGGCACCTCATCTGCCTCGTCAAATAGTTTCACCCCGTGCAATTGGTTCGAGGAGACGACATACAGAACACCTAGAAATCGCAAAAACCTCACCTCCGGAAGGCATCTAGAGGGGGAACTCATCCACCAGGGATCCATCTTTGCCCTGCGCAGATCCGAGAGGCTAAGGCATCGATCTTCACCATCCACCGCTGCATCAGCACCATCTCCATCCATCTCATCTACATCTTGTCTAGATCTTGTTATAATTCATGTACTCGTTTTGTATTTATACAAGTACTATTCATCTATGATTATTGCCATTACCATTTCTATGATATTGATTGCCTCCATGTCTGAGTAGATCTCTAGTTCTTGGGGAGATGGCGAAACCCTAGTATGATATTGAAATAAGATAAAGTCTATTATGATATTCATCGTTGTGACCATGTGTTAGATTTTCTACATCTTGATGCTGAGAGAAGTCGACCTCTCAATATTTGCCTCTCATGGGGACTTGATGGAGGGAACTACTAGTTGGTAGACGGAGGTGTGCTAGCACTTACAGTGACTACAAAGCTGTTGGCACCCCTTACATATCAACTTGGGAAACCGAGAAAACTCACGGAACACTATCCATGCCATGGGATACGTCCTACGGGATTATGTTCCTTAATAGCATAGTAACTCGATTGATGTAGATTGCTGACTGATGTGGTTATGAGGATGATAAGAGCAGCGGTTGCTGCCTAATTGTCCAAATACGGAGTTCCTCCCACACATACATAGGTGAGAATGTGCATGATGATAATATTTATCTTAGATCCTTATAATACTAGTGGTGTATCCGCTACTCCCTGAGACCGCTTTTTCCCTACTGCAGTTCCAATCTTTATTACATACGCGATACTTACATTCTGTATTAAGTTATTTTGCTTTACTTTATTATTGCTCTTATACCTAAAACCCAAAAACACATTTTTACATAATACTCGCATTTTATCTTGTTACTTATAAATTAATCTAGCATTTCTATCGTAATATTTATTTCAAGAGTTATTAGACTTCAGACTCCTGCTCCCTGTGGGATCGATATCTTTATTTTGAGACTAGCAACAAACGATCTATGCACTTGCAGTCATGATCCGCCACTATGTTTGCCGACCAAGTAAACCATGCTGCATCGGTTTCTCCGCTTAGATTTGGTGTACGTGCCCTCATATGGCCACACTGAACCTCACACTGGCGATTAGGGTTTCGACCCTGCTAGTTGTACCATGCTTTGGTGGCCATGTGGTGATGTCCTGGTGGTCTGGCGACGTGGTGGTCGCCAGTGCCTCCACCCTCGCTCCCATGTAGCACTAGAGCGGCTCGGCGAGGTGCAAGTGCTCCATGCCCACCGTGTTGTCGTGCCGTGGTTACCGTCGACCAACTCCTATGCTTCCTCTTCTAAACCCTAGTGAGAACTACAGGTAAGTCTCCTTCTTCTTACTCCTCTCTCTGTCTCTCTCTGAGTCTCACCCATCCTATGGTATCACCCAAAGTTTAGGGCATGTTCATGATCTAGAGTTCCTCCCCTCTTTATCTGATTACTCACATTCATATAAGTAACTTGCCTAATATGTTTGTAACACCTATTATGTCCTGGTGGATTTGGCTTGTGGATTACTTTGCAATAATTCTAGTTGTCTTATGATAGTTTGTCTATGATGATACTTCAGTTATATTTATGTATTGGTTGCAATCCTAAGTGTTCCATGTTGATTACACTATACTAGTGATACTTGTGTGATGCTGGTATTATCTACAATATACCATGCCTTGTGGAAATTATATTGAGGTGGTGTTTCTATTCTCTATCTTTATCATGTTCAGGCTGTTGTGAGAAATGTCGGTATTGTCCAAGTGATAGTCAGTGTATGCTATCTTACATAGGCCCTTGCTACTTGTCCTGAGTGTTTCTAATGTTGTTCCTGGCTTTAATTTCTTATGGAATTCCTTTCCAGTTGATGTTCTGGATGGAAATCCCCACTTTTGTTATAGTTTTGTTAAAGACAGTGATGTTGTTTAACTGGCAGTGAGCTTTTAGCATCTGAAACTTTAGTATGTAACTTGATTAATGAATGAAAAGTTAAGTACCTTTGTTTATGGATAGGGATCAACCTTTAGAATGAATTCCTAAATGTACTAGTAAGGAGTTAATCCTTACTAGGGTGATGGTCATAAGCAAAACAGTTTGTTGTTGCTTCCCATAATAGTATTCTAATTATAGACGATTCCTAGGGTTCTAGGAAAATGATTTGTTCAAGTTATCTTGAGTACTTCACTTGGGATGGCTTCTACTGCTAGCCACGCCATTATGGTGCCTCCCTAGTAGAGTGTACACAGTAGTGTGCTAGAATAGTATGATATGCTATTCTTATGTTAGATTTTCTTGTCCCTTGCCTATGATGCACAAGACTGAGGCCCTTCTCTCTGAGAAAAGAACATGTGGTTGTGTTGCCACATATAAGTCTAGGATGAACCTGGCATATCACTTGTATGCAGGTCTGAGAACAAACACCTAAACATGCCCTTCCAATCAAAAATGGATAAGCACTGAGAATATGCAAAGGTTCTTGTTGTCAACTTGTTAAGCAGAGTAGACAAGTTATTTGATGCTGATGATGTGGTGGCTTTGGTGATCTTTCTCCTGACTGTGATCTTGTCCAGCTCCTCCCTACAAGTTGCTTGTCCGGCTCCTCCTTGCTCTAGCTCCTGGCTTGGCCTTGCCCAACACCTAATCCACCCCTCATTTATGTAACCATGGTTGGTTACCTTGATGGTTTTCTTGGTGATATATGTGGTGATTACCTGTGGTGGTGTTATGGATGTTCTTGTTGTTCGTGGTGTTGTGTAATGTGATTAGAAGGGAGAGCTCTCTGCTGCTACAACTGTGCTTTTATCTCACTCTTGTTGTTGCCTGGTGTCGACAACACACAAGCATGCAGACGTGTGTGTGTGTGTGTGCTTCTTGGACTGTTCTGGATGAGCTCTAGTGATTACATGGCTTTTACTCTATTCTTTCTACCGCTCCCTACTAAAACTTACCCCATTTATGGTCAATGATGCTGGGCTGAGACTCTTAATATAAGAACATATACTATGACCTAGTGAAACTTGCCCCTAAATCAAATGCTCAATGATGTGCCAAAATAGTGTGTTACATTTTTATAACTAAGAGAAAAACACTAATATTAATCTATTATTTACTTTTTATTTTCTATTTTAAACTTGCACAGACAAAACAACACAAGAAGATATGAGAAGTGAAAGATATCTGCCCGAGAGGCAATAATAAATAGTCATTATGCTATTCCAGGTTTATAATAGATGTTTATTTCTCATGCTATAATTGTATTAAATGGAAACGTTAATAGATGTGTGTTTAATAAACAAATAGAAGGTTCCTAGTGATGCCTCTCATTACACTAGATTATTGATTAAAAGATGATCAAGGTTTCTTAATCATGACATTGGATATTGTTAATAATAAGGTCACACCATTTATTGAATGATGTGATAAACATACTCTCGAATTATAGTCACACAATCATGCATTATGTTTACACTACTATAAAATCATTCGAAGTAACTCTAATCCTTAGACCATGAGATAACATCAATCACTGACTCTGGAAGAGTACTTTGATTGCATCAAACATCACACCATAACAGGGTGATTATAAAGGTGTCGTCAGGTACTTGGAAAGTGTTAGTTGAGGATCGTGTATTAAGAGTGGGATTTTCCATCCTGATGATAGAGAGATATACTTAGGGCCCTCTCGGTGATATCACATTATCATAGCTTGCAAGCAAGTGATAACAATCACTAAGAATGTTATATCACATGAACGATAAAAGAGTACTTGTCAGTAATGAGATCGAACTAGGTATGGATGATACCGAATGATCGGATCCCGGGCAAGTAAAATATTGTGAGACAAAAGGAAAAGGTTACTGCGAATAAAGGTTCACGTGATCACTAGTTCATCGCTTGAGCTAGTGGGAATCATTATGGATCTCTAAGTCTGATTATTGATCGGAGAATGTATCGATCATGTCCACTCAGTTCACGAGCCCGTAGGGAGACACACTTATGGGTAGTCGACACATTTGAGTGGATATGGAACACCAGAGAAAATACTAGACAACACAAGAATTGTTCTGATAAATCTACCAGAATAGTTTCAGTGTATCAGAATATTATCAGGGATTGGATTATTAATGTGTTCATTAAATGAAGTACTTATTAAATGAAGTGTTCATTAAATGAGTTGCATTAAATCAAGCGAATTAAAAGGGAGTTTTAATTGCATGACTCTTGATTTTGAGTGGAAATTTAACATGAGAAAGTGGAGTTGAATTTTGGGTGAGTGGAGTCTACACCCACATTAATGAGGGAGAGGTGGGGGCACCCACCTTGGCCGCCGTCCATAGCAAGGGGCTGCCCCCTCCCCCTATAAAGGTGGGGTGGAGCTCCTCTCTCACACACTCATCCCTCCTCTCATATGCCCTTTGGTTGGCATCTTCCTCCCCTTCTAGCCTTGTCCATTTCCATGAGCGAGGTGCTTACACGAAGCCCTGATCAATATCATCTCCAGCACAAATCACCACCATGTCGTAGTGTTGGCATAGTTCCCGAGGATCCCCTACTTCCGCTGCCACGCTGGAGCGAGGAGCAGAAGTCGTCGGCACACCGTACATGTGACCGATTATGGAGGTGTTGCACGTGTGGCGTTGTCATTGCGTCCTTGAGGATGGTCTTGTACACTCCACAACAGCCATGTTTGTTTGCAGAATGTTATCATGCGTTACGGTCCTCGAGGGTGAGTCCATCTAAAACCGTTACATGTATCTCCTAGATATGATCTTGGTGGTTGCAACCATAGGAAATGTTTTGTTTTCCATGCAACGAACCCCATTAGTGGTATTAGTGCTATATCTATGCGTAGATTCTTTGTACGGTGAGAACACGTAGATATGTGGGCGTTGATAGTCTTGTTATTTCATACTTGCATAAATTTTGATCATGGTGGCATGTTGGGATGAAGCGTCCCAGACTAATTTTACATGTCCTCGCACATGAGACACATCCCATGCTTGACATGCAACTCGTATTGCATAAGTGGCTCAGTGGGTGTCTGTCTCTCCCAACATAACCATGATCTAATTTACAACGGTTTGCAAATAACTTGATTGTCAATGTTGTGTCTGAAATTTGTAGGTAGAGCGATTCTGTCCTAGAAAGTGCAAAGCGATATAAAATATGCAAACATAAATTAGAAGACGTCTAACTTGTTTTTGCGGGGCATGTGATGTGATATGGTCATTGTTACAAAAATTGTTGTATGCAATGAGATATACTGTAAGTTAAACAATCGGCAGGAGCCATATGGTTGTATTTATCTTTTATGGCCTGCGTGCTATTCATGTATATCCAAGAGATATATTGTAATGGTGGAGATTGTAATGGTGGAGACGACCATGAGGGTGGCGTCATGGACCTTGGAGACACGCCTGTGGAATGATGGAGATCATGCCATGGAGCACATGATGGAGATCAAGTGCAAGAAAGGACCATATCATATCACATTTTATATGCATGTGATGTTTATCCCTTTTATGCATCTATTTTAGCTTATGTCTAGCCTAGTTCTTGGCGGTAGCATTATAAGATGATCCCTCTCACCAATATCAAGATTATAATATGTTCTTTCTTAGTATGCACCATTAAGAAAGTTCGTCGTTTCGATGCACCACGTGATGATCGGGTGTGATATAATCTATGTTCGCATACTATGGGTGTAAGATAGTTTTACACACATGAGCACTAAGGTTATTACTTCGAAAGCCTAGCATGTACAGACATGTCCTCGGAACATGAACCGAAAGGTATAACACGAGTCATATTAATGATATGATGTCCATACGATGCTCGCCATTGGTGCTGCACCACCACTCATGATGATCGGTCGTGGTGTAGTGAATTTGGTATGTGTAATCACTAAAAATGACTAGAGGGATGTAACACCCCTAGTTTTAGTAATTGTTAATTAGAGTTTGTTTTTGCATCATAAGAATTACATGCATCCTTTTAACTAAAGAAATGTTTCATAAAAGGAAAATAAACTAAAAACCCTAAACCCTAGTGTTCCCTCTCTCTTTGAAACTTATTCAAAAGGGTGGTTTTGAAAGTATTTTGAAAATTATCAAAATATGTGGATCCCAAATGGTCTAAAAGGGCCCCATAGTATTTCACATACTTTACAAAGTTCTGGTATTTTGAAATAACTCAAAACTAGTTTGAATTTGGAAATACAAAATGGAAAAACATAAAACAGAAAAGGAAATGGAAAAAACAAAAATGTTTCAGAAATAATAAAAAAACTTGTTCTAACCTAACCTGGGCCGAAGCCCAATTCCCTCTTCCCTCTACCCGCCACACGTCCATCCCGCAGTAGCTGCTGCTCAACCTTTCCCGCGGCCCGTCAGTGGCCCAATCAGCCCACAGCCGGCCCATACCGGTTCGGCCCTCGCTGGAGAGCACCTCGCTATTGGCGCCGATGCCGTCTGCCACTGCGCCTGCATCAAAATGCGTGCCACCGACACGCCCGGCTGCCACGAAGAACCCTAGCCGCGCCTGTTTTCCCTTCTTCTTCTTCTTACCACAGCAAACCCTAACCTCACACGTGCTCCACCGTGTCGCTGTTTCTGGTCACCCTAGCGCAAGCCGAGGCTGCCGTTGAGCTTCCCGTGCTTCCCTCGGTCATCTCGCAGAAGGAATCGAAGCCGCGCACCCCTAACCGAGCTCCCCGACCGCCTCTTCTTCGACGCCGGCCACCATCGATTCAACGTCATCCGACCGTCTCCGGCATCGCTGATACGTTGCAAACGTATCTATAATTTTTGATGTTCCATGCTTGGTTTTATCTACTTTCTTATGTTTTGTCCACACTTTGGAGTACTTTTCACAGACTTTCTTGGAAAAACCTATTAACAAGATGCCATAGTGCCAGTTGCCTGTTTTCTGCTGTTTTTGGTTCTAGAAAGTCAGAAAATGAATATTCTCGGAATTGGACTGGACAAAAGCCAAAGTTGATATTTTACCGAAAGACTCACGTAGCCAGAATATGAGAAGGAGGAGGGCCAGGGCCTGGCCACACCATGTGGTGGCGCGGGCTAGCCCTGGCCGCGCCACCAGGTGGTGTGGAACCCTCTGGCCTCCACCAACCTTGCCCTTTCGCCTATATATTCCTCCCGATGCATAAACCATAAGGAGTCAAGCCTCTAGCCACAAAAAGTTCCGCAACGCCGCCGCCACCGAAGGGGAGATTCAGGGGACAGAAAGTCTCTGTTCCGTCACCCTGCCGGGACGGGGAAGTGCCCCCGGAGCCATCTCCATCGATCTCCACCACCATCTCCATTGCCATTGCTGATTCCCATGATGAGGAGGGAGTAGTTCTTCCTCGAGGCTAAGGGTTCTATCGGTAGCTATGTGTTCCTCTCTCTCTCTCTCTCTATGCATGATCTTATTGAGATCATGAGCTTGTAATCTATAGATCTATTCTGCTACTCAAGTGCTTTAATGAATCTCTGCTCTCCCCATGTGTGTGGAAGTGACAACGTGCTCACCATGGTGGCACTTAGGCTAGAGATTACAAATACTTGTTATAAGTTATATTTGGAGTTGGTTGTTTCTATGAAATTGTGGTGTTTGTTGGAACCATCTAATGCTCAAGGTGACAGTGTGGGGTTTTCTAGATGGGAAAGGCTTACTTTGAGGTGTGTTGTTATAGCCCTACCATCGATTAGAGTGTCCAACCGGAGAGTAGTTAAGAGTAGTATCATAAAGAGAAGATATTTATATGAGAGTGTTCACTAGTGAAAGTATGATCCATAGGCCTTGTTTCTAAGCATTGAAACACAATTTGTTATTAGATATGTTACATGTTTGCTTGCTTCCATCTTTATTCAGTTTTCCTTTAGTATTTTCCACGCCAGCAAGCTATTTTCTATCACCGTTACAACTTATAATTATCTACCACTTGTATTTCACTATCTCTTCGCCGACCTAGTGCACCTATACACCTGACAAGTGTATTGGGTGTGTTGGGGACACAAGAGACTTCTTGTATCTTGATTGTAGGGTTGCTTGAGAGGGAATACCTTTGACCACTTCCTCCCTGAGTTCGATAAAACTTGGGTGATCCACTTAATGGAAAACTTGCTGCTGTTCTACAAACCTCTGCACTTGGAGGCCCACAACTATCTACAAGAATATAAGTGCGTAGGCATCAAGTTCTTTTCTGGCGTCATTGCCGGGGAGGTAAGGTAAAAGGTATTTGCACCGGAGGATTAAAGAAGAACAACCTCCCACGGCGAACGCCTATTTTCTGGCGCCGTTGCCGGAGAGGTAAGGTAAAAGGTACTCACATCCTCCGGTGTGAGTGCTCGAAGTAATTTCCTTTAGATTCTACAATTTTGTCTTTTTGTTTCTTGTTTTCACTAGTTAGGCTTAATGGAAAACAACAACAAAATTAGAGAGCTTTATAGTATTTATCTTGAGTTAGGACATGAAGTGTTTGAAGACAAAATTAAAAAACCTATGGAACTTTATTTGAATGCTAATAGCAAAGTTGTTAGTAGGAATTCTTTGGACACCATTATTGCTAATGCTATGGAAAAGTCTAAGCTTGGGGAAGCTAGTTTTTATGAAAATGATCTTTTTAGTTCCCTAGCTTTGGAAGATAGCTATTCTATTGCTTATGATGATACCAAACCTCCAATATATGATGATTACAATGATGCATATGGTATTTTCAGTCCACCTACTATTGAGGAGAAAATTTGATTATGATTACAATATGCCTCCTATATTTGATGATTATGGTGATGAGAATATTAATGATAGCTATTTTGTTGAATTTTCTCCCACTATGATTAATAAGAATAACTATGCTTATGTGGAGAGTAATAATCATTTTAGGCATGTGGCTCTTGATAAGAATGTTTTATGTGATAGTTATATTGTTAATTTTATTCATGATGCTACTGAAAGTTATTATGAGAGAGGGAAACATGGTTTCATGTATCTCACCAATATTAAGTTTCCCCTCTTTATGTTGAAAGTCTTGAAGTTGCACTTGTGTTGCTTTTCTATGCTTGTTGCTTTGTGCTTTCATGACTTGTTTCTTTACAAGATTCCTATGCATAGGAAGTGGGTTAGACTTAAATGTGTTTTGAATTTGCTTCTTGATGCTCTCTTTTACTTTAATTCATATTTCTTATGTGAGCATCTTCTCAAACTATCATGCCTAACTTAAAGGCCCTAAAGAAAAGTACTTATTGGGAGATAACCCAAAAGTTTTAGTTGAGTCTTGGAAGTTATTAGTTTAGTAATAACCTCTCCTTATCCTTTTTATTTGCTTTTGGTGCCAAGAGTAACCTCTAATGAGAGAGAAGTAATGATTGGGAAAGTTGCTGTCCCGAAACAGATTTTTGTTCTTCACCGTAAAAATTCGTGTAAAATATCTGTACGTCCTTTTGAGGCTTGAATTTTTGTGCTTCTGACCCAGGTTGTTATCTAACTTTTTTTAGTTCAACACTTTTTGATTTTAGCAACAGAACGGCTTCGAAAAAATTCGTCTTTACCTGCTGGTCTGTTTTGATAGATTTCTGCCATTTTCTGCATTTGCTTCTTGTTGGTTCCTTTTTGAGTTCTTTTGGGGAATTGAGCTTTTTGAGGGAAGTGATACAGTAGCTAATGTTTTAATGGAAGTTTTATTGGTGTTAGAACTGAACCTAAAGACTTATTAACTTGAGTGCACTAATGTTGCTAATAAAGATTGTGTGAAGTTTTGTATGAAGGAAAAAATTTCAGGTGTATGGAAGGAATGAGTAATGAGATGAAGAATGGACTAAATCTCAAGCTTGGGGATGCCACGCATGTCACCCCAAGAAATATCCAAGAAGTACAAGCGTCAAAGCTTGGGGATGCCCAAGGAATCCCCTTCTTCATAAATAAAAATCTCAGGTTTCTTCCAAATAGTTCATTTTTATTGTTTCATGCACAGTTGTGTTGTTCTTGGAGCGTCTTCTTTTTCTTTTTCGTTTTGGTTTTTTGTTTTATTGGTTTGCTTAGTTTGATGAATAAATTGGTTGGACCCCCTCTTTCATGCATTGTTTTTCAAATAGTTTGGTTTGGATTGGAAAATAGTAGGAAAGTTCTTGCTTAAGTGGTAAAGAGAGCTTGTTTTTGACTGTGGCCTATGCTTTGTCATGCCATGCTTGATATTGTTTTGGCTTTATGCTTAGTATTCTTTGCTGTAGCATGACTTGTTACAAACAATTGAGATTGCTTAATGTGCCTTGGATGAATCATGCGTTGTTTTAGCATATTAAAGCATAGTATAGTGGTATTCTCCTTTGATGCTTTATTTGGGTTGACTTGGCACATGCTCACACCATGTTATGACTATCTCAAGTCACCATAAGCCTTTGTGATCCTTTAGTTTTCAACTTGTAGTATCACTTTATCCTTTGATCAATGATGTTTTGTCGCTCTGCATGATTATGGCCATTATTGCTCTCTTAGTTTGTCGCTCCCAGTCTTTTGCTAGCCTCCGTAACCAAGTATGAGTTCCACTCATGCATCCAACTCCCTAAACCAAGTTATTCCAAAGAGTCCACCATACCTACCTACTATCTTATGCTATTCCAAGTATATTCATGCTTTTGTTTACCTTCCAAATTAAACTTGTTATGTGAAAACTAGTGATTAAAGCTCTCACGAACTTGATGGCACACTTTACTTTTCTGCACTTAATAAACTTGAACCATTGGGTCCTTCTTTGTTGCGTATATGCTTGCGCTTTATAAGTTGAAATTAGCAGAACCATGTATCATGGGGAACGCTTTCAACATTGCACTTGTACTTTGTACCCCGTTGATATCATGTTCTTTTGCTTATGGATCCCGGCGGTGTGAAATAAAAGTGGAACTTGTAAGATCATGGAGTTTGTATGTGTGTTAGAGAAACACCTGGGCCGCTAGCCTAAGCCATGCCTAATCATGGTGGAAACTTGCAGCATCACCATAATGAGCACTCTATGACGCATCCTCAATAAAAACCTATGCAAATAGCAAATAAAAAGATCGTTGAGATGCGCATTGTCTGCTTGCCTTGTCATTTTGATTATGGGATAGCTCCTGTATCATGTGCAAGGGGTACCCCATTGGCGGTTCTTTATGATACATATGTACTTACAATGACAAGAGCTTACTTGTGACTAAAGTTGAGTAGCATGAGGTTCAGTCTTCGTAAGTAAGGGGCATGAGATTTCGGTTTATAACTTGTCAAGCATATCCTCATAGCTTTCTTGGACTAACCTATTAACAAGATGCCACAGTGCCAGTTGCCTGTTTTCTGCTGTTTTTGGTTCCAGAAAGTGAGAAAAATAATATTCTCATAATTGGATGGGACAAAAGCCAAAGTTGATATTTTACCAAAAGACTCACGGAGCCAGAATACGGGACGGAGGAGGGCCAGGGCCTGGCCACACCATGTGGTGGCGCGGACTAGCCATGGCCGCGCCACCAGGTGGTGTGGGCCCCTCTAGCCTCCACCGACCTTGCCATTTTGCCTATATATTCCTCCCGATGCATAAACCCTAAGGATTCAAGCCTCAAGCCACGAAAAGTTCTGCAGCACCGCCGCCACCAAAGGGGAGATTCGGGGGACATAAAGTCTCTGTTCCGGCACCCTGCCGGGACGGGGAAGTTCCCCCAGAGCCATCTCCATCGATATCCACCACCATCTCCATCACCGTTGCTGATTCCCATGATGAGGAAGGAGTAGCTCTTCCTCAAGGCTAAGGGTTCTACTGGTATCTATGTGTTCATCTCTCTCTCTATGCATGATCTTATTGACATCATGGGCTTGTAATCTATAGATCTATTCTGCTACTCAAGTGCTTTAATGATTCTCTGCTCTCCCCATGTGTGTGAAAGTGACAGCGTGCTCACCATGGTGGCACTTAGGCTAGAGATTACAAATACTTGTTATGAGTCATATTTGGAGTTGGATGTTTCTATGAAATTGTGGTGTTTGTTGGAACCATCTGGTGCTCAAGGTGACAGTGTGGGGTTTTCTAGATGGGAAATGCTTACGTTGAGGTGTGATGTTATAGCCCTACCATAGATTAGAGTGTCCAACCAGAGAGTAGTTAGGAGTAGTATCATAAAGAGAAGATATTTATATGAGAGTGTTCACTAGTGAAAGTATGATCCATAGGCCTTGTTTCTAAGCATTGAAACACCGTTTGTTATTAGATCGGTTACATGTTTGCTTGCTTCCATCTTTATTTCAGTTTGCCTTTAGTATTTTCCACGCCATCAAGCTATTTTCTATCACCGTTACTACTTATAATTATCTATACCACTTGTATTTCACTATCTCTTCGCCGAACTAGTGCACCTATACACCTGGCAAGTGTATTGGGTTTGTTGGGGACACAAGAGACTTCTTGTATCTTGATTGCACGGTTGCTTGAGAGGGAATACCTTTGACCACTTCCTCCCTGAGTTCGATAAACCTTGGGTGATCCACTTAAGGGAAAACTTGTTGTTGTTCTACAAACCTCTGCACTTGGAGGCCCAACAACTGTGTACAAGAATAGAAGTGCGTAGACATCAATCACCAACCCCACCATCACGCCCAGGTTGATCTCCTGGTCCTCCTGGGCCTCCCCTCCAACTCTCTCCTGCTCTGGTTCGCACTGCCAACGACCACCATCGAGCGCCGCCGTCAGACCTCCTCGGTGTTGCCGCTCCGGTGACCATTTAAGAGCGGTGCCACCGCTATTTGACTCGCCTTGCTCCCCTCTCTCTAGCAGGCCTAGCCACGAGGCCCCACGCACAGCCGGTCGATAGGGGCATGCTCAACCTGAGAGCACCTCCATTGCAGACGTCATGCTGACGTCAGCATGAGGTCATATTCCCTTTTTTCTATTTAAATTTTTTCTGAAAATCATTATGGATATATAAATATTTCTGTGGGCCCTATCTGTCAGGCTTTTAATCTTTTAGAAAATACTTTCTGGAATTATTAAATATATGACATGTGGGTCCAGGTTGTAAAATATTTTAATATAATCCAAAAATGTTTAATTGTTTTAATAATAATTTAAAATGAAATAAAATTGGGAAAATCATAACGAGTTCATTTTAAGTCGAAAAAATACAAATAATATATCAAAATGTTCAGAAAAATGAGATCTATCTCATAGCATGAAAGTCATGCATCATTGTAACAACTAAAATGATTTCCTTAGCAAAACCCTAATGAATCCCTCTCATAGGCCTTAGGAGTTTGTTAGAAGTGATATCTAGGGCATTCCGACTCCGCTTAAAATGGTTCATATATCTTTAGGGTTTGATATAACACCTTTAAATATGTCATATCATCATTCTTGATTGAGCATTGCATCGATGCCATGTGTTGATGACCGTTTTCCTTTCCGGTGTTTCTGCTTCTTCTAGATAGACCTCGGAGTTGATGTGAGCAACGAGATCAAGTCGAAGATTGAAGATCGAGATCAACACCATCGAAGGATATCGACGAACTATGCCAAGCAGATGAACCAAAAGATCTATAGTTGAGGATCAACAGGCAAAGGCAAGCATAGCCCCACACATGATAAAATCCTATGCTTTCAAAGTATTTCATTCTTGCCATGTGCATATGATTCCAAAGTATTTTATCGATAGATACAGTAATCCTATCTGATGCATGTTACCTTGGTAGCCTACACTCCCTGATCCACTGCTCCTAGCATAACTAGGGTTTGGCTTTCGAGCTTTGCTAGAGCTATTTATACTTGTTGTGCTTAGCCTGATGGGTTCGTAGCATGGAAAACAAAAAATTTCTCCCGCAAGAACGAACAAAACCCCGATCTAATCTAGATAAAAGCCAAGATCTAATCTATTAGACATGTGCAACGAGATAGATAGGAACTAACCCTCGTAGATCCGAAAGCGTTAACGAGATTAGATCTCGTGGTTGATGTAGTCGATCACTTGCAGATCTCAAGATCGTGTGGACGATCCTTCCGGCGTCGCATTCCGGCAGCGCTTCCGCAGTCGGTCAAGTGGACGATCCTTCCGGCGCCGCGTTTCGGCAGCGCTTCCGCAGTCGGTCACACGTGCGGAGTCGAAGCAAACCTTCCTCTCCTCGTTCCAGCGAGCAGCGGAGGTAGTAGATCTTCTCCACGGAATCCCAGCAGCACGACGGCGTGGTGGTGGTGGTGGAGTAGAGAATTCTGTAGGGCTTCGCCTATGCCTGTGCAGAAGAAAGGAGGAGGAGAGAGGTGGCGTAGATTGGGTGTTGTAGAGGAAGGGCAAGGGGTGGCGCCTCCCCCTTCTATTTAAAGGAGGGAGGGCGCCTGGGGAGGGGGAGTCCTGGTCGGACTCCCCACCTCCTTGGGCCGGCGGATTGGGGAGGGGGGAGGAGTCCTCCTCCCCCATGACTCCTTGTCTTGACCTACCAGGACTCCTTGATCCCTATCTTAATTTTCAAGCAAACTCCAAGAAATCTTCTAGAACCTTCCGGAACATTCCGAAACCTTCTAGAATCCTCATACAAATACTCCGGAACATTTCCTAACTCAGAAAATGATCCCTAATATATGAATCTTATTCTCCGGACAATTCCGGATCTCCTTGTGATGTCCCGGATCCATTCCGAGACTCCGAACAACATTCGGTCTCCAACACACATTCCATATCTACTTAAAACAACTTCGAACCTTAAGTGTGTCACCCTACGGTTCGTGAATATGTAGACATGACAGAGACACATCTCCTATCAATAACCATCAGCGGGACCTGGAGATCCATAATGGCTCCCACATACTCAACGATGACTTCGTGATCGATTGAACCAATTACATACGAAAACCAATTCCCTTTGTCACGCGATACTATACTTACCCGAGGTTTGATCGTCGGTATCTCCGTACCTAGTTCTACCTCGTTACTGATAAGTACTCTTTACTCGTTCCGTGTCATGTCATCCCTTGTGACCTAGTCACATGCTTGCAAGCTAACTAGATGACATTCCACCGAGAGGGCCCAGAGCATATCTATCCGTCATATGGATGGACAAATCCCAATCTTGGTCCATGCGCTTCAACACATACTTTCAGAATACCCAATGACACCTTTATGACCACCCAGTTACGAAGCGGTGTTTGATGTCATCAAAGTACCCATCCGGTGATGGTGATTAACACAACCTCATGGTCGAAGGATTAGGTTACTATGCATTTAAAAGCTTACAGCAATATGAACTTAATGACTTGATCTTATGCTACGCTTACTATGGGTGTATGTCCATCACATCATTCTCCTAATGATATAACCTTGTTATTAATCACATCCTTATGTCCATGATCAGGAAACCATGATCATCAATCAATCAACAAGCTAGTTCAACAAGAAGCTTACTAGGGACTCTTACATGTTTACAAAACACACATGTATTAGTGTTTCCTTATAATACAATTATAGCATGGGATGTAAACATTCATCATAAACACAAAGATATAATAATAATCACTTTTATTATTGCCTCTTGGGCATATCTCCAACAGTCTCCCACTTGCACTAGAGTCAATAATCTAGATTACATGGTAATATACCTAACACCCATGGCATTCTGGTGTTGGTCATGCTTTGCCTTAGGGAGAGGTTTAGTCAACGGATCTGCCACATTCAGATCAGTGTGTACTTTGCAAATCTTTATGTCACCATCTCGGACATACTCGCGAATAGCGTGGAAACGTAGCTTGATGTGCTTCAGCTTGCTATGTGACCTTGGCTCCTGTGCATTAGCTATGGCACCTGTGTTGTCACAGTAGATGGCCATCGGGTCCAATGCACTGGGAACCACGCCAAGTTCAGTAATGAATTCCTTCATTCAAAGGGCTTCTTGTGCAGCCTCCGAAGCAGCTATGTATTCCGATTCAGTTGAAGATTTCGCCACAACGCTTTGCTTCGCACTCCTCCAGCTCACTGCAGCACCATTCAAAATAAATACGTATCCCGACTGTGACTTTGAGTCATCCGGATCGGTGTTCCAACTAGCATCGGTGTAACCGTTTACAACAAGCTGTTCATCACCTCCATAAGAAAGAACCATATCCTTAGTCCTATTTAGGTACTTTAGGATATTCTTGACCGCTGTCCAGTGCTCCATTCCAGGATCACTTTGATATCTGCTAGTCAAACTAACAACATGTGCTATATTCGGTCTTGTACACAGCATGGCATACATGATAGAACCTATGGCCAAGGCATAGGGAATATTATTCATTTTCACTCTATCTTCTGCCGTAGCTGGACTTTTAGTCTTACTCAAGGTCTTACCTGACAACATGGGCACGAACCCTTTCTTGCTATCTTCCATTCTAAACTTCTTTAAAACTTTGTCCAAGTATGTACTTTGTGAAAGCGCTATTAGGCGTCTTGATCTATCTCTATAAATCTTGATGCCTAGAATGTATGCCGCTTCGCCAAGATCCTTCATTGAAAAACTATTATTCAAATAGGTTTTGACGCTATTAAGAAGTTCTATATCATTCCCAATCAACAATATGTCATCTACATATAGTACTAGGAATGCTACAGAGCTCCCACTCACTTTCTTGTAAATACAAGCTTCTCCATAAGTTTGTATAAACCCAAAGTTTTTGATTACTTTATCAAAACGTTGATTCCAACTCCGGGATGCTTGCTTCAGTCCATAAATGGAGCGCTGAAGCTTGCATACCTTGTCAGCATCTTTAGGATCGACAAAACCCTTGGGTTGTACCATATAAAACTCTTCCTCAATGTCACCATTAAGGAACGCCGTTTTGACATCCATCTGCCAAATCTCATAATCGAAATGTGTAGCAATTGCTAACAAAATCCTCACAGACTTTAGCTTCGCTACTGGTGAGAATGTCTCATCATAGTCAACTCCTTGAATTTGTCGGAACCCTTTCGTGACAAGTCGAGCTTTATAGATGGTAACATTACCATCAGCATCTGTTTTTCTCTTGAAAATCCATTTGTTCTCGACAGCCTTACGGCCATCTGGTAAGTCCACCAAAGTCCACACTTGGTTTTCGTACATGGATCCCATTTCGGATTTCATGGCTTCTAGCCATTTATCGGAATCTGGGCTCACCATAGCTTCTTCATACGTCGCAGGGTCATCAGCGTTGTCCTCAAACATGACGTTCAAAGCAGAGTCATACCAATCAGGAGTGGTACGAACCCTCATTGACCTGCGAGGTTCAGTAGTAACTTCGTTTGAAGTTTCATGATCATTATCATTAGCTTCCTCTTCAATTGGTGCAGGCGGCACAAAAACATCTTCCGGTGCTGCGCTACTCTCAAATCCGAGAGAAGGTTCAATAACCTCATCGAGTTATACTTTCCTTCCAGTCACCTCCTTTGAGAGAAACTCCTTCTCAAGAAAGGATCCATTCTTTGCAACGAAAACTTTGCCTTCGGATCTATGATAGAAGGTATACCCAATTGTTTCTTTAGGGTATCCTATGAAGACGCATTTCTCCGCTTTGGGTTCTAGCTTATCAGGTTGTAACTTCTTTACATATGCTTCGCAACCCCAAACTTTAAGGAATGACAACTTAGGTTTCTTACCAAACCACAATTCGTACGGTGTCGTCTCAACGGATTTAGATGGTGCCCTATTTAAAGTGAATGCGGCTGTCTCTAATGCATAGCCCCAAAATGATAACGGTAAATCTGTAAGAGACATCATAGACCGAACCATATCTAAGAGAGTTCAATTACGATGTTCGGACACACCATTACGCTGTGGTGTTCCCGGCGGTGTCAACTGTGAATGTATTCCACATTTCTTTAAATGCATGCCAAACTCATAACTCAGATATTCACCTCCGCGGTCAGAATGCAGAAACTTAATCTTCTTGTTACGATGATTTTCCACTTCACTTTGAAATTCCTTAAACTTCTCGAAAGTTTCGGACTTATGTTTCATAAAGTAGACATACCCATATCTACTCAAGTCATCCGTGAAAGTGAGAACATAACGATATCCACCACGCGATGCTACACTCATTGGACCGCACACATCGGTATGTATTATTTCCAATAAGTCTGTAGCTCACTCCATTATTCCAGAGAATGGAGTCTTAGTCATTTTTCCATTAGACATGCTTTGCATCTTTCAAGTGATTCAAAATCAAGTGATTCAAGAAGTCCATCAGAATGGAGTTTCTTCATACGCTTCACTCCAATGTGACCAAGACGACAGTGCCACATGTATGTAGAATTATCATTCAATTTTATTCGTTTAGCATCTATGTTGTGAACATGTGTATCACTACTATCGAGATTCAGTAAGAATAAACCATTCATCTCAGGTGCATTACCATAAAATATATTACTCATATAAATCGAACAACCTTTATTCTCAGACTTAAAAGAGTAACCGTCTCGCAATAAACAGGATCCAGATATAATGTTCATGCTTAACGCAGGCACCAAATAACAATTATTCAAATTTAAAACTAATCCCGAAGGTAGATGTAGAGGGAGCGTGCCGACGGCGATCACATCAACCTTGGAGCCATTTCCAACGCGCATCGTCACCTCGTCTCTTGCCAGTCTTCGTTTATTCCGCAGCTCCTGTTTCGAGTTACAAATATGAGCAACCGAACCAGTATCAAATACCCAGGCACTACTACGATTACTAGTAAGATACACATCTATAACACATATATCAAATATACCTTTCTTCTTGATGTTGCCGTTCTTCAAATCCGCCAGGTACTTGGGGCAGTTACGCTTCCAGTGACCAGCACCCTTGCAGTAGAAGCACTCAGTTTCAGGCTTAGGACCAGCCGTGGGCTTCTTAGCAGGTGCGGCAGCTTTCTTGCCGTCCTTCTTGAAGTTGCCCTTGTTCCTAGGCTTGCCCTGTCTCTTGAAATTGGTGGTCTTATTGACCATCAACACTTGGTGCACCTTCTTGATCTCCACTTCAGCAGTTTTCAGCATGGACGATAGTTCAGGCAACGTCTTGTTCATGCAGTGCATGTTGTAGTTCATCACAAAGTTCTTGTAACTTGGTGGCAGTGATTGAAGGAGACAGTGAATCCCCAATTCATTAGGAATCGATATTCCCAAATCTTGGAGCTTGTTTGCGTACCCAGACATGGTGAGCACGTGCTCGCTAACGGAGCTTCCCTCTTCCATCTTACAGTTAAAGAACTTTTCGGAGGCCTCATAGCTCTCCATGGCCGCGCGAGTCTCAAAAATTAGCCTGAGCTCCTTAATGATCTTGAACGGGTCGTGGTGCTCAAAACGCTTCTGGAGCTCCGCTTCTAAACCGTACAGGATGGCACACTGAACTGTGGAGTAATGATTTTTCCGAGTGGCGTAAACATTCTTTACGTCATCGGTGGCATCATCTGCAGGTGGGTCACCTAGCGGTGCTTCGAGCACATAGGTCAACTAACCAGCCCTGAGGACGATCTTCAGTCCATGGAACCAGTCCGTGAAATTGCTTCCATTGTTCTTAAGCTTTTCTTTCTCTAGGAACGCATTGAAATTGATGGAGGGGGTCGCCATAATCTACAACAATTTGCAAGTAGTTTAGACTAAGTTTATGACAAATTGAGTTCAAATTTAATTCTTAAACTAACATGTGTACATGCTAGGCTCGTCAAGATAACCTTAGTTTCCGCATGTGCAAATCTGGCTTGCACCCGTTGTATGCACACGTAGAATCTATCACATCCGATCATCACGAGATGCTTCGAAACGACGAGTCTTAGCAACGGTGCCAACTAAGGGTGAACACTTTATTACTTGATATTTAGTGAGAGGGATCATCTTATAATGCTACCATCGCGATCTAAGCAATACAAGATGCATAAAGGATTAAAATCACAGGAAATTCATAATTAGTGTGATATGATATGGCCTTTTCTTCTTGCGCCTTTGATCTCCATCTCCAAAGCATGAACATGATCTCTATCATCACCAGCATTGCGTCAAGGTCAGTGGCGCCGCTTCATGGTTGTCCATCGTCACCAGCAACTATTACAACTACTTGGAATAAAGCTTTTACAAGATGAATAGACACGTAGGTCTTAACAGAATTAAAGACAACCATTAGGCTCCTGCCGGTTGCCATATTACAACAAGGATCATTGCATACATCAAATACAATCACAATCACATGATGGCCATATCACATCACAAAAGCCCTGCAAAAACAAGTTAGACGCCTCTAATTTTCTTTGCATGTTTTACGTGGTTTGGGGCTTTCGCATAAGACCGATCTTACCCACGAACAAGGACCACAACGTTGATACAAGTGTTGTCAGATGCTCATTGTAAATTGAGTCTTAACTATGGTGGGAGAGACAGACACCCGCAAAGCCACTTGTGCAAAGCAAGTTGCACGTCAAGCGTGGAGCAAGTCTCATGTGCGATGACATGTAATGTTAGCCCGAGCCGCTTCATCCCACCATGCCGCAAGATGCAAAGTACACGCTAAGACACCGACAACAAAAACATCAACGCCCACAAAAACATTGTCTTCTACTCGTGCAACAGATCTATGCATAGATACGGCTCTGATACCACTGATGGGTTCGTAGCATGGAAAACAAAAAAATTCTACCGCAAGAACGAACAAAACCCAGATCTAATCTAGATAAAAGCCAAGATCTAATCTATTAGACATGTGCAACGAGATAGATAGGAACTAACCCTCATAGATCCGAAAGCGTTAATGAGATTAGATCTCGTGGTTGATGTAGTCGATCACTTGCCGATCTCAAGATCGTGTGGACGATCCTTCCGGCGTCCCGTTCCGGCAGCGCTTCCGCAGTCGGTCAAGTGGACGATCCTTCCGACGCCGTGTTTCGGCAGCGCTTCCGCAGTCGGTCACACGTGTGGAGTCGAAGCAGACCTTCCTCTCCTCATTCCAGCGAGCAGCGGAGGTAGTAGATATTGTTCACGGAATCCCAACAGCACGACGGCGTGGTGGTGGTGGTGGAGTAGAGAATTCTGCAGGGCTTCGCCTATGCTTGTGCAGAAGAAAGGAGGAGGAGAGAGGCGGCGGAGATTGGGTGTTGTAGAGGAAGGGCAAGGGGTGGCGCCTCCCCCTTCTATTTAAAGGAGGGAGGGAGCCTGGGGAGGGGGAGTCCTGGTAGGACTCCCCACCTCCCTGGGCTGACGGATTGGAGAGGGGGGAGGAGTCCTCCTCGCCCACGACTCCTTGTCTTGACCTACCAGGACTCCTTGATCCCTATCTTGATTTTCAAGCAAACTCCAAGAAATCTTCTAGAACCTTCCGGAACATTCCGAAACCTTCTAGAATCCTCATACAAATACTCCGGAACATTTCATAACTCAGAAAATGATCCCTAATATATGAATATTATTCTCCGGACAATTCCGGATCTCCTCGTGATGTCCCAGATCCATTCCGAGACTCCGAACAACATTCGGTCTCCAACGCATATTCCATATCTACTTAAAACAACTTTGAACGTGTGTCACCCTACGGTTCGTGAATATGTAGACATGACAGAGACACATCTCCTATCAATAACCATCAGCGGGACCTGGAGATCCATAATGTCTCCCACATACTCAACGATGACTTCGTGATCGATTGAACCAATTACATACGAAAACCAATTCCCTTTGTCACGCGATACTATACTTACCCGAGGTTTGATCGTCGGTATCTCCGTACCTAGTTCTACCTCGTTACTGATAAGTACTCTTTACTCGTTCCGTGTCATGTCATCCCTTGTGACCTAGTCACATGCTTGCAAGCTAACTAGATGACATTCCACCGAGAGGGCCAGAGCATATCTATCCGTCATATGGATGGACAAATCCCAATCTTGGTCCATGCGCTTCAACACATACTTTCAGAATACCCAATGACACCTTTATGACCACCCAGTTACGAAGCGGTGTTTGATGTCATCAAAGTACCCATCCGGTGATGGTGATTAACACAACCTCATGGTCGAAGGATTAGGTTACTATGCATTTAAAAGCTTACAGCAATATGAACTTAATGACTTGATCTTATGCTACGCTTACTATGGGTGTATGTCCATCACGTCATTCTCCTAATGATATAACCTTGTTATTAATCACATCCTTATGTCCATGATCAGGAAACCATGATCATCAATCAATCAACAAGCTAGTTCAACAAGAGGCTTACTAGGGACTCTTACATGTTTACAAAACACACATGTATTAGTGTTTCCTTATAATACAATTATAGCATGGGATGTAAACATTCATCATAAACACAAAGATTAATAATAATCACTTTTATTATTGCCTCTTGGGCATATCTCCAACATAGCCATGCTTAGCTGTTACCGCTGGTCCATCTGGTTGATGAATCAGAGCTACAAATGAACCTAGTTGGACAGGATGACATGGTATAATCAGAGATGAAGGTTAAACATGTTAAGGCTTGTATGGGAGGCCACGATGGGTGTGGTTTTGCATTCCCATACTTGCCACTACTAGGACCTGAGTTCTTGCCTCTTGAACCAAGACGAGCGTACAACCACACGGGGGCTTGGAAACCCCCTCGACCAACTAACTTGCCTAGTAGATTCCATGAGTCACATAGTTTGGGCGTTCCATTCAACATATGCATTCTGGTTATTCTCAAAGGCGGTGAAGGAGGTGCATTCATACAGGTAGGTAAGCATGGCCGAGAGCAGGAGAGGCACGACCTCCATAATCTTTTTCCCCGCACACATCTCTAGGGACCAGCTTCGGTACTTGACCCAGTACGGTGGCATGTCCTTAGGGCGTGACTTATGGTCTCGGCGAAAGCAAGGTAAAGGTAGTGACCAACCGCCCTTTGCCAGCCTTCCAAGGTAGAGGGCTAACGATATCTGGCATTAAGAGGAGGTTGGTACGTGTGGGTAAAGTTGTGCACCCTTGCAGGGTATTAATCTTTTTGAAAAGCCGTGTCCATGGTTATGGACGGCTTGGGAACGGACGTGATGATCATAGAGAAGAATAACCTAATCGTAAAACTTGAAAATATAAGTGAGCTGTTCTTAAGGATGCTTCCTCAGGGATTGAGGGGGTGATCCTAGTTGGTAGGTTCAGCTGATAAAGATTCGGTGGATATCAAAGATGATCAAAGCTAGTGATATTGTTTTCTTATCCCTTTTAAAAGGTTCTATTAGTCGATCATCCCCTTCCTCTTTTACAAACAAAGTTAGATTTATGCAAAATAACGCCACCAGCCATAAGTCTTGCGGAGTACACCTTGTACTCAGCCTTGCTTTGTTGATACTTTTGTAGCAGATAAGTGTTACCATATAAGAAGAGTTTGTTACAGCAACGAGATCGACGAGTAGCTTGGGGTTCCCGGTCGGTAGCCTGGAATCTATGGATTGGGATGTCATCGTTATGATTCATGCCTCTTAGGCCATTTGTTAAGTTTGCCATAGTTAATAGCATAATTTTCCTTCCGTTGTTTGATGTTTGTAGTTAGTGACCTATGCTTGTAATATTTTGGTTCTGTACTCAGTTATGATCTTTCTATAATAATTTATGTGTCGTAGGGTCACTGTAATGTTACCGATTCTTCCTTTGTACACTTTCAAGATTTAGGTTAGGCTTATATCAGACAGAGGTCTGGGATTTGTCTAGCCCTAATCCCGGGGGTGTCACATGTTTTGGTATCAGATCAGTACTGACTATAGGAAAACCTTTCTACTGGTCGATATTGAGTCTAGTGCTTGTGAAAACTATTTCAAAGATGAAAAGTATTTGCGGAAACTTTGGTATGCTTCTTTTTCTCCTTATCTAGTTTCTCTCTAACTCTTGGTCATCTTACCTTGTGTTGTTTTGGAAAAAATTTACTATCTCGTCCCATCTTTCAAAGCTTAGGTGCCTTTTTGGCAAGTTGTTTCTCAACCAGTTGACCTAGTGTTGAGTTCTCTAGAGTTGTGTGTAGTGTGTGTTCCTTGTCCCGTTGATCCTCTTCAGCCGAGAGATTCCTTTCCATCATGATCTCTCTCTCCTATGGGCCACAATATTATATTGTAGGATCCATATTGTTTTGTTCTAGGCCTCGGAGTTTCCTTTCGCCTCATGAGCCTCCTTTTCATTTGTTTGGGTACTTCAGAAGTCATTTCTTCTTTTGGAAGATACCTTCTGATTACGACCTTGTAGTACCCTCTGTATTACTAAGATAGTAGTTACTCATTTCTCAAGTTTTAACCCTTGGACTTGAATCGAAGATCCCTAAGTGTGCTGGATTCTGGTGTTGAGAATCTTGTACATGAAGCTAACCTTTAACACAAGATCCATTTTGTTGAGCCATGTTGTTAATGTTCAAACCTTACCTCAGGATGGCTAGTACCTTATACTCTAGCCTTTAGGCTTCTGGTTATTGTCGTGATTAAATTACGACAAACAAAGGACTTCCCCTACCACATGTTATGGCAGGTGTTCTTTAATGGAACCAAATAGATCATGACAAGAGTACTCCTCGTGAGTCTCACTTCTATACTCGTGATTCTACCACACCTCCCTTCTTTGCATCGGTCCTCGGAAGATTGATAATCTATGCATCCACTTCTCGGGATTCTAGCCTGAGCATGTTCCTTTTCCCCCTTATTGTTTCTGACCATTGTCTACCAGTTGGTAGCTAAGTAGTACATGTGCATTGGTGTCTTCTAGTGCAAGATATTCTGGTGGTCTATCAAGTTAATCATTTCAGGATGTATTGGAGAAACAAACTCCAATACCTCGTCATATCCAAGACCAGGTCAAAGTGTTGTAAACCACAGATTAAGAGGCTTGATTAGCTACTGATATGTTCCACCTTAAGGTATCACACTCATTTATACTAAGAGGTCGTGCTGAGTTCCATGACCCTCTTAATGAAGTGATACTCCTATACATATTTACCCACCCTTCCTCCGAGCCTTCGTGCTCATGAATGATGCATATGCGTAATAATGTGGTCATCTGAGATTCTTAGCAATCATTATTGCTTTGGACCTCAACAAGGACATTTGTGTCATTCTTAGCTTGATAGTTAATCATATCACTAAGCCAAGGATGATTATGCTACCAAGTCCGTTATTTTGGTACATTCTCCTCGGTCAAATAGTTAGACTTGTGCTGAAACTCTTAGACTATGTCTTCTTTCTCTACCAAGCAAGATTTCCTCCCGAGCTTCGTGACATAATGGTGGTTCATGATATTCTGGACGTCTTTCTAGAAGTATCGCCATGTTACCACATGACTGTGTAGGAAAGTTCTTGAGTAAACCAGTTCTCTGAACAGCTTCCTTCTCCAAGGATCCGTACTGTATACCCCTAAACTAGTTGGTTTAGTTTAAACAACAACTTGGAGAGTTGTAAAGGAAAAAGTTCTATCAAAATTGTTTCTCCTAAAGGGATGTCTAGTTGTGTACGTGATGAAGAAAGATAGTGTTTCCTTCGTGGAAATGTTATCGTCCCCACCTTTGATTTGATTCGGGCTATTGTCAAATCAAACTCAGTCCTAGGGACTATCTTGATGATGTATTTACTCATGATGTTTCACCTGGATACATCTTCATGTTCTTTGGTCCGACCTGTATAGATGCCTAGTTAGTACAACATATGAGTCCATCTTCTTGGAGTATCTCAATAAGTTTGATGTTGAGCCCATCGATGGCATCCTTATCTTCTCCATACTAGAATATATTCATATAGAATAGTTGGCATCAATGTTGGAAACTTTTTGAGAACCATCTTTGTGTTATCTCGAAGCATGTGTTCTGGATGTTAGAAGTCACCTTCTCTGGTTCACATGCAATTGTTGAAAGATGTCGTTGTGGACTTGGGAAGAGTTATCTTTGATTCCTCGAGAATCATTTCTAGTTAGTCAAGCATGTGTGAAGTATTCTTGATATGGTAAGTTGATACATTCACGCTAAGCCACTGATTGATTTGTCATGGAAGAAAAGAAGTTCTATAAACTTCAGTATCCTCCTAAATGTCTCCCAACAACAAGAATGCATTCGTGTTTCGTTGCAATCAATTTATATAGGTGCAATTATCTTCGATAACTCGCTAATATATGGTTTTCACAACCTAGCTCATCCATTCGGAGCTTGACAATGCAGTCCATGTCTTGAGAATCAAGTAACTTTACCTCTGTGCTAAATGTTGCAAACTTTTTGTTCGAACATGCTGAGTCTGTAGTATCTTTCCACCTAACTAGAGCCGAATCTCAAGTAGCAACGATGGTTAGTGTTCTTCAAGGTTTTTGACGTAGGTCTCTTTGTAAATCCGACAAGATTGATGTCATGGTTGGCAAAACTAGTCGGAAAACCTATTGCCATATTCTCTTGAATCAGCAAATAGCAACCACTCTTCATGAGGCATCTTCTATGATTTGTTATGGGAGTTGTGCTTGTGGTTTCCTTTGTCTCCGAAGTCCGACCTTTCACTTGATTTCCCCTATCTCAAACATCAAGGAGAACATTTAAAGAAGTGTTGCTAAATGTCTCTCGATTGATCCTCCAGACCCTCTTATGTTGGCAAGCATCTTGTGGTGCCAAGCAATTGAAGTCTGAAAATGAAGTTTCTCTTTCCTCGTGTCATCAGGAATCTTCTTATAGATTCATCTTAGTGGTGAGAAGTTATATCATGTTCTCTGGCAAGGATTCTCATAACCATGGATGAATCAGAGTTTCCTTCAGTCCCTCCAACATGTTCGAAGAGCGACCATGATTCGAGCAATCAAAAGTTACTCTTGTTACATGTTCCCTGTGACTCTTACGAGTCCTTGCCACAAAACAACCTTTCTGTCTTGACCTTCTGTTGAATGAAGAGTGATCCTTCTGTATCAAAAGTAGTTCAACAGCTTGGTCCTTTTGATCTATCTTTACATCAATGAAGCTCTACTTAAGTCGTCTAGTAGAGGTTCATCTGTTGAAGTCCGTGGTCGTGTTATTTTCCGTTGTATGCTCTCCTTTTCATAATTTTAAACTCTTCTGAAGTTGTATGGTCTCAATCCTTATGAAAACCAGCTATCTAACAACTTGAAACCTTCTCCTTTTGTTTTCTCTGTTACTTTGTCGTGTTTCATGCTCGTTAGCTCCAGAGATGTTATGAAACATCTATCCATGAGTTGACCATGAGATACTCTGTTTGTGGTTCTATGTTTTTCCCTCTCTCCCTTAGAGTGTGCAGCTACCTCGCAGAAATGAAGCATTTCATTCATTCAATAATGGTGGCATGGATCAACCTATTTGAGAATATCGTCGAAGTCTAGTGTAAGCCTGTTCCTTCTATCTTCCTACCTAGGAATCTCGGGACCAGATTCTGTTAAGGGGGATAGAACTGTAACACCCCTAGTTTCAGTAACTGTTAATTTGAGTTTGTTTGTGCATCATAAGCATTGCATGCATCCTTTTAACTGAAGAAATGTAGCATAAAAGGAAAATAAACTAAAAACCCTAAACCCTAGTGTTCCCTCTCTCTTTGAAACTTATTCAAAAGGGTGGTTTTGAAAGTATTTTGAAAATTATCAAAATATGTGGATCCCAAGTGGACTAAAAGGGCCCCATAGTATTTCACATACTTTAGAAAGTTCTGGTATTTTGAAATAACTCAAAACTGGTTTGAATTTGGAAATACAAAATGGAAAAACCTAAAACGGAAAAGGAAATGGAAAAGAAAAATGTTTCAGAAATAATAATAAAAAACTGGTTCCAACCTAACCTGGGCCGAAGCACAATTTCCTCTCCCCTCTACCTGCCACCCATGCGTCTAGTATCAGCAGCTACTCAACCTTTGTCGTAGCCCGTCAGTGGCCCAATCAGCCCATAGCCGGCCCATACCGGTTCGGCCCTCTGTTTCTTCTTCATCCTCATCGTCGAAGACGGAGAGCACCTCGTTGTCGCCACCGATGTCGTCTGCCGCCGCTCTTGCGTCAAGATGCCGCCACCGATGCTCCCGACCGCCTACAAGACCCTGGCCGCCGAGACGAACCCTAGCCGCGCCCGTTTTCCCTTCTTCTTCCTCTTACCGCAGCAAACCCTAACCCTAATCTCACAGGTGCTCCACTGCGTCACTATTTTCGGTCACCCTGGGGCTAGCCGAGGCCACCGTTGAGATTCCCGGGGTTCCCTCGGTCATCTCGCAGAGGGAATCAAATCCGCGCACCCCAAACCGAGCTCCCCAACCGCCTCTTCTCTAACACGGCCACCGTCGATTCGATGTTGTCCGACCGTCTCTGGCCTCACCGACCCCACCATCGCGCCCAGGTTGATCTCCTGGTCCTCCAGGACCTCCCCTCCGACTCTCTCCTGCTCTGGTTCGCATTGCCAATGACCACCACCGAGCACCGCCGCCGCACTTCCTCGGTGTCGCTACCCCGGTGACCATTTAAGGGCGGCGCCACCGCTATTCGACTCGCCTCGCTCCCCTCTCTCTCCAGCAAGCCTAGCCACGAGGCCCCGCGTGCAGCCGATCGATGGGGCATGCTCAACCTGAGAGCACCTCCATTGCTGACGTCATGTTGATGTCAGCATGAGGTCATATTCCCTTTTTCTTTTATTTAAATGTTTTCTCAAAATCATTTCTGGATATATAAATATCTTTGTGGGCCCAATCTGTCAAGCTTTTAATCTTTTAGAAAATAATTTCTGAAATTATTAAATATATGACATGTGGGTCCAGGTTGTATAATATTTTAATATAATCCAAAAATGTTTAATTTTTAATAATGATTTAAAATGAACTAAAATTGGGGAAAATCATAACTAATTCATTTTAAGTCATAAAAATACAAATAATATATCAAAATATTCAGAAAAATGAGATCTATCTCATATCATCAAATTCATGCATCATTGTAACAACTAAAATGATTTCCTTGGCGAAACCCTAATGGACCCCTCTCATATGCCTTCAGAGTTTATCAAAAGTGCTATCTAGAGCATTCCGACTCTACTTAAAATGGTTCATATATCTTCAGGGTTTGATGTAATACCTTTAAATATGTCATATCATCATTCTTGATTGATCATTGCATCGATGCCATGTATTGATTATCGTTTTCCTTTCCGGTGTTTCTGCTTCTTCTCGGTAGACCTCGAGTTGATGTGAGCAACGAGATCGAGTCGAAGATTGAAGATTGAGATCAACACCATCAAAGGATATCGATGAACTATGCCAAGCAGATGAACCCAAAGATCTATAGTTGAGTATCAACAGGCAAAGCTAAGCATAGCCCCACACATGATAAAATCCTATGCTTTTAAAATATTTCATTCTTGCCATGTGCATACGATTCCAAAGTCTTTTATCGATAGATACAGTAATCCTATCTGATGCATGTTACCTTTGTAGCCTACACTCCCTGATCCACTGCTCCTAGCATAACTAGGGTTTGGCTTACAAGCTTCACTAGAGCTATTTATACTTGTTGTGCTTAGCCCTTCTTAGCTTTTACCGCTGGTCCATCCGGTTGATGAATCAGAGCTACGAATTAACCTAGTTGGACATGATGACGTGGTATGATCAGAGATGAAGGTTAAACATGTTAAGGCTTGTATGGGAGGCCACGATGGGTGTGGTTTTTGCAGTCCCATACTTGCCGCTACTAGGACCTGAGTTCTTGCCTCTTGAACCAAGACGAGCGTACAACCACACGGGGGCCTGGAAACCCCCTCGACCAACTAACTTGCCTAGTAGATTCCATGAGTCACATAGTTCGGGTGTTCCATTCAACATATGCATTCTGGTTGTTCTCGAAGGCGGTGAAGGAGGTGCATTCATACAGGTAGGTAATCATGCCCGAGAGCAGGAGAGGCACGGCCTCCGTAATCTTGTTCCCCGCAGACATCTCTAGGGACCGACTTCGGGACTTGACCCATTATGGCGGCATCTCCTTAGGGCATGACTCATAGTCTTAGCGAAAGCAAGGTAAAGGTATTGTCCAGCCGTTCCCTGCCGGCCTTCCAAGGAAGAGGGCTAACGATATCTGGCACTAAGAGGAGGTTGGTATGTGTGGGTAAAGTTGTGCACTCCTGTAGGGTATTAATCTTTTTGAAAAGCCGTGTGCATGGTTATGGACGACTTGGGAACGGACGTGATGATCATAGAGAAGAATAACCTAATCGTAAAACTTGACAAGAGAAGTGAGGTGTGCTTAAGGATGCTTCCTTAGGGATTGAGGGGGTGATCCTAGTTGGTAGGTTCACCTGATAAAGATTTGGTGGATATCAAAGATGATCAAAGCTAGTGACATTGTTTTCTTATCCCTTTTAAAAGGTTCTATTAGTCGAGCTTCTCCTACCTCTTTTATAAACAAAGTTAGCTTTATGCAAAATAAACCCACCAGCCATAAGTCTTGCGGAGTACACCATGTGCTCAGCCTTGCTTTGTTGATACTTTTGTAGCAGATAAGTGTTACCATATAAGAAGAGTTCGTTACAACATCGACGTTGATGAGTAGCTTGGGGTTCCCGGTCGGCAGCCTAGAATCTATGGATTGGGACGTCATCGTTATTCTTCAGGCCTCTTAGGACATTTGTTAAATTTGCTATACTTAATAGCATAATTTGCCTTCTGTTGTTTGATGTTTGTAGTCAGTGACCTCTGCTTGTAATATTTTGGTTCTCTGCTCAGTTATGAGTTGGCTATAATATTTTTTGTGTATTAGGGTCACTGTAATGTTACCGATTCTTCCTATGTACGCTTTCAATATTTAGGTTAGGCTTATATCAGACAGAGGTCTGGGATTTATCTAGCCCTAATCCCTGGGGTGTCACACGGGATGTCATTTTTGAATTGAGTTGAATATCTTTTATAAACCTCGTCTAAAATAGTCTTTGCAAATATATTGTAGAGCATGGCACCCCTTGCGTTCAATTTCAATGCATTCCTAGAAAGAGAAAAGCTGCAAGATAATGGGTCTAACTTCACCAAATGGTACCACAACGTGAGGATCATCCTCACGGGCATGAATAAGTCCTATGTATTGGACGGTCAGATAGGTAACACCCCTGCAGCTACCACGACTCAGGAAGAACACAACGATTATGATGTAATTATGATGACTACACCCTTGTGCGGTGTTCGATCCCCTAGTCACTGGAGCCTGAACTCCAAAAGCGCTTTGAACTTACTAATGCTGATGTCATGATGGCGGAACTCAAAACTATGTTTGGGGACCAAATCCGTGCTGAGAGATATGAGATATCCAATAAGTTCTTTAGCGCTAAGATGGAGGAACATAGCTTTGTGAATGAGCATGTCATCAAGATCACAGGCTACGCTTAACGTCTTGAGACACTGGGATTTGAGATTCCACCTGATCTCATGATGCATAGGGTTTTGCAGTTGCTCCCACCTAGCTACAAAGGGTTTGTGCTCAACTACAAGACGAGTGGTGCGAACAAGTCGCTCACTGAACTCACAGCCATGCTGAAAACTACCGTGATAAACATCAAGAAAGAGAACCAAGTGTTGGTGGACAACAAGACCAGTAGTTTTAAGAAAAGAGGCAAGAGAGGCAAATCAAGGGTAAATCTAAGCAGGATGGCTAATATGTTGCCAAGCCTGAAAAGAAAACCAAAGGAGGCCCTAAGCCTGACACTGACTGTTTCTACTGCAAGGGGACTAGTCACTGGAAGCGGAACTGCCCGAAATACTTGGCATATAAGAAGGCCGGGAACGTGAACAAATGTATATGTGATATACATGTTATTGATGTGTACCTTACTAGTAGTCAAAGTAGCACCTGGGTATTTGATACCAGTTCAGTTGCTAACCTATGTAACTCGAAATAGGGGCAAAGGAGTAGTAAATCACTAGCAAAGGATGAAGTGACGATGCGCATAGGCAATGGATCAACGGTGGATGTGATCACTATTGGGACGCTGCCACTTGATGTCTGCAAGTGCACATATCATTTGTAGCTAGTTTTAAAGTATAGATATCAATCCCACAGGGAGCCCAAAGGTAAGTGTTTATGAGTGAAGTCTCTGTCACACTCAAAGTTGTCGCAGGTCTTCGAGTCAATTGACTGCAAGTGTGGAAATAAGAATGAAATTTGGATTAAACTAGAAGTATTGAAATAAAACTAAAATGTAAACTTTAGGAATAAAAAGTATAAAAGTAAAGAACGATTCGATTGTTTGTGGTTTTCTGCAGTTGACGAAGAAGGCGCGAGGAGATATAGTTCATGGTGATAGTGATTATGCCAGGTGGAAGAATGATAAATGTAACAATTATAATATTATAAATATATGTGTAGGCGAGCAACCCATAATTAGCCGGAACTATACGGTCGCAACTATACGGGCGGGATATGTAGTTCCCGCCGTATAGTTGTGGCGGTGCCGCCAATTAGGGTTTCTTTATGCCATGACATAGCTATACAGACGCAACTATACGATCGAATCATAATGGTCCCGCCGTATAGTTGGTCGTCAAAACTTATGTGTCCTCGAGATAAATTTTCTTGGAAAGGCCTCGATAACTACACGGCCAAACTATACGGCCGGAATTTTTATTCCCGCCGTATAGTTGATCGTCAAACCATTAGTACCTTTGAGAAGAAATTCGACGAAGGCATCGATATCTATACGGCTAGAGCTATACGGCTAGAATTTTTATTCCCGTTGTATAGTTGGTCGTTAAATCCTATGTTCCTATGAAAGAAAGTTTGTTGATGTCACAGATATCTATACGACCAAACTATACAGCCGGAATTTTTATTCCCGCCATATAGTTCATTGTTAAACCTTCAGTACTTATAAAAAAATCTATTTCTTCAAGAATACCTTCTTATCCTGAAACTTAGCGAAACACCTTGTTTTTTGACAGAAAAATGATAGTAGAAATTGTCAACAAAAAATAGCATGTATAGATCAGGATTTCTAGTACTACCTAACTTCTTCTCCTCAACTGGAGGTTCACTTTTTAATCCGGACAAAATGATTAAGCTAGTTTTTGTAGATAAAAATCAAACTTTTATTTTTATACTTAATTCTACGCTTGGTCAATCAATATTTCTACTACTTTTTGACAGCTGCATCTTCACGGGCGCGCTTCCGCAAGAATGTCGGTGAAAAAGTTGTAGGAATGCGATGAACATTTTATTTTTTAGTTTATTTTTTTAATGTGATGGGTTGACTCCCATTAAACATTTTATTAAGAGTGGTTGAATAACTCAACCCCTTCTCTGTTCTCGAATTCTTACTTTGGGTTACCCCTTACCAAAGGCACTTACCACATGAACTTGTTTTGCCGGTGGAATATATCTTTCTCCTGCTTCTAGCTTCTTTGGAAAATACCGGATGATTTCAGCGTCATAAATATTAAAGATTATTTTTCCCTCAGCACAATCAACTAATGCTCCTGCAGTACTAAGGAAAGGTCTTCCAACTATTATGGATAATTTTTCATCCTCTGGCATTTCAAGAATAATAAATCAGTGGGAATAACATGCTCCTCTATTCAAAGTAGAACATCCTCAATCATACCAATGGGTTGTTTAGTGGACTTGTCAGCCATCTGTAAAGTGATAGTAGTAGGGGAATACTCCCCTAATCCTAACCTTTTATAGAGGGAATATGACAATACACTAACTCCTGCACCTAAATCACACAAGGCATTATGAATATCAGTTATGCCAATTGAGCATGAAATAGTTGGTATTTCGGTATGTCCCGATTTAGACAATAGCTTCTCATTAGCAGGATAACTAGTCACCATGGCAATGGTTTCAGTTATTTCTTTCTTTCTACTAAGAATATCACGAAGGAATTTAGAATAGGTGGGAACTTTTATTCCATCCATAAATGGAATTTCTAGACAAAGATCACCAAGTGCCTTTTTGAAAGAATCCTAGATTACTTGATCCGGTGCTTTCTTTTTTCTATCTGGACAAGGAAGCTTTTGCTCACCTTTCTTATTTTTGTCTTTTACCTTTTGTGGGGGATCAGGCTCTTTTGTTGCTTTCTTTTGTTGTTGCTTGTCTCTTTTATTCTTCTCTACTATAACAACTTCATCTTCATTGCTTGTCTCCTTTTCTTCTCTTGGATCAATCATCTCTGCATCAGAGTCATAACAGTCATCATATGCATCATTTTGGTCCTCCTTGGTTTGATCTTGTGTTTCTTGAGCAGTTTCATCTTGAGGATCCACCAGTGTATCATCTTCCTGGCTTGCTTTGAGCAAGGCTTTTTCCTTTCGCTCTTTTTCAGCTTCATATTCTGGTGGTCCTAACGGTCCTGTAACAACTGCACCTCTTCTTGTAACAACATTAGTAGAAGCAGGAATATTTATATCATCTTGAAGAAAAATTTGGTAACCAGATGCTATTTGTTCACATTGGGTTTCAATCATACTAAGATACTTGTGAAATAATTTTATTTCTTGGCTAATCCCATCATAATTTTCCATGAGTTCTGCCAAAATATTTTTATGTTTTTGAAAATGCTTATGTAGGTTATTATGAGATTTTGCTTGTCGATGTTTTAATTCTTGAAAAACTTTTCTAGTTTCATCCTATTCAGTAAAAACTTGTATCAAGTATACTTTGTTTTCCTTAACATGTTCAGAAGGTATACCTTTTTCTTTCATTGTTTTGCGTACTTCAGGCATAAGATCAGGAGTAATATGAAGCATCCCTTTTTCCAACTTAGTGTTGAAATCAGGATTATATAAATAATCATTCTTAGCCCTAGTAGACATCAATTCCAAACATGCTTTAACGGTTAAGGTATTTATCGATCCTCCTGCTGATAAGTCAAGCAACTCTTTGCTTTGAGTATTAAGACCATGGTAAAATAAATGGCAAATAGTTGATTCAGAATAGCCATGATTAGGAATTCTATTGACCATTCCAAAGAATCTATCCTACGCGTGTGGGTAGTATTCTCCCACGTTCTGACTAAAGTTGCCTATATTCTTTCTAGTTCCAGTTACCTTTTTAAAAGGATTAAACATGTTTATGAATTTGACAATACAGTTTTCCCAACATTTAATGTAATGATGAGGGAGAGAATATAACCAGTCTAGAGCTTTACCTTTAAGAGACAAACAAAAAAATTTAGACGAGAGAAGTCTCTTGGCAAACCTTTTAGTCCAAGCATTGTCATCAAGTCGTCAAACTCTCTAATATGTCTTCCTGGGTCTTCATCTTCACTTCCACTGAAAGCTTTTTCCTGCAAAATTTAATAATTCCGCCATCAAATTGATATTCTCTAACTCCAGGGTTAGGAAATTCTATTGGTTGTTTAAGGAAAGAAGAGTTTGGAGCACTGTATTCTCTGAGAGTTTTCTTAGGTTTCTTAGGAGTTATCCTGTAAATGGACATGATTTCCATAAAATCACTCAGGTTTTCAACTTCAACCTAGTATGATCTTGAAAGTTTTTCAATAATTTCTTCACACCTTTGAATAGGCACGCACTCAAAATAATCTGGTAAATAGGTCCTACCAAAGCGTATAGACCCTTTGTCTCCTAGGGAGAGGATTTTGTAGTAGTAACACCTGAAATGTCAAGAGACAAACACTTAGCGCTTATCTCCCCGGCAACGACGCCAGAAAATAGCTTGATGTCTGCAAGTGCACAGATCGTTTGTAGCTAGTGTCAAAATATAGATATCGATCCCACAGGGAGACGAAAGGTAAGTGTTTATGAGTGTAGTCTCTGTCACACTCAAAGTTGTCACAGGTCTTCAAGTGAATTGACTGCAAGTGTGGAAATAAGAATGAAATTTGGATTAAACTAGATGTATTTAAATAAAACTAAAATGTAAACTTCAGGAATAAAAAGCATAAAAGTAAAGAACAATCGATTGTTTGTGGTTTTCTACAGATGACGAAGAAGGCGCGGGGAGATACAGTTCATGGTGATAGTGACTATGCCAGGTGGACGAATGATAAATGTAACAATTATAATCTTATAAATATGTGTACGCGAGCAACCCATAATTAGCCGGAACTCCTCTTGATAGATTTCATCCCAACTTCAATAATCCTAATGGTCCGTCATTAGAGGATTAAGACCCTTCAGGTTTCTTAGCAATTAAGCTCCTTGGATCGGACTAATGCAATAAGCACAGTGGTTCCTTGTTATCCTCGAGTCAAACTAGTTTCACATTGATATCCCCGTGTTACTCAGGGGTTGCCGATCTGCTAGCGAACAAGATCCTTTCTATGTAGAACAAAGCATCATGTTGTCTGGGCCCTTAATCGGACAACAGGCATTAGGCATCCCACAGATAGTCAAGCACACATTATATAGTAATTAAAATCAATCACAAACTAATGGAAAATATATGGAGGCACATCACATCTCACCAATCCCTTACATCTCCCACGCCCAAGGAACTTACTCACACATGTGAGAAGAAAGCATCATCGATATTATTGAATAAAGGGAGTTCTTCTCGATATTACCGTGGAGATCCACGATAAGAATAGAAAAGTAATCCAACACAATTCAAGATAGGAAGAAACAATCTCAAACCCTAATCTTGCAAGGTGAAGATCTCTCTCTCTCTCAAGTAAAATTAATGGCTATGAGGGTGTGATGGCTAGGAGGTCGAAGATCATAGAGCGAGATGAAGAATGCCTTCTCCTTCTTCTCCGGATCTCTTATTTCTCCTTTCTGGATGGGATGGCAGCTGTTGTGTTATGATTTCGCCTCTGGCCTCTTCACGAAAGTTGTCCCTTTTGACAAGACGGAGGCGGCGGGAACTATACTGCCGAAAAAATATTCCCACCGTATAGTTGCTCGTAAAGCTTCTGTATGCCTCCCTCGATTGCTTCCAAAAAGAGACTTACTTGTTTTCGCCTGAATATTGCGTTTCTCTTGTTAAAACCTTCTTTTGACGTTCAAAACCTGAAACAGACATTAAAAAGCAAGTTTTTTTTGCTACCAAAGTATTAGCGTTAGGTAAAGCTAGAAAACAATCAAATCCAGGAGAAAACTATCAATAAAAACCATCAAAAATGTGCTGAATCTCACAGCTATCACCACTTCATCTGCCATTAGGATTGACAATAAACATAAATAATTGTTATCTGGTGCCTGCGTTAAGCATGAACATCATGTCTAGATCATGTTTAATGCGAGACAATTATTCATTTGTGTCTGAGAACAATGGTTGTTCCTTTTAAATGAATAATATCTTTTATGGTTATGCACCTGTGTTGAATGGTTTATTTGTTTTGAATCTTGATATTAGTAGTACGCATATCATAATGTGAATGCCAAAAGAATCGAGTTGAGTGATGATATTGCTGCATATATGTGGCATTGTCGTTTAGGTCATATTGGTGTTAAATGCATGAAGAAGCTTCATTCTGATGGACTACTGGAATCACTTGATTATGAATCATTTGAGACATGTGAGCCATGCATTACGGGCAAGATGACTAGAACTTCATTCTCTAGAACAATGGAACGAGCGACCGACTTATTGGAAATAATACATACCAATGTATATCGTCCAATGAGTGTGTCTGCAGGTGGTGGATATCATTATTTTGTAACCTTCATAAATGATTTAAGTAGATACGGATATATTTACTTAATGAAAAACAAATTTGAAATGTTCAAAGAATTTCAGAGTGAAGTAGAAAATCATCATAAAAGAAAGATCAAATTTCTTCGATCCGATCATGGATGTGAGTATCTTAGTTATGAGTTTGGCACGCACATGAGACAATCACTACAAGAAAAGTTTCCTTCCGCAACGAATTGGCTCGACGGTCGTCGTAGAAGGCGCGTCTTCCACGACGAAATTCTCGGCTCAGCCGTGGCCGATGGAAAACTTTTTTTCTAGTTTCGTGGCCCTCTACTACGATGGATCTGCTAAATACGTGGAGGAAGCTCGGCTAGCGTGTGGCAGAAGCAAGATTTTCGTTTCCTTGCGCGATGTTGACTCGCCAAAGTCTTTTGAGGCGTGTGGGTCCCGGAGGTCAGTGTCTCTAGGAGACCATACTTTTCGGTCGCGCCTCCCTGATTTGAACTCGATAACATTGCTAGAGGCAGCTGCCGTGTAGTCAAGCTGCTAGGTCTCACATGTCAGCCTCTCATTAGAAGGAACGTGTGTATGATGGAATTTTTTTCCTTCGGTCGTGCTACCCTGTTCCGAAGTTGATAGCGCTGCTCGATGCATCTACCATCTAATCAACCTTCTGGGACCCGCATGTCATCTTCTTATTAGAAGAAACATGTGTATGATGGAATTTTTCTTTCGCTAGCGCTACCCCCGTTCCGAGTTGATAGCGCTGCTCGACGCATCTACCGTTTAACCAATCTCCTGAGCCCCACATGTCATCCTCTTATCCATAATAACTAAATAGATCATCCCTACTACTCCCTCCGATCCATATTACTTGTCGTAGAAATAGATGTATCTAGACATGTTTTAGTGCTAGATACATCCAATCTGCTGACAATTAATATGGATCGGAGGGAGTAACTATTTCTCTCGATATACAGCTAAGAAACCTCATCGACCTTCCACCTCAGCTTTTTAAGCCACATCACCACTTTGGTCCGGTTCAGTCTCTTCGGTTGGAAAAAAAATATTTTTCGACTAGATCCATCTAGCACAGTCGACTGCTTGCCTCCCTGCGAAAACACATCAAGCAATAAGTTCCCAATGAATAGTAGTCTCCTCGTCTTCATTTTCCTCCCCATCGCTCCATCTTTCCTTGCCGTTCATTCCTTCCCAATTCTTGCTCTCTTCATAATTATGTAACTGAAGTTTGCATGTTTTGAGGACCTCTATTTATCTGTATGGTGGTTTACTAATCCAGTCCCCTTCCCATTCCATTTTGACCCCACTTGCCTGTTCCGTTCCATCTCCTAACCCCCACGGCACCGGCAACACTCTACCATGTCAAATCCATTTCTTTTGAGGCTATTCGAGCTCCTATTTGGGCTTATCCTACGGTTCGTCTTCTGAATCAGCTGGGAGTGTCCTCCATTTGTGGTGCCTCCGGTGGATCTAGGTGAGAAGGGAGGTGCTGATGGTTCTTTCATGCGTCGAAGGTGCCCGTTTGGCTATATCTGCTCTGCAAAATCCTAATGATTTTGTCCACCCGAGCTGTTTTTGTTGATGATATATAAGTGAGCATCTCCCTATATGCCCATGTTTCTATTTTGTGCCCTCATCCATATCTATTATTGCAGGTGTTTATTTCGAAAGATTTCTAATGGGAGTTTATTTCCCAGTCGATTGCAAATATTTTTTCACTGATGTACATTTCTCCAAGAGTTTCTTCCATTAGCTGGAGTCGTTCTCCCTTTGTGATTACTGTTAGAGTGGCCTACAGTGTTGAATTTCATGGTTTTCCAGATTGAGGTATGAGATGCATCACACACATGTCATACATTTCCCCCAGAGATGTTTCAGTTAATTGGAGCTATTCTCCCTCCTTGATTTTGGAAAAAGTGGCATGTTTTATTGGATTTTGGAGTTTGCAGGCCGAACTGTCAGATGTATCTCATATCAGGTATTAGTGCAGCTTCCTAACAGATTATGCATCATCACTGCAATATTTTTGTGCCAACCGTTCACCAGATTCCCAAGAGTTAACGTAGGTGGTTTTCCTGAAAATTCATGTGACTTGTGGAAAAGGGCAATATATATGTACGTATGAAAAATGACTTGGTGCCATGGTACCGCACTGGTGAGGTGTTTGTTCTTCACTTTTTGGATGCATGCATGCTAATGATCATTTTTCCTTCAATAGTGCTTCCTCAACATTTTAGTTTGTTTTTCTTGCATGACCAATCTGTTCATGCTCGATATTTTTATACCTTTTGAATCATCCCATTCAGAATTTCCAGATGTAATAGCGTATAGAGGGCAGACAATTTACAGATTCTATACCATGAAGAAAAGATGCACTTGATAAATAATATAATCTCTCAATTTACCACAGTTGGGCATAGCTCAAAGATGATGTAAAATTTAGTCCCAGATGTTTGCTTGATTTCTTATTTTATTGGGTAAAAAGTAAACTGTATATACATACTGAAATTGCCATATAAAAGGATGAAAGTTCTTAACCATTACATACCCATATGCCTATTACTCTTATGCTATATACAATAGTTCATATCTTATTTGAGTGGGAAAATTTAATTTGCTCAGCTACAAACATGATAGGCAGAAACCAATTTTAGAGTCGGCATGGGCTACACTTCCAGCTCTCTAGAACAAACTTCAAGCCTATATACCACAAAAAGAGAGAAGAAGATTTGTCAGACCATACACTTAGTCATCTTATAAATTAACAATTTTATTGGGGCTATATATTACGGTTCAAGTAATTTTGTCAATGAAATATAGCCAAGCTGAGCAGTGATTCTGTAGCACTGGCATCCATCTGATTGTGTACCAAAGTTAAGCAACCACAGACGGAGTTACAGTTAATTGTTGAATACTCTAGACTGAAACCAAAACACGGGATCCTCTCCGACAAATAGCAAAGTTAACAATTTTTTTGGGGCTATATATTACGGTTGAAGTAATTTTGTCAATGAAATATAACCAAGCTGAGCAGTGATTCTATAGCACTGGCATCCATCTGATTGTGTACCAAAGTTAAGCAACTACAGACGGAGTTACAGTTAATTGTTGAATACTCCAGACTGAAACCAAAACACGGGATCCTCTCCGACCAATAGCAAAGCTGATATTGGAAGCATATTCAAATCTTTCTGGTGTAGTATTCTCGGTGGACAAAAAGACAGGATCCTCTCTAGCCCAATTCTCTGTAGTTAAATCCATTTGCTTCAGTGGTTCCAATGGCTGTTCCGTCTTACTAAGGGTACCATGTTTACATTCCTCTGTCAAGTAACTGACTACGAAAGTTATTGGAGGTTGTGTACAGTTAAACCTTCATCGACTGAATCCAAGCTATTTGCGACCTTTTGTCTTCAATCAATAGAAATACTTCATATCTTGCTTGATGTTTTAAGTTGTAATGATGCTAATAATTTCTAGAGCTGAAATTAAAAGTCTGCAACAGATATATCTAATCATTCCCGCCGCAACGCGCGGCGGGGTATCATCTAGTTAGAATAAACGTGTGTATGATTGATTTTTTTCCTTCGCTGGCGCTACCCCGTTCCGAGTTGATAGCGTTGTTCGACGCATCTACCATTTAAACAACCTCCTGAGCCCCACATGCCATCCTCTCATTCGAAGAAACGTGTGTATGATGGATTTTCTATCCTCTGTCGCGCCTTCGTGTTTCGAACTTGATAGCTTTGCTCGCTGCATTAGCCGTTTATTCAGGCTGGTGGGTCCCTTATGTCAGCCTCACATTAGAAGAATCGTGGGTATGATGGATTTTTTTCTTCTCTCGCGCTACCCTGTTCCGAACTAGATAGCATTGCTCGACGAATCTACCATTTGCTCACACTGCTGTGTCCCCCATTTCAGCCTCTCGTTAAAAGAAACGTGCACATGCTAAACTTTTTTCTCGCTCGCGCCCCCTGTTTCGAACTGGCTACGTTGCTCGATGCAGCATCTGTATAAGGTAGCGTTGCTGGGTCCCACATATCAGCCTCTCTATAAATGAAACATGCGTATGATGTACTTTTTTGGCCATGTCCGCTGTTTTGACCTTGGAAACTTGCTGGGTCCCAGATGTCAACCACCTCTGTGTAGGAAACGTGTCTATGCTAGGTCCTAGCTGACAACCTCTATTTGAAAGAAACATGTGTATATTAGACTGTTTTTTCGGGTTCCAGATGTCAGCCTTAGAGTACACAAAATGCGCAGAAAGGCCGAATTAAAAAGATTCTGGGCTAACTCGGGGTGGATGCCCTATTTGTCATGGCTTATATTCCATGGGCTCACTCCTAAATTGAATGGGCTACGGTCGGTGGCCACAAGACCATGAAAAGGCCGAATTAAAAGGTATTGGGCTATGACTGGGGCTGATAGACTAATTTCATGGGTTATTTTTGGGCCTCCTGGGTCCGACATGTCAGTTCTCTGTAAGTGCAACGTGTGTGTGATGGACTTTTTTTTCGCTCGCGTCCGCTGTTTTCACCGTGGCAGCCGTGTATGGTCTTACTGCTGGGGCCCTTATGTCAGCCTCTCTGGCATGTTCTTGCTGAAGGGTCCCCGATGCAGCCTTGTATGTTCTGTCTAGTGGGTCCCCGATGCGAGCCTCTCTGTACAAGTATTTAAACTTTTGTTTCGAACCCACCCTCAAAACAAACTCTAGGGATATTTAATGTTGGTGGGTCTGTGATGTCAGCCTCTCCGTAATGCGATATTGCTCGAAAAAAAATGTAAACCAAGATACACACACAGGCGATTCGAACAAAAGACCTTCAAATCAAATAAACGTAAACTGAGTGCAAAATACAATATAGATATTTATAGGAAAAATATCAAACTTTTATTAGTACTAGAACTTCTGTATTAGTCTTCTTAAAATATTTTGTGTGTCTATGTTTATCTCTTTTAAAATATAATAGGGCAGCGCTCCTGGCATCTCAATTTATAAAATGCCACATAATGGGGTATTTTCTTAAAAACATAGGTAGGCATAGTTTTTTTATTATGAGAGGTGGGGGGGAGGGACAATGCCCAAAAGGTTGAATTAAAAATAGTTTGGCTATTACTCTACGTGGGTTATATTCCATAGGCTATGCTCCATGGGCTTCATTCTGAAATTTCACTGGCATGTGCTCAACAGTCCGCTGACCCGTAAAAGGCCAAACTAATATGTTCTCGGCTATGCTCCATGGGCTCCTTTCTAAAATTTCCTTTGGCCTGTGGTCAGCAGTACCTGACCCCGAAAAGACTGAATTAAAATGTTCTGGGCTAAAGAGGGGCTGAATGAGCTACTCCACTCCCTCCGATCCAAATTAATGTTCTCAGATTTGGCTAGATTTGGACATGTCTAGAACTAAAACATGACTAGATTGAAGGAAATATGCCCTGAGAGGCAATAATAAAGTTGTTATTATGTATTCCTTGTATATGATAGATGTTTATTTTGCATGCTATAATTGTATTGATAGTAAACGTTAATACATGTGTGTTTAATAAACAAAAAGGTTCCTAGTTATGCCTCTCTTATAGACTAGCTCATTGATTAACAAGATGATCAAAGTTTCCTGATCATGGACATTGGATGTTGTTAATAACGAGGTCAGAGCATTTGTGAAATGATGTGATGAACATTCATCCGAAGTATAGCATTACGATCAAAGTTATTATGTTTATTTTGCTATAACATCATACAAAGTAATCTTAGTCCTTAGACCATGAGATCATGTTAATTTCTAACATCGGAAGAGTATCTTGATAACATCAAACGTCACACCGTCATAGGGTGACTATAAAGGTGGGTTCAGTGCTACGAAGGTGTTATGTTGAGGCTCATGGATTAAGAGTGGAATTTGTCAATCCCGATGACGGATAGATATACTATGGGCCCTCTCGGCTATATCACGTTAAGATAGCTTGCAAGCAAGTGATGTGATCACTAGAATGTTATATCACGGGAACGAGAAAAGAGTGCATGTCGATAACGAGATCAAATTAGGTATTTGGATATCGATGATTGAAATCTTGGACATGTATTATATCATGAGACAAAGGGATTAAGTTACTAGCGTTAAAGGTTCTCACGATCATAAAAGTTATCGTTGAATGTGCACGAGTCAGTATGGATCTCCAAGTCTCGCTTCTGATTATTGATCTGAGAGGAGTCTCAATCATGTCTACATTATTTGCAAACCATAGGGTGACATACTTAAGGGTTGTCGGACACCATTTTGGAGCACATATGTTTCATACGAAAGAACCGCAAAGCGCAAGAATTGTTTCCATAGAAACCGGAATTGTTTTGGGTGAAATTGCGGAAAGTGGTTCTGCATGTGATATTGAAATGTTGCAAGGGGTTTTATGTGAATGTTTGTTAATTAAAGTAATTAAAAAAATTCTTAATAAAATAAATAAAAGAGTTTTATTAATTGAGAGTTGCATTAAATTTGGTGGAAATTTAATGCATGTGAGTGAAATTTTGGGTGGAGTCAAAAATGATGTGAGTGGAGATTCCACCACATGAATTAGGAAGAGGTGGGGGCACCCCCTTGACCACCGGCCATGGGAGGGGAGGAGCCCCCTCTCCTCCCTCACAAAGCACACCTCCTCGTGAAGGATCTCTCTCCCTCTCTAGATATTTTCCCATGGTCTCGGATTAGCGAGATACATGTTCCCGGTGGCCTTGCGTATGGAAGGAGTTGCTGCTTCCGCTGGTTTGCTGGAGTGAGGAGGTGGAGGTTGTCCGGTGGCTTGAACGTGTGTGCAAGGATGGATGCGCTGCTGATTTGTGGCGCTAGGACTTCCACACGATCTTGAGATCGGCAAGCGTACGACTGCATCATCCACGAGTTCCAACTCGTTAACAAAATTATGTTGTCTTCGAGGGTTAGTTCTCTATGGATGTATATCCACCTGTTGCTCTGTATCTAGTAGATAGATCTTGGCGTATAGTTTTCATCATAGGAATTTTTTTGTTTTCTATGCTGCGAACCCAACATAGATATGTTAGAATCTAGACAAATGTGGGAACATTAATTTGGATCAGAGGGAGTACTAGATTTCTTCTCCTGTTAATAAAAATTGCATTGTGATGTGCTTTGCCGAATTCAAAATGAAGACCTTAGCGAGGGCGGGAGAAAAGCGATAACTCTTTTTGGCTGATATTCATTTTAAAATTCAGCAGTACATAATAAGGTAGAAAAATTATCAACAGATTGGAAGTTAATATTCAGGAGCACTTGACCAATTCAGCAGTATTTCAGAATTCACCAATGCAGCAATACAAAAAATGAAATACAATACCAGTACATCAGTATTAGTTGCACAAATGCTTTAGTAATAGCAACGATAGAACATTTTTGAGAGATTCAATAGCTTTCCTGCTTGAAATTCAATAGCAGTACAGAGAGAATCAGTTCTTGTTCCAGCTAAAAAAACATGGCCCACGATCAGTTTGGCCTGTTCTCCGAGTAGACTCAATCATTGGAGCAAGCAAAACTAACGATCAAGTCTGCTTCTGTGTGAGTACCTCCTCCTTATGTCAATTCCGCTGTGACCGCCCATAGCAACCCAAAATGGCCAAGACTCATCCAGATAATTGTAACAATACTAAGTTTCAAAAGAAAAGCAAGAAAATCTGATGCACTTCATCTAACCAAGTACCAGTACATCACAGTTCGTTCTACAAAATATTGTACTAATAGTAACGATAGAACATTTGACATATTCAGTAGCATTTGGAAGATTCAACAGTATAGAATAAACCGTAAAAATATCAAATAGATTTCCGGTTCATATTCAGCAGCACTTGATAGATTGTGGCAGTACACAAATAGTGACCAAAAGAATTGACAGATTCAGCAATGCGGACATTGAAATTCAATAGATGTAGGAAGGAATGATTCAAAAGGAAAGCGACACCATATTCTTCACTCGACCGGTCGATCTGCACAAGTACCGACCAAAACTTTTGATAGGTTCAATAGCATTTGAAAGATGCAGCAGTACATAATAAGAAAGAAAAATATCGACATATTCACAGTTCACATTCAGCGTCACTTGGACATATTCAGCAGCATTTCAAAGTGACAGATTCAAGTTGCCATTTTCTCCGAACACTCGTCATTGGAAGAAACAAAACTGGCGATCAAGTCTGCTTTTGTGTGCATGCCTCCTTCTTGCATTAATGCCTGTGTGTGACCTCCATAGGCAACTCAAAATGCCCAAAGCCTTGTCTAGATTATGAGTTTATGACAAGGCCAAGTTACAAAAGAAAAGCAAGACCATCTACTGCACTTGATCTAAATTGAGCTGTCCTATTACATAGTATTACGATTACTTACGGTAGTTTGGTTCTAATCGCGGGCATTGGCGATGCTCAGGATGAACCATAATGGAGTCTCTGGAGATTTCCATGCAATGTTGGTTGAGAAACCAACAACTGCTTCTTTGGTATTTAGACTGAAGCAGCATATTTCAGGAAACGACGTATATCCAAGTCCTATTGCATGCTGGGAGATGTAGACACAGTTGCTTCTCGTCAGATATCCTAGGGCAACATCTGCACCGCGTACCGCAATATTAATCGGATAGTTCAATCCAAGGAAAAGGGAATATGCTCCCAGGTTAGCAATCTCTATCCATGGCTTAGGTGGATACAAGTAAGCAGTGTCCTTTGAGTACACCTTGTAGCCAACCGCAGTAGCGTAGGTGCCACAAGTGCGACCGCAGCGATCAACACTATGATCAGCAACAGGATTGCCATGACCATAATAAGTACCGCCATAAAACTCCTCATTACTAACGGCCACGGTACGGATAAGAAGAAGGCAAGATTCATCTGCAGATATTGCTAAGAACCATAAACCAGGTTCATGCTCGTCATCATCTATGGCATCAAGGTTTCCCTCCTCGAGATGCGTGAGAGGTGGTGACGGGAGCAGAATAGGACCTACAAAAAGAAATGACAGCCAAATTAGCCAACACTAGTTTACATCCATTCAAACTGAAGCTAGTGTTTAGAATAGGAATGGATCAAACTTACTAAAATACAAATGATTCTAAACATAAACACTGCCACTATCAGTGGCTGCAAACACCAAACCCTTGAGGATAAGTGCATCGCTGTATCTGAAATAGCACTGGAACTGGTTCTCAAGAACTTTCCATTCATACTCATCGCCATAAAGGGTAGCAATTGAGTAGTCGAAGATAGCGATAAGAGAGAAACCTAAATAATCAGCCGCAGCTGTGGGAGCTCGGCAAGTAGAAATCTTCCGGAGGAGAATAGGGCGATCATTATGCATGAATGTAAACGGATCGTTGGTGGGTACAAACTCATTGACTTGTGGGAGAGGAACATGTTGATGAGTGTACACATTGACAAGCTCCCACTTGCACTCAGACCCAACAATGGCAATCAAATCTCCATTGGCACCTACCCACTGCTTACCCATACAATTCGGGAACACATCGTCGAAGGAGAACCTGTCCAGCGGCGTCAGCTTGCATGTCGTGCCCTTGCCCTCGAAGTACTCGTTGCATTCCCATGGTTTCTTAGTCAGGTGATAATGAAGAACACAGGGGAGGCCAAATGGCTGAGAAGCATGTTAAGTTGCTCTATATTTTGCCAAGTCAAGAAGATGTTTGGACGAACCAGCGAGGCTCACGGCGGTGATGACGTCACATCTGATTATGAGTTCTTCAAGCGGGCCTTCGGTAAAAACATGCTGGAACAGCTCAGAATCATCACTGTCCTTGCTTGGTCCTGCCACCGCAAGGGAGCTGATGGAAGTTGGGACAATGGCTTGATTTGGTTTTCTGGAAAAGAGGGAAGATCGATGGCGGCAGGCGCGACTAGGAGAAGAATGGCGGCGCTTGGCGTAGAAGTGGGGATAAAGCGTATAAGCGAGGTTGAATAAAATGAAAACAGACGCATGTTCCTCTGCTCCAGTTCCCTTCAGAATAGTACTACTCTGCTCCTAGTTCACTCCACAATAAATCTTTCTTGTAAATCAAAGAGGAAGTGGTATGAAGAGTAGGGCCCGATCATCTGCTCTCTCGAGGAGCCGAACCCGACTGTTTTCTTTGCTAAATTTTATGGTCCTTTATGCTAAATGCATGGACCTCAGTGTAATTTTACCTTTTTAGGTCCTTGGTGTAAATTTACCCCCATCATCTGTGTAAAATTCTAACCAAAAAGTGTAAAAGTTGTGAAATTTGAACAAATTTAAGCTTAGTTGTCAACGAGTATGAAAATTCTTGGATTTCAAGCCGAACGACCAAGGTCAAGGCCATATCAACATCATACTTTATGGTGATGATGCCATGTCCAAGAATTAGCATGCCGATAGATTTGGACATACTTTGAAAACAATCGAAGATGAAGTGGTAAGAAGAGTATGGCTTGATCAGCTGCTCTCTCGAGAAGGAGCCATACAGGACTGTTTTCCTTGCTTATTTTTAGGGGCGTGCTAAATGTATGGACATTGATATAATTTTCCCTTTTGGGGGTACTTGATGTAAAATGTACTTCCACACACCGTGTAAAATTCTAACCTAAAAGTGTAAGTGGTGAAATTTAGATGATTTTAAGCTTACTTGTCAATGCGTATGAACAATCTTGGATTTCAGTCGAAAGACCAAGGTCAAGGCCATATAAACATCATACTTTATGCTGATGATCCCATATCAGGGAATCTACATGGCAACAGTTTTGGCCATATTTTGAAAATAATCAAAGAGGAAGTAGGTTCCTTTGTGCTAAATGTATGGACAAAACAAAAAGTTTTCCTTTGTAGGGTCCTTTGTGCTAAATGTATGGACCTCCATGTAATTTTCCTTTTTAGGTCCTTGATGTAAAATGTACTCCCACCGACCGTGTAAAATTCTCAATTGTTTATAACAAGTCATGCTATAGCAAAGAATACTAAGCATAAAGCCAAAACAATGTCAAGTATGGCATAACAGAGAATAGGCCACAGTCAAAAACAAGCTCTTTTTACCACATAATTATGAACTTTCGTACTCTTTTCCAAACCAAACCAAACTATTTGCAAACCAATGTATGAAAGAGGGGGTCCAACCAATTTATTCATAAAACTAAGAAAACCAAGCAAACGAAAAACCTGAGATTTTTATTGATGAAGAAGGGGATGCCTTGGGCATCCCCAAGCTTTGACGCTTGTACTTCTTGGATATTTCTTGGGGTGACACGCGTGGCATCCCCAAGCTTGAGCTTAAGTCCGTCCTTCATCTCATTACTCATTCGTTCCATACACCTGAAATTTTTCCTTCATACAAAACTTCACACAATCTTTATTAGCAACATTAGTGCACTCAAGATAAATAAGTCTTAAGGTTCAGTTTTAACACCAATAAACTTTTATTAGAACACTAGCTACAGAAGCACTTCCCTTAAAAATCTCAATTCCCCAAAAAAACTTAAAAAGGAACCAACAAGAAGCAAATGCAGAAAATGGCAGAAATCTGTCAAAACAGACCAGCAGATAAAGACGAATTTTTTCGAAGACCTTATGTTGCTCAAATCAAAAAGTGTTGAATAATGAAAGTTAGATAACAACCTGGGTCAGAAGAAAAAAAATTCACGCCTCAAAAAGACGTTCAGAGCTGTTACACCAATTTTTACGGTGAAGCACAGAAATCTGTTTTGGGACTGCAACTTTCCCAATCATTACTTCTCTCTCATTAGAGGTTACTCTTGGCACAAAAAGCAAATAAAAAGGATAAGGAGCGGTTATTACAGAGGTAATAACTTCCAAGACTCATCTAGAACTTTTGGGTTATCTCCCAATAAGTACTTTTCTTTAACGCCTTTAAGTTAGGCATGATAGTTTGAGAAGATACTCACATAAGAAATATGAATTGATGTAAAAGAGAGCATCAAGAAGCAAATTCAAAACACATTTAAGTCTAACCCACTTCCTATACATAGGAATCTTGTATGCAAATAAATGCACTACAAACAAAGTGACAGGCATAGCAAGATAAAATAAGAGTAACTTCAAAACTTTCAGCAAATAGAGAGGTGTTTCAGTACCATGAAAACTTTTACAACCATATTTTCCTCTCTCATAATAATTTTCAGTAGCCTCATGAATAAACTCAACAATATAACTATCACATAAAGCATGCTTTTCATGATCTACAAACACATAATTTTTATCAAGCTCAAAAATAATGGGATCAAAACCTTCATACCCACTTTTAACAATTTTATAACAAGACGACCGATCAATCTCATTTTCAATAGTAGTACAATTAATATTATGAACCAATATAGGACCATCATATAGAGCTTTATTATAAACATTTTCAAAAGAATCCATGGGAACATAACATTCATCCTCCCTTGGTAAGCATGGGGGACAATCCAATAATGTAAGGGGTAAAGAGTTACTCTCATTAGAAGGTAGGCATGGGTAGATCCATTCTTCCTCCTTTTGTTCATCACTCTCCTCCTCTTTTTCATCTAATGAGCTTTCTAGTTCAGCAATTTCTTCTTCCATAGGCTCCTGCAAGGCATTAGTCTCTTCCATTGGTGGAGAGCATCTATTAAGATATTCAAGAATATAGCCATTTTCTTCCTTGTAGTTATCAAAGCAAAATTTAAGTATATCATAAACCTCATATTTATAAGGTGCATCATCAATATTTTCAAGCAAATAAGCAAGTTCGAATGCACCCTTCCAAACAATAAATTCTTCAATTTGTTCCACATCATAGAAGTCATAATTTCCCTTAACATAAGAAGATATGGTAACATTATCATTATACTCACATTGAAAAGGGAGGTGTTTATACCTCCTACAGCAACAAGATTTATCAAAGCAATAAGTAACATTATAAGTATAGCACACGTTTCTAGCAATGGTATCCAATTTATTAATTTGTTCCCATAAGTGTTTCCCTTTTTGTGACAGGCGGTGTTCCTTATAATAATATTTTTGTTCTTCCGTGAACCCACCTTGCCAATAAGATTTAGTTTCAAAGAAACCAGTCATTGATAGAAACCATGATAAAGCAAGACAATAATAGACCAACGAAAATAGCCACTATAGTAGGAACTAATTTTTTTTTGTATTCTTGATAAAGAAACAAGCAAACAAAGCAGCTATAAACTAGGCAAAACAAAAACAAGAAAGTAAAGAGATTGGTTATGAGGGACTCCCCTTGTGAAGATGTCCTTGACTCCCCGGCAACGGCGCCAGAAAAATGCTTGATGTCTCAGTGTTGATGTAGAGCTCGTTGGGAACCCCAAGAGGAAGGTATGATGAGCACAAAAGCAAGTTTCCCTCAGTTATGAAACCAAGGTTTAATCGAACCAGTAGGAGCAAGGAAACACCCCAAAGGTGTTGCTAGCTGAGCCTTGGCAGGGCGTACTACCGGTGCTAGTAGCAACGTGGAGACCTGTACAACACAACCACAAAACTATGTCCCCAACTTGCGATGAGGTTGTCAATCTCACCGTGTTTTGCTAAAAACAAAGGATTAAACGTATCGAATGGAAGGAAGTAATAGTTTGCAGAAAGTAAACACAAAGCAGTAAATAGTTTATAGATTGTATGTAAAGAGAAGGACCGGGATCCATAGTTCACTAGAGGTGGCTCTCCTTAAGATAGATAATATGCTGGGTGAACAAATTACAGCGGGGCAATTGACAAACACCGAGAAAACAATACATGCACATACTAATTATCTTGACTCCTTTGGAACTTGATTGGGCATTACGACATTATACATAGACCGCCATCCAACTGCATCTATGACTAATAATCCACCTTCAGGTTATCATCCAAACCCCCTCCATTATTAAGTTGCAAGCAACAGATTATTTCTTTATGAATTGCGTGTAATGTAAACAATACGATTGTTCTATGAACAAAGGATTGTTGTTTTCTCCCTAGTAGCAACAACACATCTAGTACCTTAGAGATTTCTGTCACTTCCCCAGATTACCAGAGGCATGAACCCACTATCGAGCATAAATACTAACTCTTGGAGTTGCTAGCATCTACTTGGCCAAGATAGCTACTAACAACGGAAAGCATGCAAGATCACAAATAACAATTACATGATATAATAAATAATCAATCTGAAATAGCATCTCAATATCCATCGGATCCCCGCAAACACAACATGCAGAATTACAAATAGATGATCTTGATCATGAACAGAGCTCACAAGATCTAGACATGAAAGCACAAAGGAGGAAAACCAGCCATCTAGCTACTACATGGATTTGTAGTCCAAGGATGAACTAATCACGCATCACACCGGAGGCTTGCATGGTGATGAAGAAGGCCTCCAAGGTGAATTCCCCTCTCCGGCAGGGTGCCGGGAAGAGCTTCAGATCCCTCGATCTAGGGATGGAGATGATGGCGGCTACAGACTCTTTCGTGGATTTTTTGATCGGGTCCTTAGGGTTTTCGTCCCGAGGGAAATATATAGGCGGAAGGAGAGGCCGAGAGGGTGCCTAGGCTGGCCACATCACCCCCTGGCGCGGGCCAAGCCTGGCCGCGCGACCAGGTGGTGTGGCCGCCCTCTGGCCCTTCTCCGTCTCGTATTCTGGCATCTGATGACTTCCAAAAAAATAGGCACTTTGGCTTTTGTCCCGTCCAATTCCGAGAATATTTATTTTCTGACTTTCCTGGAACCAAAAATAGCAGAAAACAGGCAGCTGGCACTGTGGCTCTTGTTAATAGGTTAGTCCAAGAAATCGTATGAAAAGTACTCCAAAGTGTGCACAAAACACAAGAAAGTGGATATAACCAAGCATGGAACATCAAAAATTATAGATACATTTGCAATGTATCAGGGTCCTTTGTGCTAAATGTATGGACCTCAGTGTAATTTTCACTTTTTTAGGTCCTTGATGTCAACTGTACTTCCAAACCCGTGTAAAATTCTAACCTAAAAGTGTAAGTGGTGACATTTCGACGATTTTAAGCTTACTTGTCAACGAGTATTACCATTATTGGATTTCAAGCCGAATGACCAAGGTCAAAGCCATACAACATCATACTTTATGTTGATTATCCCATATGAGAGAATTTGCATGGCGAAAAATTGCCCTATTTTGAAAAGAATCGAAGAGGAAGTAGTGTGTAGATTTTCGCTGAGATCAGCTGACCTCTCGAGAAAGAGCGAACCAATTTTTTTCCTTTTAGGGAGATTTATGATAAATGTATGGACCTCAATGTAATTATTTATTTTTCGCGTCCCTAGTGTAAAATGTACTCTGACCAACCGTGTAAAAATCTAACCTAAATGTAAGTGGTGAAATTTAAACGAATTTAAGATTAGTTGTCAACAAGTATGAACCATTCTGTGATTTCAAGATGAACGACCAAGGTAATGATCCCATATTCAAAAATTTGCACCCCGACAAATTGTGCCATATTTTGAAAACAATCGAAGATGAAGTATTATGAAGAGTATGGATCGATCTGCTACTCTCTTGAGAAGGAGCCGAACCCGACTGTTTTCCTCGCTTAATTTTAGGGTCATTTGTGCTAAATGTGTGGACCTCGATGTAATTTTCCCTTTTTTAGGTCCTTGATGTAAAATGTACTTCCATGCCTGTGTAAAATTCTAACCTAAAAGTGTAAGTGGGGAAATTTCGATGATTTTTTAGCTTACTGGTCAACGAGTATGACCATTATTGGATTTCAAGCCGAACGACCAAGGTCAAGGCTATATATATCAACCATCATACATTATGTTGATGATCCCAAATGAGAGAATTTGCATGGTAACAAATTTTGCCATATTTTGAAAACAATCGAAAAGAAAGTAGTATCAAGACTTTGGCTCAGATCAGCTGATCTCTCGAGAAGGAGCCGAACCATAAAATTTTCCTTTTAGCGTCCTTTATGCTAAATGTATGAACCTCGACATAATTTTTGCTTTTTTGAGGTCCCTGATGTAAAATGTACTCCGATTGACCGTGTAAAGTTCTAACCTAAAAGTAAGTGGTGAAATTTAAAAGAATTTAAACGTAGTTGTCAATAGGTACGAACCATTCTTGTATTTCAAGATGAACGAACAAGGTCAAGGCCATATCTACATCATACTTTATGCTGATGATCCCATATTCAAGAATTTGCATATCGACAAATTTGGCCATATTTTGAAAACAATCGAAGATGAAGTAGTATGAAGAGTGTGGCTCGATCAGCTACTCTCTCGAGAAGGAACCGAACCCTAATGTTTTGCTTGCTTAATATTAGGGTCCTTTGTGCTAAATGTATGGATCTCGATGTAATTTTCCCCCTTTTCAGGTCCTTGTTGTAAAATGTACTCCCATCGACCGTGTAAAATTCTAACCTAAAAGTAAGTGGTGAAATTTACACAAATTTCATCTTATAGTTGTCAACGAGTATGAACATTCTTTTATTTCAAGACGAACGACCACAAGGTCGAGGCTATATCTCTACATCATACTTTATTCTAATGATCAAGTATCCAAGAAATTGCATGGTGATAGATTTATCCATATTCTGAAAACAATCGAAGAGAAAGTAGTATGAAGAGTATGGCTCGATCAACTGCTCTCTTGAGAAGGAGACGAACCTGATTGTTTTCTTTGCTCAATTTTAGGGTCCTTTGTGCTAAATGTATGGACCTCGATGTAATTTCCCCTTTTTTAGGTCTTTGATGTAGAATGTACTCCCAATGACCGTGTAAAATGCTAACCGAAAAGTAAGTGATGAAATTTCAACGAATTTAAGCATAGTTATAACCAAGTATGATTTTTTTGGATTTTCAAGCCGAACAACCACGAGGTCAAGGCCATATCTCTACATCATACTTTATGTTGATGATCCCATATTCAAGAATTTGCATGGAGACATATTTGGCCATATTTTGAAAACAATCGAAGAGGAAGTAGTATGAAGAGTATGGCTCTACCAACTGCTGTCTCGAGAAGGAGCCAAACCCGACTATTTTATTTGCTCAATTTTAGGGTCCTTTGTATGCTAAATGTATGGACCTCGATGTAATTTTCCCTTTTTTAGGTCCTATATCCAAGAATTTGCATACCGACAAATTTGGCCATCTTTTGAAAACAATCGAAGATATTAAAAACAAAAAATAATCAATTTCATTTTTCCAAGTGACGGGAATTTATTTTTTGAAAAGCAAGTAAGAAGAATTTATTTCCTTTTTTCTGTTAAAAAAATAAAGAGCGAGAAGAGACTATATGGGAACAGAGGAGGCAGCGAGAGAGCCGTGAAGTGGAGGATTTGAAGGCGGTGCGATGCCAGAGCAAAGCTGGGATGGGTTCCTGACACAATGTACAAGGTATAGTGAGTAGAGTAAATTTCAGGACCATAATATATATGCACGCAAAACAAAATGTGTTTTCTCTCTCCTTCACTCCCTCATCACCACCCCCCACACCCTGGCTGGTTGATCTCTCCCTCGTCCACAAAGTGGTGCTGCGCACGCGCGTTGATCGACAACCGAGCTTGTATCGGCGGCTCCATGTCTGTGTCTGGCGTGTTCGTTAGCTGCGTTGGTGGGAATCATTTTGGTCCTTGGCTGCAAAAAGTATTACTACTATAGTAGTACAAAAGAGTAGCAATTCAAACTTTTCTGGTCTCGAAATTTTCACTTCCTTCACAAACATCCGGGGGGAGGATATTCAAAAGATTGCCATTCGAAGTACTACTAGTACAAGTACGAGTACTATGTAAGTGCTGGACAAGGGATTGGTTGATCTGGCCAGCAAAAAAACAAAAATGTCCCATCACATTGCATGCTCACCATTATGATCTGACCAGCCTACCTACTCCGCACTACTCCACCTCCGTACCCTAGGAAGAGGAAGCACCAAGCACACCCACACCAAGATGGTTCGAAAGTGAGGAGCGCTCCTTTTTTTCTTCTGTGAAGCAAGTAGTACTCCCTCCTTCCCAAATTAGGATGTGTATTACTTCTAGTCAGAGTCAAATTTAATAAACTTTGACTAAATGTATGAGATCAACTCAATATTATTAGAATCATCATGAACTATGTTTTCATATTATATGCATTTGTCATTCAAAAAGTCAGTATTTTTTACATATACTTGGTCGAACTTTATAAAGATTGACTTTGACCAAACCTAATATGCGTCCAAAATTGGGAAAGAGGAAGAAGTATGAAGAGTATGGCTCGATCAGCTGCTCTCTTGAGGAGTTGTATCCAACTGTTTTCAATTCCTTGTTTGGTGTTGGGTCCTTTGTGCTAAATGTATGGACTTCAATGTAGTTTTCCCTTTTTTTAGGTCCTTGATCTAAAATGTAGTCCCACCATCTGTGTAAAATTCTAACCAATAAGTGTAAGTGGTGAAATTTAAATGAATTTAAGCTTACTTCTCAACATGTATGAACATTCTTGGATTTCAAGCCAAACGACCAAGGTCAAGGCCATATCAACATCATACTTTATGTTGATGGCCCCATACGAGAGAATTTGCATGCCAACAGATTGGGCCATATATTTTGAAAACAATCGAAGAGGAAGTAATATGAAGAGTTTGGCTTAGATCAGCCGATGTCTCGAGAAGGAGCCGAACCAGAAAGTTTTCCTTTTACGGTCCTTTGGGCTAAATATACGGACCCCAATGTAAATTTCCCTTTTTAGGTCTTTGATGTAAAATATGCTCCCACCACGACCTTGTAAAATGCTAACCGAAAAGTAAGTGGTGAAAATGAAACGAATTTAAGCTTAGCTGTCAACGAGTAGGAACTTTCTTGGATTTCAAGGCCAACGACCACATGGTCAAGGCCATATCTCTACATCATACTTTATGCTGATGATCCCATATCCAAGAATTTGCATGGCGACAAATTTGGCCATATTTGTAAACAGTCGAAGAGGAAGTAGTATGAAACATATGGCTCGATCAACTGCTCTCTAGAGAAGGAGCCGAACCCGACTATTTTCTTTGCTCAATTTTCGGGTCATTTGTGCTAAATGTGTGGACCTCAATGTAAGTTTCCGTTTTTTAGGTACATGATGTAAAATGTACTCCCACCGCCCGTGTAAAATTCTAACCTAAAAGTAAGTGGTGAAATTGAAACGAATTTAAGCATAGTTGTCGACGAGTACGAAATATTCTTAGATTTCAAGACGAACGACCAAGGTCAATGCCATATCAACATCATACTTTATGCTGATGACCCCATATCAGAGAATTTGCATGGAAACAAATTTGTGCATATTATTTTGAAAACAAGAAGAGGAAGTAGTATGAAGAGTTTGGCTCAGATCAGCTAATAATCTCTTGAGAAGGAGCTGAACCAATGCAACAAAGGTTTTCCTTTTAGGGTCCTTTGTGCTAAATGTATAGACATCGATATAATTTTCCCCTTTTTAGGTCCTTTATGTACAATATGCTCCCACCGGCCATGTAAAATGCTAACCTAAAAGTAAGTGGTGAAATTTTAATGAATTTAAGATTAGTTGTCAATGAGTATGAACTTTCTTAGATTTCAACCCGAATGACCACAAGGTCAAGGCCATATCTCTACATCATACTTTATGTTGATAATCCCATATCAAAGAATTTGCATGGCCACAGATTTGGCCATAATTTTAAAAAAATCGAAGAGGAAGTAGTATGAAGAGTATGGCTCGATCACCTACTCTAGTGAGAAGGAGTTGGACCTGACTATTTTCCTTGCTTGATTTTAGGGTCCTTTGTGCGAAATGTATGGATATCAATGTAATTTACCCCCTTTTAGGTCTAAAAGTGTAAGTGGTGAAATTTATAGGTTTATTTTAAGCTTACTTGTCAACGGGTATCAACATTCTTGGATTTCAAGCCAAACGACCATGGTCATCAAGGCCATATCAACATCATACTTTATGCTCATGATACCATGTTAGAGAATGTGCATGGCAACAAATTTGGCCATGTTTTGGAAACAATCAAAGAGCAAGTAGTACTAAGAGTTTGGCTCAGATCAGATGATCTCTCGAGAGGGAGTCGAACCAGAATTTTTTCCTTTTAGGTTCCTTTATGCTAAATGTATGGACCTCGATGTAATCTTTGCTTTTTTGAAGTTCCTGATGTAAAATGTACTCCGATCGACCATGTAAAGTTCTAACCTGAAAGTAAGTGGTGAAATTTAAATGAATTTAAGCTTAGCTGTCAACGAGTATGAACCATTCGTCAATTTCAAGACAAACCACCAAGGTCAAGGCCATATCTACATCATACTTTTTGCTCATGATCCCATATCAAAGAATTTGCATGCCGACAAATTTGGACATATTTTGGAAACAATCAAAGATGAAGTAGTCTGAAGAGTATGGCTCGATCATCTGATCTCGTGAGAAGGAGCCAGACCCTACAATTTTCCTTGCTTGATTTTAGAGTCCTTTGTGTTAAATGTGTGGACCTCGATGTAATTTCCCCCTTTTTAGGTCTAAAGTGTAAGTGGTGAAATTTCGATATTTTTTAGCTTACTGGTCAACGAGTATGACCATTATTGGATTTCAAGCCGAACGACCAAGGTCAGGGCCATATATATCAACCATCATACATTATGTTGATAATCCCATATGAGAGAATTTGCATGGCAACAAATTTGGCCATATTTTGAAAACAATCACAGAGGAAGTAGTATCAAGAGTTTAGCTCAGATCAGCTGATCTCTCGAGAAGGAGCCGAACCCGAAATTTTTCCTTTTAGGGTCCTTTATGCTAAATGTATGGACCTCGATGTAATTTTTGCTTTTTTGAGGTCCCTGATGTAAAATGTACTCCGATTGATGGTGTAAAGTTCTAACCTAAAAGTAAGTGGTGAAATTTAAATGAATTTAAGCTTAGTTGTCAACGGTTACGAACCATTCTTGTATTTCAAGACGAACGAACAAGGTCAAGGCCATATCTACATCATATTTTATGTTGATGATCCCATATTCAAGAATTTGCATATCGACAAATTTGGCCATATTTTGAAAACAATCGAAGATGAAGTAGTATGAAGAGTGTGGCTCGATCAGCTACTCTCTCGAGAAGGAACTGAACCCTACTGTTTTGCTTGCTTAATAGTATGGTCCTTTGTGCTAAATGTATGGACCTCGATGTAATTTACCCCCTTTTTAGGTCCTTGTTGTAAAATTTACTCCCATCGACCGTGTAAAATTCTAACCTAAAAGTAAGTGGTGAAATTTAAATGAATTTCAGCTTATAGTTGTCAACGAGTATGAACATTCTTTGATTTCAAGCCAAACAACCACAAGGTCGAGGCTATATCTTTACATCATACTTTATTCTGATGATCGAGTATCCAAGAAATTGCATGACGATAGATTTGGCCATATTGTGAAAAGAATCGAAGAGAAAGTAGTATGAAGAATATGTCTCAATCAACTGCTCTCTTGAGAAGGAGCCGAACCCGATTGTTTTCTTTGCTCAATTTTAGGGTCCTTTGTGTTAAATGTATGGACCTCGATGTAATTTCCCCTTTTTTAGGTCTTTGATGTAGAATGTACTCCCACCGAACGTGTAAAATGCTAACCTAAAAGTAAGTGATGAAATTTCAATGAATTTAAGCATAGTTGTCAACAAGTATGAAAAAATCTTGGATTTTCAAGGCGAACGACCACGAGGTCAAGGCCATATCTCTACATCATACTTTATGTTGATGATCCCATATTCAAGAATTTGCATGGCGACAGATTTGGCCATATTTTGAAAACAATCGAAGAGGATGTAGTATGAAGAGTATGGCTCGACCAGCTGCTCTCTCGAGAAGGAGTCAAACCCGATTATTTTATTTGCTCAATTTTAGGGTCCTTTGTGCTAAATGTATGGACCTCAATGTAATTTTCCCTTTTTAGGTCCTTTATGTAGAATGTACTTTATGCTTATGATCACATATCCAAGAATTTGCATGCCGACAAATTTGGCCATATTTTGAAAACAATCGAAGATATTAAAAACAAAAAATAATCAATTTCATTTTTCCAAGTAATAGGAATTTATTTACTGAAAAGCAAGTAAGAAGAATTTATTTCCTTTTTTCTGTTAAAAAATAAAGAGCGAAAAGAGACTATATGACAATAGAGAAGGCAACGAGAGAGCTGGAAGAGTAGGATTTGAAGGCGGTGTGATGTCAGAGCAAAGCTGGGATTGGTTCCTGACACGAGGTACATGGTACAATGAGTAGAGTAAATTTCAGGACCATAATATATATGCACGCAAAACAAAATGTGTTTTCTCTCTCCTTCACTCCCCCATCACCACCCCCACACCCAGACCAGTTGATCTCTCCCTCATCCACAAAGTGGCGCTGCGCACGCGCGTCAACCGACAACCTGCCTTGTGTCCGCGGCTATGTTTCTATGTCAGGCATGTTCGTCAGCTGCATCGGTGGGAACCATTTTGGTCCTTGGTGGCAAAACGTATTACGACTACTACGGTAGTACAATAGAGTAGCAATTCAAACTTTCCCGGTTTCAAAATTTTCACTTCCTTCACAAACAGCCGGGGGAAGGATATTCAAAAGATCGCCATTTACAGTACTACTAGTACAAGTACGAGTACTACATAAGTGCCGGACAAGAGATTGGTTAATTTGGCTAGCAAAAAAACAAAAAAGTCCCATCGCATTGGATGCTCACTATTATGATCTGACCATCCTACCTACTCCGCACTACTCCACCTCCGTACCCTAGGAAGAGGAAGCACCAAGCACACCCACAGCAAGCTGGTTTGAAAGTGAGGAGCGCTCCTTTTTTCTTCTTCCGTGAAGCAAGTAGTACTCCCTCCTTCCCAAATTAGGACGCGTATAACTTCTGGCCAGAGTCAAATTTAATAAACTTTGACTAAATCTACAACATCAACTCAATGTTATTAGAAACATCATGAACTATATTTTCATATTATATGCATTTGTCATTAGAAAAGTCAGTTTGTTTTTAAATATAGTTGGTCGAACTTTATAAAGATTGACTTTTACCAAACCTAATATGCGTCCAAAATTGGGAAAGAGGAAGCAATATGAAGAGTATGGCTTGATTAGCTGCTCTCTTGAGGAGTCGTACCCGACTGTTTTCAATTCCTTGTTTGGTTTTAGGGTACTTTGTGCTAAATGTTTGGACCTCGATTTAGTTTTCCCTTTTTCAGGTCCTTGATCTAAAATGTAGTCCCACCATCCGTGTCAAATTCTAACCAATAAGTGTAAGTGGTGAAATTTAAATAAATTTAAGCTTACTTCTCAAGGGGTATGAACATTCTTGGATTTCAAGCCAAACTACCAAGGTAAAGGCCATATCAACATCATACTTTATGTTGATGGCCCCATACGAGAGAATTTGCATGCCAACAGATTGGGCCATATATTTTGAAAACAATCAAAGAGGAAGTAGTATGAAGAGTTTGGCTCAGATCAGCTGATGTCTCGAGAAGGAGCCGAACCAGAAAGTTTTCCTTTTATGGTCCTTTGGGCTAAATGTATGGACCCCAATGTAAATTTTTGTTTTTAGGTCTTTGATGTAAAATATGCTCCCACCGCGACCTTGTAAAATGCTAACCTAAAAGTAAGTGGTGAAATTTAAACGAATTTAAGCTTAGCTGTCAACGAGTAGGAACTTTCTTGGATTTCAAGTTGAACGACCACATGATCAAGGCCATATCTCTACATCATACTTTATGCTGATGATCCCATATCAAAGAATTTGCATGGTGACAAATTTGGCCATATTTGTAAAATAGTCGAAGAGGATGTAGTATGAAACGTATGGCTCGATTAGCTACTCTCTCGAGAAGGAGCCGAACCCGACTATTTTCTTTGCTCAATTTTAGGGTCATTTGTGCTAAATGTGTGGACCTCAATGTAATTTTCCCTTTTTAGGTACTTGATGTAAAATGTACTCCCACCGTCCGTGTAAAATTCTATGGTGAAATTGAAACGAATTTAAGCATAGTTGTCGACGAGTACGAAATATTCTTGGATTTCAAGACGAACGACCAAGGTCAATGCCATATCGACATCATACTTTATGCTGATGACCCCATATCAGAGAATTTGCATGGCAATAGATTTGTCCATATTATTTGAAAACAATCAAAGAGTAAGTAGTATGAAGAGTTTGGCTCAGATCAGCTAATCTCTCGAGAAGGAGCTGAACCAATGCAACAAAGGTTTTCCTTTTAGGGTACTTTGTGCTAAATGTATGGACATCGATGTAATTTCCCCCCTTTTTAGGTCCTTTATGTACAATATGCACCCACCGGCCGTGTAAAATGCTAACCTAAAAGTAAGTGGTAAATTTTTAATGAATTTAAGCTTAGTTGTCAATGAGTATGAACTTTCTTAGATTTCAAGCCGAACGACCACAAGGTCAAGGGAATATCTCTACATCATACTTTATGCCGATGATCCCATATCAAAGAATTTGCATGGCGACAGATTTGGACATATTTAAAAAAACAAAGAGGAAGTAGTATGAAGAGTATGGCTTGATCAGCTGCTGTCATGAGAAGGAGCCGGACCCGACTGTTTTCCTTGCTTGATTTTAGGGTCCTTTGTGCTAAATGTATGGACCTCGATGTAATTTACCCCATTTTTAGGTCTAAAAGTGTAAGTGGTGAAATTAATAGGATTATTTTAAGCTTACTAGTCAACGAGTATGAACATTCTTGAATTTCAAGCCGAACGACCATGGTCGTCAAGGCCATATCAACAGCATAGTTTATGCTCATGATCCCATGTTAGAGAATGTGCATGGCAACAAATTTGGCGATGTTTTGGAAACAATCAAAGAGGAAGTAGTATTTAGAGTTTGGCTCAGATCAGATGATCTCTCGAGACGGAGTTGAACCAGAAATTTTTCCTTTTAGGGTCCTTTATGCTAAATGTATAGACCTCGATGTAATTTTTCTTTTTTGAGGTTCCTGATGTAAACTGTACTCTGATGGACCATGTAAAGTTCTAACTTGAAAGTAAGTGGTGACATATACATGAATTTAAGCTTAGTTGTCAACGAGTATGAACCATTCTTCAATTTCAAGATGAACTACCAAGGTCAAGGCCATATCTACATCATACTTTATGCTCATGATCCCATATCCAAGAATTTGCATGCTGACAAATTTGGCCATATTTTGAAACAAAAGAAGATGAAGTAGTCTAAAGAGTATGGCTCGATCATCTACTCTCATGAGAAGGAGATGGACCTGACTGTTTTCCTTGCTTAATTTTAGGGTCCTTTAAGCAAAATGTGTGGACCTCGATGTAATTTTCCCCCTTTTTTAGGTCCTTGATGTACAATGTACTCCCACCAACCGTGTAAAAGGCTAACCTATAAGTAAGCGATGAAATTTCAATGAATTTAAGCATAGTTGTCAACGGGTATGAAAAAATCTTGGATTTCAAGCCGAATGACCACGAGGTCAAGGCCATATCTCTACATCATACTTTATGTTGATGATCCCATATTCAAGAATTTGCATGGCGACAGATTTGGCCATATTTTGAAAACAATCGAAGAGGAAGTAGTATGAAGAGTATGGCTCGACCAGCTGCTCTCTCGAGAAGGAGCCAAACCCGATTGTTTTCTTTGCTCAATTTTAGGGTCCTTTGTGCTAAATGTATGGACCTCGATGTAATTTTCCCTTTTTAGGTCCTTTATGTAGAATGTACTTTATGCTTATAAACCCATATCCAAGAATTTGCATGCCGACAAATTTGGCCATATTTTGAAAACAATCAAATATTAAAAAGAAAAAATAATCAATTTCATTTTTCCAAGTAAGAAGATTTTTTCGATCAGCTGCTCTCTCGAGGAGCCTTACCTGACTTTTTTCAATTCCTTGTTTGGTTTTAGGGTCCTTTGTGCTAAATGTATGGACCTCGATGCAATTTTCCCTTTTTTAGGTCCTTGATGTAAATTGTAGTCCCACCATCCATGTAAAATTCTAACCAAAGAGTGTAAGTGGTGAAATTTAAACTAATTTAAGTGGATTTCAAGCCGAACGACCAAGGTCAAGGCCATATCAACATCATACTTTATGCTAATGGCCCCATATGATAGAATTTGCCTAGCAACAGATTTGGCCATATTATGAAAACAATCGAAGAGGAAGTAGTATGAAGAGTTTGGCTCAGATCAGCTAATCTCTCGAGAAGGAGCCGAACCAGAAAGTTTTCCTTTTACGGTCCTTTGGGCTAAATGTCTGGACCTCCATGTAAATTTCACCTTTTTGGTCTTTGATGTAAAATATGCTCCCAACGATCGTGTAAAATGCTAACCTAAAAGTAAGTGGTGAAATTTAAACGAATTTAAGCTTAGTTGTCAACGAGTATGAAATTTCTTGGATTTTAAGCCGAACGACAACAAGGTCAAGGCCATATCTCTACATCAAACTTGATGAGCCTATATTGAAGAATTTGAATGGCGATAGATTTGTTCATATTTGTAAAACAAGTGAAGAGGAAGTAGTATGAAACGTATGGCTCGATCAGCTGCTCTCTCAAGAAGGAGCCAAACCCGACTACTACTTCCTCCGGCCCAAATTAATTGACTTGCATTTATCATATTCGAATTCATCTAGCACTAGAACATGTTTATATACATCCGAATCTAGACAAATTCGAGTCAAGTAATTTGAGGGAGTACAATAGAGTAGCAATTCAAACTTTCCGAGTTTCGAAATTTTCACTTCCTTCACAAACATCGGGGGGAAGGATATTCAATAGATCATTATTCGCAGTACTACTAGTACTACATGGTATAGTGAGTAGTAACAAATGAAACTTTTTTTTGACGATAGTACCAAAAGAAAGGACGTCCTAAAAGATACTTCATTCAACCATTAAGGGGTTGTTTGGTTCAGTGGATAACACAAGATATCAACTTTTTTTGGTTATCGAGTGTTTGGTTGAGAGGGTGGAGGGGATATGGATAAACACTTTTGGCTCAAAATGGTGATTGTGCATATCCCACAAAAAGAGCTGGATGATCTCAACCACTTTTGGATAGCTCCTCCGAAGCGTTATCTTGTTCGTTCACCCTTCCTCTCGAGAGAAAATAACCATAGCGTAGGCCTTCGGGCAGAGCGGGTGTTCGAATACGCACGCGGGCGTAGGCCGCCAGGCAGAGTGGGCAGGCAGAAGGGGCGCATGCATGCAGGTTGATACGCGGTCGACAGGGGCAAAAGGGTGGGGAGCTACAGGCGGTCATGGCCGCTGCTAGGGAAGTGGTGAGGCGGCTGAAGAAGACAAGGTGAAAGAGCAAAATGAAAAAAACAGCTGGGCCAATAGATTTTGACTGGCTATCCCTAACCATTTTTATCCCACTTTACCAAACAAAAAAGACTACCCCTAACCAGCTGGTTGGGGATATCCTCATCCCTAAATGACACCCTCTAAACCAAACATCCCCTAACATAACAGCACAAGTTTACATATAAAGGACTCGCTGCTGAACTAGTGCAAGTCCGGCGCCTCCTAGCACTAGTCCGCCGCCAGCGGTAGCTCGTAACATCGGCACCAACGCTAGGTCCAGCGACATAGCTAGCTCCTGACTCATCGGTACCTCCGGATAACGTGGTGGCACCTCCTGAACCATCAGGGGCACCTCAGGATAAGGCAGCGGTACCTCCTGAGCCATCAGCGGCACCTGCAGATATGGCGGAGGTACCTCAGGAGCCATCGATAGCTCCGGGATGACACTATGGATGAATTTGCCGTTGTTGGGGAAACGGTCCCAGTAGTTGGTGAAAATGTTGCAGCCGGTGAACACCACCATCTCGCAGCCACAGTGGAAGGCCTAGCCGTAGAGGAGATGGGCATCCCTAAAGTTGACGAACTTGACCTTCAACGTCCCGTCCGGATTGTCGTGGATACGATACATACGGTACTTGCGGCGACCGTACCCAGCGTCAAGGAAGGCGCACGCCAGCTGCCACTTTGTTCTCAGCGGGGAGAAGGCCCAAATGCGCAGGGAATTGTCCTCTTGTGCAGCGATGTCGGGGTCTTTGCGCTCCGGTACGGTGGGCGGCAGCCAGAAGGTGGCCATGGATGATAGATGAGGACGGAGATGGTTGCTGGAAGCGGGGGATTAGAGATGGATTGGTGGTGCTGGGAAGGGGAGAGGATACATAGGAAGGAGGTGATCCTATATTAATGTAGCAGATTACCGAAGCTTGGGGACAATCAATGTCACTGATGAAGCCGATGCGTGTGGCAAATATCGATGACGATGACTAGGATAAGCGATTGGACGGAACGTTGACTCTGCTTCCCGCACTTGATGGCCCAGTCATAATTTTGTGGTGCGTCCAAGGCGACCACAACCTACCCCATCTGTGGGCCCTACGTAGATGATTGAGTTGATGGGTGAAAACAAATTGATAAAGTGAGCTCTTTCCTACTCCCTTCGGTCCAAGATTTTCTATATCTACAATATCTATACCACTATATAGTACAAGAATTTTTGAATTTGGTTTTTCCCTTCAGTCTAGAACCTTCCCAACATTGAGTAATCTAAGTCATTGATCTGCTATGTCCACTCTTGCATCTATGCCTAGCACTTGTTCAGGTGGGAAGCATCACAGCAGTCGTCTCTTCCTTCCCATGTAAGCTTCTGCGCAATGGAGTACAATCGTGCAGGCGCAGCAGTGCAGAGAAAGTTGGGGCTTGTGGTGGTCCAGGCCAACTTTCCTTCTATTTGCCTCGTGCTTCTGCCCAAAAATGAGCTCCAACTAGATGTTTTCTTTCTCTTCCATATTAGGCTAGTGCTAAATAACTTAGGCTAGTAAAACTTTCACATGTTACTACAGTACCTTCAAAGTGTACTAGGTGAAAACAAATGTACACCGTTAATTTTTATAGATGTGGCTCTTTCATATTTTTTTGAGCTTTACCTATTACAGAGCATAATTTTATATAGTGATGATATGTCATACTTTATTATTATGTGGGTCTCACGTGCCAACTTACTAATAAAAGGGTGGTGTACAAATAAAAAGAGGCCGCTAATCTTGTCCAACTAAACCAGGAATTTGTAAATAGGCCTCAAAATATACAAAAAGGACCCTAGTACAGAAAGGAAAGGCGCAATCAGGTAGAGCTTCATTGCTTATCAGTTGTGGATATAAAAGAAGGGCACGACTCGAGGCCGGATCAGAGAGTCATCATTTCCCCCCACCCAAATTGCAATGCTTGGGACGGTTACTCTGAAGATGGAAGCCACCGTTCTCAACTATTCCTCCTGCTCCCAGCCCCTCAAGCCCCGGCGGGTCTACAAGGTCTCTCCATTTCTCCCTCACAATCCATTGATTTTTCTTTTGTTGGTTCGTCCGTGCAACTATTTTATTTTTCGAACTTACGTTTCTACAGTGCATGGATATTCATCTAGTCTGTCGCCGATGCGTCTGCAAGATCACCTTCTGCCAGAAGTGCGAGCACCCTAGCGGCGGATTTACCCACGAGCCCGCCATGGATGCCGTCCTATCAGCGGATAGGGTCGAGTGCGCCCACAAAGGCTGTAGTAGTTTGCTGTCCTACTACGAACTCCATGAGCACGAAATCATGTGCCGGTACACTCCCTACACTTGCACGGAGACCGGCTGCGACTTCACGGCTCCGCCGCCAGCGCTTGTCGCCCACCGCAAAGCGGTCCACTCGATCCAAGTGCACAAGATCCAGTATGCCACCACCAAAGCTTTCCAGGAGGTGGTGCCTCTACCGGGTGAGCCGTCCCGCCGGCTCATCATCGTTGGGGAGAAGGACGGCGACGTGTTCGTTCTGACGATTCGCTCGCTAAGAATGGTCCCCCTCGTGTCTACAGTCTGTGTTAGGGCCGCGATGGGCGACTTGCCGGTGTACAGGGTAAGGATGTGGGCGGAATGCCTGCCGCTGCTCTCCTGGATGGGTGGTAGGAGGAGGACCGGCAGCGTGACGGTGGAGGTCGACGCGCCGAGCTCCGCTAAGCCGGGCGAGGTCGCGTTTGAGGACCTTACGTCTTACCTGGCGGCACCGCCTCATTACCTGGTCGGTCCTGCTACCTCGAAGGAGCTACGTTTCTTCTTTCACGTCGAGTTTTAGTGGTGATGTAAGCTGTTGTTAATTGGTTTAATTGCAGAATGATCGTTTGCACACCAGGAATGGTGGATTTTGTAGTACTAGTACTCTATCTCCGTCCCAAAAAATAAGGCCCTCTTATTTTTGTTTTTTGTTTTACCAAGATTTATCTAAATATATATAAAGAATGTTGGTACTGTACAAATTTAGCATCATTGGAAAGTTGTTTCAATACGAATTCAATGAAACAAACACATATAAGTAAATTTTAGTTGGTCCATTTATTCGGTCAAACTTTAGTTTGGAGTGCGCGTGCGCCTTACTCCTTGAAACGGAGGTACTAGATGAGTTTGTGGATGTACTCTCCTGAGTATTTTCATGAAGTCTTAACTTTCGATGGGTTGGGTGGATCAGTGGATGTACTCTACTGAGTAGTAAGCTGAATAGGATTAAGGCTCTCTGTTTAGGAAGGCCAGAGGGCTAATTTGCAATACTACCAAGTAGATGAACTGTAATTAATGTATGCATGCACGACCAGTTTTACATGCATGAGACACTAGATAAAAAAAGGAGAACATGATGAGAGATGAAACAACATGCATTGGGAGATTAAGATAAAATAGAGATATCTAAATTAATGAGTCACGAGAATTAAGACAATAAAGAGGATAGATCTTATTATAATTTCTAACAATTTAAAAAAGCTCTCTGGCCTAATAATCCCAAACAGAGGTAGGAGTACTGGTTAACATACATTCGAGAGTACTAGTATGTACTACTACTAGTAGTACAATAGTGGAGTATGGTAGTACAGTAGTAGTACTCCCCTCTGATTCATATTAATTGTCACTAGATTGGATGTACGCGTATCTAGCACTAAAACATGTCTAGATACATCCATTTTTGCGACAAGTAAATATAGCCATTTTTGGAATAGTACTAGTTTGGTTGGAAGAAATCATATTTTTTCCACAGTAGTGACATTGGTTTTTTGCTAGTAGTAGTACTAGTACATAGCACGTAGTAGTAATATATATGTTTATACTGTACTAACTCAGCATACATTCGGGCAATGGACAAACGTTCATCTTGCGGTTCTGCTGCTATAGTGTTACTAGCAGCTTTTCAGGTGCCCATTCACCCTTTGTCTTTCAGCAGTACTCCGCCTAAGTAGTATAAATGGAATTACTCAAAGAAAGTCTCTACCACAATAAAATTATAATCTTCCATGGTTGTTGATTGACAAGAAAATTCATTGAGGTGGGGTGGACTATTGGCATGTGCTACGATGCCTACTCCTACTATCACTTTGCAGGCAAAATAAAACAAAAAAACTGCGATTCCTTGCATTAATTCTTGTCTCTGCCCCTTGCATGCCTACACTATATACATGCATTAACTTCTGCGAGTAGTATAGTACAAGTAGGAGTAGTACCTAGCAAGGATATACCGACATGCAAAGATATACTCGTAGGTCACATGGTGTACCATTTTGAGTCTTCGTCTTCTTCTTTGTTCTGCTTGCCCTTGGCCTTGCCCTTGCCCTTCTTCCTTAGTTCTTTTTTTGGTTGAACATTTCGAGAGTTTGTTGACCCCTCTCGAAGTTCACTATCCACCTATATACCTCGTAGGTCACGTAGGCGTCGAGGCTTGCATACTTGATCTTCTCTTCGGTCAGGGGCATGTTCCCCTACTGCTTGTGGTCCACATCTTCCTTCTTCTTCTTCTTCTTCATGACTTTGTAACGGATGTCTATGAGGGCCACCGCGTAGTCAGCCAAAGAATCCTTCTTATTCATGGAGCTGGCAGAATTCCACCTCTTCTGGATGTCCACGAAGGTCGTCACTGTTACTAGAGAACGCATAAGCCTGATACGGTCATTGCCGATGTCGACGCCTGCAAAGGAAATGTTAGGTTCGGCAAGGAACTCTGCTAGCTTTCAGCATGGCTGGTCGGCCTAGTAGATCTGGTAGACCAGGCAACCCATGCCCACACATAGCTGGATGACAGCAACCTTCTACGTAGATGATTGATCGTTGGTGTACTCGACGTCGAGGCCAACAATCTTGTTGTCCCTTTCCTCTAGGAGCTTTTGGATTTTCTCGATGTAATCGTTCACCACCGATGCTTTGTTGGTATACGCCACCTGTAGTGTGGTGTTGCCAGGGTCCACCAAGTAGTACATCTTGTCCAACGGTGCCGCCATGGACTATGATTGGCGCCTTCTTTTGTTTTGCAGAGGTCCATTTGGGTGACAAAAGGAATGGGATAGAGAAGAAAGGAACCGCTAGGAAGATCGGGAGATGCATGCATGAGCGGTTCTAGAGATGAAAGGGCTTGCAGTTTCCCCTAGCCCCGCCCACGTACTCCTATAGAATATAATGTATTTACGGATAAGTTTTACGGACACGGATTATTTACGGCTATAGGTTGATTTCTAGATTATACAAAAAGTACAAGAACCAAACACACGGGATACTTTATGAACGAAGCTCGAAAGTATAAATTTTTTTTGAGTTTCACCTACTACTATAATTTTATATAAAAAATGATATGTCATACTTGTATTATCTAATTCTCACGTGCAAGGCACTTGCAACTCACTAGTTATTTCTTATCTTATCTTATCACTATATCTCTACCATTATAATGGAGCAGTTTTGAATTGGATCCTCAACACCAATCCTTACCATTGGACTGTTAGATCCAATGGTTCATAGCACATGGATTCGTGTTAAATAGTACCTAGAGCAAACTACACCATTTTCGAGAACCATCATGTCACCACCCCCAAAATTTCATAGCATAGTAGGCTGTATTCTCTCTACTACTACAATGGAGCAGTTTGGAGTTGGATCCATAGCACCAATCCTGACTGTTGGGATGTTAGATCCAATGGTTCAGAGGAGCTAGATTCGTGTTGAATAGTACCTAGACGTCCGGCATATCACCACTATATAAAATTTTAATCGGTAAAGGATAAAAATATAAATTTGATCAACATCTATAAAGTATGGGTGTATATTTGGTTCTTGTACTTTTATATCATTTAGAAGTCAACGATTATTAGCTATCTAAAATTTAAAAATTTGGTAACATGGTCTAGAGAAACGAGGGAGAAGATTCTAGAATGATGGAGAAGTGTGTTTTGAGTTTTGTGCATACCATTCATTGTGATGAAGACTATGAATAAAATCTTCTAGATGCTAGAATGGAAAAGAAGATCCAACGACTAGAAATGTTGAGATTCGCGAGTCTTGATCGAACGGTCAATATTCAAAGTTATTCGTACACATTTCCAGCGTTGGATCAAGACTCTCGAATCCCAACATTGCCAGCAGTTGGATCTTCTTTTCCATTTTAGCATCTAAAAAATATTACTCCCTCCGTCCATGAATAACTTACTTGGGTTTGTCTAGATTCGAATGTATCTATACACTAAAATGCGTCTAAATATATTCGAATCTAGACAAAACCAACTTAGTTATTTCTGGACAAAGGGAGTACTTTTGATAGTATTTAGCACAATGTATGCATATTACTACTCCAAGTTACTTACCACTCAGACCAGTCTTAGAGCATCTCTAGCATGGGAAAAACTAGTGCGCTATTTCACGCTATGTAGCATGATATAGTGTATTTGGAGAGTGCACGATATTTTTTAAATATTTTGCTCGGTATGGTGCTATTTTTTAAATAGCATGCTATATCGCGCTAAAATATCATAGCATTAGCGCTATTTCAAGTATAGGGTGTTATCTTTTTGTTGGCGGGTGTGGAGTAAGATAACATATGATGAATGTGTCGAGTAAGAAAACATACAATGCAAATTTTATTGTTAAACTTAAGTGATCATGTCAACCCGCCGCCTCCTCCTGCAGCACCTGGCGTTGTACCTAGATTCAGCCCTGCCGGTTATCCTCCAACTTGGATGGCGCCGAAATCGATTATGCATGTGGAAGTATTACTCTAGGAAATTCATTACATGCTGAAATCGTTTATATTCATGATATACCTATTATATTTTTAATTTTTTACAAAAATATTTTCCGTAAAATAGCGCGTTATTAGCACGCTATAACTTTCATATCATCTGGAGAAAAGCCACGCAAAATTAAATAGCACGCTAGTATTTTTTGCCTTGATCTCTAGTTGCTTGTCTAAATTTGGTAGTCTCTTAGGCCTTCCGCAGCGTGTGAAAAAAACGGTGCCCAAATCACTTTACAAGAATCAGGCACCGGTGCCCTCTGTTGCCCGATCGATGCCACCAAATTTTTTTCAGAGCACCGGAGCACCTAGGTGCTCCAATGCCCCCAAACTCTTCACCCAATAGAATAGCAATATATGTGTACTATGCATGTTGTTGAGAGGACCTTCACCAAAGATAAGCCATGGAGATTGGTCTAGTTAATTTGTTTATCACGTTGTGGGCCAGCTATTTATTATTGGCCAAAGTGATCACATTGTGAGCTCAGTGCCTCAAAAGAATTTCTAGGCATCGCTTATGAGGTGACAACTTTTCTATTTATTTGGCATCGACCACGCTGTGGAAGGCCTTAGAGCATCTCTAGTGGCTTGTCTAAATTTGGTAGTCTACATCTTCACTTTATAGATAATGGTACTTTTTACACAACTTTAGTTTTCTAGTGGATAGTCTAAATTTGATAGTCTATATGTCCATCTGCACATAAATAGTCAATATACATAGCAAATCAGTACAACAAATGCTCTGATTTGGCATGGGAGGGAGCTCGCGAGCTCGCGAGCGACCAACTTTGCTTTAGACATGGTGGCTCGGTTGTCCAAATATGGACAACAAGTAGCCTGTTTGGAGGATGTCTAAATTTTAGACCACCGGATACACAAGCCACCGGATGCATTTTTTGGTCCATGGTGGTCTATATTTGGCTTAGACTGCCGGATAAACTAGCCACTAGAGATCTTCTTAGGCTGGTCATAGTGGGAAACATACTAATCTAGTTCATCTTACTACATACCTTCATGTGTGTACGTAATTGAGCCGAAGGTAGAGACTTTATTTTTGCAGAAATGGCTCTGGAAATATTCCGTACCCAGAAAGGCTAGGACATTACATCAAACTATTTTTTTCTACTCATTGGACTATAGATACTCCTAGGATAGGATGGGATATTATTATTCTATATATTTTGAACTGTATAGCTAAATTCAAAATCGCAGAGCGGCAAATTCTCCCGCCTTACATCCACCGAAATATTTTGAGTGGTCACACGCCCCAAGTTGTAGCCGTACAAAATTCCTTTTCTACCCCTGACAATGGCCTATCTACTAATGTTGGGGCGTGGGTATGGTTCGTAATCCCCCTCCCCCTCGGGGGGCAGGTGGTCCCCACTGCTCTGAAGCTGGGTAGTCCACCTTCCACCGACGCCATTTCCCCCAAAGCACTCCGAAAAACACTAACCCCTTTCTCATCTCCGGCTCCTGCACCACCCCACCGGCCCATCCCCGCAGCGCTTCTCCGGCCTACACGCCACCCAACCCCCTCTCACCTCCAGCACCTGCATCACCACACCATTATCATCTATGCCGCACTTCGCCCGCCTACATGCCACCCAACCCCCTATCTCACCTCCAGCTCCTGCACCACCGCGCCTGAACATCACCGCCGCACTTCGCCGGCCCACACGCCACCCCAAATCCCCTATCCCCCCTCGGCTCCTGCACCACCGCACTTCGCCGGCCTACACGCCATACCTCTATACCATATACTCCTGACCAGTCTACGGGATCAGCTGACGTCCACCTTACAGAACCCTAGTTCGCCTAACACCCTATTCCATACAACCGTGTTAGTTTTGCCGACTCCCTAGTCCACATCACCTGACCTGCTTCACCAACGCAGGCGTGCGCTGCATTAGATCTGCTTCACGGACTCAACAGTCCACTACACCGGATCTGCTTCATCGACGCTCTTGTGCAGCGCCTCGAATCCATAATCGGTCGTAACAGATCTGCTTCACCGACCACGTCGTGCACTACACTGGATCTCCTTCACCGTCCATCTTGTCAAGCAAGCCAGACCCATCAACAACCTCCATAGATCTGCTTCACAGACGCCACCAAGATCTATCTGCTTCATCCTAACTCACCAGTACCGGGCACCCTCGGCGTCCTTGATGTCACCTGCAAAGATGTCGTGTATGCATAAACGACGTCGTGGCCTAGGTAAACTAGATCTGCTTGTTCATTCATTTCAATATAGCAGGTATGAGCCTGCGACAATGAGCTACATTTCTGTATTGGTGGTAAATTCCTGCCTCAATACTAGCTTAATTGATATCCCACTCCCCCTTGATAAATCCGGTGTAGTCTATGTTCAATCCAGGTGTTAAACTACTCCTTCTTTTTCTAGGTATAAGGCGTCCTTGTTATGCGTGTTTTTCTTTGACCAACAATTACTCTTAATATACATAAACAATTTTGGTAGTACAAAACATATATCATTAGAGTTCATTGGTATTATTGAGTTCATGGCAAATGTTAATTCATCTGAGGCTGCCTACCTGTTCAACAAGTTCACAAGTTATGTCATCATAATTTGCACTTGCTTTGTCTGTTGCTACAATACTGACTGCATGTAATTTTGGAGTTCATTGGTAGTTTTAAGCCATTGAACATGTAGGTTAACATTCCCTACTCTACAAGTTCAGAATTTATGCTATTTTAATTTGAATCTGGTTGATCTAAGCAAACACAGTAACTGCCTTCTCTTAAGTAATTCATCACAAACTATATGTCATTTAACTTGTTGGTTTTACATTCTCTCTTCAAGTTATGCCATTATTGTTTGTTTCAATTAAGCTCTGACAGTACCTGCCGCCTATTGTGTACTACTCCCTCCATTTCAAAATATAAGATGTTTTAGCTTTGTGATAGGAGTGTATCTAGACACCATTTAGTGAGTAGGTTTACTCCAAACGTACATGAACCTACACACTAAAAGTGGTATATATGATGACTTATACTTTTTGAAATAGAGGGAGTACATCCATTCCGTAAAAGAAGCCTATACAACTTTAAAGTCAAACAATGATGACTTTTACCAAGCTCATAGAAAAATATATTAAGGGTTAGTTTGTGGCATTTGTGTCTATGAAAATATATGCCCCGATGTATCGAATGGCATTGGTTTGGTATGGTAGATGTTCCTGGTATGTTCTACAAACTTGGTCCAATTTTCCGTCGATTGACTTGCGAAAAATTTATACGCCTTATTTACTTTGGATTGGATGTAGTATTACATGGCATGTTTTAAGGCACTTAACATGGTTATCTGCATTCCCTACTCTATAAATTCAAGTTTCTCAATTATAATTTCTGTAGCAGCACTATCTACCTTCTGTTATGTAGTTCATGGAATTTTAAGTCACTTCACAGATGGGTTAGCATTCCCTGCTCTATAAGTACACGCGATATACCATTGTAATGTCTATCATGTTCGTCCAAATGTTAGTACAGTAACTGCCTGCTCTGTAGAAGGTGACACTTTTTATGGCACTTCTCATATTTGTTTGCAATCCTATTTCACAAGTTAAATCATTGTAATTTCTCTCTTGTTCGTGCTAAGGAGTGACTATAACTGCATTCTATTTTGTCACCATGGCAATATTTATGTCATTTAAATGTTTGTTTATATTCCCGCCATTCCCTGCTCTCCGTGTTCACAAGTGATTATACTATAATGTATATCTAGTTCTTTGTAAATAGCAACAGCCACTATCTGATATTATTTCCTCTCACAGGGAACATGGAGAATCGTAGAGTGAATCGCCCCTACAATCTTGTAAGTACCTGTTGCTTTGTAGTGCTGAATGCAAACCTATTTTATGTGAATGAGTGGCCTAAACCTGTATGCAGAGGAGCAACAATAAAGTAGATGGATCGTCTTTCCAAGTACTAGATGCGGTGGATGTCTTCAAAGAACGAACTGACAACAGGATGTCCTCCAACGGGACTGCACAAAAAGAAATAGTAAGTCTCTTGTTTTGACTGAGACGTGCACAGTGCCAGATGCTTGTTTGTACGAGGTACCACATGATTCGGCTAATGATTAGAACAAGGTTGACCTTAACCAAGACTAGACAAAAACCAGACATAAATCCCTCGATCTATAATTCAATGTGCTCACTTGATTTTGGTGATGATCTATTCTTTCTATATTTGACTTGTGTTCATCTATCTATCTATTATGTGGTGGTAATTTAAGTATATCCACTTTTATGCTAATTTATAGTCTATTATTGTATTTTTTTGCTATAATTAAGAGTTTGAATGCATTCTGGAGGTAGTCACATTGTCTAGTGTCGGCACCACATGAGTTGGCCAATGATTAGAACAAGATGACCTTTAATGGTACTACACAAAGACCGAACATAAATCCCTTGATTTGTAATTCAAATTACTCACTCAATCATGGTGGAGATATCATTTTTCTATATTTGACTGATGATCTTCTATATATATATAAGTTAACTAGACCATGATTAGGTGGTGGTGATTGAAGTATATCCACTTTTACACTAATCTATATTCTATTATAATATTAGAGATCGCCACCATGATTGAGCTTATATGCACTTTGGAGGTAGTAACATAGTCTAGTGTTATATGTATGAGACTAGTATAAATTACTTGGTCTTGGTGGGGAGTAACTTGGACTAGTAAAAATGCATACAATACTAGTCCACGTTACTCTACCAACACTAAATGGTGTCTAGATACATTCGTTTCACAAAACCCATGACATCTTATACTTTGAAATGGAGGGAGTTTTATCTAGACTACTGATACGTTGCTAACGTATCTATAATTTTTGATGTTTCATGCTTGGTTTATATCTACTTTCTTATGTTTTGTCCACACTTTGGAGTACTTTTTATACACTTTCTTAGACTAACCTGTTAACAAGATGCCACAGTGCCAACTGCCTGTTTTCTACTGTTTTTGGTTCCAGGAAAGTCAGAAAATGAATATTCTCAGAATTGGACGGGACAAAAGCCAAAGTCAATATTTCATCGAGGGGGACACGGAGCCAGAATACGAGACGAAGAGGGGCCAGGGGCCGCCCACACCACCTGGCCACGCGTCCAAGCCTGGCCCGCGCCAGGGGGTGGTGTGGCCGCATAGGGCACCCCCTCGGCCTCCCCTTTCGCCTATAAGATGCCTCCGATATAGAAACCCTAAGTACCCGATCAAAAAATCCACGAAATAGTATGTAGCCACTGTCATCTCCATCCCTAGATCGGGAGGGATCTGAAGCTCTTCCCGGCACCCTGCCGGAGGGGAGAATTCACCCTGGAGGCCTTCTTCATCACCATGCAAGCCTTCGATGTGATGCGTGAGTAGTTCATCCTTGCACTACGGGTCCATGTAGTAGCTAGATGGTTGGTTCTTCTCCTTTGTGCTATCATGTTTAGATCCTTTGAGCCCCGTTCATGATCAAGATCATCTATTTGTAATCATACATGTTGTGTTTGCGGGGATCCGATGGATATTAAGATGCTATTTCAGATTGATTATTGATTCTATCATGTCTTTGTTATTTGTGATCTTGCATGCTCTCCGTTGTTAGTAGATATCTTGGCCGAGTAGATGCTAGCAACTCCAAGAGGGAGTATTTATGCTCGATAGTGGGTTCATGCCTCTAGTAATCTAGGGAAGTGACAGAAATCTCTAAGGTACTAGATGTGATGTTGCTACTAGGGAGAAAACAGCAATCCTTTGTTCATAGCACAATCGTATTGTTTACTTTACACGCAATGCGTAATGTAATTATCTGTTGCTTGCAACTTAATACTGGAGGGGGTTCAGATGATAACCTGAAGGTGGATTATTAGTCATAGCAGTTGGATTACGGTCTATGTATATGTTGTAATGCCCAATCAAATCTCATAGGAGTCAAGATGATTAGTATATGCATTTTTTCTTTCTCAATGTTTGTCAATTGCCCCACTGTAATTTGTTCACCCAACATGTCATCTATCTGAAGGAGAATCGCCACTAGTGAACTATGGACCCTGGTCCTTTCTTTTACCATCAATCTACAACTGTTTACTGTTTTCTGTTTACTTTCTGAAAGCTATTACTTTCTTCCACACAATACGTTTAATCCTTTGTTTTCAGCAAAACCAATGAGATTGACAACCTCACTGTTTGTTGGGGGCAAAGTTCTGTGGTTGTGTTGTGCAGGATTCCAAGTTGGAAACAACACCTTGGAGGTGTTTCCTTGCTCCTACTGGTTCAATAACCTTGGTTTCATAACTGAGGGAAACTTACTGATGTGCTCATCATACCTTCCTCTTGGGGTTCCCCAACGAGCTCGACATCAACCACGAGCCAGCAACTACTCATAGTGAGATTGTCATAGCTATTATCATCTAATATGATCCCCAATTACTATATATATGTACTGTGACCATGTTAATATGATCTCAAAGTCTATCGTGCACCTGTTGTTTGATTTCTTAATGCATTGCCTCAATAGCTACTCTACATGGTGCACATACATAGTCTATTGCCAATTTGATTCTTTAGTTTTCTCATCATTAAGGCAATGTATTGATTTTCTTAACTTAAACGGTCAGAGCACCGCCCTGTCAAGGCAAAGCTATGGGTTTGAGCCCCATCAGTCCCAAACTAGGGATGGCAATTTATGTGAGAAATACAATGTTTGATTAATAATAAACAAGGGATTTTCATCTATACATCATCAGATGATCTTGCGAGTTTAATATTAGCCACCATATGAATCAACTGGTTATGGTTCCTGTGAATTTTTAGTTGACTTGTGATTGCATCAATGATATATTCTGATGTGGTTCCTAGACATTGTTTAAATACTTCATTGACCTTGCAAGGTGCACAATGTATCATTTGCTTGTTTGTCTACTGGATTTTATTGCCTGGTTATATGTACAATGATACTGTCTGTCAACAGTTGGAAATACAATAGTTGTAGGAATTACAAAGAAGGTTTGTGCTACTTGTTGGATGCATCCAACTATTGTTTTGGCAGCAAATGACCTCTTCTTTTTATTTACTAACCCGACGATCAAAATATTTGAATGATCTGGCTACTAAAAAGGAATGGTTGATATCTTGTTTGTCTGAAATGATTCCGGTAGTCTATTTAAGACACTTGGTCTATTGCTTGTTTTTCCATGGTACTATCATAGTTACCTGATGATTAAAGCCATGCCACTTGTGGTTGGAGGTCAATTTTTGGCTAGTTCATACTATAGACCATTTTTAAACGCTATTCTTATATTTTAGGTTAATGCTTTGTTGTCCTGACTAGTTCTAAGCAGCTGAAGGAATCTCATGCACCTCTTTTTGTTATATTTCTATATTTCTGTTATGCAGTGATATGATTAGTTTATGAGGGAAATAGTCGAGTTTCTTGATTCCCTACATTCATTAACACACCAGTTCAGTTAGTCTGCATGAGACACACATGTTGATGGCTTGATTTGTTATATTAGGACAATGCCAATTTTGAAATTCTTTGACAACAAACATGGTGTTTTTTCGCCTGGTTTGCTGCTCTAACTTAATATGTCTTAGTTGCAGCATGAAAATAACATCTAGTGTTTCTTCCAGAGTAGCTATAATACTAGCACATGTATGCATCGGTCCAGGATATTGACAGTTCCTGTTATTCTGGAAAGAGATGTATGAGGCACATCATTAACTGTTCCTGGCCAATGATGAATTCGAATTATTTTACATATAAGATGGCCGCCAGTTAGCTGGTACATTGTGCTGACTTGTTTTCTTTGTTTCAGGCTGCACATGAAGCTATGGGGGCAGAAGGGAGGAATCCTACATTAAGTATTGAGGTCATTTCACAAAGCAGCAGTGACAGTGATTATTGCTTGCATCGGTCCACAGTTTCAGTTTTTCCAGAAGAAAGAGGTGTTACAGCTGCACTCCAAACAATTGATTTAACTGAACAAGAAATAGAGCAAATAGATGGAATAATCACGATTACACATGAACAGATATAAGAACTGGAAGATCGACAAGAGTTGACAGACCGTCTACTTGATAATCTCTTCTGTAGTTGTCATGGTATGTCAGTTGTTACTTGTGTGGGGATGTAAGCTCCGTAGTAGAAACCCTATTCCAACACATGTCTCGCGATGTGTCTATAATGCTTCATCATGTTTTTGTTGAAAGTCTGGTCTGTAATAAATTTCATAAAATATCTGTTGATGTAATAGGGTGATCCTAGCACGACCATTAGCGGGCTGAAATATTAACGGACTATTTAAAACCAGAATTTTGCCATAGTTATAGAATACACAAATATGTTGGCTAGCAAATGGGCCAAATAAACACTAATAGGCCATAAGTGGCAGGTCAGAATATTGGTGGGCCTCATAAGTGGCCAAGGCCCTAAAAATGTACTGGGCTGAGCAGCAACAGGCGAGAACTATAAAGGGCCCGAACTGTAATGGGCCCAAATATTGATATACCTGAACAGTAAAGAGCTGAAATAGTAAAAGGCCTAAACAGTAAAAATCCCGTGCAGTAGAGGGCCCGCATAGTAAAACGGACAGAAGAGTAAAAGGCCGAACAGTAAATGGCCTAGACAGTAAAAGGCCATAAGAGCAAAAGGCCTAAATAGTGAACGGCCGGAACAGTAGGAGGCCAGAACAGTAAAAGGCTCAAACAGTAAAAGGCCAGAATAGTAAAGGATCCTAACACTGGCAACCCAGAAATGTAAAAGGCCATAACATTAAATGGGTAGAACAGGAGCGGACCCCATGGTCCGTAGGAATAGTAACGGGCTACCTGTAGGCCTTAACAGTGCCTGACCTTCTGGCGCAGGCCCCTAATGGACTGCATATTATTCTACCAAAGTGGGCCTTCTTTAGGCCAAAACTGTAGCGGGCTTGAAATCGTACGGGCCCTGGATGGATTCATTAATGGGCCATGTCAAACAGTACACATCGTGAGAGTAAAGGGCCATAATCTTATTGGGCTCTCCTCGTGGGCCGGCGCACTTAACAACTAGTAGGCCTTGTCTGGGCCAGGGTTCTGCCACGGTTTCTGTGACCGTTAATGGCAGTAACCGGCCCTTAACGGCGGGTGCCACGTGGAATTTTTGCATGACGTCAGCAGTCAACACGGGTGGGGAACAAATCTACGATGGAACAAGTTTTCCTAACTGAAGGGTGCGATCCGCCACGGTCAGAAAAAAACGTGGTAGATTCTTTTGTGACAGGGCTTTTACCACGAAGGGCATCGTCGTAGAAGACTTTTTAGCCACGAAAAACTGGCCTTCAACCTCGAAAATCGTCCTTTGTAAAAGCCAACTTTTCTTGTAGTGAATGTGGAATTGTTTCACAACTCACTCCTGTCGGTACAACACAAAGAAATGGTGTATCTGAACATCATAATGAAACTTTATTAGATATGCTATGATCTATGATGTCCGTTACCGATTTTCCACTGTCATTTTGGGGTCATGCATTAGATATGGGTACATTCACTTTAAATAGGGCACCATCAAAATCCTTTGAAAAAGACACCATATGAATTATGGCTTGGTCACAAACCTAAGCTATCATATCTAAAAGTTTGGGGCTGCGATGCTTATGTGAAGAAACTTAAACCTGATAAGCTCGAACCCAAAGCGGAAAAATTCGTCTTCATAGGATACCCAAAAGAAACAATTGGGTACACGTTCTATCACCAATCCGAAGGCAAGGTTTTGATTGCCAAGAATGGATCCTTTTTGGAGAAAGAGTTTCTTGCAAAAGGTGTGAGTAGTAGGAAGGCAGAACTCGACGAGGTTATCGAACCTCCTCTTCCTGAAGTGGCGAGTAGCGCAGCACCGGAAACTGTTCTAATGGTGACTCCACCAAATGAAGAGGGAACTAATGATGAGGATTATGAAACTCTAGAAGATAACACTACCTTACCTCGTAGGTCAAGCAGGAGACGTGCAGCTCCTGAACTATACGGTAATCTAGTCTTGAATTTCATGGTAGATGGAAGTGATGACCCTGCAACATATGAGGAAGTAATGATGAGGAAGAAACATAAACCTGATAAGCTCGAACCCAAAGAGGAAAAATTCGTCTTCATAGGATACCCAAAAGAAACAATTGGGTACACGTTCTATCACCAATCCGAAGGCAAGGTTTTGATTGCCAAGAATGGATCCTTTTTGGAGAAAGAGTTTCTTGCAAAAGGTGTGAGTAGTAGGAAGGCAGAACTCGACGAGGTTATCGAACCTCCTCTTCCTGAAGTGGCGAGTAGCGCAGCACCGGAAACTATTCTAATGGTGACTCCACCAAATGAAGAGGGAATTAATGATGAGGATCATGAAACTCTAGAACATAACACTACCTTACCTCGTAGGTCAAGCAGGATACGTGCAGCTCCTGAACTATACGGTAATCTAGTCTTGAATTTCATGGTAGATGGAAGTGATGACCCTGCAACATATGAGGAAGTAATGATGAGCCCGGATTCCAACAAATGGCTTGAAGACATGCAATCCAAGATGGGATCCATGTACAAAAACCAAGTTTTGCATTTGGTGGACTTACCTCACGACCGCAAGGCTATTGAGAATAAATGGATTTTCAAAAAGAAAATTGATGTTGATGGTAATGTAACCGCCTATAAAGCACAACTTGTCGTGAAAGGGTTCCGACAAATTCAAGGAGTTGACTACGAGGATACTTTCTCTCATGTAGCAATGCTAAAGTCAATTAGGATTATGTTAGCAATTGCTGCATTTTTCGGTTATGAAATCTGGCAGATGGATATCAAAATAGCATTCCTAAATGGAAACATGTACGAAGAGTTGTATATGATGCAACCCAAAGGTTTTTTTGATCCTAAGGATGCTGACAAGGTATGCAAACTTCAACGTTCCATCTGTGGACTGAAGAAAGCGCCCCGAAGTTGGAATATCTGCTTTGATGAAGTGATCAAAGGGTTTAGATTTTTCCAAACTATTGGAGAGGCTTGTATTTACAAGAAAGTGAGTGGGAGCTCTATAGCATTTCTGATATTATATGTGGATGACATATTATTAATTGGAAATGATGTAGATCTTTTGAATAGCATAAAAGATTACTTAAATAGTAAGTTTTCAATGAAGGACCTTGTTGAAGCTGCCTACATTTTAGGAAGCAAGATCTATAGAGATAGATCAAGGCGCTTAATTCGATTATCACAGATTACATACCTTGACAAGATTTTGAATAAGTTCAAGATACAAGATAGTAAGAAAGGACTCTTACCTATGGCGCAAGGTACGATTTTGAGTAAGATTCAAAGTCTAGCTACATCACAAGATAGAGAATTTATGGTCAGTACCCCCTATGCCCCAGCCATATGTTCTCTTATGTATGCTATGTTGTGTACAAGACCGGATGTGACACATGCTGTTAGTTTGACTAGCAGGTACCAATCTGATCTAGGTGAACAACAATAGAAAGCGGTTAAGAATGTCTTTAACTACTTACGAAGAACTAAAGACATGTTTCTCATCTATGGCAGTGAAGAAGAGCTCGTCGCAAAGTGTTACATCGCTGCTAGCTTCGACACCGATCTGGATTACTCTAAGTCATAATCTGGATTTGTATTTCTTATGAATGGAGAAGTGGTGAGTTGGAGGAGTTCCAAGCAACCTGTGGTGGCAAGATCTTCAACGGAGGTGGAATATATCTCTGCTTCAAAAGCAGTGGCGGAAGCGGTTTGGATGAAGGAGTTCATTTCCGAAGTAGGTGTGGTTCCAAGTGCTTTGGATCCAGTTGTTATCTATTGTGACAACAATGGTGCCATAGCCAATGCTAAGGAAACAAGGTCTCACAAGAATTCCAAGCATATCAAGCATCGTTATCACTCCATCCGGGAACATGTCCAGGGTGGTGATGTAGAGATTTGTAAAGTAGATGGATTTGAACATTGCGGATCCGTTGACTAAAGATCTCCCAAAGGCACAACATGATCAACACCAAAAAGCTATGGGTGTTAGATTCATAACTATGTAAAACTAGATTATTAACTCTAGTGCAAGTGGGAGACTGAAAGGAATATGCCCGAGCAGCAATAATAAATGGTTATTATGTTATTCTAGGTTTATAATAGATGTTTATTTCTCAGGCTATAACTGTATTAAAAGGAAACATCAATACATGTGTGTTCAATAAACAAATAGAAGGTTCCGAGTGATTCCTCGCATTACACTAGATTGTTGATTAACATATGATCAAGGTTTCCTGATCATGACATTGGATGTTGCTAATAATAGGTCACACCATTGATTGAATGATGTGCTGAACATACTCCCAAAGTATAGTAACACGATCATGCCATTATGTTTACACTACTATAGCGTTATTCGGAGTAACTCTAAACCTTAGACCATGAGATCCCGTCAATCACTGACTCTGGAAAAGTACTTTGATTGGTCACACCATAACAAGGTGATTATAAAGGTGTCATCAGGTACTTTGAAAGTGTTAGTTAAGGCTCGTCGCTCACGACTGGGATTTTTCCATCCTGATGACGGAGAGATATACTTAGGGCCCTCTCGGTGATATCACATTAACATAGCTTGCAAGAAAGGGATAACGATCACAAAGAATGTTATATCACGGGAACAAAAAAATAGTACATGTAAGTAACGGGATCGAACTAGGTATGGATGATACCAAACGATCGGATCTCGGGCAAGTAAAATATCATGAGACAAAAGGAAAAGTTTACTGTGAATAAAGGTTCAGGCAATCACTAGTTCATCGCTTGAGCTGGTGGGCGTCATTGTGGATCTCCAGGTCCCGCTAATGATTATTGATCGGAGAATGTCTCGATCATGTCCACTTAGTTCATGAGCCCGTAGGTATACACACTTAAGGGAAGTCGACGCATTTGAGTGGACAGGACACACCAGAGAAAATACTGGACAATGCAGGAATTTTTTGATAAATCTGCCAGAATAGTTTTGGTGTATTGGAATATTATTCGGGATTGGATTATCAATATGTTCATTAAATAAAGTGTTCATCAAATGAAGTACTTATTAAATAAAATTTTCATTGACTGAGTTGCATTAAATCAAGTGAATTAAAAGGGAGTTTTAATTGCATGACTCTTGATTTTGAGTGGAAATTTAACATGAGAAAATGGAGTTGAATTTTGGGTGAGTGGAGCCTCCACCCAAATGAATTAGGGAGAGGTGGGCGCACCCACCTTGGCCTCCGTACATGGCAAGGGGCTACCCCTCCCCTATAAAAGGTGGGTTGGAGCTCCTCTCTCTCACATACTCATTGCCTCCTCTCATATGCCCTTTGGTTGGCATCTTCCTCCCCTTCTAGCCTTGTCCATTGGCACAAGTGAGGTGCTTAGGAGAAGCCCTGCTCAAGATCTTCTCCACCACCATCACCACTATGTAGTAGTGTTGAAAGAGTTCCCGAGGATCTCCTACTTCCGCTGCCGCGCTGGAGTGAGGGACGGAAATCGTCGGCACACCGTACGTGTGACCGATTATGGAGGCGCTACACGTGTGGCATTGTCACCGCGTCCTTGAGGACGGTCGTGTACACTCTACAACAACCACATTTGTTTCGAGGAACGTTATCCCGCGTTACGGCCTTCGAGGGTGAGTCCATCTGAAACCATTACATGTATCTCCTAGATATGATCTTGGTGGTTGGAACCGTAGGATTTTTTTTGTTTTCCATGCAACGAACCCCATCAAAAAGATTAGAAGATTAGTTTAGGAAAATAGTTTAGGCCTTTTCCTTCATTCTTTTGTAATTCATTCTTTTTTACTTTTATCCTTGTAAAATCTTTATATTGTGTTTAATATAAAATAAATAAAGATTTTTATTCCTTTGTCTTTATTTGCATTAATTTATTTACTTGAATTTCCTTTAATTGTATATTCTATATGTGCTTTCAATAATAATTCAATTTTATTTATTCTAATATTCTTGAATAAGATAAACTCACAAATACTTATAAGTTGAATTTATTTCAAATTTCTAATTCAAAATTCAAATATCAAATTGAACTTATTTACCCAAAATACTCAAAATTTTCCTAGAGGTCATGTTAGAATTCATAGCACTCACTTGAATGAACTAAACCCTAACCCCTCAAAGTGACATAAACCCTGATCCCTCTAGTCTTTTAGTTTGTGAAAATTTTACCCCAAATTTTACAGATGAATGCATGCACATGCACATATTCCTATATCTACCCTTCGTTTGTTCCTAAATATTGGGATGTTACAAAGTTGTACCCATTAGCATTAGTCATAAACCCAAGATTCATCTAATCTTGTTGCGTCCCATTATAAACCCGTCGAGATCATCTTGTAGACACATTGTATGATCCCTAGATCACCTTATGAATAAAGTCTGAGGAAATCCTCCCTATTATACAAATATGTTTTTCTTTGAGATCCAAACCTGCTGACCTAAGCCGATTTCGGTACAAATAAACTCTATTTTAACCTTCATTAGTGAGGCTCCCATGGGATCGTAAAAATTGTCCTCTGTCAAGTACTAAGATAAGGATATGCAACAGAACATATGAAGGATGAAGCTTCTTACATAGCTAGTTCAGAAGGTCATGGAGGCGGAGCCCGGGCATTGGAGCTCTCCTGCAATCCCGACACGGATGTAGTCCTGGCCACGTGGAGCTCCTGGATGCGGCTGAACACAACCACCTTGTCCATCATTACCACGGTCGATGTGATGCTCTTAGCGTGGCTACGTGCCCACTCATTCTTTCTAGTTCTATAGGTCCTCATGGTTTGTTCTCAGAGGGAGGGACACTTGTCGCTAGCCATGTGGAGAAGAAAAGAGGTTTTACGTGCCAACTCATTCTTCTCAGCTCTATAGGTACTCATGGTTTCTTCTCGACGAGAAGGACACTTGTCGCTAGCCATGGGGAGAAGAAAAGAGGGTTTTCTTGGAGCAGTAGGAGGAAGATTATCAGGAGGAAGAAGTACGAGATTGTGGTGACCCTAGTTCTCCACTTCATGTTGTAGAGAACGAGTCGTAGGCATAAAACTTATGAGAGAGTACTTCTCCGTAAATATTACACCCTCGGAGTGGTACAACAGAACCGTTGCGGGTCCAACTATACTTTATTCCTGACTCACAACACAAGAGAAATTCAAGCTTCAAGATCCTCCTCAGTCCAGTGAGGATTCACCTTTACTAAGAAATTTGAAAGAACTATCTTGAGATACAATGGTACTTCTAAGCTAAGTACCATTGGAGCATTGCAACTTTATTGGGTTCAATCTAGATTGCTCAGCTCGACTATCTTGTGAATATATTATTCTAAGTCTATCCAATCCTCTCCTATTCCAACTCTATTTCATAGTCAATGCCTTCAATTCCTCCTGAGAGATCGGGTTCATCGTAATAAACCTCTTCCCCAATAGATTCTTCTAGAGTATTCGTGTCTTCTGTCTTTGTGGTACCTAAGCAAGGGTTTTAAGAAGTATGGATCGAGTATGAGCATACTTAGAAAATTCTACAGTGGTTGTCTGATGCTCTATCTAAAGCTATGGATAATAATCCTGGGCCTATGCTTAGTTTTGTAAACCATTTTTTTATAAAAGGTAAGTATTAGTCTTTGAAAAACTATGTTTGTCAGCCTTCACGGGTTGTTCCAGATTTCACGGAATTCTTTCATGTTGTGTTCGTAATCCTTTCTTAGTATAGAGAGTAACATGTCATGTTTCATACACTCTCGAGAGGGGCACTACTTTTCCCACAAATGATCTAAAGCCTGAGAGCATAAAATGGTATGCTTTCCTGTTCAAACTTTCATGGTTCGAGGCTCAGTCAAGATCCAAGCCAATCACTGTCCTTCGCCATGACCCTACAGTCCACTGATTGTGACAAGTTTCGATCGAGAGACCTACGCTCAGTTACCCTCCCTTCTAATATGCTAAGTTGTTACCATGTAGCACATGATAGGGATGTCACAGGCTCCACCTACTGATCTCCTCTCTAGATATCAGCCTGACTTAGGATACGAGGACATATAGAAGGAAAATGGTGTAGCTAACTTCTCTGTCCCATTTCAGAACTAGTGGCTAGCGCGTTATTGTACGATGCAAGAATCACTGACTATATTGGTTATTAATACTAGGTGTATACCCGGTACAATGCAATCTCCACCATATGGTTTCCCATATCTTAACCATGATTCCACTGCCCACCACATTAGATTATCCAACTACCCCAAGCCAGTAATCCATATTTCATATTTATTATAAAAATAGTTTTTTCTTTTGAGTGCAGGTGATAAGGTTTTCTAAACACTTTCTAAAATATGTCAATGGACATGTAAGCATTCACTTTTTTCAAGAGTTTCTTTTGTCAAGTTTTGGCTACAATACTATTTGGAATTTTATTCTACACCCAAATTTTCTGGTCATTCAAGGTTCGTATTTTTAATAGGCTATATTATTATTTTTGGGGTATTTATTCCCTTTTTGATTATTCGGTATTTATTGTAGATTTTTATTAGAGAATTATTGATTATTTGATTTTTATAATTCTAGAAAAATAGGAATTCTCATTCCTTATATTTTTCCCTATATGGAACTTTTTTTAATTTATTTATTTGGAATTTGTATTATCTTTAGGGTTTCAATTCTTGATTTAAAGGTTTTTATTTTTCATCACTTCATAAGTATTTATAAAAATCCTCAAAAATCACTTTTTGTACTCTAGTCATTTTTCTCTATCTAGGGTTATTTTTATTTTATTTTTCTAAAATGTCTAGGGTTGATTTTGGTTAATCGGGGTATTTAGATAATTGTAAATTACCAACATACCCTTTGTTCCATCAGTTAACAATCACTTAAGTGATTGGACCCACTAGGTCCACAGGTCAGCCCCCACCCCACACTCTCTCACTCGCTCACGCTCTACCCCGTTGTCTCAGCCATCTTCGGCCTTCCCCGCCACCATTATTTCACCAAACTCTTCCGCTCCTCCCACTCTACCTTCCCTACCTACCAGATTCTTCGAGCTCACCTCCAATCACTCGCGCGCAACCCTTGACTGATCTAGGGTTTCAGTGATGGCATTGCGGTGGTTCTCCTATGCAACTCTGGCGTTCTCCCTACCAACGATATGGCTCCTAGCGGTGTCTATGTCACCTCCTCTAGATACCATGGCAGGTGCAGGTCAAGATGCCCCTACAGGGTACTCCCTGTGCCACCCTCTATAGCTATTTCTACCCTACTTACTCTTCTCAATCAGTGGTGAGATGGAATCCCACTTTTTAAAGGTAATTAATTTTTTTATTCACTTCCTGCAATAATCTCTACTGCTGGTTGATTTGGGAATTTCCCCCATTTCTAGGGCTTCTTTACTCCCTCTATTTTTCTAGTGGTTTCGATTCTAGGTCTTCTGGTAAGTTCTAGGTAGTTCTAGATGCTTATAGTGTATCTTGGTGTGGTTTAGTAAGCTAATTGTTGTTCTACTGTTCGACAAGATTTGATATTTAGGTTTACTTATGTGCCTTAGAGTAGTGTTTTAGTTCACAGGTTTAATGTTTAAGCATGATCTTGTGTTCATAGTTGATTAGTGTGATGTTTTTATGGTTAGTTCTAGGTATAGTGTACTGATCCTTCATTTGCATGATCAATACCATGATTATTTTGTTAAGTTACATTCTTCTATTTCTGGGGTGATAATTTTCTATCTGTTATAGTTAAGATCTATAACTCACATGAGTTACAGGTTTACCAGTTATTCTAAATAAGTTTATATTCTTCACTACAGATCCAACTTGAATTGTTTTCTCTAATACTGTCTTCTTTATCCTCTGAACTTACAGTTCTCATGGGATGGATAAGATGTTGTTTAAGATTTCATTTCTTATATAGTTAATGGTTTGCTTTTGTTTCTAGTTGCAATCACAATCAATGAACTCTTTAATGAAGTTTCTTGGTTGGGATTGTAGTTAGAGATGAAGGTTTATTATTAATGGGAAGTGTTTCACACAGTTATTTATTATGATTCCTTAGGGATTCAATCTTGTTTAGTTTAAGTGGTTTAGTTAATTTCTCTTCACTCAATCTCACTCAATTCTTATTTAGTCAATGAATTATTCAATCAAGGTTAAATGTCCGTGCATAGGGTATATGCATTCTCTTATGATCTGTGATGTCTCTTAACTTAGTGTACATAGATTATAATCCAATGATTTTGATTTCTTCCTAGCAACAAGATCATTATCACAAATGATCTGCTGGTTTTATCTATTAGTAATATTGCTAATATTCTACCCTTTCCATTAACTATTATTCTACCCATCCTAAGAGTTTCTAAGCTAAAACATGTGTAGCTTCCTAGGCTTGCTTGATGAAGATCTGTAGTAACTTGTTCTTCTTCCTCCTCTAGCTCTTGAAGTGTTCTTCAAGTTCCTCTTCCTTCTTCTATCTCACAAATCTCTCTGTAAACAAGTGTGTGTGTGTGTGTGTGCATGTTTAGTCTGAGCAAGACTAGTGAGTTGTGAGCTCTGGGGTCTCATGTGGTCCTCTATTTATAGTGTTCCTAAATGGTTGTGGCATTGACACCTATGCCATGCATTTAGGTTATTCACCTGCTTGTGCATGTGTGAAACCGCCTATGTTGGCTAACTTATTCATATGTGGCATTCTACTTTTGGTGGTTAAGCCCATGTTGAGTTTAACTTATGTGTGTTTGCCAAAATTGGCAAACAATTTTTTTTTGTATATGCCGGGGATATGTATCTGCATATATCAAATCATGCATGTCAGTTTGGATTTTGTCCTATTCTAGTTTTGGAACATGACAAGTGTTATTTATTTATTTTAAGAGATTTTTGATTTAGTTTTCATCCATGTCCCCTTGCAATTATGTTTGGTTGAATGATCATAGCTTCCATTACTATGAAGTTTGATTGATTTAGAATTTTGATTTATCATGTTTTGAGTTCCTAGAGTTCTAGGGTTCTTGGCAAATTTTAAGGCCTTCATAAATCCTTTGGTGAGTGTTTTTGTTTAGTAATTACTAAGGTTTCTATTAGTTTGTAGTTTTGATCTAGGATGATTTTGTTTTTCGAAGTTCTAGATGTTCTTGATATAATCTTGAGCCTGGGGTTTTCCTTTTGTTTAGTAGGTTTACTAAGTGGTTGCTATTATTCCTATGGGTCTACAATTTCGACTGGTGATGTCTGAATTTTCCTGCTTAATCCCAATCTTTCTAATGATTAGTCTAATTGCATCCCTACTTGTGTGATTGGATGCAGTTGTACTCTTGGATTCTATGGTTCATAATTAGTAACTATTTCCTGGATTTCCTCTGGTCCCTATTATCTTAGAGTCATGAACTGTTAAGTGTTCATCCTCTATAGTTTGTTGTTTTACTATGAATCCAAGGTTTGGTTAGTTTAAAAAGGATTTCTGTTGTTTTCTATTGTTCATCTGGTTGGTATCTGCATGGTTTGTTGGTTCTAGTTTCTTCCTATTCTATACTGCATAATAGCTACACCTCCTTTCCTACTGCCTATTTGGTAAGAATCATTATTTATAGTGAGGATCTTTGAAATTGATGGGTTCTTGGTTTCCATTATGCTCTATTGGTTAAATTGGTTGTCATTCTTGGTTTTCTATTTGCTATTTACTCAAGCCATATGGGTTCAGGACTAGTTCCTGGATTCCTGTTTTGGATTCTAAATTTAATATCTTAACCAAATTCTGTTTTGTGTTAGTGTTAGAAGGTTGGTGGTTCAAGTGAAAACAAAGATAAGAAGTGTAGATGATGCGGTCTAGTTCTAGCAATATCAAGATGAGAAGAGAAGATAGATGATAGATAAGAAGTAGATAGTTTTAATGGTTTAGGGTTTTCTTTCTTTGTAAGTTCCTTTCTCTTGATTCAAACCTTGTAATCTCAATCTTGTACTCATTTCGAATATGAATAAAGTTTAGATTACTTTGAGTTTGATGATTTCATAATGCATTTACTTAAATGTATCTTCCATTTGTGAAATCATGTTTGAATTATTCAAACCATATTCTTGAATTCTAGATAGTGCGTGTGTGATTTAATTCATTGTCTGGCTTAGTCAAATATGTATGTGTCTTATACTTGTGTATAATTCTAGAGTAACTACTCAATCAAATGACTCTATAATATTTCAAATTTTAAATTTGAATTCAAATCCTAGGGTTGACTTGAATCAAGATCAACTCTAGTTCAAATTCTCAAGTGTTTTCACTCAATGCACAAAAATTTCAAATTCCCCCTTATTTTCACGTCCTATTATGAAATGCACAAATTCAATATCAGTCCCTAGCCCCTTTTACTATTTCTTTGGGTCATTACATCCTCTCACCCTTATAAAAAACTTCATCCTGAATTTGAAGTAATCCTATATAGGGTTTGATAATATCCTAGTTTTAGGGTTTTCGTGTTTGTGGTACATTTTCCTATCCTACTTCTCTGGAATTTCCTTTGTTAGTCTTTTGTTGGTATTACATTTGATAGGTATAGCTATTCTCCTCTTTCGGAGGTATTTGTCCGTCAGCTTTTCTAAGGTGTGTTTAACTACAGTTCTGCCTCCATTCTAGCATTTGTCTCCCTGATAGACTATTCGTTCTCCGCCTAGGTTTCTAATAGTTAACGTATTATCTCCACTGTTAATTTGGGCTTCATGGTTAGTTAACCAATATATTCCCACTGTGATATCATTCATCGATAATACAAATAAATCCACGTAATACTTACAATTGCCAATCCTAAGGACTTGTGTTTCCTTTCAGTGGGTAACGGGGATCTTTCCTCCCGCAGATGATATTGTAATAGGATGATCTAATAAACTACATCTAATTCTGTACAATTCTACAAATTCTTGAGATAAGAAAGATGTGGTGTCACCGGTATCAAACAACACCTTGCCGGGATAAGTAAGAATCTCTAGTGTACCTAAAACTACTCTATCGGATTCTATACCATGTTCTATGCTCAGATAGTTCAATTTTCCATACCATCGTCCTTTATTTCCACTATTACTTCCTCCAAAGCTCCTGCCTTTGGATGAATTTCCTCCGTTGGATGGTTTATTCAGACAATTTGTTTTCATGTGACTTGGTTGTCTACATCCATAGCAAATTACTTTTGGCTGTCTGCATTCGGCTTCTATATGTCCTTTATATTCCCAGTTTTGGTAAATGATTTGACTTTCAGGTTTGGAGATTCTTTATTTGGGTTACCCGTTCCTAGTCTTGGTCTCAAGACATAGATATGGTTTTCCGATCAGGATTTCTTTTTGGTTCGGTTCGTGCTTCATTTCTCCTTTCTTATTGAACTTGTTTGTAATCATCTTTTAAGGTTATTGCTGAGCTGACTAATTCTTTAAATTCTTTAGGTTGAGTTAATTGCAGTTGCATTTTCATATATGGGTGTAATCCTTTCATGAATCATTTCTTTCTTTTCTCATCGGTGTTAACTTCATCTTCTATGTATCTGGACAGAAAATTAAATTCCCTAACATATCTTAATATTGGGTTCTCATTCTGTCGTGGGTTCTCAAATTCCCTTCTCTTTAGTTCCATAATATTTCAGGAATATGACTCTCACTAAATTTTTGTTTAAATTCATTCTAGATGATGGTCGCGTTTGGGGTTTGCATGTTCAGGATGTTTTCCCACCATGCTGCTGCAGGTTTGGATAATAAACATGTAGTGTATCGTAGTTTTTCTTCCTCTCGCATCCTACAGTATTTAATTTTTGTTTAGTGTCCCTTAGCCAATACTCGGCATACATGGGTTCTGCTATGGATGCGAATGGTAGTGGTCTAGTATTCTGAAATTCGGCTAGGCTTACTCCGCCTCCACTGTTTTCCCGTCTCTATCCTGTCTGTACTAAGAGATCATGCATAAACTTATATTGGATCTCTTGATCTCTCTTCCTTTCCTCTTCCACTAGTTGTACATATTGCACGAAGCTTTGTTCCGATACTCGGCATCTTCTTTCTGTTGGTTTTCCCTAGCTAAACGTCCAGATTCAATTTCTACCCTTTGTCCATTGGACATTTCCACCTAGTCATGTGGCATTTACATCAGAACACCATGTTACATCATGCATATGCACATTGGGTTGTTCGTTTTCAATGCATAGAGCTAGTCACTCAAAATTCATTAAGATCCAGATGTTTCACATCAATACCTCCCCCTTTTGTACATAACCTTATGTACATATCATAACATTTCCCACAAGTTTTATTATGAGTAAATATTATCTCACTCAATTGGCTTGATAGCCCAATCATTACATTATTCTTATTAAATACTACTTGGAAGGTTTTATTCGTCTAGTTCATAACATCCTCTAGTCATCCATTCACTACCATGAAGGAATTGGTTTAGGTATTCTAAAAATTCGTTGGTTATTTCTGGTTCCTTTCCGAATTCAGGATTGTCCTCTCGAGTCAGGTCCATCATGGTGAAGTAAACGCCTAAGTGCATAAGTGTGTCTATGGATCCTCTAAACTTCTCAATATATCCGAGTTTATTTAATTCTTCATAAGCTTGTGCTCCCATTGACTTGCTTCTATAACCCTCTACACCCATGGATTTAGATGACTATTTCCTCCATAATTATACGCGGTCAGATTGTAATCCTCTTTCACATCAATCCTGACGTCCTAAAAGTTTTGCTGCTGATCTAGAGCTTCTTGAAAAGCTGCGTAGAATTTAGCTGATACCTCTTGTTCTTCAAACTTACTAACGTCTATAACACCATCCATTAATGTGTCAGGTTCGTCATATGTTCCCCAACCAGTTGGTTCTATGGTGATATTAATACAACGGTCATTCTAATTTATTTCATAAGAGTAATCCTTTGGAAGATAAGTATTATTGGTTTTAAGTTTAATTTCTAAGGTTTCGGTTTTTGATGAACTCTCATCTTCGTCTGTTTCCACATACATGTCATACCGATCTCTATTTCAGGGTACAACTTCATCTTCTAATTTCTTCCTTCTAAGCATGACTCCTATGGGATCGGTTAGGTCATAGATGGCTTCTCCTAATGCTTCACTAACGCTCTTGTGGGAACTAAAGAATGCTTGGATAAGAGTGGCATTAATTTCTAGGTTTGCAACTAATTCTTCTATGGTAGAATTTTGGACAAAATTCCAATTCTCCTGGGTTGTGTCTATAGGTTTGTCTTCATATGGTACCGCGTGAAATGTGGTTAGCCTAAGTTTGGCATATTTAGCTTTACAAATTATTGTGATAGAATTTATGAGAGCAATCTCAAAAGGTATCCAGTCTTCGTTGGCTTCTCCTGTATATAGATTCTTTCTAAAACCTAAGTTCGATGGAGTGATTATAGAAACTTGGTACTTTTCAACTTTCCACTATCACGATGTTCTATGATTCTCACTACGGTCTTCTAATGGATATTCAGAAATTCCAACAGATCTACATAGACATGCGTCCAAGTACTTTCAAAGGTTTCTAGTGTTATTTCCATTACTTGCACCGTTCGATAAGGGTATCATTCTGCCATAGGATTCGTCATTCCTATTTGTTTATGAATTGATAAGGTGATTATATCCTATTAATTATGTAAAGAATTATCGCACCAATTTCATGACATTTATCCACTTTATTGGAGAACTACTTACTACTTCTAGGTCTCGACCAACATGTTTCGTCCATTTACTAGGTTTACAACCTCAGGCCAAATAAATTGCTCCGATACCAACTGCGGTGACCCTAGTGCTCCACTGCATGTTGTATAGAATGAGTCATAGTCATAACAATTACGAGAGATTCCTTCTCCATAAATATTACACCCTCAGAGTGGTACAACATAACTGTTGCAGGTCCAACTATACTTTATTCCGTACTCACAACACAAGAGCAATACAAGCTTCAAGATCCTTCTCGGTCCAGTGAGGATTCACCTTTACTAGGAAATTTAAAAGCACTAGCTTGAGATACAATGGTACTTTTAGGCTAAGTACCATTGGAGCATTGAAACTTTATTGGGTTCAATCTATATTTATTAGCTTGATTATCTTATGCATGTAAATCTATTCTTCTAGGTCCACACTATCCTCTCCTATTCTAAACTATATTCCATAGTCTATGCCTTCAATTCCTCCTAAGAAATAGGGTTCATCGTAATAAACCTCTTCCTCAGTGGAGTCTTCTGGAGTATTTGTGTCTTCTGCCTTTGTGGTACCTAAGCAAGGGTTTTAAGAAGTATGGATTGATTACAAGCATACTCAGCAAATTCGATAGTGGTTGTCTGATGTTCTATCTAAAGTCGTGGATAAGAATCCTCGGCCTATGCTTAGTTTTCGAAATCGGTTTTTAGAAAAGGTAAGTTTTAGTCTTTGAAAAACTATGTCCGTCAGCCTTCATGGGTTGTTCAGGATTTCACATAATCCCTTTTGTCAACACCCGGATTTTTAACCCCAGATGCCTGTTATGTCATATATCGCAATCCCAGGATTACCATTTTTGCGAGACATAACAGATCGGATATCATAGTACATCATCCATTACAAACCAATATAAGGTCTTACACGAATAAAGGATCTCATGATCCAGTCTTAATACAACAAGCAGCGGAATAAATAATAAGCGTAGCGGTGGGGTCCATCTTCAGGGGCACGGGCAATGCTGATGATGGAAGATAGTCCTAGTTATCATAGCCGTCCTGCTGTCCGTCATCTTGGTAGTCTCCTTCATAGTCTGGCCATAGGAATAGCCACGGACAAAAGCCATGAGTACTCTTTAAGTACTCGCAAACTATCACTAACAAGTAAGGTAGTTCTAGTAGGATTGCTAACTCTAAGTTTATCTATAAAGTTAAGTTTGAAACCTAAGCTGAGTTCAGAAGGAAAGAAAGATAAAATAAAGTTCTAGAATCACTTAAGTTGGGAAGCTAGTGTCATAGTCACAACTTTGTTGTGGTCAAGTCAAGATTCATCATTCATTTCATAAGTCATTTTGAAAACATCTAACAACAAAACAGTATGGCCACTCCAACTGTCCATAACCGCGGACGCGGCTATTCGAATAGTTTGACACTCTGTAGAGGTGGTACACTTTCACCACAATATTTGATACATCTATCAGTGATAACCCTGAATCATCATACTTAGTATGTAGATAATCAAACATAACCTTTCCTTTACACACCCTAGTATAAGCACCTCTCCTATGAGTATGGCCTCCCAACCATGACCATCTGTCATCTTGGGCACTGCATAGGTGGACAACATTGAGAGGTAGCCTTAGCTCAAACCTCTCCCGCGAGGGAACTAATACTAATGCATATAAATTTCCGGCTAAGCCTTACCCAATTCAGGTATTGTGGTCATACGGTAAAAACGGAATGGTATCGCATCCGAATCCAACCATCAGTTTTGTAAAGGGCTAAGGCTCATGCCTCAACATTTTCATCATCATAAACCATTTGTGTTTCTCAACACATGTCAAAACATCTCAATAGAATGACTCATCATTCCAAGGTTATCACAATTCATTTTCACCAAGTATTCCCATCTAAAGTGACTCAAGTCCTAGTTTAGCTCTAAACTACTAGGTTAAGAGTGTTCACTAATATGGGATGCTAAGATCAATCTCATGCCATAGAATGACACATAAGGTTATCTAGATAGGTCAAGTTTTATACTTTTTATGCTACCTTCAAACAAGTAAGGGACTTTGGTAAAGTAAAGGAAGTAAAAGCTTGAAAATAAAACTTGGGGTAGATACTAGTCAAAGTGGTATAACCAAAGCATGCCTAATGCATCTTGCTTAGGTTATCTAACTTAATTCTAGCTTGCTAAAAATAGCTTGCCTTGGTTGGTGCAGTGGTTGAAGTTTTCTTCCTCCTCCTCTTTGTAGAACTCCTCCTCCTCGAAAGCTTGGTCGGTACTATCGTCTATAATACATACGGGATACACAATCACCAAACAATGCTTAACTAGGCTACTTAGTACACTAGGGCACACATTGGATGATCTATTATCATCACAAGCATCATAAGGTTTTATTAACTAGCTTCATTCTTTTTATTTAAGAAAAGTAATTTCTACTCATTAAAAATAACTAAGATTTAATATTCTCTAATTAAAATATGGGATCATGTCGACACATGTCATCACCACATATTCTAACCTATGGGAATGTGATTTAAAGTTTGGATCACATTTTAATAAGTTTAAGTTTAATGTTTAATGATTTAAAGTGACTAGAAATGCCTATATAGCACTAATTTGGTACTAGTCCAAAGTCACTGCATGTAAACCTTAATATTATTACATATTCATATAGGTATGGTTAAATGTGATTTTTGAGAGTTGGAATCAACTCCAAAGCTATTGTGGTTGATTTTATAAATAAAATTGAATGTGCAAATGCTTTTGTCTTGTTATTTTTACTAGGAGAGTTCTCTAACACTAAATGCATTAAATCCAACGGGCTTGGATAGATCTTTTCAAAAGCTTTCCAACAAAATTAGAATCACTCAAATTGGTTCAGTAAATCTTCCTGAATTGATATTTGAACTAAGGGACAGAATTGAGTTTAAACCAAAATAGAAAAGTCTATATTTGAATTAACTGGGTCGCGCGGGAAAGAAAATGGGCCGGCCCAGTGGCACCCAGCGGCGTAGAGGGCGGCTGACAGGTTGGTCCCGCTTGTCAGCGAGTCTTAAAACCCGAAATGGTATCTAGCGATCTGGGCCACACAATTATAACGTGGATCAACGGCTCACAGTCGTCGTCAACGACGGACTCATCGCCGGCGAGACCGAACCCTAAACGGCCGATGGGGTTCTACTGGGGACGTACTAGGGCTCCAGCTAGTGCGGCGAGGCGGGCGATCGAACTAGACGGCGACGGCGGGCTCATGCGAGGTCACGGAAGGGGCTGTGGTGGATGGAATCGACGGTAGCGTCTCCTCCTCTGCAGCGGGCTCCTCCGGTGCAATTCTGGGGAACTACGGCTCGAACGGCTCCGGCGAGAGAGGGGAAATGTTCAGGGTAGAGAGGGGAGTGGAATGGTGTGAGGAATTCGTGCTGGGGAGGCCTGCTTATATAGGCGCGACGGTGAGACCGAGAGGTGTAGGCGGAGCTCGTCGGTGACAACGGCACAGGGGGATATCGGCGTGGGTGAGGTAGGCAGACGGTGGGCGGTTCCCTAGCGGTCAGGTACGGCGCAATGGGCGGCTAGGGGTGGTGGTATTTGGTCGGGAGCGTCGCATGCTCTGGGAGACAGAGGCGGTGCTCGATGCAGCACTCGGCAACTGTGGGTCGCGTGGCGGCTCATAGCCGTGTCTGGCGGGGTGCTGGGGTCGAGGCGAAGCGGCGTGCGCGGTATGCGGTCGAGGCACGGTTTGTGGCATGCTAGCGGTGAGGGCGCTCTGGCGCGCTCTGGCTGCGCAAAGAGAGAAAGGGCGGCGAGGCTGGGGAGTGGTCCAGTGGCTAGCAGCGGCCGTGGGGTGGACCGTGGGCAGCGGTGAGGTCACACCGTGCTTCCTGGAACGGCGGAGAGGGGCTGGTGGTCGCCTATGGCTTGGGCAAGGTTGGCCGGCGGGCATGTCCTCGGGGTGGCGCGGCACTGTGGTGCTAGGCCAATTGGTAGGTCCTTGATGGCTTGGTTGGGTTTGGGGGAGACAAAGGAATTGACTAGTGACGAGGGTTTAACTCATCATTGCCCATTGTTATGGACTTGGGTTTTGGAGAAGGAGGGAGCGCTGGAGACATCTATCGTCTAGCAAACAAGCACACAGGGGACTCGACGATTTACCCAGGTTCAGGCCTTTTAGAGGTCCCTACTCCTGATTGTCTGCTTGTGGAATTATCGAAGGAATCGAAGATTACAATGGTGCACAGATGCAATCTGGCGAGGGTTGTGGAAACTAAGGTTGCGTGTGTCCTCCTCGCCGCCCCCTCCTAGCCTTTATATAGATAGGCTAGGTCTCGGGTAGCCGGTCGAGTCGGTTACATGTTAGGGTTTTCCCCTTTTAACTTTCTATCTTTAGCTTCTTCTTGTTCTTCAAGCAATCGATAGTCCGTAGGTTACTCGAGTCCTTCGTTTGGGCCCTGGCGACACCGTGGGCCCCTACGTATGCAGGCTGTATATACCAAGCTCGAGTACCTGTAGGGTATACCCATGTCAGTAGCCCCCGAGTGTCTAGTGGAATCGCAGATTTGACTAGAGACTTTACGAAGCCTTTCAAGTGGATGACTGAGTATGTTTTTCGACTGCTCTGATTATGTCATAGGGATCATTGATATGCGTGCCTGATTTAACCGATGTACCGGTATCAGTTAACTACCTTAGGGTAAAACAACGCCATCTACTCAAATTCGAGTCCCCGGACTCGAATCCGGAAAAGTGCTGGTGTAATTCGACTCAAGCCATGGAGGTCTTACAGGAGTCAAATTCCAGTTATATGGGTATGAGCACTCGACGCGTCCATCGAGGCATGTTCATCGTACCTGTAGGCACGGATATATTTCTGGTAGTGCGCAGCAGATGCGTTGCCAGGCCTTATTCAGGTCTTATCTTCATGCTGTAAGCGCGACATCCGAATTTTATCATCACGGAGACGATTCGGGTGACCCAGGAGACGTAGTCTGTTTGTAGGGAAAAATTATGAGACGGTGTCGCCATAAAATTCGAGTGTAGATGTTATCAAAACACAGTACTTTGTACAAGTAATCATAGGGTGCGCGACCAGTGCTCCCTATGGGAGTAGCCTCCGAGTGCCTGGTTGAGTCGAAGACTCAGGCAGGTACTAAAGAACTTTCGCGACTGCTGTCGTCTTTTGTTTGCTTGTTTCAGTCGAATTTGTTTTCGGTGCTCCCTATGGGGGTAACCCATGTCCATAGTTGAACCGTGTTTCGAGTGGTTGGGTTTGCCTTGATTGTCCATGTTCCTGCAAAAGAAGAAGAAAAATTGTAGGGTGCACGACCAGCACTCCCTATGGGAGTAGCCCCCGAGTGCTTGGTGGAGTCGAAGACTCGAGCAAGGACTAAAGTAATCGAAGTCTTCTGCTACGTAGTTTTGATGACGTCAGTGCTGACGATTTCATGACCTCAGTTGACCGCGTGAGCGAGTTTGACGGGACGTGACGAGCGGTGGGTCCCACTCCCTGACTTTGATTTGACCGAGTGTGCGTAATCTTTATTTTAACCAGGCCTCCTTGATTTCTACGCGTAATGGGAGTAGTGGGGGGACAGTTCGCGTTTCAGCTTTTCCACGTGTCGAGCGTGATGAACGCCACGCGTCTGGTAGGGTTTTTCTAGGCCGTTCGACTGCATCTTCCAGGGGTTAAGTAGTGACGCTGCGACGGTAAATTTCACATCTACTCTCATTCATCCTTTTCCTTCATCGCCATTGCCGCTGCTCCTCTTCTTTCTCTACGCTCTTTTCTCTTCGCGGCGCTAGACCAGCTCTGCACATTTCCTAGCTACTTCCTCCGGTCGCATCGCCGCCGCGTGATGGGGAAGAACAAAGGAGGTACTGTCGCCGCTGCCGCTGTTGCGATGAAGAAGAAAGGCGGCTCCGCCGCTGCGGGCACCAGCACCGCCTCCGGCAGGAAGAAAAAAGGCACGTGCACCCGCGTCACGAATGGCGCATGGCGTCCATCCGTCATCAAGTCCTCTGATCTTCGTCTTCTTTGTCAAGACGGAGTGTTGTCCGCCGTACTCGCCGACGCGCGTGTCCCCGGCAGCGAGGTAATCCCCTCTCCTCCTGCTGGTTTTCGAGTGATGTTCCTAGCGTTCATCATTCACGGCCTCTTGTTGCCCCTGCATCCTTTCTTCAGGGGCCTTCTTTGTTTCTACGGGCTCCAGCTCCATCAGCTGTCCCCCAACTCAATCCTCCACGTAGCTTGCTACATCACCCTCTGCGAGTGCTGGCTCGGTATCGAGCCGCATTTCAGTCTCTTCAAGCGCCTCTTTAAGTTGAAGCGTCAATCGATGTCTGGCTCCGTAGTCTACGATGTAGGCGGCTGCGGAATCCACGTCGATCCATCCGCCACCTACTTCGACATCAAGCTGGCGATGTCTGTCCAGGGTTGGAGGGACAAGTGGTTCTACGTCCGCGACAAGAAGGCTGACGAAGAACACTTCGGGCTCGCACCCTTCGACCCCGCGACGCCGTGCCAGAGGAGGCACTCCTGGAAGAATGTGATCATGCCTGGCGAGTCCGTGGAGACAGATGTGCTGTACGAGCGCGTCTGTGACCTCGAGAGTCGCATAGGCAAAGAGGAGGGAGGTTGCGCCCTCATTTGCACATGGCTGCGCCGTCGCGTCCAGCCCCTGCAAGCCAGAGTCCATCCTATGTTTCAGTGGGCTGGTGCTGATGATGTCACTCGCGTGTCTTCCGATGGCATGTCCACGAGTGAGGTAGATAAAAGGGTTCGACTGGTCACCAAGTACACCGTCAAGGACGTGCTCCCCAGCGAACCAGTTGTTCCTCCATTCGATGCTGCTAACCCTCCTCCTGAGGTATAGTTGTGCTACGCAGTAGCTTAGTTTGTTGATTGCTTCTTTGCTGTTTCTTATCTTTGTGCTAAATTTTTGTCTGTATGCAGGATTGGGTGGTGTCACCCTGTATGCCCCCTCTTCCTGAGGGGGTTATCCCTCATGAGGCCTTGGAAGAGGACGAGTCGGAGTCGACCGTCCCATCTAATGTGGAGGAGGAAGCCCCCAAGTCCGGTAGTCCAGACACTCGCAAGCGTTCGCGCAGCGAGGATTCCGATGCGTCGTCTCCTTTGACTCCGGAAGGTGCATGCGTTGGTGCAGAGTCTCCGATCCCTGCCATTCATGTGAGTGCCGTGGCGCCCTCTTCTCGCAAGAAGATGTGACTGCCAAAGGAGTCCTCGTCAGAGTCGGGGGAGCCAACCTTTGGCTTTGATAACTTTGATTGGTAAGTATTCGAATCCTCCTTTTTTGGTTCTTCTTTGTAGTTTCCTTTTCTTGATGTTGATTTGATCTTGCAGTCAGGCAGCATCATCGTCTTCTGGCGACGTGCAATTTTTGAAAGAATCTAGAGTCGCGGCCTCCAGATCCAAGAAAGAGGTTGAGTGTGCTCCTTCTCCTCCATTAGTGGCCCACTCCGGGCACAATTCATCAAGCTCTCCACACGATGGGGAGCACTGGATGGTTGCCCGGATGACTGCACACTAGTCGACTTCAGAGTCACTGGAGGATCATGTGAGTGTAGCCTCTCTTCTTCTCCTGCTACAGTTGATGTTGCCTATGGCATCTACTAACTTTGTTGTTTTTCTTTGTTGCGACAACTCCTTGTGAAGAAAGCTGCTCATCTGGCGGACCAAGTGCTTGCGATGGGTCGCCAGCATGCAATGCTGGATACGCGATACCGCGTGGTGGAAAGTAAGTACCTTTTTTTCTCATTCTTCTACATCATTGTCATGTAGTCGACTGATAGGCAATCCCTTTTGTGCTGTCTTGCAGCTGAACATAATGCCCTTCTTCGCGACACCGCCGCCATGGAAAAGATGCTCGCCGCGACTGTGAAGAGCCGCGATGAGGCAATCGCGGCGCGTGACGAGGCGCAAAAGCGCGAAGAGGGCCTGCGTGCCTCCATTGTAGCTAGGGAGAAGTTGTTCGAAGAACAACTTTTCTCGATTGCCAAGGCCCTCTCAGGTACCTTGCTTGGATATCATTGTCGTTCTTTTTGTTTGATTTTTATCGCTAGTGGTGACTTTCGTGCCCATGCGTGGGTTTATGCATAGATGCTGGCGATTTGAGTTTCGATCCTCAGACCTGCCGCCGTGACGATGCCTTGGCGGGTGCACTTTCAGCAGTCGAGGACCGTAGCGCCGCCGTTCAAGATATGCTCTCCAAGGCCAAGGGCGTGCCCAGTCACCTCCGGGAGGAGCTGATGCCCAAGGCTGAGATGATCGAGAACATGGATGAGTTGGTGGAGTCTCTCTCCGGGGGTGTCCCTGCAAGCTTCAAGAATTCGCTCTGTGCGGCCGGCGCGTCAATGTCACTTGCTATGGTGCAGGCCCATGGAGTTGAAGTTGATCCTACGGCGGTCTCGAGGGCGATGCCCGTTAGCGCGGACGACCAGCAAGTAGTCTTTGCTCCCTTCGCGACTGCATGTGGCAAGTATGGGCCGCAGCTGATTAGCACCGTTGCGAAGTACTCTGAGGAGCTGTAACGAGCCAAGAAGGCGGGAAAGGCTGCGGCATCAGGGGCCGGCGGAAAGTCAGTGGCATCTGATACCGCCACGGACTCGATGAGGCCCCCGAAGCCGTCCAAGTCGAAGAAGCCAGTTGCTCCTCAGTAGCTTTGTAATAGTTAATTAGTTTATGTCCTTTGTCAAGAACATGCCTGTTGGCGAGTGTATTTGCTGATACGTTTGCTAATCTTGAATGCACTCGAATCTTTTGTCTGTGCATCGCTTTGGTCTTCTTATTTTGCTTCTTGCTTGGCTTGTAATAGGGTACGTCGAGTGAACCATTGAGGGAACCTCAGCATTCGCCGCCCCTTGATGATACTTTGGCACCGCCGCGCTCGAGGGTGGATGAGCTGTCTCTGCTCTCGCGACTGCGCGATCGCGTGAAGCAGTTGGAGCGTGAGTTGCCCATGCTCCGCGATAACGCGGATGTATGGAAGTCAAAGGCAGAGCAGGCCACCACCCGAGAACAGTATCTGCTGGGGGAGATGACGCAGCTGGGAGACCAATTTAAGTGTTAGTTTGCTTGCTCTTATCTTTTCCTTCTAGTCACTTGCAATGGTGTGCGGTCCTTATGCTTCTGTTGTTGCTTTGTATAGTTGTCAGCGCGTGCCATCCACAAGATGAAAAAGATAGGATTGCCATTCGTATGCATGACCTGACCCAAGAGCAACTTCAGGAGAGTGGATACTTCTGGGTGGATCATGATCATGCGATCGCACTGGCGACCCTGCAGGATCGTGCGTCGTGAGTGCTGCACTTCCTGAAGAAGTCGCAGTCATGCTTGAAGAGCATTTATCGGATGATGTTTCCGCTGGATGTTACTCCTTCAAGCCTGCTGGCCCTTCTTGCCAAGTTCCAAGACCTGGCTGCGGTTCGCGAGTGTGTAAGGCAGCAGTTGGTGGCTGGTGCCAAGGCCGCTTTGTCGCTGGTGCGACTGCATAGGCCTGATGTAGACGTTGCGGCGATTGCGGCTGGTCCACCTATACCACCGGCGGGTTCTGTTTGGAATATGGTGCCGCACTATCAGGTGGTGGATCGCCCAGCAGAGGAGATCGTCGACTTCTTGGAGGAGCAGACCAATGTTCTCTTTTTGAAATAGTAGTTAAGTTTGTATCCTGCACATAAACGTACCAATGATGTAAAGTTCGTATGTAATGATGTGCATAATTGTTGATGACGTATAAAGAGCTTGTTAGCGTGTATGTTTTGTGAGTGTGTTGCACTATGCGACTCCTTTTCGTTATCCTGGCCATACGCTTATCTCAGTCCCTTGTCAACATGTCAGGTGCGTTGCAACTGGGTTGATGTTGTGTCAAGGGTTTCGATTGAACAGATGCGTTGCAACATGCCAGCTACTTAGGATATCGCTTTTTGGTTCGTAGAACAGATGTGTAGGGTGGCGCAGCCCCCGAGTGGATAAGTTGCGAAAAAATAAAGGAGAACACAGAGTTTTGGGGAACTTAGCTTTATTTATTCTTGAGACAGTACGAAGTACAATGTGTGGCTAAGTAGCCTTGGCTGAGTGCCTTATTTGCGATGTATAGGTAAAAAACGACTAAGGGTAGAAGCTTCGCAGTTGTGCGACGTTCCAGGGGTTGGAGTATGCGACTCCTGTCTCTAAATCTTGAAGGCGATAGGTGCCACCTGGGATTACTTCTGTAATCACGTATGGTCCCTTCCAGGGGGACTCGAGCTTGAGATGTCCTTGCTGCTTCAGTCGCAGGACCAGCTCGCCTTCGACGAAGGATCTGGGGCGTAGCCTCCTACTATGGTAGTTGCGCAGGTTCTGCTGGTAGATCGTTGATCTTTCCGTGGCGATTTCTCTTGCCTCATCAAGGAGGTCGACAGAGTCTTCGAGTGCCAAGGTTGACTCTTGCTCGCTGTAGGCGACCACGCGCGGCGCTTTGTATCGGACCTCAGCGGGTAGCACCGCTTCGGCCCCGTGCACCATAATGAACGGGGTGTAGCCCGTAGCACTGTTTGGAGTTGTGTGTAGGCTCGAGAGTACTGATTGCAGTTCGTCTGGCCAGCAACCCGCGGCTTGTTTGAGTGGCCGGAGGAGTCGCTTCTTGATGCCGCCGCAGACGAGCCTGTTCGCCTTTTCAACCAGACCGTTGGTCTGTGGGTGTGCCACCGAGGCGTAGCTGATGTTGATTCCCAGATTCTCGCAGAATTATCGGAATTCCTTGGACGTGAAGTTTGTCCCATTGTCGGTGATGATGCTGTGCGGCACTCCGAAGCGGTAGACGATGGACTCAAAGAACTTGACTGCGATGTGCCCTGATTGATTGGTCACTGGCATGGCCTCTATCCAATTGGTGAATTTGTCGACTGCGACCAAGAGGTAGACGTAGCCTCCTCGTGAGGACCGTGGGAGCTTGCCAACCATGTCGAGTCCCCATTGCGCGAAGGGCCAGGCCAATGGAATTGGCCGAAGCTCTACGCCAGGTGCGTGCGGCTTGTCCGCGAATCGCTGGCAAGCGTTGCATTTTTGGACGATGTCCTTGGCATCACGCATGGCCGTAGGCCAGTAGAATCCAGCTCGTAGATCTTTGGCAACGAGGGTGCGACTGCCGGCGTGGTGCCCGCAGGTCCCTTCATGGATGTCAAGGAGAACAGCTCTTCCATTGGCCATGGAGACGCATCGTTGGAGTACTCCTGTGATGCTGCGTTTATACAGTTCGCCGTTGATAACAGCGAATGCCTTGGATCGCCGCGCGATGTGTCGTGCATCAGTCGGATCGTCCGGTAGCCTTTTACTGAGGAGGTATGTGATGTACAGTTGAGTCTAGGATTGCTCAATCATCATGACGCTTATTGGTCCCTCGAGTCCTGTGTCCAGCTCCAAGTCATCGAGTGCCATTGGTGCATTGGGTGGCGTAGCTCCCGAGTCCGTTGCTGCACTTGTTTTCTTCTCTGCGGCCTTTGGCTTGATGGAGCATTCGCATATGCGCTCGAGAAATACCCCAGGTGGTATGGGGGCGCAGGTAGAGCCTATGTTGGCGAGTGCGTCCGCCTCTTCATTGCTTTCGCGACCTATGTGTCAAAGCTCGCAGCCGTCGAAATCCCCTTCGAGTGTGTCGTAGAGGTCGCGGTAGGCGATCATGTTGTCGTTCAGTGCGTCGCACTCATGCACTGTTTGGTTGACGACCAACTTGGAGTCGCCGTATATAATGAGCCTCCTGGCGCCGCAGGCTTTTGCCATCCTCATCCCGTGTACCAGGGCCTCGTATTCAGCTTCGTTGTTGGAGGCGGTAAATTGCATTCGCAGGATGTATTTCAGCTTGTCCCCTTGGGGTGATGTCAGTATGACACCTGCACCTGCTCCGTCCTTCCGCTTGGATCCATCGAAGTGCATTGTCTAGAGATAGGACATATCTGGTTTTTCGGGGAGCTGGTTTTCCATCCAGTGCACAAGGAAGTCAGGAAGAACTTGCGACTTGATTGCGTCGCACTTTTCGTATGTAATGTCTCGTCGAGACAATTCGATTCCCCAAAGCGCGACTCATCTCGTGGTGTCGGGGTTATTGAGGATGTGCCCCAGCGGGGCGTCGTTGACCACCACGATTGGGTGTTCCTGGAAGTAGTGGTGCAGTCATCGGGCGGTCATGAAGACGCCGTATGCCAGCTTCTGGTAGTGCGGGTACCGCTGTTTTGTTGGTGTGACGACCTCGCTGAGGTAGTAGCCTGGGCGCTGTACTCCGTCGACCTTGTTTTCCTCGGCTCGTTCGACCACGAGCACTGTGCTAACCACCTGGTTGGTGGCGGAGATATATAGTAATAGCGATTCCCTTTCTCGTGGGGTCACTAGTACTAGCGAAGTGGATAGCAGGCGCTTGAGGTCTTCGAATGCTTCCTGCGCTTCGTTGGTCCACTCGAACTTTTCAGTTTTGCGGAGGAGTTGGTAGAAGGGTAGTGAATTTTCACCCATCTGACTGATAAATCGGCTGAGGGCCGCGATCCGCCCAGCCAGCTGCTGGATGCCCCTTATGTTTTTCGGCTTCTCCATGGCCAGTATGGTTTTTATTTTCTTCGGGTTTGCCTCGATTCCCCTCGCGGAGATGAGATACCCGAGTAGTTGCCCAGATGGTACGCCGAAGGCGCATTTTTCCGGATTGAGCTTGAACCGGTAGCGGTCGAGGTTGGTGAAGGTTTCGCGTAAATCGTCGATTAGGGAGGCTTCCTCCTTGGTCTTGATTACTATGTCATCGACATAGACTGGAATATTGCGACCAAGTTGATCCTTGAGGCAAGCCTGCATGCACCGCTGGTAGGTGGCTCCTACCTTTTTTAGCCCGAAAGGCATTGTGTTGTAGCAGAACACACCAAAAGGCGTTGTAAACGCTGTTTTTTCTTGATCTTCCTCCTTCATTCGAATCTGATTGTAGCCTGAGTAGGCGTCGAGGAAGCAGAGGCGCTCGCATCCTGCGGTGGAGTTGATGATCTGGTCGATTCGCTGTAGCAGGAAGTGATCCTTTGGACAGTGCTTATTTAAAGAGGTGAAGTCCACGCACATCCGCAGGATATCCGTGTCCTTTTTTGGTACCAGCACCGTGTTGGCGAGCCAAGTGCTCTCCTTGATTTCGCGTATGAATTTGGCGTCGAGGAGTCTGTTGATCTCCATTCCGACTGCCTTTGCTCTTGGCTCAGATAATCGCCGTATTGTTTTCTTGACTGGCCTTGCGTCTGGGTTGACGTTGAGTGCGTGCTCGGCGAATTCCCTGGGAACTCCTAGCATGTGCGCTGGACACCAGGCGAAAATTTCCCAGTGCTCACGGAGGAATTCGACAAGCGCGGGTTCCTATGGGACTCAAGTTGTTGGCGATGAGGGCCGTCTTGGCGGGATCCGATGGGTGGACCTGCACTTTCTTTGTGTGCACCGATGAGTCGAAGGATAGATCGAGCGAGCTTGGTCGACTCAGGGGAGGCAGACTATTGTCTTTCGACTCCTTTAGCCTTGCGAGTTCTTCCTACATGCCGAAGGACGGGGAAATTCTGTTGAATTCCCTGTCGCAACTGTTGGATCTCTCGAAGCTCCCGTTGATCGTGATGACGCCATTGGGACCTGGCATTTTCATCTGCAGGTAGACGTAGTGTGGCACTGCCATGAACCTAGCGAACACGACACGCCCGAGGATGCAGTGGTACTATGAGGGCCAGTCGACGACCTCAAAGTCGATGCGCTCGCGCCGGAAGTTTTTTGGTGTTCCGAAGATGACGTCAAGGTTGATTTTGCCCAGGGATATACGCCTTTTCCTGGGACGATTCCATGGAATGTTGTGTCTGAGGCCTCTAGGCAAGTTAGAGGGATCCTCATTGCTCGCAAGGTACTCGCGAATATAAGTTTGATGCCACTTCCGCTATCCATGAAGACGCGGCTCATGCCGAAGCCTCTGATTTGCGCCTCGAGTACGAGGGGACAATGGCCTGGACGAGGTACTTGAGGCGGATGATCACGTTTGTCGAAGGTGATGCAGGACTCGCTTCCGCTGAGGTACTCAGTAGTAGATGGTGGGGTGTGTGGCCAAGTTAACTTGGCGAGTGATGGCCTTCTGCACCCAATTCGAGGGGCGTCCCTTTTGGATCATCATGGTACCCATGGCTCATGGGTATGGTTCACCTCCATGGTGCTGGTCCGGCGCATCTGTGTTTGGGGTTGGTCCAGGTGGTGGTGGCGGAGCGCCATGTGCCATGACGCCTGGAGCGGCTCCGTAGCCTCTTTCGACTGGGTTGCGATTCATCCGAACCAATCCCTCGTGTAGCTTGAGGAACTCGCGGTAGTCCTTGAGGAGGTGGCTAGACTTCTTCTTTCCATCGTGCTTATCGATGTAGAAGTGCACCGTACATGGCCCGGATAGTTTGTCTTCAATGGATGTCGCGGGTGCCTCATCATGATTGCGGTGTTGCCACACTTGCATGGTTTTCCCAGAGTCGCGGAATCCGCTGCTGCGGTATCCGCTGTTGTGGTTATCGTCGCGTCTGTCGGCGTAGCTAGCTGCGACCATGTTGACATCATCGCGGTCATCGTAGATGCGCATGCGGCGTTTGCCTCGGCGGTCGCGTCTTCGCTCGAGTTCTGCCTCCTCGTCAGAGTGTGCGCGATTCTTCACCGAATGTTCTCCATCGGCCCATCGATTCGCGATTTCCATCAGGTGGTCGATGGTCTTGGGCTTTGAGCGGCCCAGCTCCTCCCTGAGCTCTAGGCGGCAGACGCCGCCGTTGAACGCGTCAATCGCGCGATCCTCCGAGATATTCTCTGCGGAGTTCTTGATGATGGACCACCTTTGGATGTAGGAGCGTAGCGATTCGCCCGATCTTTGCTGGCAGCATCTCAGCTCTTCGATTGATGCAGGTCGCTTGTATGTGCCCTTGAAGTTGCACACGAAGCTGTAAACCAGCTCATTCCAACTGCGAATGGATCCGCGTGGGAGGTTGTTGAGCCATGCTCGAGCGGTGCCATGCAGTTGTAGCTGTAGACATTGCATGGCCGTCCTTCGACTGCCGCCGTGGAGCCTGACGAAGGAAATCTGGTCCTCCAGCCAGATCTTCGGGTCCTGTAGGCCGTCAAACTTCGGGTTCTCCGACGGGAGTTTGAACCCCTTGGGCATTCGCTTTTGCCTGATGGACCTGCTGAAGCATCTGGCGCCGTAGAGTGATGACCCACAAGTATAGGAGGTGTATTGTAGTATTTTCGAGGGAAGTGAAACCCAATTTATTGATTCGACACAAGGGGAGCCAAAGAATATTTATAAGCCTTAACAACTGAGTTGTCAATTCAGCTGCACCTGGAAACAATCTTGCTCACAGCAGTTTATCAGTAGCAACAGTTTTGTAGTAGGAATAGTAAAGTAACAACAGTAGTAAAGCAAAGACAGTAGTAACAAAAGCAGTAAACAGTGGGATTCGAGTGCGGTAGGCATAGGGATGGATGGACGGGCGTTGCATGGACAAGACAATTCACATAGCAATCAGAACATAGGGCAATTGCAGATAAATAAGATAAAGCATCCAAGTACTAGACAATCCTAAGCATGTGTTCCATATATAGTCATACGTGCTCGCAATGAGAACTTGCACAACATCTTTTGTCCTGCCAGCCCGTTTGCAGCGGAGCCTCTAGGGAACTACTGGCAATTAAGGTGCTCCTTTTAATAGAGCACCGAAGCAAAGCATTAACACTCCGTGAACACATGTGATCCTCACATCAAAGCCATTCCCTTCCCGTTATCCCGATTTCTGTCACTTCGGGGCCATAGGTTCCAGACAACAACGTGTGTATACAACTTGTAGATAAGACCAAAAACAATACTATCATAATGAATCAATAACATGTTCAGATCTGAAATCATGGCACTCGGGCCCTAGTGACAAGCATTAAGCACAACAAGTCGCAACAAAGTCATAAAGCACTAATAAGAGATACTAGGCACCATGCCCTAACAATCTGGTGCCATTACATGAACGATCTCATCCAATCCCTACCATCCCCATAGCCTATAGCGGGGGATTACTCACTCATAGATGGGAGAAACATGGATGGTCGATGGAGAAGCGATGGTGATGATGATGGCGATGATCTCCTCCAATTTCCCGTCCCGGCAGGGTGCCAGAACGGAGTTTCTGGTGCTGTTTCATGGAATCTGGTGGTGGCGGCGGAGCGGAACTCCTTCTGGAAAAACGTCGAACCCCGCGAAGTTTTTAGGTCAGAAGGCTTCTTATAGGCGAAGAGGGAGACCGAGGGGGTGCCTGGGGCCACCACACCATGCCCTGGCGCGGCCAAGCCTAGCCCGCGCCTGGGGGTGGTTTGGCCAGGCCCTGGCCCTCCTCTGTCTCGTATTCTGGCTCCGTGAGTCTTCTGAAAAAATAGACACTTTGGCTTTTGTCTTGTCCAATTCCGAGAATATTCATTTTCTGACTTTCCTGGAACCAAAAAACAGCAGATAACAGGCAGCTGGCACTGTGGCTCTTGTTAATAGGTTAGTCCAAGAAATCATATGAAGAGTACTCCAAAGTGTGGACAAAACACGAGAAAGTGGATAAAACCAAGCATGGAGCATCAAAAATTATAGATACATTTGCCATGTATCATAGAGCTCCACATCTTCCTCTTACGAATCAGTCGACCGGGCGCGTCGCGCCCATGATTTGTCGATCTTGCGCTGCGTGAGGTCATCGCGCGCATCATAGTTGCGGTCATGTCGCCGTGAGCGGCGGCGTCGAGATAGGTCGTGACGGTCGTCGTTGGATGAGGGCGAGGAGTAGTGCTTTGCTAGCACTTTGCCTTTTTTTAGCTCAGGTGTTGGCTCTTTTTCGAGAGCAGCCTCGATTAGTGCCAAGCTCACGATCGTAGATCAGTGCATGGCGGCTCGGGGATCTCCAGCTGGTGGCTGGTTGTTGAGGAGGTACATGGTGGCTACTGTCACCGCGGCTTGTGGCGTCTTGGGGACCACGTTGCCACGTGTATCAACTGTCATAGAGCTAAAGTCGAGGACCTTTGCAGCTTCTATGCATTCTTGCTCGGTGAGATGGGCCATCTGAGGCCGCCTCTTGTTCGCGAGGTACTCGTTGCCCTTTGAGGAGGATCCTCCGTGAGAGGAGAACCCAGCACGTCGAAGGCTCGACTCGTCCGCCGCCTTTTTACGCGCTTCGAGCTGTGCGATTGTTTGCGCTTGGTGCTTAAATTCCTCCTTCAGGAGCCAATGGTAGCCCATCAGAAGTTCTTGCGAGGATCCGGGAGGTAAAGGGTTCCCCCGTAGGGCCTCGCAGCAGCGAGCCCATTCAAGCTCATTGAGCCTAACCACGATGCGTTCGCCGGTTTGCTTGTTGGTTATGGTTGGAGGTTCGATTGCCCCTCCGTTGTTGACGGGGGTGCGATTGCCAACATTTCCACCGTTGCTGCCGTTGCCGCTGTTCGGCGGGTCAGTTTCGTTGCCACGGTTGCCCGTGTTATCGCGATTGGCGGAGGTGTCGCCCGCGTTGATGACGACACACATGAAGTGATTAGGGAAGTTGCTGCTCCCGCAACTCTCAGATCTGGAGCCGTAGGATTCATCTTCAGTTGCCAAATCGCTCAGATCAGATTCGCAACTGCTGTCACTGACTGTGTTCTTGACTGTTGTCGAGGTGTTGAGCTCACTGAGGGTGCCGATCGATGGAGGTAACCACGATGCTGGGGCAATCGACGGCACCGTCGGCTGGTCAGGCATGCGAAGCATGCCCATCTGGCCAACTTGGAAGCGGAAGCTCCCGATCGCCAAGCTAATTCTGTCGCCTATGAACTCGAAAGCTGGGCGAGTGGCCGGCGTGTGGATGGTGAAGTCGAACATGCCGAAGAGCTAGCGAATCTCCGCTGTTGCGGAGTTGTAGATCATGGTTGATGGGGCCGAAGAAGCCGCAACATCAGCACTCCCAATTCCCACAGATGGCGCCAATTGACGAGGGTTTAACTAATCAATGCCCATTGTTATGGACTTGGGTTTTGGACAAGGAGGGAGCGCTGGAGACATCTATCGGCTAGCAGACAAGCACACAGGGGACTCGAAGATTTACCCAGGTTTACGCCTCGTAGAGGTCCCTACTCCTGCTTGTCTGCTCGTGGAATTATCGAAGGAATCGAAGATTATGATGGTGCGCAGATGCAATCTGGCGAGGGTTGTGGAAACTAGGGTAGTGTGTGTCCTCCTCGCCGCCTCCTCCTAGCCTTTATATAGATAGGCTAGGTCTCGAGTAGCAGGTCGAGTCGGTTACATGTTAGGGTTTTCCCCTTTTAACTTTCTATCTTTAGCTTCTTCTTGTTCTTCAAGCAATCGAGAGTCCGTAGGTTACTCGAGTCCTTCGTTTGGGCCCTGGCGACACCGTGGGCCTCTACGTATGCATGCCGTATATACCAACCTCGAGTACCTGTAGGGTATACCCATGTCAACTAGGGTTCAAATGGTTCGACAAAATTTGATCAAAAACTATAATAGTTAGGCTAATTTGATTCTTCCCACAAGGTGTTTGACAAAATGGCCAAAAGAAGAAAACTTTTGAATTTTGAAATGAAATTTGTTGGAGTTGTTGATCACATGCTTGAGCATCTCTGGTTGCTTGGGATCTTTGAATGGAGTTCATTTGAGTGGTTTTTGAATTAATGTGATCTTGATACATACACTAGATTCAATTTTCAAATGTCATTTAAATTTAGTGTTTGAAAGTTTTTGGGATGAAACAAAGTGGGCCTTGGTACATCACTACTTGTACTAGCAAGGGGTGCAAAGATCCATAGTTGTTTCTGTTAAGATTTGAGTTCTAGGAATAGCCAAAGTAGGCATGGTGTTAAAATGGCACAAATGACCATTTCCTTATTTTATTCTTGTTGATTTGTTTTTCTTTGGGATTTGTTTGGGAATGATCTAGATTATGTTTAATTCAACTTAGAATCATTTTACAATCAATGGATCACTCAAACATGGCAATTCAAAACAACTCCTAAATTATATGCACCGACATATGAATGCTTAATCATTTTAAATGGAAAAGTTTTTGTTAACTCAAAATTTGATGATTTGGATCTTAATAACCTTGGATTAGAGTTTTGGGATGTTACACCGTTCCTTCTGCGTTTGTAATCCTCTCCTGGGATAGAGAGTAACATGTTACGGTTCCTACACTATCGAGACGGGAACTAACTTTCCCACAAATGATCTAAATCCCGAGAGCATAAAAGGGTATGCTTTCCCATTAAAACTTACATGGTTCGGGGCTCAAACAAGATCCAAGCCAATCACTATCCTTCGCCATGACTCAACAGTCCATGAATTGTAACGAGTTTCGGTCGAGAGACCTATGCCCAATTACCCTACCATCTAATATGCTAAGAAGTTACCTTGTAGCACATGATAGAGATGTCACAGACTCCCACCCACTGATATCCTCTCTAGATGTTAACCCGACTTAGGATATGAGGACATACGAAAGGAAAAAGGTACACTGAATTCTCTGTCCCATTTAAGAATTTGTGGCTAGTGCACTGACTACATTGGTCATTAATACTAGGTGTATACTCGGTACAATGGAATCTCCACCATATGGTTTCCCATATCTTAAACATGATTCCATTTCCCACCATTTCAGATTATCCGACTACCCTAAGCCGGTAATCCATATTTCATATTTATTATAAAAATAGTTTTTTCTTTTGAGTGTAGGTGATAAGGTTTTGTAAGCACTTTCTAATATACATCAATGGACATGTAAGAATTCCCTTGCAATGAATATTACAAGCTTGGTATTACAAGGTATGTAAGAGTGAATTTGCCTATGGTTTGTGAATTCAGGCAATTCAAAGGTTCTATACTATTTTGGACCTCAGTTTCTACAAAGAAGCATCATTGTCTGATAAGGATAATGTATAAAATCCAAATGCATGTTTAAGTGTCCTAGATAGCTATTTTATTTTTGGTTAGTTTTTCCCTTCCCCCCTAATTTATTGTATAGTTATATTAGAGAATTATTGATTTTTTTTGATTTTTATAATTCCAGAAAAATAGGAATTTTCATTCCTTATATTTTTCCCTATTTGGAACTATTTTTACTTTATTTAATTGGAATTTTTAACTTCTTTAGGGTTTAAATTCATTATTTAAAGGTTTGAATTTTCATAACTTCATAACTACTTTTAAAAGTCCTCAAAAAATACTTTTTGTACACTCATTTTTCTCTATCTAGGGGTATTTTTATTTTATTTTTCTAAAATGTCTTGTGTTATTTTTTGGTTAATTGAGGTATTTAGAGAATTGTAAAAATACCAAAATGCCCTTGGGTCCACTGGTCAGTCCAGTCATTTACATGACTAGACCCATTGAGTCCACACGATTAGCCCCCACCCCTCACTCTCTCACTATCTCATGTGCTCTCTCTCTCTCTCTCCCGAGGTGATGGCGATGGCGACGGAGCCACCACCGCTCTCCAGCCTTTCGTGTCGTTCTTTCACCAAACTCTTCCCCTCCTCCCACTCTACCTTCCTACCGACCAGATTTTTCGCTCTCGCCTCCAATCACTCGCGCGCTACCTTGATCGATCTAAGGTTTTAGTGATGGCATTGCGGTGGTTCTCTGAAACAACTCTGATGTTCTCCCCGTGGTCGAGATGGATCCTAGTGGTGTCTACGTCGCCTCCTCTACCAACCTTTGTAGGTGCAGGTCGAGATGCCCCCTACAGGGTACTCCCTATGTCGTCCTCTACCGCTATTTCTACCCTACTTTCTCTTCTCAATAAATGGTGAGCTAGGCTCCCAATTTTTGAAGGTAATTACTCCTTTCTATTCCCTTTCTACAACAATATCGACTACTAGTTGATTTGGAAATTTTCCTCCATTTCTAGGGTTTCTTTTACCCCTCTATTTTTCCTAGTGGTTTCGATTCTAGGGCTTCTGGTAGGTTCTAGGTAGTTATAGATGCTTCTTGTTCTACTATTTGAAAAGATTTGATATTTAGGTTTAATACTGAGACTTAGAGTAGTGTTTCAGTTCTCTGGTTTTAATTTTTAAGCATGATCTTGTGTTCATAGTTGATTAGTTTGATGTTTTCATGGTTAGTTCTAGGTATAGTGTACTAATCCTTTCATTTGGATGATCAATACCATGATTATTCTATTAAGTTAGGTTATTATATTTCTTTGGTGATAATTTCCTATCTATTTACAGTTAAAATCTATAACTGATTTGAGTTAAAGTTTTACTAGTTATTCTAACTTAGTTTCTACTCTTCACTTCACATCCAACTTAATATATTGTCTCTATCAGTGTGTACTTCATCCTCTGAACTTAGATTTCTAAGGGGATGGAAAAGATGTTGTTTAAGATTTCATTTCCTAAATAATTAATGGTTTAGTTTTGTTTATAGTTGAATCACAATCAATGAACTCTTTAATGAAGTTCCTTGGTTGGGATTGTAGTTAGAGATGAAGGATTATTATTAATGGGAAGTGTTTCACAGTTATTTAGTATGATTCCTTAGGGATTCAATCTTATTTTGTTTAAGTGGTTTAGTTAATTTCTTTTCACTCAATCTCACTCAATTCTTATTTATTCAGTCAATTAATCAATCAAGGTTTAATGGTCGTGCATAGGGTATATGCATTTTCTTATGATCTGTGATGCCTCTTAACTGAGTGTACATAGATTATAATCGAATGCTTGGGCTTTATCTTCCTAGAAACAATATCATTATCACAAATGATCTGCTAGTTCTAGCTATTAGTACTATTGTTAATATTCTACCCTTTCCCTTAATTATTATTCTACCCATCCTAAAAGTTTCTAAGCTAAAACATGTTTAGCTTCCTAGGATTGCTTGATGAAGATCTGTAGTAGCTTCTTCTTCCTCCTCTGGATCTTGAAGTGTTCTTCAAGTTCCTCTTCCTTCTTTTGCCTCACAGATCTCTCTCTAAACTAGTGTGTGTGTGTTTTTAGTCTGAGCAAGACTAGTGAGTTGTGAGCTCTGGGATCTCTGGTGGTCCTATATTTATAGTGTTCCTAAATGGTTGTGGTATTGACACCTATACCATGCATTTAGGTGATTCATCTGCTTATGCATGTGTGAAACCGCCTATGTTGGCTAAATTATTCATAGGTGGCATTCTACTTTCCGTGGTTAAGCCCATGCTGAGTTTATCTTACGTCTGTTTGCCAAAATTTGCATATAAGTTTTTTATTTGTATATGGAGGGGGTATGTATCTGCATATACCAAATCAGGCATGTCCGTTTGGCTTTTGTCATGTTCTAGTTTTGGAACATGACAACTGTTATTTATATATGTTAGAAGGATTTTGATTTAGTTTTCATCCATGGCCCCTTGCAGTTCTGCTTGAATGAATGTTCACAACTTCAATTACTGTGAAGTTTGATTGGTTTAGAATTTTGATTTATCATGTTTTGAATTTCTAGAGTTATAGGGTTCTTGGAAGATTTTAATGCCTTGATAAATCCTTTGGTGAGTGTTCTTGGTTAGTGATTACTAAGGTTTCTATTGGTTTATAATTTTGATTCAAGATGATTTAGTTTTTTGAAGTTCTATTTGTTCTTGTTAGAAACTTGAGCCTAGGATTTTCCTTTGCTTAGTAGATTTACTAAGTGGTTTCTATGATTCCTATGGGTCTAGAATTTCTACCGGTGATGTTTGAGTTTCCCTAGTTATTCCTAGTCTTTCTAATGTTTACGGTGTGTTTGGTTGAACTGTGGATTATGAAAAAGCAGTTATCAACTGTGAACTGCGGAAAAGCCGATGTGAATTAAGAACTGTGGATTTTCTATAAGTTGTTTGGTTTTAGCAGCTGTGAACTATGGGTTTGGTTGGAAATGTCTGTAATGCCCCTAAGGATCAGAGAGACAGTTCGTATGCTAATCGATTAGAAAATATTGGTATGTGCATTGATTAATATGTAAATCGCCATACTTGGACAATATTTTTGTATTTTCATAATGGTCTATACATATATAGTTAATATTAGTAAGAGGTGATGTTCTCAACTAATTACAAAACACATATCTATCACGCAAAAGACTTGGTTCATATGATTCACCTCATCCCTTATATTACACGAGGTCACGACCAGCCGGGTATAGAATAACCGACAAGGTTTACCCATTATGAGATATTCCATCATGCATGTAGTCAATGTTTACTCATCACTCAGTTAAAAAAAGTTTGCTCTACACATGTTATATCAGATGAGTGGAGTGCAGTTGTGTAAAAGCTACTACTCTAGCTATGAAACATGGTGGGCGAGCATAGCTAGCTAGCTCTGTGCTTCAACATTTAACTAGCTTCATAAACATAAAAGAACAATAGGGATATGTGGATGAAGAGATGCAAAAGAGAAAATTAGAGATGGGGGATCGGTAGAAAGGAAGAGATATCGATGGGTGGACACTGTCCTTAGGTTGCACGTTGGGGAGGGGACGACGCAAGTGGCACAACAATCACTCTGGCCAGTGGCCCGAGTTCGGATCGATGCCGGCCGGCCGCACTCCACGGTGCGGTGTGATGACCCACAAGTATAGGGGGTGTATCGCAGTATTTTCGATAAGTAAGAGTGTCGAACCCAATGAGGAGCAGAAGGTATTGGCGAATGGCTTGGAGCAGGAATTCTCTGTAAATACTTAGCAAACGGATTTTTAGGGGTTTTTGATAATGCAGGTAAATAAAGTACGAGTAAATAAAAGACAATAAGAATAAATGCAGCAAGTGGCCCAATCCTTTCTTTAGCAAAGGACAAGCCGGTTGTATTACTTAAGATGACCAAACATTATCAAGGACACATGAGAATATTGTCAAGTGATTTCGCTTCATATAGTTGATTAATCTTATTTAGTTTGCTAAGTGTTGTGTGGGTGAACCTGTGCTAATGTATCGTCCTTCCTAGGACTAATACATACTTGTGATTATACCCCTTGCAAGCATCCGCAAGTACAAGAAAGTAATTAAGGTAGAAACCTAACCACAGCTTTAAACACTAAGACCCTGATGTCCCTTGTGCAAAGGTTTCCTAACGGGGGTTCAGGTTTTCGTCACTCCGGCAACCCCTACGATTAGTAGCCAAATACACAATGCATTCCCCTAGGCCTATATAGGTGAAGTGTCATGTAGTCGACGTTCACATGACACCACTAGAAGAAATACACCACAACTTAAATATCAAACCATTGAATCTTTCTCAACACAACTCCACTACTAACAACATGACTTCTCCCATGTCCTCAAGAACAAAAGGAACTACTCACAAGACATCATATGGATCATGATCAGAGATGATATAATGATATGTAACAATCTGAACATAAACGATAATTCAATGATTCACTCAATAGTGAACAAACTATGGTGTATATGCTTGACGAAGTATAAGTTGGAAATCTCATGTCCCTTGAATACGAGGGCCGCTCCTCATGCTACTCAAGTTTAGTCACCTTTAAGTTCTTGTCATAGTAAGTACATGTGTATCATAGAGAATCACCAACGGGGTACCCCTTGCCCATGACAAGGCAAGCAGACAACGAGCATCTCAGCAATCTTCTTATTTACCATGGGAATATGGTGCTTTTTTCTCTCTTTCCTCTTTTCTCATCCTTTTTTTCTTTTTCTCTTTTTCTCAATCTCTATCTCTTTTTTTATAAGAAGAATGCTTCATAGATGCTCATTATGGTTACGCTGCAGGTTTCCACCATGATTAGGTATGGATTAGACCGGCAGCCCAGGCGTTTCTCTAACACACATACATAACTCCATGGACTTACAAGCTCCCTTTCATTTCACATCGACAACATCCATAGGCAAAAGAGCATGATATCAACTAGGTACAAAGTACTAGTGCAATGTTGCAAGCGTTCCCCATGACAGCATGGTTCTTCTAATTTACAACTTACAAAGAGCAAGCATATACGCAACATAGATGGGCACAATGGTTCAAGTTTATTAAATGCAAGAAAGTAAAGTGTGCCATCAAGTTCGTGAGAGGTTTAATCACTAATTTTCACATAACAAGTTTAATTTGGAAGGTAGATAAAAACATGAATTTACTTGGAATAGCAATAGTGCCAGTGGGTAGGTATGGTGGACACAAATGGCATAGGTTTTGGTTTAACGATTGGATGCACGAGAAGCATTCCCTCTCAGTACAGGTTTTTGGCTAGCAAGGCTAGGTAGCAAGCATAAGAGTTGAAGGAAACAAACAAACAAACATACAAGTGATAAAAACAAACATGCAATCTTCCTTGGAAGCACAAAAGATCTTAACTAGAGAATACTAAACTTATGAGAAAATCAAGAAAGAAAGATGATCAAATTATATTTCTTTAAGAGTTCTTTTATCTTTTTCATTCAATTCTCAAAATAGTGTTGCTACTGACCGAGCCAGGTTTGCCAAAACCAACTAAATTAACTCAATGATCCCAAAGTGATACCAATACTAATGACAAGATCAATCATATAACCATGAATTGAAAACTAAAATAAGATATGAAAAATAGTAAATGATAGAACTTCTCATTAATATTCCATAATGACAACTCACACCAAGGGATACATAGATATCTAACGAGAGGGGGACACTTCCATAATGCAAACCATCCTACTTGATAACTTCTCTATTCATGATATGACTCTACTAAAAAGGTAAAAAGATAGAAGATAGTGATGTGATATCGTGACACTCCCCCAAGCTTGGAACAAAGAAAGGGGATGCCAAAACCTGATGACAAATTACACCATCGGTGGTGGTATTCTCTCGATGAGCTTTTTGATCAATTTTCCCAAGTCCTCAATCTCGAAGGTGATAGTACGAATCAACTCCGAGTTTTGCTCAATGCGGCTCATGATCATGTCGGGTTGCGAATTCCAGCTCTTGCAATTCTTTCCCCACTCTTCCTCCTTGAAGTCTTCTTTTCCTACATGGTTAGAACGAGGCATATCCCAATTGAAGGGTAGTTTCTCCTTGGGCATATTCTAGAACTGATGCTCATGGATAAGGGTATGGAAGGGATTCTTCGTGCGTGGAGGAAGTGACCGTGGAGCCAAACAGTGACATGGAGGCTTCCCTCCAGTTGACATCCGCGAAGTCCTTTTGATCTTGGCAGGGTTTGACAACACTCTAATGCTTGCAATGGTAGTGCTGGTGTGCGGATGCTGGCTTTCCTTTGCCTCCTCTTCATCTTCACTCTTGATCTCCTCCTCCTGGCCAGGGTCTTGAGGATCCTCCACCATAGGATCCTTTCCCTTATCCTTGGCAGAGACCGTTGTGCTTCTAAACTTTAAGAATAGTTCCTGGCAAAAGCAGCTCGAAACGAAAACACGATATACGAACTTCTAGGGATCCGGGGGATTATATAATATGAAGTTTTACAACAAAAGGAAGGTACTGGGAAAAAACGGGTCGGAGACAGAGTCCGGGGCAGCCACACCACCTGCTGGTGCGGCCAGGGGGCCACGCCAGGGGGTGGTGTGAGCCACCCTGGCTCCATTTCCGTCCCTCTTCCGCTTCGTAGCTTTCCTTGTTGGATAAAAACTGCAAAAATATAACTGGATAGAATTTTCGTGGAACTTTTCTTACCAGAATTGTTACCTATTTGAAAACGGACTCTGCAGGTCTCTGAATTTGGTCTTTGATAAAAAATTCGGAGTTACTACTTGAATAGCATCAATATCTTCATCTTCATACACATATTGCTTGCGTCATGAAACCTTTCACTATCTTATTACACCATTTTCTCCACTAACCTGAAAATTTCTTTCACACAATTCTCATTAGCAACATTAGTGTAAGCGAGGTAATAAATCTTTTAGGTCCAATTTCAATTGAAATCCATCAAATCATAAGCTACTGTAGCAACTCCTTCTGAAAACCCAAAAAAAAGAATTCAAAAAGGCAAACGATTTAAAGAAGCAAATGCAAGAGTGGCTAAATCTGTCAAAATAGACCAGCAGGTAAAGATCAATTTTTTCGAAAGTCTTTTCTGTTGCTCAAATCAAAAACTGCAAAACTAACGAAAGTTAAATAACAACCTGGGGCAGAAGCACAAACAATTACAGCTCAATCCGATATATAGAGATCTCTTACGAATTTTTACGGTGAAGCACAAAACACTGTTTCGAGACAACAACTTCCGCAAATCTTCTCTCTCATTAGAGGTTGATCTTGACACAAAAAACAAACAAAAAGGATAAGGAGAGGTTATTGCCGAAACAATAACTTCGAAGACTCAAATAAAAAAAACAAACTGAAAGAAAAAGAAATATATTGGGTTGTCTCCCAAAAAGCTCTTTCTTTATAGCCATCAAGATGGGCATGATAATTTCAATGGTGCTCACATAAGATATGAATTGAAGTAAAAGAGAGCATCAAGAAGCAAAAGTACACATGTTTAAGTCTAACCCACTTCCTATGAAGGGAATTTTGTAAACAAACAAGTTGTTGAAACCAGAGGCTACAAGCATAGGAAGGCAAAACAAGTGCAACATAAAGGCTTTAAGCATAAAACGAGGAAACTTGATATTATTGAGGTGCAGAAGAACAATCTTCCCTCTCTCATAATAACTTTCAGTATCATGCGTAAACTTAATGATATAACTATCACAATAACCATTGTAGCAATGATCACTTATCCTAACAGAAAACACAGGAACACTAGCTCTCATAACACTACTTTGTGAAACAATATTAGGGATATCCTTACAGAGGATAGTGTGTCCATCTTCTACATATTTAGCGACAAAATCTTTCACATTTGCTATTATAGGTTCATCATCCATTTGTTTATCAGGTTTAACAACTTTATTTGTACTTTCATTAACCACACTAGCTATCATAGAATGTTCCTTTATCTTAACTGGGAAAGGCATTTTCTCAATGAAAGGTTCAGGTAAAACATGATTAGTAGTATAAACTTCAGTATTTGTTGTAGGAAAACACTTAGCAACATCTTTATATGGTTCATGATACTTATTCCACTTCTTTTTAGGGACTTCAATATAGGAAGCAAAAGCCTTAAAATAAATTGCAATAGCTTGAGAGTCTAGACCATAAGCATTTTTTATATTTTGAAAGTCATCAATTCCCATAAAAGATTCAATGCAGTCATAATCATAATTTATACCTGACTTTCTTCCTTTGTCACTCTCCCATGCTTCAGCATTGTATTGAATATGGTCTAGAAGATCCCATTTAGCTTCTTCTTCCATCTGTGTAAATGATCCAGCACAAGAGGCAGCCAATAAATCCTTATCATGAAGAGAAAGCCTTGCATAAAAGTTATTGATAATAATATTGCGAGGGAGCTCATGAATAGGACATTTGAGCATTAGTAACTTCAATATCCCCCAAGCTTGAGCTGTACTCTCTCCATCAAGAGGCCAAAAGTTGTATATTTGATTCCGATCTTTATGAATCTCACTAGGAGGATAAAATTTAGAATGAAAGAGAGGTACTACTTCCTCCCATTAAAGAGATTGGCCTTTCTTCAGCAGCTTATACCATTCCTCAGCTCTTCCTTTCAGTGATATTGAGAATAACTTCTTCTTGACTTGATCTGTTGTAATACCTGCACACTTGAACAACCCGCATAGTTCGTGTATAAAGAGCAAATGATCACCGGGATGGACAGTTCCATCTCCAACATAATAGTTATCCATAACACGATCAATAATTCTTGTAGGTATTTTAAAAGTATCATTCTCAGAAGGTGGTGGTTCATCTACTACCTTAACAGTGGTAGTAGCATTACGAAATAAGAAACTCAGCGAATTATCCATATTGAAATAAAGCAACTAACAACAGTAAACAATACTCATAGTAGAAGTTTCCTTTACTAGTTCCACTCTCCAATAGCGCTTCACTCCCCGGCAACGGTGCCACAAAATAGTCTTGATGACCCACAAGTATAGGGGGTGTATCGCAGTATTTTTGATAAGTAAGAGTGTCAAACCCAACGAGGAGCAGAAGGTGTTGGCGAATGGCTTGGAGCAGGAATTCTCTGTAAAGACTTAGCAAACGGATTTTTAGGGGTTTTTGATAATGCAGGTAAATAAAGTACGAGTAAATAAAAGACAATAAGAATAAATGCAGCAAGTGGCCCAATCTTTTATTTAGCAAAGGACAAGCCGGTTGTATTACTTAAGATGACCAAACGTTCTCGAGGACACATGGGAATATCGTCAAGTTCTTTCGCTTCATATAGTTGATTAATCTTCTTTAGTTTGCTAAGTGTTGTGTGGGTGAACATGTGCTAGTGTACCGAACTTCCTAGGACTAATACATACTTGTGATTATACCCATTGCAAGCATCCTCAAGTACAAGAAAGTAATTAAGGTAGAAACCTAACCACAACTTTATACTCTAAGACCCTGACGTCCCTTGTGCAAAGGTTTCCTAATGGGGGTTCATGTTTCTATCACTCCAGCAACCCCTACGATTAGTAGCCAAATATACAATGCATTCCCCTAGGCCCATATAGGTGAAGTGTCATGTAGTCGACGTTCACATGACACCACTAGAAGAAATACACCACAACTTAAATATCAAACCATTGAATCTTTCTCAACACAACTCCACTACTAACAACATGACTTCTCCCATGTCCTCAAGAACAAAACGAACTACTCACAAGACATCATATGGATCATGATTAGAGATGATATAATGATATGTAACAATCTGAACATAAACAATAATTCAATGGTTCACTCAATAGCATCAACTACAAGGAGTAATCAACACCGAGAAAGTTCCCCCTAAGAACTATGCAAGATTCAACCCAATTGTTACAGCGGTATGAAGTGGTGATGATGATGATGATGATGATCCCGATGAAGTCCAGCTTGATGGTGGTGTTGAAGGCGACGATCTCCCCTCTCCTGGAAGGAATTCCCCCGACAGAATTCTGTCTGCTAGAGAGATCTTTCTCTCTTGGTGTTTTCCGCCCCATAGAGGCGGTGAAATCTTTCTATGGTCCCTCTTCGAGTCTTAGGGTTTCAGGAGGATAATATACGCGAGAGGGGAGAGCCTGGAGTAGGCCATGGTGGCAACACCACCTGCTGGCGCGACCTAGTGCTGTCCGCGCTAGGGGATGGTGTGGGCCCCCTGTGGCCATCTCCACTTCCCCTTCTGGCAATCTTCGTCTTCTGTAAAAATAGAATTTTCCATGTATTTTCCCGGATTTTCTGATCTTCGTGAATTTTGCCTCCAAACAACACCTTTTCCATCAGAATCCTGACTGCAGCGGTCCATGCTCCAAAAATCATCAACCATGCAAAAACAGATGAAATAACATAAGTATCATCTCTTAATATGAAATATATCAATGAATATCAGTAAATTATGATATAGAATAGTGATGCAATGTGGACGTATCACGTTGCCAAAGCTAGTGGTCTGGGTTCTTCTTTCCGATCGATAGGATTATGTGAGAGAGGACGTGCTCTATTTTACTAGGATGGAAAAATAGATCGAACAGGTATAACTAATGAGTGGCAACATGGGTAATTTTGCTGGGAAGTTGGTTTTGAACATAGTGGAAGCAAGGGTCAACGGGCTTTGAAAATTACACTAGAGGAATCGGGATGCTTCCGAGAATCTGTGGTGGAAAAAATCCATTTCGTTCCGTTTGGATTTTCAACAGCATAAGCAGGTTGTAAAAGCTAAACCAAACAGACCCTTAGTCTAAGTGCATCCCTACTGGTGATTGGATGCAGTTGTACTCTAGGATTCTATGGTTCATAATTAGTAATTATTTCCTAGATTTCCTCTGGTCCCTATTATTTTAGAGTGATGACCTATTATTTTTTCATCCTCTAATGTTTGTTGTTTTACTATGAATCCTAGGCTTGGACAGTTTAAAAACGATTTCTACTATTTTCCATTGTTCATCTGGATGGTTTGTTGGTTCTAGTTGATTCCTATTCTATACTAGATAGTAGCTACATGTCCTTGCCTACTATCTCTTTGGTAAGAATCACTATTTATAGTGAGGATCTATGTAGTTGATGGGTTCTTGGTTTCTATTATGCTCTATTTGTTAAATTGATTGTCATTCCTGGTTTTCTATTTGCTATTTACTCAAGCCATATGGGTTTAGTACTAGTTCTTGGATTCATGTTTTGGATTTTAAATTTAATTGGTTTTTTCCTTAGGGCAAAACCTACATTTTTATCTTGACCAAATTATGTTTCATTTTACTGTTAGCAGCTTGATGGTTCAAGTGACAACAAAGATAAGAAGCTTAGATGATGTGGTGTGGTTCCAGCAAGATCAGAATGAGAAGAGTAGATAGATGATAGATAAGAAGTAGATAGTTTTACTAGTTTAGGGTTTTCTTTCTTTGTATTTCCTTTCTCTTGTTTCAAACCTTGTAATCTCAATCTTGTACTCATTTCAAATATTTTATATTTCCTTAAATGGTGTATCTTCCATTTGTGAATTCATGTTTTAATTATTCAAACCATAATCTTGAATTCCAAATAGTATGTAATTTAATTCATTGGCTGGCTTGGTTAAATGTGTGTGTGTCTTATAATTTAATTCATTGAATAGTAACTACTCAATCAAATGACTATAATATTTCAAACCTTGAATTTGAATTCAAAACCTAGGGTTGTATTGACTCAAAATCAACTCTAGTTCAAATTCTCAAGTGCTTTCACTCAATGCACAAAAAGTGCAAATTCCCCTTTATTTGCAGGTCCTATTATGAAATGCACAAATTCAATATCAGTCTGTAGCCCCTTTTACTATTTCTTTGGGTCATTATAGAGACCTCACGAGTAGTATTTAAAGGAGTAAAGTGGACATCCTTTCAGTTCAAGCAATTTAAATGTCACGCCATTGGATGTAGTTCAGAAGGCATATGAGTCCTTACTCATAATGGACTCTAAGGAAACAACCACGTTATGACGCATGTAAAAGTGCTCCGGGTTCACACTTGACACGTTGATAACCCCCGAGAGCAGGGGATCACTATAATACCTCTGAATGTGTTAGTAGGGTATCGATCCACAGGAGCAAGAAGGAACAATATTTATTATCTTCAACTAAAGTATCACAAGTTTTAGTTGTTTATGCACTAAACAAGTTAATGGAACAAGGAGGTTAATTTAATATAAGAAATTAAAGTGCAAGAAAACAATAATGCAAAAGTGTCCCAGTCCTATTCAATTCAAGAGGACAAGACAGAGGTTTGCCCTTATAGGAACAATGGACCTAGATTCATGAGTTCGCTCAATCCTCTCTCCGTCTATGATAATGATCATGTTATAGATGATCACACAATTGTCATGTTTTAATGATAAATTTTATGGCGGCTACATGTCCTAAAACACATAGTTGAAATAAGTACTCATACGTGTTGCCGTGTCACGCTCGTAAGGCCAGCAAGTGGTTGTTGTTACTCTGCCATGTCACACTTCTCCCTTTTTACCCCTAGATAAAGGATGTTTGGCTACATCATTGCTATCACTCGATACATAGGCCGTCCGTCACTAGTGCAATCATTTATAAACTGTGTTTTCACATCTCTCCCATCTACCTACACTTGGCGTTGTCAAACACCTAAAGACATGGGTAAACAAGGAATTATGCATAGATCAAACCATCACATGTATAATAGATGTATTTCCGAAGTATGACAAACCATAAAGTCTCAACACAATGATAAATTCATAACAAGTATCATCTTATACCACAATATCCACCGTAGGAATAACATTGTGGAATAACATAATAGATCCATAATGATACAAGGCACATCATATGGACTTCAACAATGATCATACATAGAGAGATTGGATCAAGTTACCACCACAAACCCATAGTATAGGGTTTGGACTACTCCTCTTTCATGGTGGAGAGCAATGAGGAGGCATTGGTGAAAGAGGAGAGGCTACCGGGGCAATTCCGGTAGCGGTTCCCCCTCCAATCTTCCTCCAGCGGCAGACTATAGACTCTCTGTTTTGTCGTTTTCGATCTCTGCTTCCATGCATCTCGAGAAAGGCCACCAGGAGTATATATAGATGGTTTTAGGTCAAAACAAAAAGAATGGTGGTGTAATCGACGTCATCGTAGTTTTGACAGCTGAAATCACATGGGGGCACAGTCTACAATAAAATGGCCGCCATTTTTTTAGCTCGTTTGGCCCCTCAAGCCCTACTTTAGCTTGTTTTGTTCGTATGAAAATTATCTAACAACTTGCTTTGACCTAGATCCATTTTGAGTTACATGGCTCCAGAAAAGTCAAAGATACAAACAAAAGGTTTTCTGCTAGACATAGTTAGAAGCAAAAGAAAGGGGATTGTTTAGAAAATGCCCAAAATCATTAAGAGATAGACTTCTCTCTGTGCCCCTGGGGCGTGGTTGGAAGTAGGATGCTCCTTAGAAAGTAACAAAGCATCTGCCCTAAAACGTTTCTGTCTACCAGTTTAACAGCATCTCGTGCTCACGTGTCGCGTATAGTACTCAAAACAATGGCTAATTTCATATCGTCGTTTGACAAACGCCAAATGAATACATACGTCGATAAAATTGAGAAAAAAGTAAAGCATTGAAATCTAACGCTAGTGCCTCTTCCGTCTTCAAAGCGAACTTCTTCATCGTGTGTTCCATAGCCCTCCGAGCGTATGTGTGACAGTGGATGGACAACTCCCTTGATCTTCTTCATCTAGTCGCGGACAGCGTCAATGGTTGTACCGAAACCACCGATGGATGCAGGTCGGTTTCACCCCCTATTAGGTCGCTTCCCACGTACGCACCTTAGGCGGATGAAGGGTCGTCGATCTTAGGTTGGAGCATATCCTGAGCGTAAGAAAGGGCGAGCAAAGGATACAGAGGACCCGAGAATGCATCGTCTGACTCAGGCAGGTCAATTTGATGACCCCCCCGAGTCGTCTCGCCCAGCCGAATGTTCGCTATCTACAGATCTCCAATGGCAGAACTGTGCGCTCCCTCACCAGACCATAAATTCGTCGCGGCCGAAATTCATCAACAGTGGACCGGAAGAATCCTCGACGCGATCGAAGTCTGGGCCCGACGATGCCTTGTCATAAAAGCACTCATTCCTTTCCTCGTCGTGCTGATGTGTCTATGAATCGGCCGACGTAGGATGAGGAGGCCAGAGGAGGCCGAAGCCAGCGTCGTCCGACATAGAGAACGGAAGCTTGTCGTGGTCGGACTAGCACTATACAGGGCATCCTCCACCGGACGGGCGTCCGACAGTCTTGCTTTCCTGGCGGAGCCAACAGTTCATGACTACCCGCTTCAGCCGTAGGAGACCATCGAGACACACGCGAACTATGTGACGAATCCAACCGTCGGCACAGGTATTCTTTCGATCGGTGTGGTGAACATGATTTTCTTAGGATAAGACTAAAGCTAGCAGAAAAGAGGAGGCCGAATGTTTTTTGCATCGTAGGATTTTTGCCAAAGAAATGGGTTTATATTAGAAGAGCATGAGCACACACAGATCGAATGCGACACTAAGCGTGCATTTTCAAGCGGTCACTAGCGTTCGGTGTCATTAACACTCTGAAGAGAAGTATCCAATCAGGATGCGCATGGTAAACATAGATGACTTGATAGACATAGTAGACATCATCTAGTAGTTTGCGCATGGTAACCACTACTAGCATTTAACATGGATGTGAAACACGAGAAGCGGGCTCTTGTCATGTCAAACTCACAAAATTATGAAAACTCGCTTGTCTTTCCTCGTTATACACGCAAAGACTACAGTCGCATCAAAGTCTATGGATACACACGAAGAGGCGAGGACACGCTCCTGATGGCGCAACAGACGCTATTTTCCATGCATTAAGAGTACAACTTGAATACATGCAAGAAATAGAGACCGAAAAAGGATACACTAGTAAAACGGAAAACTAGCCGCTATAGAGAATCTTTGGATGATAAACCGTGGACATCCTATGGCGGTGCCTCCGAAGCTCTTCTCCACGAAACACTATAGCAGGGCTCCATTGTGACGTTGCTGCATGTCCTCCTCGACATCCATCCCATGGCCGAAAAGAATCCGAACGACGTGGATAGCAGTTTGAACCAAAACAATCTTACTCCTAATATTGGTAATAACTACTAATATGATGCAAATGTGTTGCAATATGTGATAATAATCTACAAAGTCCATGTATGCATTTTACATGCATCACACGTCCCATCAGTTGATGTCGTGAGAGGGAATCTAATTATGATCACCACCTTCAATTTTGCCGGACAGGACGGATTCCCGCACAATAAAGAGTTTCTAGAAGCAACAGTTATCAGCAAGAGCTCCTCGCTCGGTTTAGATTCATGTACTCACGGCCACAGAAGACCACTTTCACTCTCAAATATCTCCTCGGGTCAAAAACAGAATTCAATGGTCTGCTTACGTTATTGCTTACATCATCCTAGACCAAACCTTAGCCCCACCGTGACCTCTTCGCATCGAGATGGGTCCATAGGCAGCGTTCTATCAGGATAAACATTGGCTTAAGGATACCCGTGTGATCTCCTTAGTTCGGTACTCCTCGTCACAAGGAGACCTCTCTCCCTCTCCGACCTCCTCAGGTCACTATGATATTGGCACCCTCAGAAACGAGATACGCTATTTCTCTATTATTAACCTCTTTCTAGGATCTTGTCGTAAGCCCATTACCCTGGGACATCTAAGATAGGAAGGCTCAGCAGACCTATTCTAGAGAGGAGTATTCTAGAAGGACAACCCCTTCAAGTCATCAGTACATACCAGAGACCTTCTTCTTGAGACCTCGAACGTACGCTAGACCTGTTGCATCAACGCTAAATTAAAGTCATCGAGATGATCTGTCAGAGGTTGAACACGAGTTGTGTTCATTCTACTAAAGGAAATGTTGTCTTATTTAAAGTTACTGATGGAGGGATTGTCGATAATGGCTGAATTTCAGGCTAGACATCACATGGGACTTAATCTAAGATCCATGCCCATGAAGATCTCAACGCTCGGGACTCGAAGGCATGTGCCCAGAATCTCTCAACCGACCTGACTCGTGGGGGTACAAGACGACTCTCTAGAGATTCCCGAAGACAAGACGTGCATCCAAGTGGGGATTGTTCGTCTGTGGTACCATAGTTGGCAGGCCAGCACATGGCAGTACCTACGTTGCCTGAAATCACCGCGTTTCGAAAAGTTGGGCCGCCAACTACCGAGAGGGGCCATTTCGATGCAAACTCGTCTCACCCCTACCAAATCCAAACAGCCCGTGAAACTGCCCCGTGAAGTAGACGGTCGGGACCCTCATGTTAGTAATATTTCCGTGACGCGAGCGCCAACGCGGCAACCACGTAGGCGAAACGAGATACTAAAGGAGCATCGTGCGTTGACCAAATTCACAAATCCACCCCTCCCTTCTTTCGCATGAACCCTAGCACTGGCGGCGTCGAAATCCCCTCTCCAACCAGAATGATCTCTTCGGGCATTTGACTTCCAGCACCAAGTTGCTGCGCGTACTTGCTGCTACCGAGAACTAATGCCGAATGTTGTGCCAGCCGTTGCGACGATCTAGCCTGCCTCTACCGCCGACGAGCTGAGCAGCGCGGAGGATGGCAGATCCATTTGCCGATGAAGAAGTACTTCTGGCTAATTTCGGGTGAGCTACTCTTCTCTTTGCTATTCGCACTACCTATAACTGCTAGCTAGCTATTGGCATTATAGAGATATATCAAACATAGAATTGTTTGCTAGCACGACGCTCACAAACAATTCTTATCTTTTGTCTCCAATTTTCTGTAAACTAGGATCTCCGTTGAACCCAACTACACGATTCTGGTCACCATCTGCGGCTACCTCATTAAATTAGCACGTGGGAAGAGCACGTGGAAAGAGGCTCAGAATTTGAAGATGGAAGTAGCGCCTGTGCAGTTATGCACTATCCCTAGTTTGGTTGCTGCTGTGCGTGAACTTGCTGAAATGAGGCCGGAGCAGACTGCACGGTTCAGCCTCCTTGATGAACGAGGCTTCAAGGTTCCTATAGCGCGTGACAGTCAGCTAATTGGGTTGATGAAACAGCATGTTAGGCTTCGCGTGGTTATGCTGGTGTGTAACATAGTGGATGAGGAAGCTCCTGCTACTGGGAGTCGCCCAACTATTATTGGACAGGGAGGTCTAACTCGAACCCCTGCTGTTGTTGAGCAAAATGTGGTTCCTCGTCCGCGACATGCTTCTGTCAGGCAACCTCCTCGTAGGAGTCCCCGTATTGCTGTTGTGGAAAACTCTGCTCTAGAATCTGCTGGTACTGGTCGTCCCCTTCCCCGTGCCCGTGTTGCTACAGCTGCTGCTCACCCAATCCATGCTGCTGTTGAGCAAACTAAGGCGTCCGGAGGCTGCCCCGCTGTTGTTGCCAAGACCGCCGCCTTGTGTGCTGCTCCTCCTCGAAACCGTCCTCAAGTTGTGCGAACCCGTGCTCTGGAATCTGCTGGTACTGGTCGTCCTCGTGTTGTTGTTGATTTGGACGCTGTTGACCCAATCCCTGCCGCTGTTGAGCAAACCAAGGCTTCCGGAGGCTACCCCACTATTGTTGCAAAGACTAAACCATTCTCTCCTCCTCGAACCCGTGCTCGGGTTCAGCGAGGTGCTGGTCTGAAGCCAGCTCATGGTCTAGACTCTGCTAGCACTCGAAACACTTCTGTTGTGGGAACTGCTCCTGATCGTCGAGGTGGCATGGCAGCAACTGATCCTATTGTGGCTGCCATTAGAAGGGGCCCTGCCTGTCCACCATGTAATGTAGCTCCCGCTGCTAAGGGCCCTCGCCTTGCTCCTTGTCATGGTACTTCCACCGAGGTTGATCCAGCTAACGATGACGCTGGTGATGGCGGCGGTGGCATTGGGGCTAGGTCTGATGGTGCCCCTCCATCTCTCGAACCTCTCGGAGGTTTCTATCCTGAAGAACCTGATGATGGCAAAGTAATCGTTCGTATCGGTGTCGCGGATTATACTGCAAAATTATATGATGGCACAGAAAAAATTCTATGACGAGTTTGATGTAATCCTTGGCAGATACGACCCTGAAGTGGTAGAGTTATCTGACCTGATGGCATCGTTACGTGTGAAGGTGATGTGGGGGTCCTCCCAGGAAGCACGTTTGTTATATTATGGTTACAGGAGCAAAAAGGCTATCGAAGTGAAAGATACCAGGGATTTAGTCGTACCGTTTACAAGGAAACATTATAGAGGTGAAGTTTACTTCCACTTGGTAGTGCTCATGGTTGGAGAGGAATTGGAACTCGACAATAGAGATGATGGACTTTTAGAAGGCAGGGGCGACCTGATCCATGGCATCACTGGGGCTGGTGCGACTGAGGGTGGCTTCGAACAGAGGAGAGTCTTATAGAGGAGCGTCATAAAGAGGAGCAGGAAGAGCATCCCCAGAAAGGGCACCCCGAAGAAGAACATCACCAAGGAGACCATGCCAGAGAAGAGGGCGCCCAAGAGTCGCACGACAAAAGGCACCACGCCGCAGAGTACACCCCTGAGATCCAGTCAAAATGCCACACCGAATGGTAGCAGCAAAAATGCTAAGAGGGCTAGCACGGTGGTGAACACTCCCAGGAGTGGTAGCAAAGAGGCGAAGATGGCCAGCACAGAGGCTACCACACCTAGTGGGAGCAGAAAAAACACTAATTTGGAGCGGAACACGCCGCTGTCAGGGAATTATGCCAGCACGAAGGAGAACACACCCAATAGTAGCAGCAAAAACACTAATTTGGAGCGGAACATGCCGCTGTCAGGGAATTATGCCAGTAGGAAGGAGAACACGTCCAATAGTAGCAGCAAAAGGGCTAGTTTGGAGCGGAACACGCCGCTGAGGTCAGGCAACAATGCCAGCACGAAGGAGAAGACGCCCAATAGTAGCAGCAAAAGGGCTAATTTGGAGCGGAACACGCTGCTGGGGTTAGGCAATAATGCCAGCACGAAGGAGAACACGCCCAATAGTAGTAGCAAAAGGGCTAATTCGAAGAAGAACACGCCGCAGAGGTCAGGCAATAATGCCAGCACCCTGGAGCCAACACCCATGAGGGGAGGCAGTAAGGAGATCACACCCAAGAGCGGCAGCAAAAGGCCTAGTTCGATGGGGAATGGAACGCGGATGTCAAGCCCTACAGATATCATCAGGAAAGATTCCATCAGGAAGGAGGATGTACACAGGAAGAGCAAGAGGGTTCTGTACACTCAAGATGAAATTGATTCTGACTGCTATTTGTCCACTGAAGTACTTGGGATGCGTGCAAACGTAAGACCACCCCATGTGGTTGCAACACAACCAACCGAGTGTCTTGGAGAAAACAAAATTGCCGGTGAGGTGGACTGGGGCAATGTTCCTGTCCATCCGGGTGGAGACGATGGTGCAGCCCCACCCATGGGAGTCAATATGATGTGTGCAGTACTAGGCATTAGAGACGATGGCGAAGATTCTAAATCAGATGAAGAAGCAGGCACTGTAGAGGATCAATAATCTGGTGATGATGAAATAGACGAGGAACTTAACGATGAGGCTGGTATTCCAGTCGATGTTTTGGGTGTTGAAGTAGAAGAAATGAAACATGACCACGAGTATCCTATAATTTTGGTCGGCACCGAGTTCAGGAGCATGCATGAGTTCAGGATGTCGTTCCGGCATTTTTGTATCAAGGGGGAGTTCGACGTTTATCGACTGAAGAACTCTGCCGAGAGGTATGAGGTCGTTTGCAAGTTAACGTGGATGAATGGACGGGCCGAGGTACATTGTCCATGGAGGCTCACAGCAAGATCCTTACCTGCGTCGACTGCAATTAGGGTATTGGGGCAATGAATGCAGCAAACCATTAGAACTCTCTTTCTCTCTCTTTTCACTCTATAACTACAATTGATGTGCGATATCTTTCTGGCAACTAGTCGACTCCGCTTATCTTTTAAATGAATCTGTGTTGCAGGTGAACAGAATGGGCCCTGCACACATGTGTCCGACAGGAAGCAAACTGAAATCCTCAATGGCTGATATGGAGTGGGTGGCTATGCAATCTATGTCCATACTAAAGTATAACCCTAAGGAGACCACGAAGAATATTCAGACTAGCCTCGGTTCTAAATACAACATTGTCCTTCCGTATTACATGGTTTGGAAAGGTAAAGATAAAGCTCTGGGGGTCTTGCACGGGGATTGGACCAATAGCTTCAGGATGCTGTACAACTTCAAGGCGGAGGTACAAGCTAGGTGTCTAGGGAGTGTTGTAGAGATTGACACCGAATCAGAAGGTGGTAAAATATATTTCAAAAGATTTTTCATGGCGCTTAAACCTTGCATCGATGGATTCAAGGGCGGATGTAGGCCGTATCTGAGTGTAGACAGCACTGTCCTAACTAGCAAATGGAAAGACTGACTGCCATCTGCCATAGCACTTGATGGTCACAATTGGATGTTCCTAGTGGCATTCGGGCTGTTTGAAACAAAAACAGAGGAAAACTAGGTCTGGTTTATGAGGCAGCTCAGGAGATCAGTAGCCACATGGATCCATTGGCTATATCCATGGATGCATGCAAAGGGCTGACGAATGCAGTGAAGGAGGTGTTCCCGCGAGCTGAAGGTAGAGAATGCCATGCCCATATGATGCTCAACTTGTACTCACACTACGCAGGCAGCGTATTTCGTTACATGTTTCCTGCTGCTAGAGTTTACAAACCTAGTAGCCGCGATTATTTCATGAGCAAGATTTTTGCCAAAGCCCATGAACTTCCAGAGTACTTAGCCATCCATCATTCGCAGCTATGGAAGAGGAGGCAATTCAACCCTGACATCAAAGTTGATTACATAAACAACAACCTTGCAGAATGCCTGAATAACTGGGTGAAGGACATAAAAATGCGTCCTGTTCATATCTTGATGGACAGCATACGTGGTATGATCATGAAGCTATTAAATATAAGGAGAGAGATCGGTAGGAGCCTTAGAGGAAATATGCTACCGCCAGTTGTACAGAAACTGCACAAGAGAAGCCGAGGACTTGCTCATCTTAAGGTTCTCCCGTCAACCAACAGAAGCTATGAGGTGGTCGATATGTCCAAGAGTGGCAAAAGGGATGTTGTGAACATCCAGCTACAAGAATGCACTTGCTTAGAGTGGCAGCATACCGGGAAACCTTACGACCACGCATTGGCCTTCTTGGTGAAGAAAGGAACTCTAACACATTTGGATCAGTATTTGTTAGACTACTACTCTATGGAAAAGTTTAGAGCTGCGTATGCTGCATCTGTCGAGCCATGTATAGAACCATCTCAGTGGCCTCAAGTCCAACTGTATTTTGAGCTTTGCCAGCCAGTTACAAAAAGGGGCAGAGGAAGACCCCAGGTGAATAGGTTTAAGAATTTTCTCGAGAAGAAGGGTTCGGCTTTCTGTGCTACAAAGAAGGGCAAAAACAGATGCAAGACTTGCCATCTTATAGGCCATAGAGCAGCTGGATGTCCCCTTAATGCTCCCAAACCTAGGTATGAGATGGTACATTCACACAAAAAAATTGTTTATAGTCGGTAGATATAAGGTAGTAATCCATGTACTGTTTTTTTACAGGAAGCGCAAGGTAAGAATCAAGACAGCCGACTCGGTGATTTTGCAAAGAACACACATGCAATGACCACTGGTGGATCCATGTGTGGTTTGTGGAAAAGAACACACATTCAATAACTCTAGTGGTTGATCCATGTTTGTTTGTGGAAATAACACACATGTAATGACTCTAGTGGTTGATCCATGTGTGGTTTGTGGAAAAGAACACACATGAAATCACTCTAGTGCTGGTTTGTGGTTTTAGTATAAGAACAAACATGCAATGACTCTAGTGGTTGGTCCATGTGTGGTTTGTGGAAATAACACACATGCAATGACTCTAATGGGTCCACATGTGTGGTTTGTGGAAAGAACACCCATGCAATGACCACTAGTTGATCCATAAGTTGTTTGTGGAAAAGAACACACATGCAATGACTCTATTGGTTGATCCATGTTTGTTTGTGGAAATAACACACATGCAATGACTCTAGTGGTTGATCCATGTGTGGTTTGTGGAAATAACACATATGCAATGACTCTAGTGGTTGATCCATGTGTGGTTTTTGGAAATAACACACATGCAATGACTCTAGTGGGTCAACATGTGTAGTTTGTGGAAAGAACACCCATGTAATGACCACTGGTATATCCATAAGTTGTGTGTGGAAAAGAAAACACATGCAATGAGTCTAGTGGATCCATGTGTGGTTTGTGGAAAAGAACACACATGCAATGACTCTAGTGCTGGTTTGTGGTTTTAGTATAAGAACAAACATGCAATGACTCTAGTGGTTGATCAATGTGTGGTTTGTGGAAAGAACACACATGCAATGACCACTGGTGGATCCATGTGTGGTTTGTGGAAAATAACACGCATGCAATGACTCTAGTGGTTTATCCATGTTTGTTTGTGGAAATAACACACATGCAATGACTCTAGTGGTTGATCCATGTGTGATTTGTGGAAAATCACACACATGCAATGACTCTAGTGCTGGTTTATGGTTTTAGTATAAGAACAAACATGTAATGACTCTAGTGGTTGATCCATGTGTGGTTTGTGGAAATAACACACATGCAATGACTCTAATGGGTCCACATGTGTGGTTTGTCGAAAGAACACGCATGCAATGACCACTGGTTGATCCATAAGTTGTTTGTGGAAAAGAACACACATGCAATGACTATATTGGTTGATCCATGTTTGTTTGTGGAAATAACACACATGCAATGACTCTAGTGGTTGATACATGTGTGGTTTGTGGAAATAACACACATGCAATGACTAGTGGTTGATCCATGTGTGGTTTGTGGAAAGAACACACATGCAATGACTCTAGTGGTTGATCCATGTGTGGTTTGTGGAAAAGAACACACATGCAATGACTCTAGTGGTTGATCCATGTGTGGTTTGTGGAAATAACACACAGGCAATGACTCTAGTGGTTGATCCATGTGTGGTTTGTGGAAAGAACACACATGCAATGACTCTAGTGGTTGATCCATGTGTGGTTTGTGGAAAGAACACACATGCAATGACTCTAGTGTTGGTGTTAGTATAAGAACACACATGCAATGACTCTAGTGGTTGATCCATGTGTGGTTTGTGGAAATAACACATATGCAGTGACTCT